>CM029363.1:10642594-10654140 GCA_017140985.1 Hormaphis cornu | reverse complement strand
TTTTTTACTTTTTCAACATCGGTCATATACGAAACACGAAAAGGACAACGGATATGAAACCCGCCGCTTACAACTACCCTCGCGCGGACGACCTTGTCAAATTATTTCAGTTCACAAAATGCACGCGATTACACGTGTACGATGTGTACTCTTTGTCTCTTTATTTCTTTTCCTCTTTGTCTCTCTATACGCC
This sequence comes from Hormaphis cornu, assembly GCA_017140985.1. NCBI lineage: Eukaryota > Metazoa > Arthropoda > Insecta > Hemiptera > Hormaphididae > Hormaphis > Hormaphis cornu. The sequence goes on along the minus strand of CM029363.1, from coordinate 10,653,947 downwards.
ACTGAAAAGGACTGGTCAAGTGGCGTAATATATTGTTTTTTTTTTCGACTCTTGTTTAGTCGTAACGCTCGTATTGTTCACTTTCATAAAATTAGCAACAATATTACGTCATATAGGCAATAACGTATACCTACACTTTTCATAAATTTAAGAAGAGATTACTAACGATCACGGATTAACACAATTTTTTCAACGCAATATTATTATGAGCAATGTTTTCTGAAATTTATCGCATAGATTAATATGGCACCCGTGTGTAATTTATAGGTAAGTATAATACAACGTTATTCGCTACCTACAAGTGCTTTTTATTCGTTGACGAGTGCAGAAAAACCAGTTTTTCTTCTTTTCTGTTTACTCAAATTTGTATAATTTACCCAATTTTTTTTTTTTTTATAAATCCTAGATTTCCGCACAATTTCACTATTATTACGTGCAACTAAATAAAAAATCATCTCATTTTGAGCGTGCCCGTTTATGCGTTTTATGTACGATTTCCATACACGGGCGTTTTCTGCCTACTTATACCGAATAAATCGATCACGTACACACGCAGAAAACGATTTATTTTTTGATAATTTAACGTAAGTACCGTAGCGGAGAAACGAACGGGAAAAAGTGTGAATTACGATCCAAGTATAGGTAAACTTTTATGTTTTAACATTTTTGAAACGCGCGTACACTGTTCGAGTATTCCACAAAGTATTCTACGTATTCACGTGTTCTTGAAAGAAAAACTGCACTTTTAACTATAAGAATTCGTTTACACAGTACAACTCGGTACTACTCTTCGTTTAAAAAACGACCAAAATGATTCTCGTACTAGAAAAACTAACTCGATAAAATATTACGCGCCTATGGTTCGCAATATCCAAATTTTATACTTAAAACGGGCCATATTTTCGTGAAATTAAGTCCAAACATGATGTTAATCGTACGGTTAGTCACAACAATTTTAATTCGTATAAACTATAGGTAGGTATAAACTCGAAGGGGTAAAATATTTTTCATTTAAACGAAAGTACGCGCATAACGTGCTGACAAATTAACTCCTTTTTTTTTTCTACTCAAAATCATCAGATCGTTATAATTTTGTATTAGTTTTCCTCCATTACGTTTATAGATTAAACGGCCGTTTGTGCTCGTCGGTCATCATCGCCGTTATACAACATCGCGTCTAAATAGAGTCGTAAAACACAGGATTGAAGTACATACGTACAAACTTCGGTGGATACTACTTGATTCTTTTACAGAACACTAAGCATCTAAGATGTTGAACTCGGCCACGATATGTTAACGACTCGACACTAGTCAACCTGTGGCCCTCCGAACCGTTACAGGAGTACATTATAACGAAAAAAACTACTAGAAACTCGGCAAATATGAGATCACAGAACGCGAACGCGGAAAAAATGTTCTACCGTAAAGCCTCAAATTGAAAACGCGCACATGTCGGAAAAGTATCTGAAAATCGTAGAGCGCACCGAAAGCCGAAGTAATCTGCCCATTCTGTAGATCAACACGACTGCCAGTCCTGCAAATTCTGTCGGTACAGATATATAAGCGGAGGAGTCCACCCGAAACTCCAAATTTGGGGAAAAACTCCCGGCCGTTCCTCCAAAGACGAGTTCTGGCCGACCGTGTTGAACTGTTGAAAACTCCGTACAGGAATTATAAATTACCGCCTACCACGAGGTCGTTGTGGCGGGAAAATCGGGTGTGTGCTGTTTTCGTACGTGTGAAAATACAGCCGTAAAACTCTGCAGGACCGACGTATATCCGTCGGTGTGTATACTCGGTCGTGTGTACGGTGTTTACGATAATTTTTATTACCGTTGTACTGTACCGATTACGACACGACCCTTTGGGATCGCAGACGAGACTTCGGTTAAATAAACGGCTCGTGTAAATATTTAGTTAAGAAGTGTAATGTGCAACGATGGCAGCCGACGGTGATTGTCCGATGTCTGCGGCGGAATCGACGTTTTATAAAAAGACTTGGCGCCGCACCGGCCGGTTTCCCGGTGGTTCGAGTAAAGCTAAAATCGACGAGTTTCGTAGTTCCACGATTTTTTTTCCTTTAGGTAAGCTTAGAGCCAACACTGATACGTTGGACCAAAGACTGAGAGAGCCCAAAGACTGAGAGAGCCCAAACACTGAGAGAGCCCAAACACCGAGAGAGCCCAAACACTGAGAGAGCCCAAACACCGAGAGAGCCCAAACACTGTTCTGACGAGACGATTTTGCAAACGAACATGGCTTTTCATGGCCGTTTAAAATTCAACAAATATATCGTCATGGTTTCTTTAAGAATAAACATTTTCAAAAATTATCTTGCAAAAACATAATATGGACATCATAACGAGTTCAAAAGCTGGACAAGTATAACCCTGTTTAATATATTAACTTATAGAACTGTGCTTATAGTACCATCATAAAACTCGGTGCGGCAAAGACCCGCAAGATACCGATGAATTGAGAATTTTTTACAATTACCATTTTATGTTTTAGGCTACAGAAAATCGCAATAGTATATACCTACGAAAAAATTTTTGTATAAATATGTTTTTAAAATTCTGCACAGTCGGTTAAAAACCGTCGCATCCTCATCATAACACAATATATTGTCATGTCAAAATTTAAATAAACATCTACAGACTCGGCAACACAATTGCATACTTTTTGGCTGCTATTTTTTCTTTTTTTTACGTTGAATCGTTTTATTAATTGTACATTTTACAATAACGAGCAATAATATTAGTGTGTAGTCTATTGTGCACAGGTGTTACAATAAAACGTTTTATTCTACAGCTGCACGGTACTGTGTGTATACTTTATTTCTATTTTTCTGCAGTTTTGTACAGAAGAAAACAATAACGAAATTGAATTACATAGTGTAATCATTGCGGATTAAAATAAACCAACGCATTGTTTTTTTCAGTTTGTTAATTTTTATACGATAAAAATGTTGACTTTGTTTATTAAGAATTCAAATATTCTCGTAATTTTTTTTCTGTCTGAATAAGTAATCGGTAATCGAAAATAATTTAAAAAATACAGTTTGTAAATTATCAAAGTCAACATAAACAACAGTGTACCTATAATATAGTACGGGTTTTATAAATTACTTTTTTTTATAGACGGAACACTATTTTTTATGTTTGTTGAAAATGTATTACGTCTACTGAATTTCGTTTAAATCTTCCAAGAAAGTATTTTGTTTGAAAATTGCGCATCAATTTATACATTATAATCGTTGTGTTATTTAATCGTATTTTATTTATACATTTATTAACCAACACGTTACATTTAAAATATAACAGTGAAATCCTCGTAACAATTAAATATGTAATGCAAGTATAGCTATCCGAGCATTAAAATAGGCAAATACTAATAGCAACAGAAAACATATATGTACTACAAATAGGTAAAGTTATCGGAGCGTGAGATTTGGGCTAAAATTTTGTTATTATTTGAGATTTATGGCGGATTGATTGTACAATAATGTATGTGTGTTTTCCTGGAAACTTTACATTTTAGGTAGGTAATAGAATCGATCCGAAACAGTGGCGTGTCAAACTATATACTTCCAGAGGCAATTTGGGAGGGTGATTCTTACCAATCAGGAAAAAAAATCATTGAAAATTTATTAATATGTTTAAACACATGAAAAAATAACTTAGGGACTAGAGGTCCATCCCACGGGTTACACGATACACGTCCAGAAAAAAAACAATGGTTGACAAATTTAAGACTTATTTTATAGTTGAGTTTAATGAAGAGAAAGGGACTTTTTAATTCCTTATTTATCCCTAGATGCTAAAAAAAAAAGAAGTTAAATGACAATAAATTATACAAGAAATAAAAATGACCGTATACATAAAATTATTAAAACATATATTTATTATATAATTTACACACATTTTTTTATTGATGAAATGAAATAATGTTCCAATATTTCATGAAGCTTATAAAATATTTTTCTGATAACTACACAGTAAATTTACTAGCCTTACTGTTACATGATTGTGGTTATGTTAAAGCTAAACTTAAAGTTAATACCAACCTTACTAACTTAAATGACAACATAACATTTAAAAAAAAACGTTTACTTAAATATATGATTAGTTGAGAGAAACAAATTTTCCAGAAAAGGGGTAAATTACAAAAGCTTATTTTACATAAAATTACACAAATTTACCAGTAACAAACACTTTTCCATAACTAATTGAAATTGTTGTATTATTTGTAAAAAAAATTTAATTTCTCACTGGTAAAATTGTCAAGACTTAAAACTCTAAAATACATGTAAATTACATAAAAATGTAAGCACAAAACCCTAAACTTTTTTCAAATAAGTAAACAATAGGACAAAACCATTATAATATTCATAACAGGTTTTTACTAAACTATACCTGAACTTGTTGGAATCAATAACACACGAAACATCCGTTGAACAAAAAATTATATAGTAGTTAAATACTATACGAGTTTAATTCTAAGGATTTTATAAATTAAACATAAAAAATTCTACTTATTTGTAAATGGAAAATTTAATTTTAAGAACTAATAAAAATTTAGCATATTTATAAGATCGCTATACTGTGTTTGATTAAATAAACAGTAAACATATAACGTGTGTTAAACAGAATAGCATAAAAAACATAGTAAAAAAAAAAAATATTGTCATCAAATTATGAACTAAAACAATACCTACAGTTGTTATGATTTTATAAGAATAGTAACTAGGTAATAATTACTATTAAGTAAATAGTAAGTAGAATATAAAATTGTTATTTTGTCTATGGGTCCAATTGTTCCACTTTTGAAACCATTAAAATATTTATAATTATGCTGTAGTTACTCCATGTTTTTTTTTGTGAATCCTCAAATTAGATCTAAAACTAAAAGCCTTGTTGCATATATTGCACTGAAATGGTTTGATGCCAGAATGCAATAGCATATGATTGGATAAATATGAACCCGAGCTAAAATTTTTGAAACAAATCGTACACGTCACCGAGTTATCATTAGATTCTGAAGCAGTGTTTACAACCTTCTCTTCAATTTTTTTTGTTGTGTTCTTCACATAGTGATTATTCATGATATGCTGCCCTAGGGTAACATTTGTTTCAAAATGCTGACCACAATCATCACATTTATATTTATGTGCAGCAAGCAATGGCATGGTTTGTTTCTTAGTATATTGTACATTAATATTTTTACTTTTACGTCCAAAAACACGCTGGTATGTGCTACTACTGCTTTTAATTTCATTCAACTTTAATCCATTAACTGTATTTAACAAAAACTTGTGTTTAACTTTACAATGTTCTCGATATGAATATTTATGTTTAAAGGTCCTTCCACAAATTTTACAGGTTGAAGTCCTGTGGTCTTTTGAATGTGCTAAATTACGATGTCTGCTTAAATTATTAGAATTACTATAAAATTTACCACATAAATTGCACTCAAAATTAGTGTTGTAACTTTGTTGATGACCTGTTTTCTTTTTTTGGTTTATATCATTTGGATGTTGTGGGGTTTCGATCGGTTCTTGGACTTCATCAGAACCTAAATAGTTGGTTGCATCTACCTGAATTTTATGAACATTTGTCATATGTACTTTTCGGTTATAATCAGTGCTATATGTCTTCTTACAGATTCTACACTCAAACCGAATAGAGTCCGTAGAATTCTCTTTAGCTTGAACTGCTGGTGTTAACTTTGGAACGTTACTTTTAAAATGGCGACGGCATTTCTTACTAAGTAAAAAATGATTTTTCCAGTGGTATATTAAATTATACTCTTTTTTACAATGTCCACATTTGAATTTATTACGGTATTGACCATTTTTTAAATTATTGCCAACTAATTTTGTATTGTTGGTATGCAAACCATTTTGCAAGTTCTTAATGCAATCATTTCTTAAGTAGTGACATTTTAAATGCCTATTCCAACGATGTCTTATATCGTACGTCTTATTACAAATTTTACACACATAAGGCGTTTCATTTTCATGTTTCAATCTTCTGTGCAATATTAACTGGAACGGAGTTGAGAATTTTTGAACACACACATCACAAGCAAACCATATACGATTTTTCGTTTTAGATTTTGTAAATTTATTTAAATTACCATCAACTAACTTAGCATTGTTGAAGTCATTTGGTTCTTGCTGATATTCTTTTTTAATCTTTTCTTCAATCATTTCCATTTTGACATGGTTCTGGCTTGGAATTTGAATAGTTTCTTTAACATTATTCATTGTTTCATGTTTAATCTTATGACGAGTAAAAGGACCTTTCATATTGAATGTTCTGTTGCAATATTGACATTTGTACGGTCTACGATTAGAATGGATATGCATATGACTGATTAAGGCAGCCTTATGAGCAAAATGTTTGTGACATATATTGCAATATGATAGTTTGCCTTCAGAGTTAACATTGACTTTATTAAAATTAGCATTTATTAAAACTAATGGATTAGTTTTGTGTTCTTTAGCTGACTTGGTTTTTACAGATGAACTAAAAGACTGTTTACAGGAATTAATATTACCAAATTCATTATTTTGAGAAAGATTTTCTCTTATTAGAGGTGTAGATGTCGTAAGTAATGGATGTATTTTATGCACAATTCTCATATGATTTGTCCAGTAGCATTGCTTAGGGAACCTCTTCCTACAATAAGTACACACAAATCGTTTTGTCCTTAATAATTTATTTTTTATTTTTCTCATTTGCGGTTTAATTGTATCTGAATTGATCCTGTTATTTTCTACTTGCATGTCTAGTTGTGTTTCTTCTGGTTCATATGTCGGCAAAATACCATCAACATTGGTTGACAACTGATTAATTCGATTTATTTTAGTATGTGACTTTTCATGGTTTGTTAATTGGCCTTGTCCAGAGAATGTTTTGTCGCAATAAGTACAGAAAAATAATTTTGCGGAATTATTAATAGTATGAATTAAATCTGAATTGACCATATCATTTTCGACTTGCACGTCCAATAGGGTTTCTTCTGGATCAAAATGTATTGGCAAAATATCATCAACAATAGTTGACAACTGATTATTTAGATTTGGTTTAGTATGCGACTTTTCATGATTTATTAATGGGATTTTTCTAGAAAATTTTCTGTCACAATAAGCACAGGAAAATGGTTTTGATGTATTATTTAAGGTATGAATTGAATCTGAATTGATCATATTATTTTCTACTTGCATGTCTAATTGTGTATCTTCTGGTTCATATGTCGTCAAAATACCATCAACATTATTGGCTGACAACTGACTAATTCGATTTATTTTAGTATGTGACTTTTCATGGTTTGTTAATTGGCCTTGTCCAGAGAATGTTCTGTCGCAATAAGTACAGGAAAATGATTTTGATGTATTATTAAAAGTATGAATTGAATCTGAACTTATCACATCATTTTCAACTTGCAAGTCCAATTGTGATTCTTCTGGTTCATAATATGTCGGCAAAATACCATCAACATTGGTTGACAACTGATTAATTCGATTCATTTTAATATGTGATTTTTCATGATTAGTTAATTGACCTTGTCCAGAAAATGTCCTGTTACAATAAGTACAGGAAAATGATTTTGATATATTATTAAAAGTATGAATTGAATCTGAACTGATCATATTATTTTCAACTTGCACTTCCAATTGTGTTTCTTCTGGTTCATAATATGTCGGCAAAATATCATCAACATTGGGTAACAACATATTATTAATGTTTGATTTTCTATGTGACCTTTCATGATTAGTCAATGGGCCTTGTCCAGAAAATGTTTTGTCGCAATATGTACAGGTAAATGATTTTAAAATACTAGTTTGATGAGGCAATGTAGAATTCATCTGGAATGTTTTTGATTTATTAACTTTAGCATTCAAATTTGTTGAAAAGTCATTAAATTCTCGTTGCATATTCAATGACATTTTATTTTTCCGATTTCCTCCGGATGGAGTTATTATTTGTTGAGGTTCTGTGCTTTTCATGTAAGAAGCATCTGTTGCATTAAACTTAATTCGGTTAGAATTATTACTAATATTTAAATCTATTTGCTGCTGATGAAAGATTAAATGGTTTTGCCAAAGGCAGACAGTGTCAAATGTTTTGCTGCACACAATACACTCGTGCATGCTGAACTCTTGGTGATCACTCATGTGCAAGGCTAATGTGTGTAAATCAATACACGATTTCCCACAAACATTACACGTATATGATTTTATACTTTTCTGTGGTTGTTCATAGTTACGATTAGTAGGACATGCATTATAAATTATTTTCTTGATAGTAAAATACTCTGTACTTTTTTCAATTAATTCAACAGTTTTACCTAAATGTTCAGATTCTCGTTCCAATTTTACAATATTTGTTTGAGTTACAGCAGGCTCTGTGCTATTGGCTGCATCTATAATATCTAAAGAATTACTCACTGAAAAAGGTGGGCTCGTATCTCTTTCATGTTTTATACTGGCTCTCGTATTATAAAATTCTGGCAACAATGTTTCATTATTTTCAGCTGAATGATCTTGACTCAAATTGTTATTCCCATTATCATCAGTGTACAAGTCCTTTTCTGTTTTTATATTTGGCAAACAATTGTTTACAAATTGTAAGACAGGAGTGACAACTTGAGGAACTGTTTCAGTTTTGATTGCTGCATTTTGAAGACGACTATTTCTTTTAGTATGATTTGAACACAAGGTTTCGTCATTCTGTCCATTATCACCACCATCATTTCCCATTGAATCGCATAGTACACATTGTCTAGTAATTTCTCTCCCATATATTGTATCCAAAATATCGGGACGTTTTTCTACGGATATATTTGAAGATGAATCTTTTACTCTTTTATCATTTATCCTGCAATTGTTAGCAATTAAATTACTAGGTTCAATTTGTACAAATGATTGGTTACTGTCAGCAGTATCTAAAAGTTCTGAAATTTGTCTTAATGATACTTTTGAGCAACGACTTTTTTCTCTATTTAAATTAAGACTGTGATCACTCTGAGCCAACATTTGAGCTTCGTTCAATGATTTTTCGGCTATATGTTTTTTTACTTTATCCTGTGAACACGTATGTGCTTTGCAGTTATCTAAATGTTTTGACCATAATTCTCTTGTATCATAAGTTGTTTTGGACAAAATACAAATGTACGGTGGCATACAACTGAAAGTCTCATGGATATTTAATGATTCTAAATTATTAAAATTAATCCCACAAACTGTGCATACAAATGAAGCTTTGTTCTGAGTACCCAAAAACTTGGTCCATATGTTGCGAGAACTTTTTGTGCAATAAATTATATGAAGATCTAAATTTTCTTTTTTATCAAATTTTAAGTTACACTTCTGACATTTTAACTTGTTTTCTATTTTATTGTTAACTAAGTGCATAATGTCATTTAAACTTGAAATTGGCACAGTCTTCAAACTGTCTATAGACTTCTTGTGATTATTAATGCTCTTATGTATTGTCATGTGCTCTATCAAATTGATTTCACTTTGGAATTTCTCAACACAAATATTACACTTATAAACAAAATTTGTTTTACTTTTCCAAACACCGTTTAATTTACACAGTTTTAAACTCAATACATCAGTGACTCTTTCAGTATCATTTTGATGGGATTTCATGTGTTTATCATATTCAGATTTGTTGACAAAAACTTTACATACACTGCATTCACACAAAGCATTAATATTATTTTGTGATGCTTCAGGTTCATGACATTTTTTAATATGTCTGTTTACTTCAAAATTAAATTTAAATTTTTTATCACAAAAATTGCATTTTTGGGTCAACTTATTATGTTCTTTCAAATGATTTTGAAGATCAAAATCGAAGTCAAATTGTTTTCCACAAGTTTTACAGCAAAACTTTTCCAAAAGCTTTTTATTTTCACTATTTAAATCACTATCTAATGCAATCTGTAAAAACAAAAATCCATTACAGAAATTAACATTTTTAAAACGAAATTGGAGTGTGCATTATAATTCACGCATATTTACTTGAGTGTTTATGTTATGTTGTTCTAAATGGTTTCTAAAATCAATATCTAAAGCAAAGTCTTGTCTACAGACATTGCAGCTAAATGTATGTTTTGTACAATCTGAATTTAAATTTGAACTACTTTTGGCTGTATTCTAGAAAATTAATAGAAGTAATTAATGAATTATTTAATTATTGTAAAATGTATGCACATTAAAACAAGTAATGGATATATACTTGTTGATGCACATCTATGAGTGTTGATGAACTGCATTTGTCAGCAGTTTTTGCCATATCGATTTGACTTTGCCTCGTACAATCATCTAATAGGTCAGTTTCAACCTTAGCAACATTTACATCCTCAGAAATCATTGATGCACTGTTGTTTTCAATTGTATAGCAAGCAGGATTATCAACTGTGTTTACAACACATGATTCGCTGAAACAATTGAAAATATTAAACAATAGTTGTTAAGAAATTGAAAATAAAATAAAACATAAATAAATAGATATAAAATAAAATTACTTGACCGTGCTAATAGGATCATCATTAGTGAGATTTTCTTTGCTCAAGTCCTTAATTGGAGTCATTAGGAACAGTCTTAAAAACAAAAAAAATGTCTATTAGTTTAATGTACAATAACCATACACAATTTTTTAGTAAGCATAAAAATGTATTACATTGAACTTTGTTTAAAAGTTTTTAGTCCATTCCAATAATTTGTAAAAAATTAGAAAATATTTGGAGTGAACTCCACGTAAGAAAAATATTAAAACAAAATAACCTTGGAAATACCCAAAAAATAATTGGATTCATCTATAAAACAAATTATTGTTAAAGTGTTTCAGAGAATTTTAACTACAAAGACACTAAAATGTATTTTAAAATTTTTTATTGAAATTAAAATTTTTTTAAATTTAAAACTATGTTTTATAATACAAACAGCAAAACTTACAAAAAATTAAAAATTCTTATATTTATAAGTTATTTTGCTCAAAAATCTTTAAAATCAATAAGGTACGAATAGAAATGCATTAAACCTGTCCTTATGTATTTTGGAGCACTTATTATATTTTTTTTATAGGTAATTCAATAATATTCAAAAAATTGTTATTACTTCAAAAAAAAAAATCCAGCCTTCAAATAAAATTAATTATCTTTAGTGGAATCATAATAATATAAAAATATTGGAGTAATTTTATTGCCGATTGTTTAGATACAGAAAAAATCATTATTGTGAAGGCAATTTATTGTCTATGCTACTATCAAAATCTGAAATGTAAGTGGACGCCTAGCGCCTGAAAACGTTGAATCGGTCGTCGTCAAAAATTACTAC
>CM029363.1:10563016-10632594 GCA_017140985.1 Hormaphis cornu | reverse complement strand
ACACATAAATAATTTTTCTCCACTTTGTATACGTTTCAGTAAATTTGGTGGTAATTTGATTGTGCGAATTTTTTTATCTTTAAAGAGATTTTTGTTTGCTGGTTTGGTAACTTCTTTGATACGTTTTTTTGGTACAATCTTTTGTGATGCTTTATGGGTTTTTTTTGACCTAAAACATGCAAGTCATTGATGAAAAATAGAAATAATTAAAAATTTAAATAGTTTTATTTGTTTTCTTAAGGGGAATGGACATGGACATACCCTGAGCAGCATCAAATAGGCAATTATTTTAACCGTGTAGTTGTAAATTTATATATTTTTGTACATTGGATATTCCACAAATATAAAAATTAGATTTAGAAAAAGGCAATGACTAACTATGAAAAACGAGATTATACACTGATATAGAGTAAGTATTGTATAGGTACATTGTACGTACCACGTAATCTGATGAATAGATTTATATTTATGGAATACTTATTTATATTGTAAATAAAAAGTAATAAAAGAAGTGTAACACACATATACATATAATATATTTATTGTTCATTGACAAACTTTTTTTTTTTTGGTCGATCACGACAACCTAGAAAAACTCAGGGATCGATCACAAGTCTATTAAAGTTGGCCATCACTGTACTATACTACAGATGTAAATTATCTAAAAATACTAATTACTAATTAAAATAATTTTATAGTTTGCCCTTCACTTACATAACATACTGTGAACTTGTTCTCAGTGGAGCATTTGTAATTTTTGGTAATATAGGTACCAGTTTTGATTTCTTTTCATCATTAATTACCTTTGGATTAACAGACTTATTTGGCATCCTGAAAATGTTTAAATATAAATAAACATTAGGTATATAACAGATATAATAATGGCAAGTTGGCGTGACTAACATATTTATGTTGGAAGGAGATTGAAAATCTGAAGAGTTGATTAGAAAAACAGCATTAGAATTTGTAGATTTATTTAATGGACTCGCTGTTTTTGGTATGGTTTTATTTTTATCCGCCAAAATTTGATGTTTTGTAGCAAATGAATATTTCTCCAGTGCAGCTGCATGATTAATGGGTCTAAAAATATATGAGTTTTTTAATTTTTAAGTATAAAACAATTTTAGATCCAAAAACAATATGAAACTGAAAACCATAGTACATATCAATCAGAATTAACTTAAAAAATGGATAGAGTTAACACTATTGATTAAAAAATGTATATTGTATAAAACTTACCCATTAGAAGAAATGTTGGTTTTTGATGATTGTACAGCTTCTTGGACATTGTTAGTAGTTTTTAAGTATGCATGATCGTTCTTAAACGCTAGATACCAACAGTCAATCTCAGTCATTTTAGATACCTGTAAAACAAAAAATAATAAAACAATAGGCAAATAAAATACCATAAACATTATATTAAGACCCACAACTCATTATAATTATCAAATACAATCTACCCTGTGTCTCACACTTTAGACTGTTAAGTATTCAATTTCAAACGCACCAAAATGTGCGTCAAAATTGAAATATAAAAAGCTATAGGTATCTATTAGATAGTTTTTGTATATATATAAATACAAATCACACAGTATGGACTCAATACCTTAAAAATTGTATTTTTTTCTTTATTTTTTACAATAAGAATTTTTAAATCTTTCTTTGTACTTAGCACAGAATACACTAACGTCAATTTGATAAATTCTTATACGTAGAGTACTCATATTATAATGGTAATAGTATATAAATATAATTAAATCCATACTTAGAATGTTAACTATTTTTACTTTGTAACATTTAAGATACTTTTTAACTTATTACTCATAATTAATCCACAATAATATGTTCTGATATTTGTCTGTGAATTGTGATTGCATTGTTGGTTATTACTTTTTCATTTTTAAATCCACAGTAAAATGATTAAACAATAATTATTCAAGAGTAACTTTTCACAAAAGTATTAAAAGATAATTTTTTTATGTGTTTTTAAATTTTAAAAGTTTCATTTGGCATCTACTATGATCACGGTCTTGTATAGGTACAATCACGGCTTACTATATTACTTATCGTGTGTACAACAAAATCTATACTGTTAAAGTATAAAAAAATTTTAATTTAAGATCTTTGATTGTGATCGTGGTATAGGCACAAGACCTAGATATCTTGAAAAGCATTTGATGTATAAGATTTGAACATATAGTAAATAATCTACATCTTTTCAAACAAGTGTACACATAAGCGGAGATTTAAATAAATTTTTTGGCGAGCTATTTATTATTTTTTGGTGGGCTAACCTCCCAATCTCCACTTATAAATATACAAGGCCGTGGTGTCTAGCTGCAATATAAGATGACTCTAATTTTAACACTTACACAAGATCTGATTCTTTTGGATTATAGAAGACCGTGGAATCCAACTTACTCGGATCTGAATGATGATTTGATATTGGTGTTTTATATCGTAAACTTCAATTAATCGTTTGCTTTAAACGTTAATAATGTTCATATGTATATTTAACAAATTATACATTTATAATACCAAATACTAAATATTAATTATGAATAGGTATAATTATAATTTATTTAACGACTTAGGACATCATAGAACTTATGGAACATAGACTTATAATTTATAATATACATGTTTAAATAAAGTCTGAGGGAATATAGAATAATAACTCTCAGGTCTGTGTTTAACGATAACACGATTTGATAACAAAAGACGTTTTTTTTTCAAGAAAAGTAAATGAAATAAATTGTGGTGTTACCACAGAATAGATTAAATCAGAATGGAAACTGATAAGGAAATACACAGTAATTCTTACGGCCGCCCAAAAACACGGTCAGACATTTTGAAAAGGCTCATCAGTGTTGATCTAAAATTTAATATAAAATATTTTCAATACAATAGTTTTTTTGGATCTTCAGTTATCAAGTTAGCTTTTACTTGTAAAATTTACACGATCATTAATTACATTATTCATCGTACGATTGGGATTTAATGAAAGGAAATTCACTTTTTTTTCTTTATTAGAGCTTTTAGCAAGACTAATAAGCTCAAAAATTAAAAATTGCAATATTAAAATAAATAATTTACAAAAATTCAAATGAGTAAATCAACAGTCTTATGGATGAAAGAAATAATATGTACAATTTAAATTTGAATTTAGGCTTTTGGGGATATTAAAAGGGATTTTGGTACACTTAAGAGAATTGAATAGAACAAGGGGTTTAAAATATAATATTGTAATTTTAAACAAATTTAAAATAATCCAAACTCATAGGTTGTGCATTAAAATTATTCATAAACAAAGAGTTCTTGTAAATTAATGTTGTTAACAAAAAATATAATATCAATTATTATACTTGCTGATTATCTGTAATGTCTAGAATAAAATATGATTTCACTAATTAAAACCACTAGAGTAATGATCTTTATTTTTTAAGTAATTAAGAATGTACAAGTAAACTGTTTATTTTTGTCTGACAATAGTTTTTTCAATAGTAACCTAAAAATATGTAATTATATATATCTTGGATATTTATAGGAGGTATCCAGGGGACATAGCATCTCAGGTCTTACAGTTGATAAACATTAGTTCCCTTTTTTTTGTATGGGCCAAACACACCTAAAAAGTAAATACATACATACTTGTTCAGTGGCGAGTGCCTATTATAGAAATTTATTATTTATATAAATCTTATTTTAGAAAAATCATATAAATAATATTGATCATATCTACAAATATTAAATTTACCTATAAACTATGTACTATTTAGGGCAAGTGATGATCGTACCTCAACTCACTTTAATTATTTTTCTATGCGCTAACTATAGTCTGACTTCAACATAATTCATTATGTACAGCTTATTTAGTTTGATACAGATTTTATTTCTACTGTATACTACAGATAACAGATACGCTTATTTTAATAATTTTGTTAACGATTGTTAAAAATTATAAATTTAAATTTTGTTGATAGTTTTATCAAGGTAACATGACTAATAATTTTGAGTAAATTTCATAAAAATAGCTATCAACCAACATAATTTTATTTGATACTATTAAGTTGGTAAAATTGTTTACTATAATTATAATAATTATATGTATAAATAATATAATAGAGTTATAAAATTAAAATCACTTATAGTGCAAGTTATGAAAAGATAAATCATTTAAATGGTTATGTTTCTTACTCAAATTACTAACTTTGCATCTTAGAAGGCTTAACTGCGATAATATTAACATAAAATGTACATTTAATAACATACAAATACAATTCTATACTTTTGAGTGCATAGAATTACAAACATTTCTCTCATATATTTCATTCTATAATTGACAGTGAAAATAAAATAAAAATTGTTGATTACTTGTTTCTATACTGTAAATGTGTGGAAAAATATTTTTTTAAACATTTTGAATTAAATTAAAATATTATTAGGGATTGTTACAAATTGTTTAGTCAGTTTATTTAAAAACAAATTGAATTTTTATGTGCATCAACAAAATAAAATTAACACTGATTGATAAAATGTTAGTTGAAAAATATTTGGAATATCAGTATAAACAATGTACAATACAGAGATGAATACAAATAGGTTAAAAACAACTCTAAAAAAAAAAAAAAAAAAAAAAAAAAAACAAACACATTTTGAATTACATCAATAAATTGTGTATTAAATATAATTTATTTTAATTTATTACAATTGTATTCAATTAATGAATCTCATAAATGACAGGCGGACAGGCAATAAAAACAAATACGAAATACCTAATAAATAATAAATAATGTAGCATTCATACAAAAATACGCACTCGGAACAAAACGGACATTCAGAAACAATCAATGCTTCTTCATTTTATAAACAAATAGTATAATATACAAGTTAAATACTTAACAAATATTATTTGATAATCAGTCAGTCATACGAGCCGAGTAAATGAGCTCAATTGATGTAATCTAATGTAAATTTAAAAAATTTCTCACTTAACTTTAAAATCCATACACTAGTAGGAATACGAATACAGAGTAGCACATTTACTCATACAGTTATACAAAATCACAGACACGTTTTAGTTCCATTTATTCTAAACAAAATTACATAGGCACTAAATAAAGACAATCATACAAGAAGACAAACGATCGATAGACTCTCACGTTTTAAATCAAATACTACATTTTACATCGCCATAGTCTTGATTTTTTGAAGTTCTTTTGCTGACCAGCGTGCTAAATTTTTGGCTGTGACATCTGTAGACTGGCGCCCTTTGTACAATAGTTCGTGTACTTCTCCGTTATCTAATACTGAACACGCTTTAGCACCAAATGCTGTGCACAAATCTCCGACAAGACCACAGCAACTTTTCAATATTCCTGGATGTGCATTAGGATCAGAGCAAATGGATACCATATATTGAACCATAAATGGTAAGTGTGCTTCTAACAAATAAACATCTTGATTGGGTGAAAACCCTTCACCTTTTAACCCTTGTACAATACCAATATAAGCGGCTAACACGCCTTCACGAAGTTCATTTAAGTAGTCGACAATTTCTGCATCGTTAGGGTCCAGCTGAAGTTGGGCAACCTGCACTAATGCTTGTAAAACATGATCCAGATACTTTTTGAATTCAGAACCAATTCCCAGAGCGATGTCTCCAAAAGTTGATAGAATTTGTGGTTTTAAGTTTCGATTAACAGTATTGTTGCTTAAAGTTTCAAAAAGTAGAGCAAATATTTGATCACAATGTGGAGCCAAATCTTCACGTAGAGCTCGTGATAGATCTCCGACTAAACCGATAGCAGCCAAACATACCTGGAATTCCATATTGTTTTGTAAACCAACAAATAAGTACGTTTTGAAATATTCCATATATTTATTAAACAATTTTCCGAGATTTTCAACCAAAGGACTTATGGCCATTAATGCATCTTCTTGTAAGCCACTGTCTTTGCTTGTACTCAACATAACTAATAGAGCATTCATTACGGCATCTGCAATTTTTTCTACATCTTCACCGCTCATTTTTCTTATGACACTTTGTAATGTTGCGCACAATAGTCCTTGCATATCCAAACAATCTTCACTCATAGACTGTAAATTGATTATTTGGTTCAATCTACTGAGAACGATTAATGTAGTACTTTTAACGGTTTCATAACAATCATTGGGTGCACATTTGATCATATCCATTAGGGCCTCATACGCAGCAGACCTTAAATTTGATCTCATACCATCACCTCTTTCTGTAGTATCTAGCAGACCTTGCACAATATAATCGAAATATGGAGTAAGAACATGCATGTCTTCGCTAGTGGCTTGTGCTAGACTACTGAAAGCCCAACATATATTTGTTGCGACGCGTGGCTCAGATTTGAGACCTTTGATAAAAACACCGAGCACGTCACTTAAACAAGGAGAATTGATGATTAAATCGGGCACAAATTCAAATATACGACCGAACGTCCAAGCTGATGTATCTTGAACAGCAACACTAGAATCGTACATCAAATGTATAAGAACGGGTATATTAGGTTCTAATAGGGTTTTTAAAGAGGCCGGGTCGAGACCGCCCAAAATCGATCCAAGTGTCATAACCGAAGCATCTCTAAAGCGCCAATCTGGATTACTAATATTAGCGTTAATGAACGGAATTACGTGCGGCACAATGTTACTTTGACAACAAGTCGCAAGCAACATTATGCACACGCCTGCCGATTTACAAGGATTCCAGTCATCGTCGTCATCGCCTTCTTCTTGTTTGGTAAGTTTTTCCATTAACACTGGTATGATAAACTCTAACGCGCCCTCAGCATACATCATGAGTTTTTTATCGTTGGTTTGATCTTGACACTGCTTTTCATACAAAATTTCTGCTTCTTCTTCGGCAATACTAGACCAAAATTCAATACCTTGTAGCGCTTCTTCGTCCGATTCAGATTTTATAGCGTGCAGAGTGATCGGGAATAGTGTCGTCATATATAATTCCATGTGTTCGTAATAGAGAGAGACGATTTTGACAAGACACTGGAGTGCAGCGACCTTAATCTGAGTATCGGTAGATTGCGTGGCTTTACATACGACTTCCATTATGTAATCCCGTTCGTTTTTCTTTTCGAAATTACCTTTGGTGAATTCTAACGAATTGTAAAGCGCGGTAGTCGCGGCTAGACAAACATGACTGTTCGGCTGGGTCATTCCATGAACGATGGCAGTAAGGACGGTGTTCGACTCGGCTTTCAGCACGTCGCGGTCCGTTTCGGCACATATGTAACCGATAGTTTCCAGAGAGGACTCCTTGAGAACGTCCGTTGAATTCGGATCGGTAACGTTCGACGCTAACAACGCAACGAGACCCGGCCAGAGGTTTAACGGCAGTTCGATGATCGCGACGTTGGCTACACACTGGGCCGCAGAACTGGGCCGACTCTCCGTGCCGAGCGCTTTAAAAATGTTTTCTTTGATGAAAAGACGGTCTTGTTCGGCAAAGGACAACCATCGCTGTTTCATTTGAACTTTGACCGCTTCGTCTTTCGACGTGATGTGGTTCTTGATCTGAAGTCCGGCAGCGATTCGGGCCACGGGATTGTTGACCGAGTACAACAACACGTTGGACAACGTTTTGAGAAAGCCCGGTAGATTCGTTTGCGCCGCATGTTCCAAGAACGTTTGTATTTGATTCAGTTCCTCTTTGTCCGTGGAAATCGTGCGCTCCAAAAGGTTTGTGATTTGAATCACTTCTTCGTCGCCCATGTTTGCGGACACACACGTCGTCCTTGACACACGTTCGCGGAAAACGAAAAAAAATAAAATACCGCGGGTACTTGCCGAAACGCGCGATCGCACGGCAGCCGTTCACGTCTAACTAGATAAGTAAAAAAAAAAAAAAAAAGAACCGTGTCGGACGACGACGAGCACTGGTAACGAATTACGGTGCTTAATTAAGTAAGTGTCACTACTTCTTTGCCCGGGTGTTTGAATGTAAGCGAAAAAAAAAATATTAATCACCGAAGAACGCTGGAAAAGCCGTTTCTCTTGTTGTTCGATAAACGTTATCACGAAAGCCGAATATGGCGTTCGATAAACCTTCGATTGAATTTTTTTTCCCCGCTACGTAATCCGATTTTAAAAATTATCGAACGCGAACCAAAAAACATTTGAACGGTGACACGGTATTTCGAGACGAGAAGCCGCGTTGAGTGTGTGTTCAATGAAAAACTGCGATTTTATCGTGAACGAGTTGCCGAGCGGCGAGCTGACGCCAGCTGCTGCGGCGCGCGGTCAAAAACTCGAACAAAAACCATGTTGTTTACGGCGTTCTTTGAGGTTAGGTAAAAAAAACCCGCGAAATAATTCAAACACAAAACTGACGCTCAAATCGTAGCATAAATTTACCGACAAAAAATTACTCTAATGCAGGCGCATACTGCACGATTAAAAGCCTACTTCTGATCGTCCAAGACATCAAATCTTGGCCGTGCCGCAAAAATAGTTTACTACTTAAAATTAAACAGGTACGCATACGTGTACGACACGTTGAATCGATTGACACTCGTCATAAGTTTACATATGTTTTAATCAATGTTATTCTCCTATTAACGATGCGCAATTCTCGAGTAATTTGAAACGATTTTCAAAATGATATTATTAATGACAAAATATAACATTGAATACAAGCGTTTTACAGTTTTAACGGTTTTACGGTTTTTACGTTACAGCAAAGTTAGTGTAGTTGCCTAGCCGTAACGAAAATAAGGGGAAAACTTGTACGCTATACTTTCATGCATGTTTTGTTTCTTTCGGTTTTAAACAATGGTCAAAAAATGTGTTTCGTTCGGGCGTCTGCGAGTCATGGATCTATTATAATCTATATGCGGAGCGAATTCGAAAAAGTCAAAAACTTTGAAAAAACAGATGATATTACCATCTGTATGGTGTATGAAACCAGGGATATAAAAGTTCGGCTGTCAAAAAATGTTTCTGACGTTTATTAAATCAAAGCGATTCTCTAGGAACTGAGCGTGACACAGACACAAAAAACACACACACGTTTCATTTTAAAGTCATAAGCTTCCTCGCTCCGTTCAGAATCTATGACACACCCACGCTTCATTTTAAAATCATAAGCTTCCTCGCTCCATTCAGAAACTAAAAAAAAAAAAATATACAGTAATAGGGATATATAATTCATTATTTATGTAAGTATATAACAATAAAGTGCAATATAGGACGTATTATTATTGTTGTACAGGTAGGTTCACACAATATAATATTTTGATTAATATTTTGTATCGTACAAAATGATATCAAATAATGATAATTTTTTTTTTTTGGGGGGTTTTGAAGTTGCTGTTCATTGACCATGACCCTTTTTTCATATCATAATAGCTCATTTAACCGATGAGTAGGTTTGCATTGAAGCGTAAAAAATAATTCTAATCAGTAATCACTTTCATAACAATCTGTGATGTACCTATATATATATTATATTAGTTTATATATATATAATATGTATCTCAAGTATCAACGATATAATATGTATACCTTATTATAGGTACATTAACGTCAATGACCAGCACTGACGACAATAATACGTATCTAAAAAGCTAGATCATTGTTATTTTATATGCCGTTCGCAATAACGTCAATAGTCAGTACCAAACTAAAATATTCGATCATCGTTGTAAAGTACTTATGTGTTATAACTGCCTGTGAGCTAACTCGTTGAAATGATTAAACGTAAAAAGAAACGAAAAAAAAAATTTTGTTCCTCCGAAAAATGAACGAAATTCCATTACACTCCTTCAATGATATCTGTTACTGGTTATCGTTGCTAAAAAGCGAACGATATCGAAGTATACGTTTGAACCAGTTTTTCCCAAGCACTGACAGTACAAATACTAATTAGTTGTGTCGTAATATCGAATATTATGTAAAAAGGGACTCGAAACACGTTTTTGGAATATACAAACTCAGAAAATTGTTATTTTTTTTTAAATTATTGATAGAACAAAATCGTTACTGTAACGTATCATCATTGGGGTACAAAGCCAGCTGGGTTTCCAGTTGATGTACTCATATTTTGGTAAGTGCGTATTATTATGTATATTACAACGTTTTACATACCAAACTTTGATGAAGTCTAAATTACCTACCTATACGTTAAGCGATTAATATACCGTTATGTGCTAGGAATTCGTTACCTATGCAAGCAGTTTACGGTCTGTAAGTATAAATGTATACTATAATGGAATAAGTATTTAAACGTGTCGTTGACAGTTAATTGCGTAAGATGTTTATTGCGTTTGTTGGCCTCTGCGCGTATTGGTATCATTACTCCAGTAGTCGTTGAAACTGGTTAGCAGACCGGCGAGGCATTGATGATGGATCAATACATAATATCACATACCTGTATACATCTAATATTTTATGATATTATGTCTGCGTATTATATAGTTAGATGCGAGGACAAGAAACCGTTTTGTCGCACGTCCAAATCATTTTACAACGATATAACGACGCGTGTTGACATTTTTAACTACACGCGTATATTCAGTATTAGCGAAGGGTGCTGCTGGGCCGAATGGGGCCCATTACAATATTTTTAGGGAGCACTCTTTAAACAAAAATCTAAATTAGGGGACCCAAAAATTTGTAGGACGGCACCTAGCCAGGATGGACAGTATTTCGTCTCTGGTTGTGTGGCACTGCGCGTATTGTATTCGCCTAAATAAGTACCTACTTAGTACTACGAGGGGTTTGCTAAAATATTTTTCGAAAAGGCTCTTTTTTACGTTTAATAACAGTAACCAGTGCTCAGCAGGAACGGGTTTAAAGGAACGAGTTGCTTCGATTTCGTTCGCTTTTTAGCTACGTATCGTGATTTAGGTACTCACGTCACTACAATTGTTATAAAAACGCATCTTATTGTAATGTTCGTATTATCAAAGAAAATTGTTAATCTTTTCAGCTTAGTAGTTAAATATTATTACTTTTCAGTCAGGGTTTTTTTTTCCTTCAATTTTTTCACAATACTTTGTGCTTTTGTTTCCAACTTAAAAATGTAACGTTTATTTTCGGATTATTTATTTGTTAAGTGTGAGACACACATCAAGCACGACTCCGTGTATACGAACATTACAAACTTCAGTAAATATTTTTCGTAAATTTGTTTGCACACTCATCTAAGCCTGTCCCGTTGTTAAGGACATAATATGTTCGGACCATTCTTTAGGGTAAGCGTTTATAATCGAGTTTAGGATGTATAAAAATTGATCGCGAAACAACGTACAGATTTTTCCCTGAAAAACGTGTTGTATGTTTACACTGCGAGGATTGTTTTTTGGTGTGTCATGGTTTCTTATCTTAACGAGACGAACGTGAACCGAGTTTCATTTTAAAAAGAAACTTTCCAAACGCTGACAGTAACTCACGCTTACCTATGTCAAATTAACTGTAAATTTCCCGTCCAGCTAGAATATTATGTGTACCTATAGTATTGCAATGATTGTGCACTGTGACTGCAGTTGAGCAATAATTATTTTGACGGTTACAATGCGTGTAGAAAACAAATTGTGCACGTAGCCGATATTGTAATAACGAAAATTCCGTTACCGCGCGATTCCGGCCGCTCTCCCATGACCGCGGGCGGTCGGATTGCGGCCTATGAAAAACATTATTTTTTTTTTTTTAAATAAAAAGGGGTGTTCACGAAACCGTCGGTTGAAATATACTCGTTACACGGGTATATCGTACTATTGTTATTATGTTTTACGTCAGACACCTGCGCCTGCTCAACAGTCAACAGGTATAAATAAAACGACCGAGTGTATGTTATATTTTTTTTAAAATTTATTTTTTTACTATCACACACAGTCATCGTAGTACTCTATATTACACGGTCGTCGAGGACCGCGCCGCCCCCACCCCCACGCCCGACGGTATCCGCGGTGTCTGTTCTTCACGGTCGCTGCGGCCAGCCCGGCAACGGATACGTGTTTACGGCCGCGCAGTCGACCCGCCGCCGTGTGCGCGTAACAGGTGGACCGCAGCGGTGTTACCGCAGTGTACGTTACGTCGAGAGTTTCTCTAATTCGTTTCTCTCTAATCGCGTTGTAACGACGACTATACGATGTTCTAAGAGAAAAATAACGCACGTACCTACCGTGGGGAGTTACGAAAAAAACCAAAAAAAAAAGTTAAAACTCCGACCGTCTTTAACTTTTCGCGCGCGCGGTTGTTGCGTTATGTCCATGAGTCGGCGGCGGCGGATTACCGATCGTACCAAAACTGGAGGGTAGCCACACGGACAAAGGTGAGTGGAGGAGTACCACCTTAGTATGAATAATCACGACGTAAAATTATACCTGCATAGGCGGCGTCATGTGAGACAGGAGTAGTGTGCCCGTCCACTAGTTTTTAAAAAAGTTCGCTGGATTCTACCGAATTTTTCACAACGGCCAGGCTCTAGTGGGGTCGCTTCCGATAGAAATTATACAGAATTTCAATTTTTTCGCCCTGCCCTGGCAAATATCGTACAATAATATTGTAGTAATTGCCGTTAGCTCTGCCGTTTTGAAATCTACGAAGAAATATTTTCGTACTCTCCTTCGACAATTGATAGGTTGTTTAACTCTCATAAAATAATACATTTTTAGTTGCTCGGGAGATCAATCGCCAATTCTAGGATATAACGTTATAATTGTACGTTGATTACAATCACGGCACACGGTCTTTCTGCCGCAATCGCTACGCGGTTTCTTATACTCTTTAGCTGCAGCTCTTACGGTTTAACGGGGAAAAATGAGCTTAGGTTCATCGGGTGTGTTAAACTGCGCAGGTCGATGCCATGATGTACAATTAAATACACTTTATGAATTACACGTCCAGTTACGCGTGTATACATATATATATATAGTACTTGTTAAAAAAAAATATCTCGTGAAATTCCATCGCGCTGAACGAAAACAGTATATACGTACGTGATTTGGCGGCAAATTACTGGAAGACCAGTAATTCCGAGTATAATAAACAATGTTGACTTTTATTTTCCCGTATGTCATCGCCGTATAACAATAATTGCGTATGACTTACACGTGTGTCGTAATTTAAATACCACTCGACTGTGCGAACAGTTCGGTATGTAATAGACGTTTCAATCGTTACAGCATACCTGCGTAGGAAGTATCGACGTCGTATTATTGTTACACACAAATACCGCTACATTTTGTTTCGATCGAACACTTGGAAATTTTTCGACTTGTTAATTTTTTCTGAACAATGCTCTTTTGTTTGAAACCGATGCCAGCAGTGCACGGGCGCAGCTCTTATTTAATATTCTCGACTGCTGCTGCTGCATTCGTCGTCTGTAATGAATATTGAATAGCCTCGGGGTCGTAAGAAACAAGCTGTTTTACGATCATTCACACCATAAATCTTCGGGGTATACGTTTAACGCGTGTTCGGGGTACAAAAACCCTTTATGTGGCGCATTATTCCGCAACAATAGCCGAAGTAAAACCCTTTTCTTCGGTTATAATGTCAGTTTTATAACAAGTGACGTACAGGTGAACCCATTGCATCTCCGTGACGAGACCATTTGTCACGTTGTTAAAAGGAAGGCAATGTAAGTACGTCCCGTTCTGTCAAAGGCACCTCTATACGTCTATAAGAATATTCATGTATTTTCGTATTGAGTAAAAATAACAATATTTTTACTGAAGTTTTAACACAAAACCGCATCACCACTTATTATAGTATTATGTTGTTAGCAGCACTTTGTAGATGATTTATAACATATTGTAACGGTTGTAGACATACTATTCGCTCTGTAGAGGAGAGAAAAATTGGCGTCTCTTCGAACTGTACATCATAATAATATAGGTACTACACAATGTAATGGAAAACTAACAACGTGGTCCTTCGAACTCGTATTCGTTATGATTCACGTGCTGGCGACATAATAAAATATAGTAGGTTATAATATGTATCTGGTATACAGTGTATTAACAACTTATAAATTGACAAACTGGACAGTTGTCTGATATACGTACTTTTGTTTTCAGTATAGTGCCTGTTTCGAAAAATAGAAATGTTTAGAAAAATAAAATTTTGTTTTTTTAAATTGGAAAAAATGTTACTGCAGCCAAGAACAAGCATTCTGAGCCATATTGTATAATAAACGTTATAACTTATTATGTAAACGCGTTACATATAAATACGTAGGTTATACACGTGCGTGTAGGTCTGACATGTTATGGTTACACGAATTTAAGGATTTTAATTAAAGTCGCGTCTTTCTTGGGCGTTTTGAATGCAGTCGAAATAAAACATAATAATTTGATCTTTAATAACGATAATACCCGTCAACAGGCCAATCATAAGAAGTGAGGTCTGTCAATACACTGTCGAACGATTTACTAATAAAATATTTACCCGTTTGAATAACAATATTTGTCTCGTCGGATAAACTTTAATTCTCGCTGTTTTTGTGTGCAGATACGTAACGTATACCCACTTCTTTTTCTCGCGTATACCGATCTACATAAATTTGTGATCTAAATCATTATATAACTCGCAATTACACGGGTCGGCATTTTCAACGCGAATTGTATTTTTCTATCGGGTACCAAAGAAAGCGTACCGCGCACAATTTACAACCGATTTTATTAATCGTATCGGCACACCCACGTGCCGTCGCAACGCCGAAATATGACTTTCACCTTCCGTTCGATTATTTTTTACCGACGAAACGGTTAATCGCAAAAAAACATCTACGGCACGCGCAAAAAATATTCCCGCCCGCAGCTCATAATACATCCGAAAACGTATATCGCGTTTGACTTTCGAAACGCTGCAGACATATGTCTTTTTTTTTAATTGCGTTCTCATAACGCGATATTATTGTTCTCCTGCGCTAAAAAGTCCCAACGCGTCGTCGTGTAATTCAGACCGTTGCACAATTCCCGAGCGAAACGTACACAAGTTTTCCACGGGATTGTAATTATAGCCATTAGACGGCTGCAGCAGTGCACGATGAGAGTTCGCAGTACCTCCCCTGCAGACTGGCAATTAACATTTTCTTAAAAGAAACTCGTATTTTTTTAAACTTGCGTGACCGCCGATCATAATGTGAAAAGAGAACGTTCATAATAACGATGGGCCACAGGACGAGAACAACAACGTTTGACGGTATGTAATTTGATGTACTTAAAAACGTATCGGTCGTGTGTGTAGCTCTTTGTATATAACGCATCATCGTACGTCTAATTAAATTTATTCAAACACGAAAACGCGCTGTCATCTAATAATTATTATAATAGTTTTAAACTTAAAAAATAATTATAGCTTGTAAATGATGTTTAACCGCGTTATTTCAACCCGACCGGGGGGGTTAAACCGTGTCTGAAATAAGTACCTAGGATTCGAAATATTAACATCATAAACAACCGGATTCGCATAATGGAATTTCGTGCGTCGAAAACGTGGGCCACAACGAAAATTCAGGATGATTTTAAAAATGTCTTAGCTGTATACAGGTCTATAACATTTTAGAAGTGATTTCGTGCAATTGTGTCTAATTAATAGTTTGAATAATACGTTAAGAGACGGGCAAAAAACGGTCGACTCCGTATTTTATTTTACACGTTTATCAAGTTACTAAACATATACAGATCATAATATTACGCAGTGATAAAAATATAAAAACTGGTTGGGTACAGGAAATTGGAAATGTCATAGACTGCAGAACCACACATTTTTCGTTTTACGTGTGCTCCGTTGAATATTACGATTCTGAAAAAATCATCTCTAATTGTATTTGAAAGGTATTTTTAAATTCCGTGTTTTTAATTCGGTTTGATACAATGAAAATTGTCGGTAGTACAACAAAATTGACGTATAAATAGTTTTAAAATAAAAATTACACAGATACGATCGACCAACACACTGCAATAAGTCAATTCACGATAATGCTATATTTGACAAATTAACCCGCGATTCAGGATATTTGATTTGATTATAAACGAAAATCAACTATAGTGAGTAATAATCATTCTAAAAAAGCTGACATGATACCGGACGTACTTATTCAAATTATTTTTATGAACCGGTATCGATTCGCGCTCGGTGTTTCAAACAGGTTTTAAATTGTCACGTTATAGCGTTGATTTTATAATATTTTAATTATAAAATCGATGGTTGTAGGAAGCCGCCGAAGCGTATGTATATTAGTCTCAACTAGGTATTCAGTTGAATCAATATTAAAAATATTGACTGGCACGTCTTTATACCGAGGCGTAATACGAGGAGATAAAAAAAAAAAACACCGTATGGAATACCCGAATTTATTTCTTAATAGTTGCCTACCGCGATACTACTATTCCACAGGCCGGTTTGATCCATTTCACGGCTTATTTTTTCAATTCAATACCTAGGGTTGGAAATCAAGTTTTAAAATACTTATGCGTGTAGCCAAAACATGTGAGTGTTTATAATGTTGTTATACGTATGTTTTAAATGTTGTGTAAGTTTTTCATACGCAGAATTCCAGTTGATATAATATTATCATATCATCTCAATGAGAAATTTGGACTTTTGTTAGACAAATAAATTTACGTATCATTACACCTATTCCTACGTTAATATAATACGTATAAAATGTACGAGTTTCATAATTATTATTACTATACGAGTCAACAGAAAGTTAAGAAATATACGAGATAAGCTCGTGTTTTATAATACGCGTCACCTTACAGAACGTGTAACCTAACTGTCATTACTATAATAAAAGAAAGAAAATGCAGAATAATATAACACAAGTATGATGTAGGAGATCTTTCGGTCCGTACAGATTTTCCACTCTCGATCGTCGCTCGCTATTTCGATCGTATTACAATAGATCTATACTCTCAATACACCATCATCATCGTATTTTTACTACAATACGTATTGGTACACCAACCGATCAGTTCCCGTATTGTACACGCGGGCGAATGGAATTTTTCGGTCGACGGTCGTGTTGTACATTTTGACGAATTTCACCGTTGTCGACAACGCAGTAACACACAACTGCGCGATTTATCGTGTCGGACGCGTGTAATTGCCATCAAACTATATACAACAAATATAATATTTGTTATATACAACAAAAGTGTGCGTGTGATAATGGAAAAATAAAAATGGTTCTGGTGGAAAATGCCCCGGGCGAACTGTATAGAGAGACAGCGGCGGCTGCGCGGTCGCCGAGGTATTCGCTCACCTTGAAACCGCTGTAAAAAAATAACCGATTCCTACAACCTATACGTATAATATAATGCCTATCCACACCTTCTCTTCGTAAACCTGATGTATAATAATAATAATATGCGCTTCCTGCACGTTAAAATAGTGTATAATGTGTGTGTGCCGTGTATATCGTTAAATAACAGTCGAAAATAACCTCGTTTTGATCAAACATCGTATTATTTTAGGTACACTTTCGCAGATGGTTGACCGCCGGACGGTTGGCACACCTGTAACACGAACTGTGTTTTTTTTTTTTATCGTATTCTTTATAAAATAAGTAATGTTTGTGTGATAATTTTATACGCACAAATATATACGTTGTTCCCGGAAGCGGAGGGGTTACGCGTGTGTACAATAGACAATTAGACGGTTTTTTTCCCAGGCCGTTGAGAATCCGTGTAATCGGTCGTCGTTTGAAAAATGGTGTCGGTTTTTTATATATTTTTTTTTTTTTAAACTCTAGGCGCACGACAGGTGGTTTTTACATTTCTTTTGCGTCGGTTCTTGATCGGGGCGCGGTTGCAAAAAAAAATTGTTAAAAAAAAAAACCTACACGGTCGATAATGTAACGCGTAAAAAACAAACGCACACGTACTACATTGGTGCAATTATTCGACTTTTTCTTCCGAGACGTTTTTTTTTAATCTTGCATAATGCCCGTGCGATCTCCTCGAGTTCTTTATAATTTTGTTCAGCACACAGCGGCGTGCAAATCTCGCACAGTTCAATAAAGTGGAAATACGTCGTAACAGGTACTGTATTTAACGCTGAGCCACGTCTATAATTTATTGTAGACACTGTAAAACGCGCGTCGTGAAGTACGTATTTGTTGTGTAGACAAACCCGTTTTAATGATACGTATTTTGTGCCACGTTGTACGGTAACTTGCAGGTAGAATATAATATTCGTCGATCGTCGTTCCTGTCAATCATGCCGACCGCCGAGATTGATCGTTACAGTTTGTTTAATAAATAGATTCAGACGTCGATTCGGTCAGTACCTGTACACGTACTGTTGAATAATTTTTATCCGAGCGTCATCAGAATGTATACACACATATATATTGGGTGCCGAAAACGGGCGAAAAGCGAGTGTAGGCGAACACGCGTAGGTGTCCAGAGTGAATTTTTTTTTAGATCAACAGAACCAACGTGCGTACGGATTGTGTTCATACGTCGAACATGCTTGTAATTCCAAAACTTTAACTGTGCAGCTGATCGTAGTATTTTTGGAAAACTGCGAACGTCATTTTTTGAAAATTTAAAACTCGAGCGGTTTTTTATTGTGTAGTAATATTGTGTTTTTGATCATTTTTCCGTGTATAGTACATAGGTAAGAAAGGAAAATGTTTAATTTGATTTTGTGCTCCGTTACGCGGCCAAAGATGCAGAAGAAAAGCACGTACAAAAAAAAATAGTAAAATTGGTGACTATACATACAGTTGGAATCAAACATTGAAAAATTATAACACGTTGTATTTTACTCAAATTAATAGAGCGGCCGGTTCTTTAAATTCACTCGACTGCATTAATGTTATATTATACGTTACGAGATTGACCGTTATAACACAATGCAGTGTACGAAATTAAATATAAAAACAATAATTCATTCGTCGACAAAACATGTTCAACAGGTGTGCAGTGTTACTGCAACAAGAAAGCTCTACTCCCGGATTTCTGGTTGCGTGAATTCCCATACAGTGTATTATACACAGCGTGTGGAACTAATGAACTTCCGCTGAAAATCCTTTTTACTATTTTTCCGACAGATCCGTTATGCACGGTTTCACACACACACACACACGCAATAATGGGTACGACGCGTTTGCGGTTGGTTTTTTTTTTTTTTTTTTGTATAACCGTTAATTATATTTCTGATTCGTCTATAACGTGATTTTTTCGTTAAATGTCCGTATACACAATATTCTCTTTATGAGACGGAAGAAAATATATACGTATAGTATAAAAAGACAGTATATCGGGAATCTTTTATTTTTTTCAACGATCTACACGGACTGTTGTTCGGCTTTATCAACAATTACAAAACAGCACGGAAACAGAGCGTACGACGGTCAATGAGAAAACAATTATTAATTTTTTTTGTTTTCGCGTGAAACGGTGAATATTCGGTACGAACACGATATGTTGTAGTCAGAGCCGCGGAAAAAATAAAACCTGCAACTTGAAAACGGGAAAAAAAGCATTATTAAAATTGATAAAATAATGAAAAAAAAAAATGTCATAATTATTTTTTTTTACCAGTGTTTCTGTCTGTTTAAACGGTAGTGATAACGCGTTGAATCTTTTTTCATAAATTTTAGTGGAACGTTATTATTACTCGTACCGCGTGCAACTCGCAATACGCGTTACAGCGATTTTTCCGGGACGCACTTACGATTAATTTCTTCGTCGAGTTTCTCAAAAAGCGATGAAACAAATCCGATAGAACTCAAAGCGTCTGAAGCGTACGACCTATCTATGAATCGTGATCGGTTAACGCATAACGGTCGGCGGGGTATATTTTAGTAGTTACATTAAAGAAAATAAAATAAAAATCACCCACGCTTTTCCAAAACTACGCTTAGAACCTCCTGCCTTTTTTGAACTCGGTATTATTGTAGGCACCCACCATCATTATAAGACGTCGTAACAAGATTATTGTTGTAACGTTTTCGGATTTCGCGTCTACATATCCTAAACGCGATGCGCCGCAATTAAATCGGTCTCGGAACGGTGGCCACTGTTAAATTTTAACGCGCGGCACGGGCCACTTGTTCCGTTGAATAATAATAATATTACGCGCGGAATCCTCGGCCTGTGACATAAGACGCGATACTGTGTAATAACGGACACATTGCGCGCCGACCAGCCGATCCGCACACTCGTCTCCTCGCGGTGCGATATCATGTGCACTTGCGCCAACTCGTCTGCGGTCCGCGGTCCCGGGCCGGCCAGGACCACCGTGCGGCAGGTGAAGCGGCTCAGCCGGGATAGGAAATCCATCTCGGATCCGTCGCCGGGAACTCTGCTGCCTTATCCGCCGTGTATTGTTTTGTTTTTTTAAGAGGAAGAAATTCTAGCTTCTAGTATTTTTATTATTGTATATATAGGTCGCCAAAAATTATGCTTTTCCGCACCGCTGTCGGTGTTATACGTTTATGTTAACCGTGCTCGTCGAATAACGATGTTGGTGTGTGTCGCAGGGGTTCTAGGACTGACCAGGCCGGTGCCTCCACCAAAACCGGCAAAAGGTCCTCCGCCGAACCATCAACTCCAGCAGCAGCAGCAGACGGCCGCGGGACCGCCTCCGTACAGGATGCCTCCGTATCCGTTGTACAGCGAGTCCACGCCGTTGCCCGGCACGAGCAACACGATCCACACGCATTCCAGTAAATTCCCGGTGAGCGCCCGAAAAATATTAAATATCCTACACGCTCGGCGACCGAAAACGAGTGGTACTCGGATTTTTCCGTATGTATACCATAAGTCAACAAACCTTCAAGACCGTGCAGAACGCTGCAAAGTATAGCCCCCGAAACGTTTTGAAACGGTCGAACCCGTGCTAAATGCGGTGTCTCGCCGCGAAATATGTTTGGGAAAAAAAATAATCACACACTTCTCAGTAATTGTACGATTAAAGTGTCCCGCAGGGCGGGTCGGGGATGCGCCATTAGGATGTAGGAAACAAGAAGAGGAGGGACATTTTTGTTTAAAAAAGCAGAGCGTCCCAGCTCTGTCCCGCCTATTCGACCACCTTGTTCTCACTGCGTATAACGTACGAATTTTCATACGAAACAACATCCCGAGCGAGTGTCGTTATAACGGGCTCGGAACGTGAGAACTTTTTCCCAGCACGCTCTGGGAAAGCCATAACAGCTTGCGAGCACTGTAACCATTGCTTTCGTGATTGCCGAGAGATTAGGACGCGTACTGACGCACGTGACCGAGATGGTACTCTGTCGATGTTGTGCGCGAGTTGAAAATTTTTGTAAAAGAAAAGAATGTGTTGACAGCATAATTTTTACGCGCTACACGAGGAATTCGTAAGATTATCCGCCGCGCCGTTTCATGACATCATATCGCTCATGACGCGTATTACGATATTCTTCAGCTGGAGAACTAACGCGCCGGGATGAAAAAACTAAAAAAATAAATACGTGTAAATCGCTAATCGGCTGTAAAGCCGTTTCTCGCCGTCTTATTTTTCTAAAGAATTGAAAACAAAAAATTGCAGCCGATTAAAAGTTATCGCTGCAGCCGTTGTATATCGCGCTACAACCGAGACTGACGGAGAGAAAAAAAATTGTTTAGTTTTTTTTGTACGGTCTACGTAAGAACAACGTACTTATAATAATACGATATATATATATATGTTACAGATCGAAAGAGAAGTGATTCTTAGCAATGTTGACAAAAATTTAAAAATCCCTCTGCTGAACGAGTACAACAAAAAAAGGTCGAAATCCGTGGCACCTGATACGCCGGATGTACAAATCGCGTGGTCAGAACAGTCTTCGAGTATGGTACGTATGATATGCGCGAAACAAAAAGTACGTGATTTAATTATTTTGATAAATATTTTCGTTATTTTTAGCACAATGTTTCTCAAAACAATAATCAATATCACACACCGCATCATTACGTCGCCAAAGACAATTTGAGCCAACAATACGTTTATAAGGTAAGGAAAAATTTCGGAGTTCATAACGAGTATATTATAGGTACAATATAACCACGTTGAATAACTTAATCAAATTTCTTAGGCCGAACCCGTAAAACCTTTGGACCCTCCAACAGAATTATCTCCAATATTTAAAGACGACTCTAACGGATTTCCGCAGTAAGAATTATTCATGTTAATTCGTTCTGAACCCAATACTAACGTAAATAATTATTGTGTATAGACGCGTTGAAAACTTTGGCGCTGGACCGTCACATTCCACACCCGAGGATCTGAATAGTACAAAGAAGTTTTCATCTCGTATTAAAGACATGATAACCACGAGATTTTCAAAATCTAAAAACGATCAAGTATCAGATGTGAGCTTGAACAACGCAGAAGTTCCAGTACCGACGCCTGTGAAATTAGACGACCCGACGTTGAGTCCGCACAGTCAACTGATACAACACGGGGTGTATTTGGCGGTCAACAATCAAATGCAACATTTAGCCATAAACGGACCCAATCAAAATGTATACCAAACGCCGTGCAGAACTAATCCTCCAGGTCCATCACGGACGTATGATAGGCCTCACACAATACAGACCAACCGGGTGATTGATATGAGAAAACCAGATCCGTCGAGTTATAGTGATGCGCATCGGACAAATTACGAGGTTAGAGTCCAGTCGAACTACGGACAAATCAACCAGAGTCCATTGTACGTTAAAAAGAGATTTCCAGTTCCTACTGCACAAGCGCAAGATTGTTTTAAAACACCAATGCCAGTCAACAAGGGTCAAGAAACTTCGGCGCCATTCCCGAGATCAAAATCAAACGATAATCTTGTCGAGACAAACGCGGGCCAGGCTAATGTACAATATTCCAGTGATAGGTACCTCGGCCGAAAAATTGTTAAACGAGACGATTTCAAGTCTCAACCAAGTTCTTTGGATGACGTCGATAAGCTGGAAGAACAAAGAGCTGTAAGCGGTCCGATAAGCGGTGCCAGCTCAGACGGCAGATTGGGCAGTGGAGGCCAGTCTGATTCAGGACGCGGTAGTACTGTGTATAGTAGTGGTAAAGCTCAAAATTCTACGACTAGTCCTGAATCGTCGTCCGAAATGCCGAAAAATCAAGGTGAAACACTTATTATTTCTCTATGTATCAACTAGGTAATAAATGATTCATAATAATTGGCGGTTGTATATTTTAAACTGTCGATGGTACATGCTTTTATTTTTTAATTTAAAATTTCCTCTCATTTCTTGCAGTACCCACCCAATATAATTGACGTCGAAATAAACATTCGAATACTGATATTTAAACTTCTCGGTACTTTCTGAATTTACAAAACCGTATTTTGTTTTTCAATAAGTATTTATTCTCAACAATACCTCGTAACACAGTAACTAACTAGGCGTGTGCAATCATTATTTTCTAGGGAAAAAAGGCCAAAGCGAATGGATGGACTACGTGGACACTGAGTTACGACAAATCCTAGATCCATCAAAAGTTAGTGTGCCATCAACAATGAGTGACAGTGTATCGTCCGTCACTCCACCTCTACCACCATTATCGCCCGATGGATCGTCCGATGATATGCAAACTCCTGTACATAACAAACAGTAAGATTCGATAGTTTTATTTCGAAACGTCGTAATTTAAAAGTGTTTTATGAATGTTGTTGTTTTATAGTAGAACTGAATATTCAGTAAAATCTAGAGGGCAATCGTCAAATCAACGCGTATGGTCGAACAGAGCGCCAAAGGAAAAATCGCACTGCAGACAAACCAATAGTACGATAAAAAGACCAGACCTGAAAAGAATAATTCAATGTAAGGAATAATGATGAAAAACAAAACTTTTATTTTTTAGTACCTGCTATAAATTAATATATCTAATTCAATATAATTGTTGTTGTTATTATTATAGCGAGTAGTGTTGGTGATATGGACTCAATGTTCGACGAGGAAGCAAGTAGTGACGACGAGACCGTTAACAGTGATGTGCGTACAATAAGAAAACAGCTGGAAGGGTTAGAAACAATGTATTCTGAGGTTTGTAATAAACACTTATTTTCCATAACCCGCGGGTTCCTTTAATAATCAACCACGTGCACAGGTGCTCAAATTACTCGGAGTTCGTAAGTCTGGAGGCGGTCCTAGATATCAGCCGTCGGACCCCAGGGTTCACCGGAGACGAATGTATGGTAGCATGTCTTCGATTCCGTCGTCGGTTAGCAGTAGACCGTATCGTGAGAGACACCGAAGGGGAACGGACGATAGGAAAAAATCAGTCAAGGACATAAAAGTAAGTTTTTTTTTATGTACTACTTATAAAACTCGTGTTTCAAATTAATCCGTGCAAAGAATTTGAAAACAAAAAAAAATGTTTTATTTCTTACTTACTAGTGTTATACTAGAGTTATACGCGTGACGTAAAACATTTTAAAATGGTTTTGACTATACTTATACGTATAAAGTCTTTAACAATAATAATGATGATCAAATATCACGATTACAGGGTATAAATAAACGTTTCCAACGTTTGGAATCTCACGTGGTCACCCTCGCCAGGAGTGTCGCACACCTTTCGTCGGAAATGAGAACCCAGCATCTAATGATCCAAGAGATGGAAATAATTCGAAACGAACTCACTGCGCTGAGAACGCAAACAAATATGTTATCTATACGTTCGCATTCCGTTCCACGGGTCTTGCAATCACTCTCGGCAGAACAGACCAATTCAAGCCCGACTAAAGTGAAAAAACTAACGAAATTTTTCGGCGATGAGCCACCGCTTTTAAGACTGTTCCTCAAAAAATTAGGTTATGAGGTAAATTGAAAATCAATACTGTATAATTTTATACTAGCTGCTGTTACGTTGAAATACGAATTTTTGAAAAACTCGCGTAGGTAATCAAAGTATTTAGCGTACACAGTATACACTACGTTTGGCTATATTTTTAGAAAAATATTGTAATTTTTTTAGAAATACGCGTCAGCATTCGAAAAAGAAAAAATCGGCTTGGTGGAACTGCCTTACATGAGCGAGGACAGAATGCATAAACTTGGTATACCGATGGGACCTAGGTTGAGAATCATGCAAGAAGCGCAATTGGGTTTTCCTGGAATGCACGAGAATACGTTAGCCATCGTGTGAATGATAATCGTTTGCCTGATCGATTTAAAAGTATATGCAAATAATTAGTTGTATTAATAATATGCCATTTTTTACTATGTATAACGTGTAAATAAAGTGCTATATGAGTTGAAAAAAATTACGCAAACGTTTTGTATAAAAAAAAAAAAAAAAATTGATTATCTACATGAATTGTGTTTATTTTACTTATTTTCCCCTTTGTTGGTGGTAGGTAGTCGATTTACGTAGATTTTTTCAAACAAATATGTTACACGTACATACCTAATATTTTGTGTAGGTATTGTGTACATACATACACTCTATACATAATAATAAATTGCTTAATTACTTCTAAATTACAATAATAATTGATTTGTATAGCTTCTAACCGTAGACATTTGTAATAAATAAACTTCTCTATAGTTGTTTCCAGTGTTGAGCTGCACTGTAAGCACTTCAATTAAAAGCGCAATCGTGCATGTATATAATACATCCATACCAATTACATATGAAACAACTGGTAAATTAGAGACTACAAGCTACCAGTTAGTAACTGATGGATTAAAAATGTTGAATAATGTAAGAATAAATTACAAAACACAAGGTTACTAAATTTTTTCCTCAATGAAAAGATTTCTGAATTTTTTTTTCTAGTTATTCTAGAACATTCCTTTCAACATAACACATACCTAGATGTTTATATGCACACACTTGCAGTCTATGTTATAATCAATGCGTGTCACATTTCCGGTAATCGCTGCTTATGAAATGATTCTATTTTTTGTACAAAATTAAAAATATATAAATTAATTCGTTCTGTTTGTTGAAAAATCACTATATATAATACTTCTTAGGTTATATAATACTATCGTACAAAGACTTTTACTAGTAATATTTTGATTATGTAT
This sequence comes from Hormaphis cornu, assembly GCA_017140985.1. Lineage (NCBI taxonomy): Eukaryota > Metazoa > Arthropoda > Insecta > Hemiptera > Hormaphididae > Hormaphis > Hormaphis cornu. The sequence continues at coordinate 10,606,594 of CM029363.1, read as the reverse complement.
AAAACGAGTTGGTACAATGGTGGCGTATATCGAGGATAGATAGTATTATATAGTAAGTTATTCATAATATACGTATTATATGAAGGGATCTCTGCTACAACAAGACAGTCCCCGAATTTTTAAAAATTGATCATATTTTTGCATTTGTTGTGCCCAGCAAAAACCAGACAATATTTCCATTATTGGTAATGGTATCACAAAGTCACAATAATATTTGAAATTTATTCTTCATATGTATATCAAGTGCAAATAATTTTTTCCAATTTGCCCCCCCGACCAGTTTCAAAAAGTGCAGGACGTATCTCGTTGTTGCGGGGAGCCCTTCGTATCACAAGTTTCTTTTAAAAAAAGGACATAATATATTGCAGAGGACACTTTAATCCTTGTCACGTCTCGTCCCCCAACCATATAGATGTGGTATTATCCGTGATATTATATTAATTGGTTTGTACGGTTTTTTCCGACTCGTATCACATTTCTTCTGTTATTCAGATTCATACGATTTATTATTAAGTGTTGTTAATAACACGCGCGACACGGCCGTTGGCTTTTTTCAATCGTTACAGCGGAAATCGTAGTCGGTGTTTTCTCGTTTATCACCAACGGGTACGACGAATTTGATTTCCCGCGACACCTTAACGACCTGCGGCGTTAAAGGCTTGTGAACCGATTGTAGAAATTCGTCTCCCGCCGACGGCAAACTCGGACAACTTAACCTGTTGTTTTGAGGAAAAAATTTAAAAAAAAATAACAATTATTACGATAATAATTTTAATACATGCACGCACCTACTTAATGAACAAAATCAAAGTACCTATTTAGTACCCGTACTAACAGTAGCCCGTAGGAGACCGTCGGCGCGTCTGAAATCACTATTAGGCAGGTGGTATAAGAAATGAGATCACGAAAAAAATACAAATGCCCGAGCAGATTGTTAAAAAACAACGTGGGTAGTACGAACTTAAATGTAAAAAGCGATTACTACTGAGCTAGGCATCGCAGTATTTATAGAAGTTATAAACGGTTGAAAAGAATTAATACCAGGTTCTTGTAATTTTGAGTACACATGCAACAGTGGCGTGTATACAGAAAACATTTTCGCTATACAGGCCGCGATTACACGGATTACCGAAAATAAAAAGTTCCAAATGGTGGGGATTTCGTTGTAATCTCACGTTATCTAAATTCTAAATTTTAAACTAAAGCCCTAAAATTTGTCGTCGACGGACATATTTTCACTGTATACTGCCGTATTTCAGTTTTAGAAACTTTAGAGTGACTTGAACTTGATGATAACTACGGGTGTATTGTATAATGTTGTACTGCAGTTCGAAAAATATTGACAAATTTTCACATTTCATTATTGGGATTGTGTTTTTGACGTAAAGAGAATATAATACTATATTTACTATACCTTTTGTGGGACCACGGGTCTTCGGGCACGTCCAAGTGTTGTTCGTGTGCGCTTTTCGCCGGAAAACACGCCACCGCCAGATTGTTGTTGGGAACGGACAGCGAACGAATCGTGCCGAACGGCTCGTCCGGGAATAACGTGTTGCCACTGTACAGTTCTTTGCAAGCTCTACACGAGGATTTTCCGTTTTTGACGTAACAGCGAACGCATAAAAAAATATAAATTTAAAAAACCACGTTGAAACGAGAGTCGACATTTTTTGTTCCTGAACACAGTGATATAATATTACCTACGTTTTCTCACGCGTTTTATTTTTTTCTAATATTTAATGATTTAACCCCCCGTACCCGTTTTCTTAATATAACTATGACAGACCGACCGATTTTAGATTCTGAATTGCAAAACGAGAATAACGTGTATTCAGTATTTGTTTTAACATGATGTGTGCGTGTGTGTTTATTTTATAGTTCTGAAACCACGATAACTTCTTCAAAAGTGTTCATGCACCCTTATACCCGCGGTTTCTGCAGTAGCTTTCTGGTTTATCAATCATGTGAGAGCTTGTCGTTTACAAAATTCGTAAACTTATATATAGCCTAAACACTATCCGAAAAATGGGTAAGAACGGTAAGATTTACGGGAAAAACGAGTTTATAACGAATTTCTATTATTCTTCTTGTTAATTGTCTCTCGCAATATCAAACCAAACGACGTTCACACATTGTACGACACATACATGTGTATAAAAAAACACATTTTGAACAACTTTCAACGTTTTCCGACCGATTTTGAGCTACAGCATGTTAGTTAGTTATTTTGATCGACTTTGAAAAAAAATACTTCCGATTCAGAAAGAAAACGTTTATTTCGTCGAAAAATAGCGGAGAATACCCGGCGGCGCTTACCCGTGTGCAGAGTCGGTAAATATTAAAAACGGTTTGGGCGTCGGACAAGTGGAGACGGGACTCGGACTTCGGGTGCTGCCGTGCCACAGCGTGCCATGGTGCGGACATTGAGGCGGCGGCAGGTCGTCGGCGGCCAAAGTCTCTTGCGAGTCGGCCTTCAGACGCTTCAAGCATTTACAGATCCACGGCGTTTCGGCGACGTTTTTCGAAGAAACTAACACGGTACAACAATATGAGCAAACGGTTTTCGTTCAATTATATCGCTTGTGTCAAGCAGGTTTACATTAAACAGGTTTAAATATGTACGTATAGCGATTTTCTGGGCGACATCGAACAATAAACGAGGCAAATATACGCGCATCACGTCGTTCCCGGTCGGAAAAACTGAAAAATGACCCGGACCCGACAAACCTGAACGAGCTATGTATGAATCTAGTAAAATTCGACGTAGCCGGGTGTACAGTTTTAGGCGGGTTTCGCCGACAGCTCTCCGTCAGGTTAGGTCGATCGAAATAATAATTGCCGGTGTCCGTACAGTTTTGATCAAGCGAATTTCTCGAACGAGAGTTCGGTGTAGCCTGGACCGCTGACCGGGTAACGAAAAACTGTCCGGTGCACACGCCTATTTTTTTAGGTGCAGTAAAAGTGCTGTATCTCGCTGGAACGGCGATCGTTTCACCGCGATCTTCGGACGACTTACAAGAGAACTTCCTGGGATCGGGCCCGGGACTGATCGGGAAGAAGTCGCCGTGCACGGGACAGTGGAATCCGACGCGAGTCTGCCTAAAACGGGCGTTCGTGCTGAGCGTCCGGAGCACAGCGGTCGCCGCGAACATCACGACGGATACGATCAAACACGTCGGTCCCAAGAGCCGGCCGTTGTCCGTGGTCGCGTAGTACAGTTTCCGTTTCGGATCGTTGTTCTCGGCACCGCCTCCGGTGACCCAGCCGTAAGATATGACTGCAGGAAAAACAAAAAAAAATACTGTATATTATACGTATACATATAGGTGTTTTAAATTCGAAACGTTTCGATTCGTGTGAAATTTCGGAGGCTCGTCTACCGCTCCCGAGTGGGGCAGTATGTAGTCTCTATGGCTTTGCCGACAAAGTTCTCCCTAAGCCGTCCACACCCGAACAGGTCTCAAGAGTGCGGGATCGGGTCTCGTGCGATATTTAGGTCCTGTACACGCGCACCTGTGAGTACGACGCCGACGGCCAAAAACAGCGTGCCGAACACGGGCAAGGCGATCAGGCAGTTGGACCCGACGGCGATGCCCCACACGGTGACGCCGCCGTCCACTTTCTCCACGGCGGACGGCGAACCGTGAAGGCGTCTGGTGGCCGGCGGACACCGCGGCCGCGGGGACGTCGCGACGCCGTCGACGGGCCGCCGCTGCATCGGGTCGTCGGTGGACGCCATGGACGCGGGCCGCCGCGTCGCGTCTTTCGTCCGGGCGGTCGCGCGGCCCAATGCGGGCGGCGGCGGCAGGTGGCCAGCGTCAAAAACGCGTCGAGCGGATCGATAACGTTTTGTTATTCCGTCGTATGCATGTTTCATGACGCGAGTACGCGAGAGACGCGCACGAACGTGGGTAGGTGGCTTAGGTACATACATATATAGCTGGGTTCGAACTGGCCGAGGGTCGCCCTAGTGACCGCGCACCACAAAAAGCACGTCAATCCACTGCAAACGCGTATCTATATTTTATGTGTTTTGTAATTATAGCGTAATAATAGCGGGACTACGTGAAATAATAGTATAAGAAATAGGATCAACTGAAATTTTTATAAAATCTGAAGAGCTGCAGCTGAAGTGAACACGGTGCCAAAAAGATTTGAATTACGCCTCCCCTGAATATTGGATTTGTATTTTATTTTTTTTTTAAATGGGGCTCAAGGCTAACCGAGGGGGGCTATTTTTCCCTCTAATTGACTTTAAAAAGTTAATTGAAAAAACGGACAGTTTAGTTAAAAGTTCATTTTTCTCGTTTATTAAACTACAAGTCGTGGACTAACGATGAAAAAAAATTAACCTAAAATAAAGATAACATTTTTTTTTTTTAAATCGCACATATCTTCTTCTAGGTACGTCAAAAAAAATTTTTCCGTAAAACCTTTCGAAATTTTCTTCTCATTGATGATTTTTTTTTTTTTAATAGTTCAAAATTTTTATTACTACGGATATACTCAAAGTTAACGCGTTGAATGAAATAAAAAAATTATTTATTAAGTTAACGAGTCGACTAGTTTAATCGAAATAACTTAACTTTAAAACTTTTAACGAGTCGATCCTTGGGTATTTTACTCAAAGTTTCCACGAGATATACTACCCCCACACACACACCGAAACGTTGTGAGCGAGTCTGATTTGCATATCTAGATTGCAGATCATAGATTTTTGGGGTCTAAAGACGGTTTACATAGCTGAGTTTTGGTGACCTTTCTTTTTAGTTAGTTTGATAATAATTTGCGTAGTTTTCATATCATCATAGAGTTAAATCTTATCCAGAAACATACCTGTTGTGCTGCTAAAAAACTTTGGTGTATATAGTATGTTAAAATTTTTTTTTTTTTTTTTTTGACACTGTCAAACGTCGTTAAACCACTTTCGAGCTATATAAATAAAGAAATTTTTTTGCAAATTGACAGTAATTGTTGAGTATTTGATTGGCAGATCTCGCCGAGAATCGTAATTTTCGTATAGAATTGTTTAAAAATGCGTTACAATTAGTGTTCGTCAATCTACACCTTAACATTCTCCCATAAACCACTGTTATAGATCCCCGAAAATATGTGTAACGCGTCCACGTTGTACACGAAAAGATACTCTAAAATCGATATTGTTTCGACATTATAGCCCTTACAAATTCTCTGACTTTAGTTGCGTCACCGCAGCAGACTCGTTTGACAAGTATTGTAAATTGGACAGGTATTTTTAGTAGGTATTCAATACGATCGAGTACGGTTGAATGAAGTCACAAAAAAACAAAAAATGTTTGCGGTTAAAAATAGCCAAGAAAAAAGGCGTTTAAATGAATGGAAAAAATAAAGGTAAATAAATGGATGTAGGAATAGGAATTAAAAAGAGGGGAAAAAAACAGACGTACCGGCAATTATTGATTTTTCCGTAAAATTATTACCGAAATATTCGCGGAAACTATAGAAACACCGTTACGTAGGTACCACACAAGCACTTACATGATAACGAGTACACGAGTTACATGCGTAGTCTGTAAATAGGTTGGTGCTACTCGAAGAATGCTATATAAGAGTGCGGGTTCGCACACAGGTAGTAGGTGTACAAAAAAGTGAAAACAAATATTCGTTTTATTTACCCTATTCGAAACGCGCACAATTTTCGTGTCGAAATGGTTTTCGCAGAAATAAAACCACTTCGACTGGCGATAAAATAATTTACTGCGCAGCCAACCAGGCTTGTGTAGCTTTTGTGATCATCCAGTTTTGCCCGCGTGATTTACGTTTCTTCTTTGCCTTTCTTCCAAACCATTTGGGGTCGGCCACCTTCGTCCTATTCCTCTATTTCCTGTAAAACTTATCTTTCAGATTATTGGAATTTATTAATCGCATAACAAAACACCCGACGTTTCATCCAACTGCGCTTAATCCTACGTCTCTCATAAAGCCTCTGCCTCTCCCTTTGTACAAAGGATCCTGGTTACTCAAAGTTCTCTACCTCTACTTTTACGTCACTGCCATTACTCTTCTCGTAGTTTCAAGCGCCCGGTCTCTTCCTCCAAAATTATACTTCATACACATTGATTTACGTATTAATACTTGCTATTAATTATAACCAATTAAATTTATTGTAGTACATTTCCCCCATTATTACTCAATAGTCAATACTCTTTTATTTTTTTTATTAAAAGTGCGATTTCGGCAAACGCGGTATGAGACCAATTATTTGTGTGTTACATACATTTGTGTTACATACATTTATTTGGTTTGGACGGTAAATAAATTCTAATGATAAAAATTATTATTTTTTTTTAATATAAAACTCGCGCGATCATCTGTTGACACCTCATTTATTAAAATCGGTCGATTAGGCTCTACAAGAGAATACATTACACTTATCCACACATTCGCACTCGAACGAAAAATAATGCTTTCATCAAACCCATAGCAGAGTGATATTTTAAAAAATGTTGGAATAAAATTTGATTCGTCTTAATAGGCTCTAGGCGATTTCCATTTGAGAACCTTACTACCTGTATAAACGCTCGTTTAACTGTCGTTTTTTTCTAACAATAGCCTATAACAAACTTTTCTACATGATACGGACGTCAGTTATTGTTAACATCGATAAAAAAAAAATGGAATTTTCAAAACAAAGTTATTATTGAACCGATTTGGTACCTAACCAAGCAATTGATGTTTAACTGTATTAGTTACCACAACAACGAATTGCCAACTAATCTAACAATGATAGTAATTTTTTTTTGGATAGGTTAAAGTAATACAGGTACAAACTTAATCGGAATAAATTCCTTTAAAGCTAAAATGTTCACACGTTACACGAATGGATAAAGTTTAATTGCCATGAAAGTTTAAAAAAAAAATTTAACTCAAATATAAAATTTAGAACTGGTCGAGTATTTGACACACTGAGCTTGCTCAGATCGCTGTCCGTTGCTTACACATTAAATATAAACATCAAATTACAAACCAGTGACTTACCTAAAATTTGGACTCTCGCTATTTCTGCCCGTCTGATCTAGAATTACTACTTTTTTTTTAATGTGTATTTAAAACTTTTAATTAATCAGTAAGCACTTAATACCATTTAGGTTATAAAAATAAAACTTATAGTACTATATTTTATTATTTCTAAAAAGCGGAATATTTAATGCGAGGGTGTAAATTATTTCGTCTTTTTTAAATGTTTCAGTACAAGGCTTATAAATAAATTAAATTAAAAAATATAAATTAATAAATCTTATTTGTTACTGTAGTATACATCCCTCCAAAAAAAAAAAAAATTGTAAATACGTCACTGTTTTGAATAAATTATTTTTCTATGTTTTGACTGTCGTAGGTAAAACAAAACGCATAAAAAGATAAACAAAACAAGTGTATACAAGTGTATGTACGGTTAAATAACAAGTGCTTTTAATTATTAAACGAATTGCACAAAATAACAATTTTTTTCTATAATTATTCTAAAATATTATAATGGTACAAATATATAATGGTGAATTCTAAATTAAAAAATGGCCAAAGACGTAGTAATTATACAATAAATAACAAAATAATGAATTAGAATATTATTACAGCAAAACAATATTATGAACACTAAAAATAACTGTTTAAACATTATTTGAATAAATAGACTTATCTAATAATTGACAATAAATATAATATGTTACGAGTGAAATGGCTCATTCGATACTTTGTATGCTGTGTAGAATATTTTTCCATGTCTGCAATCCCTGAAAATAAAATTTAAGTCTTCTTAGATATTTAAATATTGATAGTACAACACATATACACGTTTGTATTGTTTTCTTCAATAAATCTTAAAAATTAAGAGAAATGCCCATATTATACAGATTAAAAAATGTCAACACATAATAATTGTTGACTGAGAAACGAATTTATTTATTATTATTAATCTCATACAAATTTGAATAAGTAGTATCTAAAAACAGTAAAATAAATTATGACACCATAACATCTACCGCGTTTTCAAAGTTTCAACTAGCTAAATTTATGCTTCAATAATTTTTGTTTTATTTATTATTATTGGTGTTTTAGGTCACATTATTAAAAGCATGTTTAGGAGACTATTAGAAACTTATTCTGTATTTATACTTTGGAGAATAATTTTATACATGCGCGTTTTACGTAATGTGTAGATTTTTCTTTCGATTGACCTGTATTGAATATTCTGAACTATACATAATAGAAATTAGTCCGTTTGACTTACAGTCAATATTTAATATTTATTAAATAAAACCCTACAAATCACTGGCTCGGTGGTTGTTTAAAAAATAATTAAAAATAGATGCTTCACAAAATAATTAATTACTCAAAATTCACATGTTATTTCTAGAGCATTAGCACAGACATACAATCAGTTAGTAATATCAACTATTATAGATTGTTAATAAACTATACGTTTATCTGGGTACAAACCTTTTGAGCATACTTGGTTTGAAATGCTGCATAATCTTTAAGAATTTTTAAAAGATCTGAATCTTTTTGTTTCTCGAATTCTTTGTAGTTTTCTAATGCTTTTTCAACAAACTCACTAAAATACAATATCACAGTTAATATTTGAATCCTAGTAAACTAATACAAATCAAATTGAAAATAGGTTCAAAAATAACAATTCATCATACCACATTTGACTTTGGACAATAAGTATAATACCAGCGTTAAAATGCATTTTTGAGTATGGTGTTAAAAAAATAAATATTATTGATTTTTAATAAAAATGTTGTTAGCTAAAATTATAAAAATAAGTTTAATAACTAATCAAACATTAAGTTTAAAATAGTAGTACATAATTTTTAATCATATTTAACTGTCTACATTCCATTAAATTTGTTAAGTTAAAAATTAAGTTTTATATTATTGTCCGTTGACACGTTAAATTTTATGTAAGTGGTTTTAGAAATTAGGCAGTGAAACTCTTTGGAATACAAGATGTAAATATAAACAAGTATTATTCACAACAAACCAATAATTTTCTTTGGCTTCTATTTTCTTGTTCTCAAATGCTTCTATAGCAGCTGTATCACGGTCTGCTGCAGCAGCAGTATAACCAAAAAGTCTGGACATTATACCACTAGTTTCTAAAACATAATATATATTAACTATTTAATATGTTATTATACTAGTAAAATAATAGTGAAAGAGTTATTCAATATTTTAATTTTCAAGGGAATAATACGAAATACTAATAAATACTATTGGTAGTATATTTTATAACTATTTAATCAAATAATACCATTATTGTTTGTAGTTGAATTGTGCAAAACCATAAATTTTAAATCATAATACACTATACGATAATAAGTTTTTTTTATTAGGAACTAGGAATCTATAAATTTTTTAAATGTTTGATTTCTTTCAACTAAGATTCTTCAATTTAATCTTTTTTTGAATTGTTGGTACACAATTATAAAGAATTTAATTATTTTTATGATGTAGAGTTGTTTGAAAATTTCGATAATTGATGCTTAGTTTTTATACATTTTAATGTATACTTTACAATCTGATAATAATATAAATAATGACAGTAAGAATGATAATACATTCAGTTAATAACTTGAACATGGCAAAGAAGGTACATCTCAATAACAGAATGTCAAATCGCTCATGATTATGTTACACTGTTATTTATAATTAACAATTATAAGTATACACTATTACAAAGGCGTAACTATGGGTACTTGGAGGACTAAACTCCCAAAATTTGAGTAAAATGTTTACATCCCAGTCAAAAATGGTCCCTTACCAGCCTTCATAAAAAAAATTAACTGGCCTCTCTCTAATTACGCCTTTGAGCTATTAACACACACACACACCACATAATAATTTATATTAAATTTACCTTTATTATTTGACATGTTATTCAACTGATTTAAGTTGTAATGTAGTAAATCATGATTTTTGACAAACGTTTGTAAAGAATTAGTAAATGCCAAGTACCTAAAATAAAATACAAAATCATTTTAAATAACTATTAAAATTAACAATAAAATAAGGTAAATAGTAAATACAATTTAATCAATAAAACAACCGCAATATTTTCAACGTGTACACAGTACACATATGATGAAACACCTACAAATTACAATGTAATAACTTTGGGAAGAAGTATAGTAAGTACCAAATAATTGATTTAATTATTATTTTAATTTAACAAAATGTGTCGTTACTCTTTAAGTTGATCCATAATGACCTCTTCTTCTTCCAATGCTGGACTAATAGCTGAAGCAATTGAATCCATATAATGACCTGTTCTCTAAGGACAAAAATGTATAAAGTTTTTATTAAAAATACCATCATAGTATACGTTTATACTGCATAGTTTTTTTATCAATACCTGAACCGCATCACCGATATCATTGTCAATGCCACTAAGTTCACTAAAAATTCTACCGTAGTGTAAATGTAACATATCTACATTGTAATGTCGCTCTGCTTGTTTTGCACGACATGTTAATATCTTACTAATAGAACCCTAAAAATAAAATACCAATAGTAAAATTTTAATTTAATACTAACACGTATTAGAAGTATAATTTTTGTATACTTAAATAATACAAATAAGTTCTAGTTTATACTAAAAATTAAAAATAAGTTTTCAGTTTAATTTTTTTTAAGGACATTGACACAGTTGTTTTAGAAACTTTCAGTATCAGTTAAATACTTGTATTTATATTGCTTTAGTATAGATAAAGGTTAGGAACATAGGTTAGTAAATAACTAACAGTTACTTAATAATTTTAATACAGCAATAACTTGTTGCATTTTAAATTTAAACATTTTTTTCACAAAAATTACCAACATGAAAATTATTTTAATTTGTAACCGCAAGTTTATCTAACCATACAATAAAATCATTAGGGTCTTAGAATATAGCTATTAAAAAAACTTAAAAGCATAAATTTAATTTAACATGGGAATTATATAGATAGTTACTTAAAATCAAATGCAAATGAAAACAACCAATAATTTGATAACCTACCTACTTAAGAGAAAAATATTATTGTGTGACATCAAAGTATGCAATTTTAATGGAATTAGTTTATTTTCTATTCTAAAATTATTTAAAGAAGGCTAGTAGCATTTTAGATAGAATAGTTGATGATTTCCTTGAAGATAATAATAGTTGTTGTAATTTATAATTCATGAAAAATAATAATAATACATACAAACTAAAATCTAATAAAATGCACATTAAATCAGAATAATTTGAATAGATCACAATATGTACTGTCTTGTAATGTTTTATAAGTACGTACCTGCAATTTGTTGCTATATGATTTTATTGCTTCAAACCGTTTATCTGAATTCTTATTTCTCATTGAAGCGTTCATTGTTTTGATTGTAAGCTCTGTATCTTTTAATATACCTGAAATCAAATCAATACACATTTTACACTGACTTTATTTTAAATAATATAAAAGGAAATTATTATAATTGTTTTTCCGGGGGGATTTTTTTTTAATTACTGAACCTTAACAAAATATGTTTTACACTGTTAGAATGACGTAGCCAGGTTACTATTTGAATTTACTTAAGGTAAATATTATAAATTAAATGTGGGCACAAGATAAATAACAATTGACTTACTGTTGAGCGGTTTAGTAGAGTCCACAAAGTTATCAGAATCACCTAGAAACTTGAGGAAACATTCGTCATAACCTAATTCAGAATGGCTGGCTGTCCTTTTTAGAAAACTCTCAAGTCCTGCTCGTCTTCTGTCAACAAAGTCTGGGTCCATTGTGTCCGTTACGGCCTCACTGTTCCACATGAAGGATTGTTTCTTTTCTGGTAGCGGCGGTATCACTACCCACGGGTACTTATCCCCCAGGTGACTGTGTAACATCACAAAGTCTGTGTACCGTCGAGTAGCCAGCAATAGTTTCTGCATGCCCTTTGATTTGGCCCATGTTTCGCTTTCAATTCTTTAAATAGGGCAATTCATCTAATATTTGTAAAATTACTAGTAAATAAATGGTATGCACAGTCTGAATTACTTGGTTTCAATAATATACACGGTGTAGTATTCCTTTAAGCTCAAAGCCGAGTTCATGCGTTTATCCGCTTCGGTGATACTAATGATCGCATGGTCGATCAGGGCATCCTTCTGGGGACCGTTAAAAATATTATGTTTAAAAATTAAAATTACAAAAAAAAAAAAATATTAAACAAGGGCGTTTCTCTTTACACACCATAGGTTCTGCAGAATTATCCATGGGAGACCAAAACTTAATGCGGTTTTAACTTTTAAGTAACAAAACGCAAATACGTCGAAGCGACACTAGAAGAAAATTTTTTGAAAACGCTTGACTTTTAAAAATCTTATCTGCACCTTAACTCAAACATCAATGTTCTGTGTTGGTAATTAGTTCGTTTACTGCAAACACAATTTTATGTATTTATAATTTATGTAATTATATATCTACTGAGTGTGGACGAATCTGTTGTAAGAGTAGGTAAATATTAAAAAACAACACTCGATATTTTGGAAATTAGAAATAATATTATATTAAATCACGATTTTACATGGAAATCTAAAATGTAAAATTGTTCTTAATTCTTATCGAGATAGATAAGAATACTTATCTATAAATCCTAATCTTTTGCCAAAATATATGCACAAATTATATGTTTTATAAGTTTATGATAGTGTGATAGTACCTATAATTAATTATGCTGTTAAAACTTAAATTTAAAGTTTTATAAATTATGAAATAGTTATTTTATATGTCTGTGTTTAAAACCCCAAACGCCAAAACGTTAAATTCATATCATACTTTGTAAAGTCTCTACAGTTGAAATTGAATTGAATTTTTTTTTGAAAATGGATGTAATGCGTCCAAAGATTTTTGTGGTCGACGGTCGTCAGTATCGTTTAAATACGGCAGATTGTTTACCACCGGGCGATGATGTTGGAACTCGTGTGGAAAATGCTGAAAATCTTCCCTCTTACGTCGAAAGAGATGGTAAGACTTTGCCGGTTAAGTATCTCCGAGAGTATGTTAAACTACCCAGATTATGAGTTTTTTTTTTTTTTTTAGATTTTGAAGAAAATTGTGAAGATTTAGATATTTACATGGAAAGTGGCCGTTGTGTATTGAAACTAGAAGCTCCGAAGTAGGTCGTGTTGTATACCAATGTATACTTAGACTAAGTCTTAATTGTTCTTATTTTTTTAAATTCATAATTATTATAAAGTATCAGTTTGAACTATTCAATTTAGCTTGCTCAGAATTGTTATTTTCAATGACGATGATTTTTCATTACTTTCAAATTTAATGTTTTAACTTCTCTACTGTCCAATTGCGCCCACTCCAAATTACCGCTTCTAACTGTTTTTATTTATTTATTTTTATTAATATACTGCTTAACCACCAAATACGTTTTTGTTTTCTTGAAGTACCTAGTTATGTGTTTTGTTGGATTCTAGTTAGAATATAATGTAGTTGAACTATGGCGCCAATTCATTAAGTACTTATACAACACACGCACATTCTTAAGTGACAGAAAATTTTTGTTATGTGATTAGGTACAGATATTAGGTTAAACATTATGTAAAAAATTAATTTTGTTATAATTGAATTGAGCTCATTAATAGTTTGTTTACAAAAACACATAAGGTGCACCACAGCATTCTTGTCTCACTTTGAAAACGCATCTATAGACATGACTCACCGCATCTACACATCTAAATTGTATTGCGTAAATTAATTTGTTTCTAGTGTATTTTATGGCTTGATAATTGGAAGAAACCGAGAAAATCTAAAAAATTTGGAATATCAAACAAGAACACGAATTAAAATACCCGGTCCAAGAGAAAAAAACATTATCAGTGAGTTTATAGAATGCCTAAACATCAGTAGTAAGAGATAAGTTTGAAATCGTTGATTTTATTATTTTCGGTACCTACCAAGAACTTGTTTTTGAATTTGTTTTTTTTTTTACTTAAACCAACCTGGGTCACTGGTTAGGCGTATTTGGAATAAATTACGAAACTATCATTATTAATTATTATTAAAAAATATAACTAACAATAAAAATGTATGTTGAGTTGTGTTCTTAGATAGTATATTTTTTCTAAGTTACAAAAAAAACTCTTTGTGAAAATTTGAATAACATAGAATTATTCCTAAATGTTGCTACAATTCAATATATTATGTATTATACATTTTTTTTTTATTTTATTCTGTGTGCAAACAAGAATTATTCACTTTATGTAAAATGCAGTGTCCAAAAACACACTTAATTATTACCAATCTTTTATTATTTTCATCTTATATTAGTTGTTTAATATGCTATTTGTTTGAAATGTATAATGTATATATATATATATGTATAATATAGTTTGGTGTGTGTATGTTTTTTATTTCCAGCTATAAAAGGAGAACAAAGGAGCCAGGTTGTTGCTGCTAAATTAAAAATTGATGCTATCATAAAAAGAGGTCGATTGAAACAGAGCATGACCCATTTTGTATCTTTCCCAATGGTCAACCAAAGTGTGATTGATAACTATTTGAATTTTAAGGTTTAAAACAGATTTTTATTTATACTGTTAAGTTATATACTTGTATAGATAATTTTGTTTTTGTTTAAAACTGTTGATAATTTTATTCAAATTAGAAAATAGTGCTTGAAGATTATAACCAGTGCCATGGCATCTCGGAATTTTTATTCGTTGATCAGCTTAGACTGCACTTGACAATCACCTGTTTTGTTCTATGTGACCCAACAGAAATAAAAAGAGCTAGAAAGTTGATGGAACAATGTGAAGAAACTATAATAAAGTTAGAATTTTTAAATCATAATTTATAATTTATATGATGTATAAGTATTCAAATTAAACTATAGTTCAATTTATATTTCAGGCCCATGAATTTGAAATCCCTTGATGTATTAGTTTACGGATTAGATTATATGAACGATGATCCTTCGGAAGTGAACGTTTTATTTGCCAACGTGAAAAACCCTGAAATTCAAATGTTGGCTGATAAAATACAAACTTTTTTCCAAGACTGTGGTAAATAGTAAAGATTTTTTTCTCATTTGTATTTAAAAATTGTTTTATTGATTATGTACTTTTAATCACTTTAGATTTGGCACAACAACCGAGAAACGATCATGTAAAATTACATGTCACATTAATGAAATCTAATCTCTCCTTTGACGCGAAAAAAATAGTAGAAGTAAGATTTAAATGATAAGTTTCTATACCTACAGACTTACAGTTAGTTAGTCTTAATGTGTATGTGGATTTCTGTTTGTTGTTGATTGGTTTTTTTTTTTTTTTATATTAAAAATTAAAAATTTTATAAATTTACCTTCATGTATTATAATTATTATTTATTTGTATTAAGATTTTTTACATGTATTTTATATTGCAGCAGTTTTAACGTACACTACTAATGAAAAAATTTAACATTTACTTATTTAAATTATTATGTTGACACGATTTCAGTTTTGTATTTGTATTTTTGCAGACATTTAACGACCATTCTTTTGGAGTAGTAAATCTCACAGAAATTCATTTGTCACAACGCTTCACTACTGATTCAAATGGATATTACAAATCATCATACGTTATTAAGTTATAAGCTGTTAGTTAATTGTTATTAAAATTGAACATCAATTTTTAGTTATAAAAAATAAAATTTTTATTGTGTTTAAATTGTTTTTGTGTATTTATAATATACCGTGATACAGACTCATTTTTAGAGTAACATTTGGGAACAAATCTTTGCTCAAATAGGTTACACATCAGTTATCTAGATTCTAGATAATTTTACACGATAGGTTGAAATGTTTAGACTGTCATTGTGTTGTTACAAAACATTTTGTTTTTGTTGTCACATAATATATTGCATGTTAAATGTTGATGACGGATTAAGTTATTTATTAGTTTTTTTTTTAGATTTGTTATTCAAGAGTTAAGCATAATTTAGAATTAATTAATTTTTAAATACTTCATATACCTAGTAGAATACCCACCTTCTGAGTTTGCCACTGCGTAGAATCAAATTTTAGTCGAGTAAATTAAATTGTCTCTGTTCGTTATTTATGGTATTAAAGACTATTGGTAGTTAGGTGCCTATTTTTTTTTTTTCCGTATTGGCGCGTGGTCATAAATAAATAGATCCTTATGAATAAACTACATAGTGTATTTCAAATTACATTTTTGGCTCCAGAAAATGCCCATAATAATGAGTTAAGTATATTGTGTTGTTTAACACTTGCAAAACATATTTTAAAAATTACCTTTTAGTAATTTGAAAAAAAGTGAAGTGAGGAAAAGTTACAACAAAACTCTCATGAACATAACAGATGTTCATAAAAACGCTTAAGCAGTGCCAAAACACTCGTGTTCAACTATGTCATATTATATTGGCGTTCCACCAATTTTATTTTATTTGGTAATCATATGAACCACTTATTTTGTACGCTTCAATGACGACTGCTTCATTTTACTATTTTTAAATCATTACTAGTCCACCGGTGTTCCACTGGTTTTTGGCTTTTAATTCATTTAGATAAAATCTTTTTCTTCTGCTTTGCCTTCTTCCCAAATATTTTGGGTCAGCCCTCCGTGTCCGATACGGCGGCTATACCTTCACTTGTCGCGATCGTTCACCTCCCCTACACACACACACACTAGCAGGGCTCATATTATTATCATTCTCAACCGTTTTCGTCATCTCGCTCTTTCACTTTCATAAATGCTCATACTTGTTTCCTCTCTCCTTATTACATGCCCAAAACCATCTCAGTCTATCCACTCTCATCTTATCCACTATTGATGCAACACCGTTACAGTGGCGTATACTTACAAGATTTTTTTTTTTTTTTTTGGGTGGTTTGTGCCAAATTTTATGGTCCATTTTTAATCCATTCATTTATAATAAATAAAAGAGCAAAATGGTAATGCCCTTATAATTATTATGCATTCCTCCTTAAAAAAAAAAAAATCATGAATTTATGGCTGGTGGCAGCAGACAGCGGTTTAAGGTCCTGATAACCAACGCTGGGAGAACAATATACATTCTTAAGCCTGGTAAACTTCTATTAGTCCATGTCAAAATTAAATTATAATCTCTTTCTTTTTTGAAGCTGGTTAAACGCATACAAGAGAGTCAATGAATACCTAGCGTTGTCACCACAGAATAAGATCTAGGAATGAAACATTATATTTTGTAACCCAGCTGCGTTTCATCAGCAATTAAATATTTCTAACATGCATTACTGTGTGATCGATGATGTACTAAATTACTGTTTATCATTGGTTTTTGGCCAACGTTTCGGTGAATAATACAGATTTTAAATAAAAAATTTCATCTGAAAGTTTTGGAGGCATCTATTGTCCCCCCTGGATACGCCATTGACCTTTTATATATTCATAAATAATAACTATCATCAGCAGTATACAAAAACAAATTTGGCACAAATGCAGTTTGACTCGCACGCGATTTATCGAATATTTTTTTTTTCTCTTCAAATCGTGTATTTTTCTATACCTACTATACATGTGTAACGGCACTTAAAAAAAAAAATCGGTCAATCGGTTCTTTTTGGTAATTATGGTGAAAAAACTTAAAATATTTTGACTGATTTTCAACCATCGTTTCACTTTTTTACCTATCAAAACGCTAATTTTTGAGTCATTTTATCCATAGACATCTGAACTTTTTACGCTCAAAATGTTTGTTGAAATCAGAAATCCTATACTTACCTTTTTATGTTTTTTTTTGATTAACCACGCGTAATACGCACGTCGTATAAGTTAGATATTTTAATCTAATTGGAATAATTCCCGTAATTTTTAATCGACTAAGCGAGATCAGCGAACATTTTTGCAGACTTCTAATTATAGTACCTAGGTATGAAAAGTATACCATCAAAATCGATTAAACGTAATAAACAAAAATGTGCGCGTAAAATAGATTTGTTCCACGATTTTGAAAAACCAATATTGTTCTTAGTCAAGTCTTACGTATGGGTAACGTAAAAATCACAAAGTATGACGGAGTGATTTTCGATTTCGTCAAAATGTTTTAAAATAAACGAATAAAATTTACCAAAAATAAATTGAACACGCGTGTGTATTTAGACGTACCTTATATATGTATACTCTTAGACTTAAAAACTAGATACAGTCGACGGGGCACAATTTTTGAAAAAAAAAAAAATCGCCGCACGGAAGTTAAACGGTCTGAAAATGTAAAAACACCGGAACTATGTAGTGCTCGAATCGGAAAAATAAATGAAAGGGCACTCCAAGACTTTAAAAAGATTAACAGCGTCCTTTTACGAAACGATTAAACTCTCTACCTAACCCGACAGTTTGAAGGGTTTTGCAATCAGAATATATAAAAAAAATTCAAAAGGAGCTCAAATTCGAGCACTACATGGTGCCCCGAGGCGACGCGACGGATTTGCGAGAAATTGTCGTGCGTGGAGCGGATCTACCTGATCTACCTATTGTTATTACATGACAAGTCCAATCACCCCCGTGAAAATGCACCGTGAAACGTGTCGGCCAAGTGTACGTTTGTGTACGTTTTGTACACGATATAGTTAAACGTCACACGATTTGAAAATACAGTTTGAAAACAACCGATTTTTTACCGTCTCGCGCGTTTGTTATTATGTTTTTTTCCCCCAGCGGCAAAAACCGTAAAATACAAAAAAAACCGAACTTCCACAAAACCGGCGAGAAAAATGCGTTCGCGACGTAATTGTTGTTCGCCTTTTCAAATTCGTTAGGTTCGTCCGACGCGTTGTTGTAACTGCAGTTTCGATCGCTCGTCCGAACGACACGAAAATTCGCCAAAATACCGCGACGATCGTTCGAAATATTTTTAACGTTTTTCGTTTCCTGCTCGCGGTTTCGTCACGGTAAAAGTGGCAATTACGTTCGATAAAAATTCACAGGTTCAACGTTGTTATTGTTTTCGTGCGTTTACAAAACGCGCAAAACTTTACGCGCAAAACCGGACGTTTTGGCAGACGTCCCGCGGGAGCGCGACCTAATAGCGTTCGCGAGCCCCCTGGCGCATAATAGTGCGGAGCGGGCGATTCGACAAACGTTACAAACACCGTACGTGTTTTAACATAACGTAACGTCATTATTGTCACGTTTTATTTATTATTAAAACAGCAGTTACACCCGTGTAGTAGGTGGGTAGTAGGTGTGCCGCGGTTTCAAATTTTTTCGAGCCAAAAAGTGTATTGTTATATATTTTTTTTTCTCCACATCCGTCTTATTTTACCGCCGCGAGCGTTTTTAATTTTTGTTTTCCTAGTTTTTACGCCCGCACCGTTCAACAGGTGTCGGCGGAGCATCTGCGGATCGACGAGCTTGCGCACTCGCGCGATTTTTTTATCGCCGCGTCCGCCGCCGTCGACAAAACGCCACATACAATATTTTTAATCTAATTATCGTTAATCGAACGTTTGGCGGGTTAGATACGTGGCGAAAATTAATACAAATAACTATAGTGTGTCTCCGGGTATAATAGCGATTTACGCGGATCGAAACACGATACTTTGTTGTAACGTACAGTTGCCCGTAAGCGAGAAAACGAGCAGAATATTATAGGACGTGTGAAGACATGGGAAAGCCGAGCACGTGGTCCGTGACGCTCAAGAGGGACGGCAAGTCTCAACCGTGGGGCATCCGGTTGGCGGGCGGTTCGGATCTCAACAACACTCCGTTGATCATAACCAAGGTAAATAAATAAACACACCTAACCGACATTTGTAGTTTTCTTTTTCTTGTTTTCCGTGCGGACTATAATCGACCGCTGGATAGCACGCTGTTGATTTAAAACCTATGCAGAATGCGCATTTTAAGTGGTCGCGATTAAAGGCCGCGGGAAAAACGATTTGATCAGTACACGGTACCTGCAGCGGTCCTGGTTGTTTAATGCTTTATCTCCGATGGTCAGATTTTGTTTTTACGGTGACCATTGTACGAAATTTCACTACCTATATATTATTCGTACGAAATATCGCCGCAAACTGTCGATGTTATTCGCTATAATATACTGACACCTCTCTAACTCGTCACTCGGATTCGTGTCAGACGCAACAACAATCGACGTATTGTTCCCCTTCCATGTAAATACGTTACTGTACAGCTCCTCTGACTATCGACCAAATAGAACGGACGAAATATGTATAACAATATGGTTTACAAAAACATTTTCCGTTCGATTTTCCGGCGCAATTTGAGCGTGCCAGAACGGGCCGAGACGCCCCCTGGTTAGTCCGAAGCGTAGTCGAATCGGACAAAATTATTAGGCAAACGGAGACAAGCTGTTACGATATGTTTGTGTCGGTATCCGAAAAAAAAAAAATAGAGTAATTTCTAAATTTTTCTACAATCGGCAGACACGCATCCCAATAATTTGCTTAAAACAACAATAACGGTACGTATTCTAGATCATACACGCACGTGGGCGAATAAAAGAAACAGGAAATTATAAAATACACGTACAAACAACGTATTTTTTCCAGTCAAACGCTTATGAAAACATGTTTCGTTACGAGAGAACGCCTCGGGCAAAAAACCATTACTGTCGAAACAGTACAGTAGTGAGATAAACGTAATAAAATACACATGCTAGTTTTATCGTTAATTCGTAACAAACAATTTATTCGGGATATATTATATGCCTATGACCTCTACAAATGCTTGTTTATAGCCCCCCCCCTAAATTAATAAAAATTATTTTCATTAAGTTACTTTAAAAGAAATTAATAAAATCAAAAGTTAAACTAATTCAAAACTAGAAGAGTAATAAAGAGGTAAGTAAGTTCAAAAGTTAAACACTCTATTTTAATTTTGCGACTCGTTCACGCCCGGCCTAGCTATAATAGTCAAGACTGATGCATTGAAAAAAAGTTTATACTTTTACTTGGTTTCTTTTTATTGTTTAACTATCAACTTGACGTACAATTAAAATATACAAATCACTTTGCTGTTAGCTGGGTCATGCTCACTTTCTTTGTAGGACACTTGCGATATATTTATCGACTTCAAGTGACGTACCCGGCAGTTGATGAAATCTTGGCTTATTTCACTGCTGTTGCGTGACGTCTTGAACGTATCAAATTACAGCGATAAAATGAAATAATTTTCATAAAAAAAAAAACATTTTTATAACTATTATTTCTACGGTTTTTACAATTTTATGAAACTAGAAAGAAAATAAAAATTGTTTGTTATGTAGTTTTCATAAACGACGTATAATATTCTGCATGGCGCGTTTCTTATTTTTCGTCGAAAAATGCGTTTGGCATGAATTTTAAAGCAACCAATTAGCCAATCATCGGTAATTTATGAGTTCCTGAGACAGGCTTACTCAATTATCAAAAATAATGATCATTTGACCACTTGATCGTTGAATAATCAGAGTAAGTTTATCAAGTGTTGTGGGAATCAATAAATTCTTCGAGTCCCACGGTATTCGCCCTGATACTTTTACCCTATATACTATACCTACCTATAGAATTGAGAGTGTATACCTGTAGTAATGGCGTTTATTGAAGGAGGGCGTGGGTGGTCATTTGGCCCACAGTAAAATGTCAGGGGCACGAGGAAAAACTATAGAATTTAGAATGCGTTTTTTACACAATCGTTTTGGTCGAAATCGAGGTTAATTATTCAAATTAAGCAATGTAAAATATTTTGAAAAATCCTTCTATAAAAACTCTTCTAAGAACGCTAAACCTTCCTAGAATTTTGGGTGTAATCAAGGCAAAATCGGCCCACAGTGAAAACAGTTTCCGTATGCGCCTCTGTCCTGTACAAAATATTGGCAAGAAAACCAAAGTAATTCAATCAGCTCTCTGTAATCATACCCTAACTCACCCATAACACCGGTAATTTTATAAGCACACCATGTTACAAACTATTATGTATGCACGTTGTTCAAACTATTACTACCATTTACCTGAAGTCTGTAGAGAAGTATAAATATAAGTAAAGCCGATTCGTTCAGAACACAAACATACGAACGTGGACGTTTTTTTATACTTAGATCGTAATATCATATACATACCTGTATAATACCTATACGTATTTTAACAAGTTTACTTTGCACACACTTCACAACAAACACCTATAGGTCGCACGTTTCGAACAACAGTCATGTAAATCAAACACACGTTCGAATCGTGTTTTACGCGAGCGTTATAATTACCGCTACTGTTGTCCCAATTTGGTGTTAAACCCAATATGCAGTAGTAATATTTTATAGAATTGAAAATTAGTAGAAAAAAACAAGATTTTCCAAACACTGCCGATCAAAACCCATCATAATAATGTACACCAATAATGTTCAATAGTGTTATAAAAAAACGTTCGTTTCAGGTGTACGCCGGTTCACCCAGTGAGAGTAACCTCAGAGTCGGTGACATCGTAAAGAAAATTGAAGTGTACGACGCCCGAGACTTGAGGCACTTGGACGCTCAAAATCTGTTTGGCAACGCCGAAAAGTCGATCACGTTGGTAATCCAAAGGTAAGACGAGACTCAATCCAGTGGTAGCTGGAATTCGTTTTATCTTGTTATAATTTCTATTGATACAACTATGATTTTAAATTTAAACACACATTTTATTAATTAAATAAAAAAGGGAGTGTTTTCATAACAAAAACAATGACTGTTTAACATTTGCGTAGAACCAGATTTTCGGGTTCAGATCTCGATTGGAATAAGATGCTTTCTTATAATTTTAGCATTAATTCTGGGCTTAGAATTTTCTTATGAATTAGACGCATGTTCAAAAACTTTACAGGTAAAGTAACTGACTATATGTATCGTTATTGAATTTCTTACAAAGATCAAAAATACTTTACTTTGCACTTTAAATTTGAATTACGTTTTTTTTTCTTAAAATTTTTTCGACGAATAATTCAAAATGATTTTCGAAACTATATATATATATAACTATCAAGTATCTACAATAACCTTGGTAGGTTATTGTAGATACTTGAGTTTTTGAAAAAAAAATATGCAGAAAAGTAATATAACATCTTTTGTATCTCTATTGTCTTTTTTTTTTTTTTTTCACTAAAAATGAATAAACTAAGCTTTGGATTGTATTGTACCTAATATTAATTTTAATCAGATGTGTTTATAAAATCAATATTATGCAAACGTAGAATAATATGCTAATGTATTTTTGAGACCATTTCTACGAAACTAAACAGTTATTTTATTATAGCGATGAAAACTTGAGAAGACATTCGTAACTAATTTAAAAACATATTAATTTATAAAACATATAATTCCATTTTTTTGTTTTTGCGAAAATTGTTTACAAGAAACTCTTTAAAAACCGTTTTACACTTGTCATTAAAATCTACTAAGCTTTTCATATTTTATTCTAAAACGATGTGGTGGTGACGTTAATAATGGCTTGATTACATTGTGGTGCTGACACTTCATATAGGTTAACCTTGTCATAAATTAAACGGTTTTTTTTTTGAGACTGTATAGCTAACGTTTTTGGAACGTCTGATTTAAAAATTATGTTTGCGTGAAAAATATGATACGAGAAATAGCCGGCGTATAAAATATCATAGTTAGAGCATAATATTATCATAATTATTGGGTATGTATGAGTTTTTGTTATTTTTATTTTTCATTCAGTGAATATTACCGCGTAATGTTGTTACAAAACGGCTGTTTTTCAAACTTCAGATACCTATTTTTCGATACCAGTTCTATCAGTTTTTTCTTTTTTTTTGTTTTGTACAGTGTTTAAACATTGCTTGAGTTTTAGCTTTTGTACATTAAACACAGCGGCCACCGGCTGGAGCCGATTCACAGACTGTTTTCCAACTCTACCACCAACGATCACGACGTCGTTCATTATGTTTGACGACCGACATCAAGAAGTCAACAAAAAAAAGTCTTCCGGATTTCGTACATCACATTATTGACTTCGTTTATGTATCTTGTTTGGAAACCTCGTTTTGTCGATAACGTCGCTATAGTAAACACGTAGCGTAGATTCAAACGTCAGTCATCGCGTTAACATCGGACTAAAACAATAATATTATGATATTTACAGTACCGCAGGGTGTTGAATAAAACGTTTTGGGGAACTGAACTTACCATACAGGCGGAGATTGGGGGGTGTTGAGGGGCACTTAACTCCCCCAAATTATTAAAATAGTCCTCTATAGTAAAAAATACGACGAATAGCCAAAAATGTAATCGAATATCCTAGCCTAGGTATGTTCGTTACCAACTTGATGGGCCGATGCGCCGCTATTTTAAAAATCCGCTAAATACTTACAGACTCAAACAATAACAGTTTATACGGCCGCCCGGCATTATTGTTTTGTTTTTCCATCAGGGATGCGCCTCATTTTAACGGCAGCGGCTGCAGCAGCCCGTCAACACCGATCGCGATCAACTGCAGTAATCACTTGAATGCGACCAGCAATAATAATACGACCACCGTTAACGGCCTGTACGGGTACGAGAGGTCCGTTCAGTCGCCCGTCAACAATTTCTGCCGTTTTCCGCCGTCGCTGGTCAGCACGTCTCCAAACTATGCAGACTACGACGAAACAAATGATCCGACCATCGATCAACAAGTAAGCAGTAATTTTGTGAAATTTATCAGAGTCGATTTAGCAACGTCTAAAAAAGCAAAATATCAGTTCAACGTATTTTACGTATAATTTTGTTTTATACGTGTATCGATAAAAGGTTAGGCAGGCATTACAAAAGATATTCTCCTATATATAAACACACCAAATAAATATACTTGTAAGTGTGTTGTGTTGAAAAAAAAATTTAAATTGACACACTGTTCATATTTACTATAGTGCTTGGAAGGAAAGTGCTTTGGTTTTAATGGAATGAGTTTGTTCGATTTCGTTCACTTTTTAGAAACGAACAAAAAAAAACGGATATCTAAAGGAACACGTAAAGGAAATTAATTTATGTATGTGAAATTAATTCGTTAATTTTTCGGAAGACAACGAACGATTTTTTTTCGTACGTTTGTTTTTTTTATGTTTACCTGGTTAAATGAGTAAATAATAAATTTAGTCAAAGGTTCGTACATTTTTCAATTTCTATCTAGAATTGTATTTGGTCGTAATTTGTTATTATCGTCAGTCGCAGAGAGAGTGGCACGAGGAGGTTAAGAATTATTACTCGTTACTACAATAATTATAAAAGTGATTGAGTGTATATTATTGTAATTTACTATAAAAAACCAATTATTGAATCCTTTCAAAATTAAACATTTTTAGTCAGAATTTTTTTTTCTATTTTTCTGTGTACATACTTTTATTTCCAATTAAAAAACATAACACGTATTAACTATTAGTAAAATAGTGACACATATTATGTAATGTAAACGATTAACGGTAATTCATACTGACACTATAAACTTAAGTAAATATTTTTCATAAATTTGTTTTAACTTATCTTTGGTATTAAGTCTGTCGTAGGTTTGGAACATCAGAGATTCTTAAGGTTATAGGTACACGTGTTTATATTGAGTATAGAATACATAAAAGTTTATCACAAAACAATGTAGGTACAGTTTTTTTTTTTTTTCGAGAAACGTAAAATGTTCCCTTGTTAGGGACGAGGAAAGAAACGAATTCTATTTTTTTTATTATTAAAAAATTTGAACTGCATTTTTGTTTAATTTACTTTTTTTTTATTTTAATCGAGAGCACTGCAGACATATGATGAGAAAAACATTGACGCTCGAAACCTTGCGATCGCGAGTTATTTTGAGTGCGACAAAAACGTTCCAAGGTAGATTTTATTTTAAACCACGGAATTCGCTACGACATTCAAAATATTTTAATAAAACTTCGTCGATCGCCCGTCGTACACGAATCTCGGGAAGAACACTTAACACTGAAAAAATTTTTGGACAAATTATTAGTGTCGTATTACAAAATAAATTGAGTATAATACGCTATGTCATAATATTAACTACATCTGTTACGTTACACTATCCACACATTTGATATGTTAATAAGATCAAATGTGAAATGTACAAGTATACGTTGTTTAATCCACGCAGATCTATCAGATCAGATTATCTCGTCGACCATTTTTGAATAGTTAGCACAACATCAGTACTCAAATTGAAAGTTATCTCAGAAAAACTCCGGCTTCAAGTTAATTTTTCTTTAATTTATCTTGTAGCCAACAGTGAACTGTGCCTATGATTTGATCTTATCCAAACTTATATGACGTACTCGTACAATTATTTAAAAAAAAAATTATTCTAAATACTAGATTTCACGAGAGTTGTATTGCGTTTAAACTATAACGAAACATTTACAGGCAAGCTGTATTAAAACAAAAGGTCGAACAAAATTCGGTGTGTATATTTGTTTCGACCGTCATGTAAAATAAACAACAAGAAGTTTTATGACGTGTTTAGGTACGATTTTAAAATACACGTGTACTTTTTCTACTGTAGTATAGTGTAAACGTTGAACATTGAAAACGGCTCTCCGTAATTTATTTTACAATACACAGAACACTGTTAGTTTATTCTGTTTTATGGTGGTGTACCATAGGAATACAACGAAAATATTATACAAGTAAAATAATTTACTTTGTTTCTAAAAACAATAATAACTGTTATACGTAATAAATTGTTAAAAATTATAGAAATTAAAGAAAACTGTTACAATATGATTTTCTCTCGGTGAAAAGTTACTTGAAACTATATTATAAGTTATAACCATACGTGGTTGTTAATTGTGATTAGGTGTATAAAAAAGTGAAATATCATATTAAAGGTCTATTAACTTAAAACTATAACTGTATTCAGTAATTAATCATGCTGTAGATGTCATGTAGGTACCTGTATTGGCTACTGTAATAATACGTTTTGTTATTCAAGGTCGGGTTTCTATTTTAACTTTTAAGCAAACAATTTTGAAAAAATTAATGACAGGTACCTATGTTATTAAGTTTTTGTCACTAAGAAATATTTATGTTATGATAAAATTCAAAGGGTTTTAGAATTTTAAATTCGTTGTGGCACACGACGGAATAAAGGTCATCCGAGTCGTTAGCAACGGCTAAAAATATCTCGTGTTTTTTTTTTTTTAACCTCATCATAAATCACTAAACGACATAATATTTTAATTTTTTTAAAATCAAACTTTGAATTACAAGGTGACAAAAAATGTATAACATTTAGTGGTTAAAGAACAATTTTTACACAACTAGAAGTTAAGAACAGATTTCTTATTAAATTTTTCCAACTACATTATTGAATAAGCTATACTCAATATACCAAAAACTTCGACCGTTAACTAAATACAAGTTATGATTATCTTATACAATTATATCTTACTTATAGTGTAAAGCTACGTAAATCCTTATGAGTTAAAACTTAAATAATTTACGAAACGTGTTGATGAATATGTACTGATAAATTAGTTGGACAATGCGTTGATGTGAACTATTGTTTATAACGGGTCAGTGATTTAAATAATTGGAACTATTTAAATATAACTAAAAGTGTTAATTGGCAATGATCCCGATAACTAGTTCAAAATATACATTTAAATTTTGCATGTACACCCAACGATGGCGCTGTAAATTAATTTTTTTGTTTCATCCAAATTGTTAACTCAACAAGTATAGCAAATGGATGTAGTTTAAACATCCAGGTATTGAAGTGTTGTTTCGGTTAAAGGTAGGACGTGTGAAAAACAAAACGAAAAATAAGTAATCAAGATGATTTAGAATTTGTTTGTTTTCGAATTTAATAGCCACGACGACTAGAATAACGATCTTCAAATACACTTGTGAGTTACGTTAATATTTTACTTCAAGTGGTCGTAAATTTAGTAAGTTTAATCAAAGAACCTTCTCTTGTATACTTTATTACCCATTTTCTCCCGTAAATTTAGTATCGTGATCTGTCGAAAATTTAAAGCCCACAAAAAAAAAAATATACCGATCACTAGACCTAGCCAACTATCGTGTTTTCAATAAATCTCCCAATATTTCCAATTTTCGTGCGATGATGATAATTGATAAGTATACACTCACCGTCGTATAATCTCTTGTGATTTTTCTCGTGACAACGTGTCGTGATTTGTGTGCGATTGTGTGTGTGTGTGTGTCATTTCAAGACAATTAAACTTAGTGTTTCAAACTGTCTATGAATTGTATCACGACTCCGAGGGAGTAGAAAAGAAAAGTTCCACGATTAGTGAAGAGGAATAAATTTGTTTGAATTTGGAAGGGATGCGTGGCGGCCATTGAGTCATACACGCGCGAAGTTTGTTCGCCACAGGCCTTGAGCTCTTTACTCGGTTTAACGGAACAACATGTTTTGAGTGGCGAAAGAAAATAATGTGCAAATAGTTATGAAGAAATTTATTTTGTCGAATAGTTTTGGACGTGGACCAAACGTGTGTATATATATAATACATAGGGTTATTTTTAAACCCCTCTCGGGTGGTAAGGTGAACCTCTGACTGACTAATCACGAATGTTTTGGTACGTTTCGCAAAAACACTTTTTAGAGATAGACACGGAAAAAGAAAGTCAATCTAAGATTACAGGCAAGTTAAAAGTCCCCAAATAATCTACTTATAAAATAGTGTTGTTGAGTATTTTCCGTAGACCACAGTCAATAATTTGCAGTTGTTAAAAGTAAAATGAAATCAATTAATTATCAATTTATTAGACGAGTATGGGTAAATGAATGCAAGATTCAATTTATCGAGCATCTGCAAAGTATAATAATAATTGGTCGTAATAAAATAATTAGGTTTCATTGAAATTAGAAATCGCGTATACTTGTTGAACGTCGTTCCAAGCGTATTTACCTGTCAAATGTTATAAAATGTTTCAATTTAAGCGTACGAGAATTCATATTTTATCTTGGTTTTTTCAATTTTGAAGAAAAAACCGAAAGTTCAGTAATTTCATACGAGTCAAATTAATGAAAATCGCTACTTCGCTATCTTAAATATCTTTTGACAGAATCTTTTGCGTGAAAACGTATCAATTGTTATTATATCAACCGTTTGTTTACTTTACCGCGTATTCTTTTACGTTAATTTTCACGGTTAAACATAATATGTTCTATACAACACGCCGGCGCTCCTCCCCAAACGCGAGTAAAATACGGCGAGATCGAAGGGATTTAAAAACAGCGATAATCGTTGCCTATTTTATAAAAATACACCGTCGATGATATTGTGTCATAAGTGTGTAGACTGGAATACACTGCGGGGAATGTGTCGTGTACCTCCGAAAATTCGAAAAATCTCTAGAGTTTCTAGTCTAACGATATAGACGACAGACTGTCGGTAAGTAAACGCTCGAAGCTGCGCGTGCTTTGAAACGCGTTTCCAGAACACTTTGCGTGTGTTTGCGCCAATCTAGACGCAGCGCTCAAATTTATTAGACACCGCGATAATTTCTACATCAGACCGATGTGTTACATTGTTTTTTTTTTTTCGGAAATTCGCATTCGTGTCAAGGTTTACGCGTGCCGTTAAAAATAAAACACACGATATTATTGTCATCGTGTTTTCGCTAAAGCCGCCGCTCGGTATGTACTACACGTTAAAGAATGCAACACGGACGCCTGTATGTAACGCGTTA
Organism: Hormaphis cornu; assembly: GCA_017140985.1. Lineage (NCBI taxonomy): Eukaryota > Metazoa > Arthropoda > Insecta > Hemiptera > Hormaphididae > Hormaphis > Hormaphis cornu. The sequence continues at coordinate 10,576,906 of CM029363.1, read as the reverse complement.
TCGGATCGATAAAAAACCACCACACACGATCGTTATATACAGGATTATTAGAACGAGTGTTACATGCGCGTCCGCCGTGTTACATGGCTGCGGCGGATACAAGTCGGTGTATGAAAATCGTTCTCCGTCTGCGCGCCGCGGCTCCGTGGAAAAACGTCCGGTTGTTGTTAATTTTAGACCACGGCGCAAACACAATATTATATTGTATATAATATTGTGTTATATATGTGTTATACGTGTATATATACACACACACAGATTCGTGGTGGAGTGTCTGCCAAAAGGCGTGGGCGAGTCCCGTACACCGCCGTTGTTAGTTGTTGTCGTCGTCGTCGTTACTGCACGTTTCGCGCCGAACGAAATAAAAAGCTCGCAGTTAAAATTCAAACGTGACGATCGAAAGGAACCACTCCGGCAGCCGCGAAGAGCAGCGATCGTCGTCTGGCCATAATAATTACGCGCATTTAATTATAATCGTATTGAACGCAGTGCTATAATAGTCACCATGATGCTATCACACACGGACCCCGAACAAAACGTTTACGAGCCGGAAAACGCTCTGCTCTGGGTAAGTACCGGATCACGGAGTTTCGGTGCAGCGAAACCCGACCGGTGGGTGGTTTGCCCGTGAACGCCAAAAGCGGCCCAGTCGCTTGTTTTGACAAAAAAAATTACTACCCCCGGCGCAGTCGCGAACTTGATCGCCGTCGAATCGGGACGGGTGTTAAAGAGACGTGTTAGTAAGGGTAGTTGGGTGAGGGTCGAAAGTATACAAGAGCGCGAGACTTTTAGCGTCTACTGCGCGTTATACCGCAACGTCGCGGTACCTCTTACTACCGCGCGAACGGTTAAGACGCCGCTTTTCGTGACAAAACACGACAACAGCGCAAATGCATCGCGAAAAATTCTCACGATTATCCGCCTTTTTCTTTCAGCCGTACAGAACCAACCCGTTGGTGTTGCCCGGAGCCAAGGTCAAGAGGGAACAGCCGAAGACCGAGTCGTACCTCCGTCACCATCCGAACCCGATGATGAGGGCGCACCCGTCGCAGCACGATCAACCCATGGACACGTGGATGAAACAAAAGGTAAGCGCACGTTTCATCGGGCGTCGGAAACGTTTTTCATAATAACGTTGATCGCGTTCTCCGGTACTATTTCATCGTCATTGATGTTATTGTTATTATTGTCAGGTCACGGACACAGTGTTGCAACGGATAAGCAACGAGGAGGCCAAGACGAGACCCGGTAGACAGGTTAGGGATCGACAGCGTAATAACAATAATAATATACGTGCCGTCTTGCTTTTATAATAACACACGCTCTTGTCGTCTACATCGCGTCCAAAACGAATGTTATTTTTCGAGAACGTCTCCAACGAGCCACTTTCCTTTCAACAAATCTGTCGAGTAGAGATATATGAACAGTCGGTGTCCAAAAGACGCGCTTAATTTTGGAGACGCGTCGTAAGCAGGTGACCGAAATATCACGCGCAGCGTTCGTGTGTATCGTTTGCTTGATTTTGCGACTTTTTTCGACGTTTTGGACTCGGTAACCGTTTAAGCGCGCGTTCTGAACAGATTGTCGGTAAGTTTTCTTTTCTCGAGGCTAAAGATTAGATACAGGTTTCTCGTCGATTACGGAAAGCGGCTCGTCGTTTAAAATTACCCATTTTTCCGTTTCGCTCGTCGTTGGTGTCCGCAGTGTTTGTCCGCTACGTGTTTTTTTACGTTAAACGTATAACGGTGATTGTTAAACGGACGGGGGACGTTTTTTCTTCTCCTATAGGTGGTGCACAAACAGTTCAACACGCCGATCGGTCTTTACTCCGAGGAAAACATCGCCAACTCGATCAAATCGCAAACGGGATACACGCCGTAAGTTTTTGGAAAGAGCCGTTATTTCGTCACCGTAATTATAGGTCGTTAGGACTCGAGACGTTGTAGATTTTAAGAGCAGAACGATTTTTGTAATGAGTCGTTGTGCAGCGTTTATCAAACTGTAAAATTATATCGTTAATTTATTACTCTCGGCAACGAACCAACCGTGCACAATACGTACGCGCGTCACTAATATTTTCGACCTTGAAAGTTCGCCCGATCGATCACGTATTATAAAAAACACAAAAATACAAAAAAACTCAGCAAGGGTTTACGCGTTAAAGTCTCGTTTATAAATAGATATACTACGTACCGCCGCGTTTTATGCGCCCGCGCGGTGTCTCTATTTTCGTTCCGTCTGACCCAATTTTTACCGCGTTGAAACCAAATCTCTAAACGCTGCATTTTTCCCGTGCGAACTCATTACATTCGGTCATTTCAGTTATCGGGCATTTTTAGTCAAACTAAATTAGATTTTACTCTTTTACGTCGGCGATAACGTCTTCTCCCCAGGCTAGAAAAAACACTGAAATGCCGCGTGTACCTGCCGATCGCATTGAAACATGATGATATTGTTTAGGGAGGAGGAGGAGGACGAAAGAAAGTACGGTCGTTTGAGGTAAACCGGTGCACGTACGTAGTAGCGCATGTGTACAATGCGTAGAGTGAAATATTTAGAACGAGGCGAAATGCATTTCGTAGATCTAACAAAGAACGTTTAGCTGCATGGGAACGAACATATATTAGAAGAAAAATCGTGTATAGGTGCGCCACCGCGGGTTCGCACACTCGGTGGACGCAAAGCATAGCTTGTTAGAAGTGAAAAAATATAACACAATGTTCCAAAGAGACTTTGCTTACTTTATCACCGATGAACACGTACTGCATATCTAATCTCAGTATTTTCATTGACCTGTCCTTCCTGGAACACAAAACAAAACTCAACACACGACCGTCCCAGTCCCAGTAGATTCCGCAACTAACATCCTGCACACCTATATCTTTTATATGAAATACGAACTAACAAATTTGTAATCGAATACATAACGCTAACATTTCTTCTGTTTTTCTTTTTTTCTTTCTACTCAAAAACTAAACAATATATATATATATATATATTCTTCTTCGCACACTTCTTCACTAACACCTTCCCCTTCGAAACTTTCCCCCTTTTTCTTCTCACCCGCACTTTTAGACACAAGAAGACGGTGCAGTTCGACCCGGCCAAGTCCGAGACGTACAAGGCGATTCAGGAGTCGGAGCACGGAGACTTTCACGCCCAAGAAATATCCAAACCGGTACAACCGAGAGTGTTCACGCCTGTTCAGGGAACGGTAAAAGTGAGTCCAGCCCGTACGTACTAACAACACCTACCTATATTACTATTATACGCCTGATTTGTCTCGACTTACAGAAAGCTCCGGTAAGCAACGGCCACACGATCTATCATGTAAGTATATATCAGCCGATTAAACTAATCGCTGTCGTAATTTATGACAAAAAACGTATTTAAATGGTCTTTTTGATATTAGAAACTGTCGGCGCCTCATCATCCAAATCCAGGGGTGAGTACTTACACTTTAGACGAATTTTTTTACAATTTTAAAATATCTGATTGCAATTGGTTAGGTACGCATTTTACGACGCTCGGTTGAAGTTAAATCCACTAAATTTGGTTTATCGTTTTGCGTTGTCTTCAAAAAAAAGTATTTTCCACAATATTCGTTGTTCTATACACTGAGTATTTGATTAACGCACGAGCACAGTATTTAAAATCTAAATGTCACTGAGATAAAATCGTTTGAATTTTGACAAAAATGAATTATAATTAATGATAATAATTAATCAGAGTCGAACGATCAAATAAAATAATTCTAAACACCACAAATGTTACTCAAAACAGTTTTGTTTTACAATTAAAGTAATAGTCACCGCTCTTCGTAGTTCGTAACGAATAGTGAAATGAAATATAAAAAAATTGAATACCTACTTATTTTATCGTTGTATTTTTTCTACCAGAAATGTTTAATCAAAATTGTTTAAATGAATCATGATTTTTCTTTAAAAAAGATAACGTGTAATATTATTTTGTAATAAAATAAAATAAAATTCTAATGTTCAACATTGACTTTCTCAATACATTTGAATTGTCTTCTTATTGATAAATGAAATACTGAAAATCCGAAAAATAAATAAGCACAAGATACAATGAATTATTAAAATTAATAATAATATTAAAAAAGTTATAAAGATGGGCACGAAAAATATCAAACGAATTATTTTATTCGATCTTTTTTTTGAATTTTAAATACTTCAACAACTTATGATTAATTTTTGAACACTTTAATACGTCAACAATTTCATAAAAATAGTTTTCGTTTTACATTAAATAACAGTTTTTCTGTTATTAATAAAATATAATTATAAAAATGCGAACACACACATGAATGTAAATATTTTCAGCTTAAGTAGAAAATGAATGACGCAAAATATAACATTTTTATAAAATAAACAAATAAAATTGGTAGGTGTTTTAAAAAAAAACTCAAAAATTTTTCTGGCGCCTCGTCAGTTAAAATGTCGAAACCGTGAAGACAATACCTTCTCCCTTGAAGGCGAGTTGTGACTACTATATTTATGTATCAACTGTATATTATTATATATTTTATTGTTTTTCATTTGATTTCGTTTGAATTTAGCGCATTTCTCCGCAACCTCATCCGACCGCACCACACCCGAACGTAAGTGTTTATAATTCGACACTTTTGACAGTCAGTTCTTCTCAATAATCTCGTGATCTCGCTGTCTTCCGTTTCAGGCCGACTACGGCGTCTCTGTCGATGAAATTCATCAAAGCGGTAGCTTCAAGCGTTTGATGCACATGGTCATGACCGAAAACTGAATCGAAAGTCGAAACTGAACCAAGCAAATAAATAAATAAATTTAAACCATTCAAAATTATTGTATTTAAATATTAAAGTAAGACGGCGTCTTCAGAAAGCGAAGATACCTGTCTATATTATCATTACCATAATATTGTATACCTATACCTACCGGATGTATTGGTTATTGTACCTGTATCGTTTGAATCATTTATAATCACTTTTATAATTTTGTCTGTACATATTTATTTAAAAGATTGTTTATGGTCAATAATAATTTATTGTCATTTTGTCTAGTATAACTACATACATCGAACACTGTGACTAATACAATTATATTCGGTTTAATATAATATTATATAACGTGTGTAAAAATGTAAACGCAGCGCGCGTTGTAGCGTAAGCGAATTATTTTGCGAAAATTGTTGAGTGTAGAATCTAGTCACACTTCTAAAAAAAAAAAAAAAAAAATGTAGACTAACAATTTGTTAAACTTATAAAACAATTATAGTTTTATTTTATGTCACATATTGTATAGTCTATTATATTATGTTAAAATAAATAAATAGATTACCTAATTATATTACATTACTCGTCGTAACTTATCATATCTGTGGTTTGTTTGTTTATTCCTGAAGTCGACAGAACATTTCTGATTTTTTTTTCAGCAAACATATGGGTTTGCATTACTATCATAATCGTATGGTGAATATGAAGGTGGTAAATCATGTAACCTGAAGTTTAATGAAAGTATGAAATTTTAAAAAATTAATGTTTTTTAACAATTTATCATGTTCAGTTTCTCCAGTCATACCCTACATATCATATAATATGATGGTCTCTTTAAATATTTAAATTGTGAACTTCTTATGACGTAATATAATATACATTACAATAATTCACTATAATTTATACCTCATCTTACTATCTAGTATCTACCTGTATAAATAGACGTTGATTCGTGAAATAGTAGTTAAAATTACTTTTTGGTACATTAATACATATCGAGCGTATTCAGTATGATAGGACCATAATGATTATTAGTTTCAACCAGGTAATTTTAACAGTATTTTTCACACTGTGTGGTAATTAAATGATCAAACCTAATGGACAGGAGTTAATTAAGAAGTAAATTATGATTGTTTTAAATAGTATTTACTAGTTAACAAAAAAAAAATAAATAAATTCTAGAGAGACGCCACAGACTACTACTGACCTACTGCGATTACAAGTTCTTGCAGCGGTTGTAGCAGTGCAGTGGCCTGAAATTTATTTCGGGATGTAGATTTAATTATACTCGCGTATTATTATTATCTTTGACCTCTGGGTGTAATAAAATTAGCTTATTAGTTAAAAAAAAATTAATAAAAATAAAGATAAATAAATTGCAGTCAATTGGCTCCGCTGCAATATGTTAGCTCGCACAGTCAGTGACAATATACCTAGTGCTTTGTAACTCTACAGAACGTATTTAGAAAGATTGTTGTATTCGTGCCAGATTAAATTGAATAATTAAAAACGAAAAAAGTTTTGATTTAAATTTTTTTTTTTTTTTTTTAATTGTGTAAATAATAATGTGGAAATATGTGTTAACATTTTTATTAAAACCATCGTCTTGCACACAAAATGTTAACTTTAAATATCCTCTAGTAGGTATATGCAACATAAATAGCATGAAGGATCGAAGAGTTGGATGCAAAAATCGATGTGTTCACTAAAATTTCGAAATACGTTTGTATGCCAATACCATACTGTATTATAAATTTCTATAAAAAAAGTGTTTTTGTTTTTTAATACGTTTGATAAAAGAAACCAAAAGCGACCAAAGTACATTTATAATCAGTAAAAAAAAAATTTGATGTTTTCAATCTTAGATATTTGTTGTAATATTATAATAACTTTCTTGATATTGATATTGTCAATAGATTTTTCAGTTTATCATAAATCATAGTATATTTTGTATACAATTGGACCAACAAAATAACTGTCAGTTATTATTGACATTTTCGTAGTTTGTTTTTAGTTAACTTCTGTGTAGTACAAGAAGTACAAAAATAATTTTCTAAATTTGGATTTCATATTGGTGGGCTCATATCTATTAAGTTATAAACGTCCGGAAGAATTCGAGGGTGTTCAGGTGCTTGTAAAATGCAATTTTATCCTTGAATTTGCTGTCGTGGAATGGTCGTAATAAAAAAATTTATCATAGTAGTTTAAGTAAGAAAATTTTAGTTATTCATAATACAATGCTGCCACGAAAACTGTTGAAGACAAATAATTATTTTCAAACGTTTTTGCGACGTATTTATCCTTTTTCGAGTCACGAAGAAGTTTTGCTACCGACAGCATTCCTTGGTTTTTTTTTTCTACAACTTGCACAACACATACTATTTTATATCTATAAATAAAAATGAATTATTCGTTAGTCAATAAAAACACAATCAAAATACTCACTAAATATAAGTATGCTTTTTTTATCATTTTTTAGAGACTTAAACATTTTTAACTAGAGCCTTATTTTGATCAATCAAGAATAATTATAATGACGGTTCGATGAACCATAATTACTAATATTTAAATCCAATATTTATTTGTATAAATTAGTCAAAATGTGATAATAGCAATAGGCCAAAAACTATAAAAGTATATAGCATGAAATATTTCCATTCCAGCACCATTTCATCATTTCTTACTACTGAACTTAAAATGTAAAATTAATTAAACATAGAGTATTTTTTCCAACAATTTTTACCTTTCAAAACCCAAGTCATAAACATTATTTCTGACACTGAGTGACATAGCTGCACACGTCTTCGCCGCTTCGTACGGGTTGTACTTGGTCATTTCGTTGAAAAATTTTTCTATTTCAGTACTTATAACTATACTGGCTTGGTGTTCATTGAACGGGTTTTTTGATTCCAATCTATACGTGTTTTCGTACTTAATAACATTTTCCTGTAAATTATTGAACATTTTATTTCGTTTGTCTTTACTTATACTGACAGGCAGTTACCATAATATTATTTGATGGTTGTTTATTTCAAAGTATTTAATTTTGATTACAAGGTGTAATGATGTATACCAATCAAAAGTAGAGGGTTGTGTATTTTTGTATGGGGCCATGTTTAAATAAGTTATTTAGATGGGTGTTAAAACTAAAAGAAGAGTTGGGTACAATCTATTATTTAACTCCTTAGCTACGTATGCATAGTATAATAAATAAATATGCTTAACATTATTTTACGTAATATATAATTATCAACTCAGTTCTTTTTAATTCAATATTATTGTGTATAAAATATTTTTTATAACAAAAAGAACCAGCAACAGAATTAAATTCCACTCGAGAAGAAGTTTTTTTATTGGCATTAAACGAGGCATATCGAACTAGAAATATTGTTACAGACAATAAAAATAATTTTTGAATATTTCCCTTTATCCTATTTCTATCATTTATTATGTCGATTTTTCACTTTATGAAAGATTGAAGTCATTATACTTCTGGTTGATTTCTGTCGTCGATTTCTGCATCATCTTCTCCGGGATAGAAAGACAGTATACTATTTTCTTCTTCTAATTGCACAGTTGACAAACTTGTATTAGACATAGTTTGTTTAAGAAAAAATTTTTTATGTTTTTATATACTAGTTCCAACGGGTCTCATCAACAAACTATGTAATAATCAATATAATTATTCTTTACCATAGTATACAGATAGTTTGTTTAGACTAAAACAGCCGTCGAATAATATACGTACCTATATTTATAACAGTAACGTTTTATCGTTTAATTTTATTTAGGCCAGTAATATGTATATTTTCAATAGGAAATTTAATTTTCGTACACAAATTTACGAGTATTGGGAATTTAACTTTCGGGTTACATTCAAAATATTCAAATTTAGTTTAATATATTGTAGATGCCGCAGCTTTTATCAAGCAAGCTAAAATAATTGTAATTCTCGGCCTTCCCGCACGTCGACGCTGATCCTCCTGCGGCTGCTCCACCATTTCCTACAAATAAGATAAACAAATACATTTCCAAAACGATGAATGGGTAGCCATGGGCAAGTGCTGTTCTGTCTGATCCATACATGCAAGCCTATACATATAGACAAGGTTGATGGAAACTAATCAAAATCCTTTTTTAGCTCCTTTTTATTTGTAGAGAATTTCAAAGTTATATACTTGGCTCAAAAATTTTCGAAATCACTTGATGAAACTTTTATCAAACTCGTATCTCACCTGTTTTAGTATAATGTAAAAGTTTCAGCTTGTTTTGCTCGTTAATTTTGAACGTTGTGGCAAAAAAAAAAAAATAAACTAAATCTATGTGTAAAAAACACGTTTGCTGTAATTAATGTTTCTCCTTAGTTTCATGACTGTAACTTTTTCAATTTTGAACTTTCAAATTTGAAACCCCTCAAAGTACCATCAGAGTTCACGGACCTTACAAACACACAAAAAAAAAAATAAATATAATAACTCTAAAAACAATACATTGTTCGCCGCTGCCCTCAGTATCTTAAATAGATAACCGTTCTGAGATAGTTCAATCAATTTTTTCTACTAAGTTTCATTTTTTTGTTTTCTGTACAATCATTATTTTTACCATCGCACGTATATATATATAGGTTTGTACAAATGATACCTACGATACTTTATCACCGTCGAATTTAAAAAAAAATAAAATATTTAACACCTGCTATAATTATTTGCGTATAAATGCGCATTTCCGTCGAATAACTAGTTGCCGAAGAGGGTGGTGGTTATATATATATAGTTGTTATAATATATATATATATAGTAATGATGTTTTGACGTACATATTGTACTGTTTTTCTGTAGTCATATATTGACATGGCAACCACGTGTGTAACCACCGTAAACAATATTATGATTATTATAAAAATCGTATACATAACGCGCAGTCCTCTTTCGTTGTTTGCGTAGGTATATCGCATCGCGGGGTGGTTTTCCGGCCCGGTACAAGTGCACCCTATACCGCGTGAAAGAGAATTATTAAAGACATTCGTCACCATGTCCGAAGAAGACGTGATACCGGGTAAGATGACTGCAATGATAAAAAAAAAAAAACATGGTCGTTCATACATGGATACGTATACTTTGCTACGCTCAGAATCCATAAAATCAAAACGATATTGCAGCCGACCGTCTTGACGTTTAAAAGTGTTGTGTGTATGTTTACCGCTCGGGGGCAGACGACTGACAATTTTGGTTATAGGGACCCTTGAAAACACAATGCAGAGCTCGCATACAATCCACCAAAAACATATTGTTATAAATTTTGGGTCCGAACGTAACAGAAATGAGACGCTGTCGAGCAATTTATGTAGTTACAAACGTTTCGATTTTTCCATGCCAGACCACAATTGGGGAAGAAAATTCGTAGGTGAAATCGTTTGTAAAAACAAAGGTTATAATGGTCAGTACAACACTCAACAGTATCTGCGAATTCTCTCCCTTATCTCTATCCTTCTCGGGGCCGGATTTAGACTTTAGGATGCCCGGGGAAAATCTCATTTTGAGGCCCTTCTAACAGTAAAAATTTAAAAAATACTCAATATCTAAATAGTTGAGGAAAATATTAAAAACTCAGCCGCAGCATTTCTAAATTTAAAGAATGCGGTGCAATGCAAAATCGATATTTTTTTTCCATACATTTCTTAAACTGAAGGTAAAAAGTTTGAAATTTTTTTCTTATAGTATTCGGCATCCGGACGCTCCTCAAACATCTGCCGCCCGGAGCAAGTTCACTTAAAACCCTGTCAATGTCCTGTCCTTAAAACCCTGTCTGTAAATCCAAAATCGGCGCGTTCTCTCGCTGGACAAAGTATTACAATAACGACTGTGTAACTGCAGTGTAGTAGCTGTTATTTGATTCACGCTGCAGAGTTGAATTTTAACGCCGAATATAATGTAGTATAAAGATTTAGTTTAGTTTAGTTAAATAATTCGTAGAGGATAACGGATTTAGATTTTTAGATCGATCGAAACGAATTTAAAATAAAACGTTTTATGTGTATGATTTCAGTACGGTGTTTTAGTTGTTTGTGTGATCTCTGGATAATAATTCGTATAATAATAATAAAATCAATTCTTTACGACACAATAATGACAAAACGACGGCTTATTGTAGTTGATAGCTGATATTACTCTGGTAAATGTTTCATTATTTTATAACTTGTGTAAATACGCGTTTTTTTTTTTTTTGTGTTGAAAACTTGTATAAACTATTCAATATCCATCTACTATATGATTGTCATGTTTTTACGTTTCAAAATTTCAATCTAACCATCATTGTAAAATGTTTTGTACTTATTTTCAATAACAGTTTTAATTAACTTTTAATTCTATACACTTGATTTCAATCAAGTTAAAATTGGAATATCTAAATTTTTTTAACACCCAAAACACAAAAAGAGTAATAGATAGGTGTCTAATATGAATTAGGTCTTGTAGCAACAACAAGATATGTTTATCTATCGAAAAGAAACTAAGGAAGTGTAATATTATATAGCAAAAAAAATACAATTGACGGACAAACAGAAAATAAATTATTATTATTATGAAAAGATTATATTTTTTTATTGTAACGTTCAAGGACGATTGAGCTCTGCATAGACTGATATTTTGAATAGTCACATTTTTGTATTGTTAAATTGTAATGTTCTTTAACGTTTACTTCTGCCATAAAAACAACCGAATAAAAAAAAAAAAACTGTTTTATTTTATTTTTCATAATGAATTTTTTTCCCCGCAATATGGTAGTATCAAAATACAAAAATATTTCGAACAAAATTCAAAGTAGGTATATCTGGATACATACAAATTTCAAAACGTAGGTATTTAAACCCAAGATATCCAAAGAACTGTTCAAATACACAGAGTTGAAATTCAAATACTATTCGTAAGTCTATTGGACATAGCTGCTAAAAATTTATATATGATACATTTCTATACTATTGATAACAGCTCAAATATTATAAACTGAATTGAATTGCAGAGACTGGAGCTGTTTTCACATACGGCAAAAGCAGTTTTGCGGATAACATTCCGAGTCACTTTTTCATCAGAAACGATCCTGTGGTAGCAATCAGCTGCGGAGAAGAACACACTGGAATTGTTTGCAGTGAGAATTTGAGTTTGATAATTAAATTGTTGACGTTTATCGACAAAAATGAACGATCATACAAACTTACAATATAATGTATGTATCTAAAACCATATGGTAAAGTTTTATGTCCATCATTCAACTCTTCCTAATCTCTTTGTGTTTCTCCTAAACGAAAGTAATTCATAGTAACTACTCATACGAGTGTTTCTTTACTTTTTCCACATTATAGACGGTAGTAAAAACTTATTTCGAATCGGGTGCATTTTATAGGAAGCTACATCTTAAAAATCTCTATATTATTGCTTCAACAAAGTTTTTTTACCAGACTATAGCTATTGTTAGAATGTGTTATAATATGACAGCTATATTTATTTGTAATATCTAATTTTACTAAATGATCTTAACTTCAAACTTGTTACATGAATTCAATATAATGTGATGTATTTAACTTATACTTTTCGTTTTACAATTATTACGTGATGTAGGTAGGACATACCCGACGTAGGTACTTAACTTTTAAAATAAATTCCGAAAAAAAAAAATCCTAGAAAGTTTTCCATGGCATAGTTACAATACCCGACAGCTAGAGTTTATTTATATATATACATACATAGTTTTTTATTTTCACAGTAAACGTTTTAGAGTTGTTACCAAAACGGAAATAAAAATAAGTACAATAAGTAAGTATAGGTAGTATAGGTACGTCGTAGTAAAATATTGGAGGTTTGAAATGATAAAAAAAAAAAATATATATTAGGTATACGTTGGCATGTAATGTAATAAACTTTGACGTGATGACCGTGGACGTAATTGTAAGGTACGATGTAGGTTTGTTTATGGATTTTATTGAAATTATTTTTCCACAAATTATACGAACGTCACGGTCGAAAAATACGGCCAAACTAGTAGCAGTCTATACAGTCGGTTTATCATGAAGCATAAATTCATTTAGGCGCCTCTTTTTAAAACAAAATTTTCAATGTATAGGTCGAGGAAATCCAATTACAACTATGGGAGTTAATTTTAAAAAGGAGAGTAATAGTTTTAGGACGGATGGGAAGGTCGTTGGAGTAGAAACTCCAGGTCACAACTCTGATTGGAACACTGGTTTGATGTTTGTATGCGATTTGTAAGCAATGGATTGCTTGTGAAAATTACGATTCTGAGCGAATTCAGTAATTAAATGACCTACCACCTACCTCAAAGTCAATAGCTGTTTTTTTTTATAAAACATATTAAAAAAAACTAATAAAATTAGGTATCGTATAACATATATTTTATGTTCGTCAATTTATAGTATGATAGCGTAATATTGCGCTGAATAATCCAATGGTAAAAATAAAAAAACATAAGTAGGTAACGAAACAAATTCTCAATTACATTGAAAATAATTTAAATAATATTGTTTTTAACTTGGATATGTCCTTTTATTTTTTTTTAGAAAACGGACGAGTGTTTTGTTTCGGCAAAAATAGTTATGGGCAACTGGGTCTGGGACACAAAGAAAACGTTTATAAACCAAACTGCGTCAAAAGTAAGAATATTATTTTGAATAAAATTGAGACTAATGTGTAGAACGAGTAAAAGCGTTTTAAAATATTTGCATAGGTTTGAAACCAGAAAAGGTGAAGTACATAGCATGCGGGCGGTCACACACAATCGTTTCAACAGGTAGGTAGGATGAAATAAAAATTTAAGTTTAGTACAAATATTAAATAGCTATCCAATAATAAGATTCAGTATATTAATAATAACAATTTTATAAGGTACTATAGTGGATGAATATTTTGAATTTCACTAAAAATATAGTTTTTTTTTGGATAAAATTGTTTTTTGTTTTAACTTATCGAGAACGTGCTTGAAATCCGAATCGGCTTTTAGTTTTTTAATACGTCGAGATGTTCAGTTCAGTATTTCATTATGGTAAAACTCCCTAAAATAATTGTCTTGAAAAACGTTGATAGTTACTATCTTTAAATTAAGTTACTAAG
>CM029363.1:10501360-10562616 GCA_017140985.1 Hormaphis cornu | reverse complement strand
AAGTACGATGTTTGCGTTTTATTTTATATAAAATAATTTAAAAATTCGAATCACCGGTGTTCCGTAAACAGAACTTTTTTTTTTTTGTAGTTTTTGAAAAGCTATAAGTACCTGTACTTGGTTCAAAAAATAAAAGACACGATTTTCAAAAAAGGTTTGCTCAGAAGTTATTGATAAAACAAAATTCTTTACCAAAAAATTGGTGCGTGTGTCAAAATAGAAGATTTTTTACTACTTTTATGATCGTTCTTGCACAAGGAAATAACATTTTCGTAAAAACTACGTTAAGAAACTGAAAACCGATAAAAAAAATTAAATGTTCAAACACGTGTATACGATTAAGTTTGAGTTAAAAAAAAAAAGAACGCTTTAATTTTAATACCTACCTATTATAAGTTATACTCATAAAATTATAAAACGTTTTATTAGACTACAATACTGATATTATACGTAAGTATTTCAAGATGATTTTATCTAAAATTTACCGTCCTCGCATTATTATAACTATGGAATTGTAATCGAGAAATGGATCTTAACCGGATGGTACCTGCTGGTTCTACATTCAGACAGTTCGATACTTTTGAAATTAGATTCGTACGCGTGTCCTCGTGGAATCAATACAATAGGTGGTAACCAATCGCTCGACGGTAATTGCAATATGATCGATTTGCAGAATGTTATAAAAACCAATTTAAATATTTTAAACCGACAGGGGAAAAAAAAATCACAGACTGTTATAATAAAAAAAATATGACGGTTTCTGGTTCGCAGTGCGGATGTTGAATTTGTCGGAGCCGTTTATGTATTGTCTGCCATTTGTTTTCATTCTGCAGAGAACAATACCGTGTACGGTTTTGGCGACAACAGCGACTGTCAACTTGGACAATCAGCCGCGGACGTGACAAACAGCGACGTCCCCATCGAAGTGACCAAATTCAACAACGCAATCATTCAGATCTCGGCTGGATCGTACCATACGGCAGTTCTCATAGGTTAAATACCACAACATTATCTATTGTAAAACATTGTAACAGAAACCTGCAAAATTCACGTATTATATTGCGCGCCTGTATCTCATTTTCATTTTTTTTCTAATTAGAAAACGGGGACGTTTACGTTTGGGGTTCGAACAGCGACAGACAGCTGGGACTGGAGACGATAAACGATTCGGCCAGCGTCAGGGTACCGACTGTTGTGTCCATCACGCGCCCAGTGGTGTACGTGTCGTGTGGACACAGTCACACCGCATTTGTCACGAGTAAGTCTGAGCCGAAGTAAATAACAATAATTATAACGAGAAAATTCTCGTAACGAGAAAATTGTCAAACAGTTTGGTTTATAAATAATTGTTTATTCGAAATAATTTGTACAAAGTTTGAACTCCTAAAAACCCCTCCCGCAGTGTTCACACAAATAACATTTTCGATCTTATCAACTACCTACTTACTATTGTTTAAAAGCCACGTAATATTAAACATTATGTACGTTTTATTTGTCTAAAACAATAATTACCGAACATGTTATTTCGAACGGTTAAACTTTGAACGCAGTAGGTAGATCGCATGGTACAAAATCGTTTTGCCATTTTGATGATCTGTCGATTGATCACATCGTTTTCCAGATGTCGGAGATTTGTTCACGTGCGGTGACCGCGAACACGGCAAACTCGGACACGATCTCTGGTCGCTCTATCAGGCCGATACTGCCGAGAAGATCATTCAGGTGGCTTGCGGGGCGAACCACACGGTCGCGTTAAACGGTACGTACGCCGCGGGCACGCATATTTTTAAATGTTTAAGAAGCTCTCGACGTCGGTAAGTGAAGTGTGTTTCCTGTTGATTTGTATGGTCACAAAAATGTATAATACAACACAGTATAAAAGCAATACCTACGTCGTATAACAACGTCCGATAGTAACGTATTACTTAGGTATTGAAATTCTTGATCGCGTTGGGAACATTGCGAGACGAGATCGTATAGAGGTGGGTATTACGAAGTTGGTCGTATCTAATAATATTTACCGTCGACCAGTACGAATATATCCACTTTGCTCGCACAGTAATACGAGTTTTTAAATGTTCAACGAGTGTCGGTACACGAATTCTCAATTCGTACTTATTGTTTGAACACCGCGTAAAAGCCTTGTGTACACGGGTATAATACAAATACGCACTTTAACGTGCACGTCTCATACGCGTCACAATAACGTATAATAATATTAATTTGCACAACCTCGCCCCCTCAGATGCAGGAAAAGTGTTTGTTTGCGGTAACAACGATTGCGGCCAAATCGGTTTGCGGAGCGTCACGTCCCAAGGACATCTATACCCGTGTCCCATCACCAACGAACGAATCATCCAAGTGGCGTGCGGCGAAAGTCACAGCGCTTTCATTACAGGTATTTATTATCGTTATGATAATGTATTGTATGTTATTATGTTTTTCAAAGGCTGTTTTAAAAAAATTTCACGGTACGATTTTGTAGACATTTTGTATATCATATGTACGACAACTGAAAAAAGAATTAATACAGTTGTTGTAAAAACCTATTAGAGACTGTTAAAAGTGCAATATCTTCGATCGAAATAATCGTGTGTTACGACGGGCCTCATATTTCGAACAGTATGATATTTCAACGCATCGCTATCCCAGTGTAGACACAAAGACCCATATATAAATATGTATTATGTTTTTAGGGGTGCTAACATTTTATAACTTTATAAAATACTCGAAAGCAACAGAAATATAATAAACACAATTTTCATTTATTTTACAGTAAGTTATAATTTGCATACATTACATTTGTTTTTCACGAACGATTTTTTTGGTCTGAAACCAAAGCCAGCGGTAAACTGTTTACGTCTGGTGACGGGAAGTATGGAAAACTCTGCATGGATGTCAATCAAATCACAATCCCGACACTCGTTTCGTCGTTTGTCGACCGCCATTTGATTGTGCGTATGGTGAGTAGTATTGATCATAAGTAATTAAATGATATTACAATAAACGTAAGTATAAAATCTCTATGTATCTCTATGTATTTTGTCGTAACGTTATGTGTAATTAATAACAAATATGAAATCACGCCTATAGAAGATTCTATAGGTACTTTATTAATACATTGTCAATTGTTTCCAATATTGTCTATTTTAATATTTAAATTTATTAGGTTCTCTGTTTTTATAAAACACTGCAGGTCACAGGTACTGGGAAGTACCTACCCACCACAATCTGTGAAGTATTTTTTTTTGTATTCCATACGTCGATGTAGAAATTATTCTTCATCTGATTTTCCAACACTCGGTTATCCTCGCTGCTTTCTCGGTCTGTTTCACATAATTTTATTTGAAAATAACTAGGACCGTGCGTAATGCGCGAGGCGATTATATGGTATTTTTTCAGTAGTTTTCACATAGCAGAGCAAAAGGAATGTTTTATATACGAGGATCTCGTAGGAATCGGACGAGTTTATAACACTGAAGATATTTTTTCGCTGAAATGGCACTCGCGAATCACAATTTTCTTAACGCATCATCTTTTAGCCAAATGCCAATCAATAATTATATTAAGTACATTTTACTATACACCTACCTACTATTTTTTACTTTGAGCGCAACTATCAAGTTGATTACAAAAAGTCGTTAGTACAAAAATTAGGTTAAGCCTAACCTAATACCTGTATTAGACCGAACTTCCGAAGGTGCAAAACTTAGCGAGGAGCTTCACCGTTTGAAATTTAATACTCTGTAAAGTGAAAAAAAATCTTTATGAAAAGTTAAGCAACAAAAATATCGATTCGAGTATAATTTATTTGGTTCTGATACGCTGTATAGAATAAGTACAGGTATAAAACTTATTTCGTGGTAGGCAAACTGAATTATTGTTATTAATTTTTTTTTTTTAAGAGCCAGTGTTTTAGTCTACTCTACTAGTACAGTGTATGACACTGCAGGTCTAACCCGGGATGTTGTGTGAAAAATAGAATTATTGCGTCTTTTGTCTGTTGTTATTTGTCTTTTGTCTTCGTTTCACATCAATGATAACCATATAATACTCGTATATATTCTCGATGTACAATAAATGACATAGGCATGTGAAATGATTGGACAACAGCAAAAATATAACGTCGCTTCATCACAGGTCAGTTGCGGAGGTAACCACACTCTGGTTCAAGCGCGGCCCGCGGTCGACGACGATCTCGCGAAAAACGGTGCGCAGCAGCAAGGCGGTTCGGATCTTCTTCCTCCGCTGAGGGTCGCGAAAAAGACGGTCGTGGACGAACGAAAAGAGAACGTCGGACCGGTCGCGTCTTTGGCACGCAAATCCAACGGAAACGACCAAAAACCTTTGAACGCGGTCAAAAGCAGAGTAAATATATATATATATATATATAATACCTATACGACCCGTAAGCCCTTGCCGAGTCGTCAATCGACTTTTTGAAATGTCGTCGCGTAACTTGCAAAATTATTGTTTTTGTTTTTTTCTGTTTCTCGACCATCAGGAAATTCGCGCGGATTTTTTCGACCGAGCAGACAAAAAACCGTACACCGATATCGCATCAGGTAAATACGGATATAATTGTTTAAATTATGCACCTACGCGTAGCTGTATCGATCTAAACGGTTCTAAACGGTTTTTTACGAGTACTACCGATTAACTGATCGTCGGTGATCGATTTCCCTTCACATCTATCCTATAACAAATCGAAATTATAAAAAAAAAAGGAAAAGATAATTTAAAATGTGGGAAAGTAGAACAAAAGAAGACGCGGTTAATGTTGCGTTGGAAACATAAAGACCGTAGATTTGTACGGACAGAAAAAAAAAAAAATCGACTCTTCTTCAATCCCGTAAAAAGTTTCATTTATTTGAAACGGAAATATAAGGGCTCTGCGAACTAAAATTGTTGGCCAATCAATCAAAACTCATTGTTTTCGATTTATTTTTGCATGGTGCTAAATATTTGAATTATAATATATGTATACATGGTTTTGTGTCTAATTTATACGTTTTCTCTCTGTGTGTGCGACATAATTTATTAAATTGCAGTCTTTTTTAAACACGGCAAACGCCAATTTTTTTTTTCTTTTGTATCAGCGACAATAACAGCAGCGGATAATGTATCAAACAAAAAAGTGGATCATAAATCGTCAGAGAAAACAAATCAAAATACAAATAACACGACAGTCAACGTTGCTAATGAGCCAAAAAATAAAGAAGCGGTAAACAAATCAAAATATCCCAGAAACGAAAGAGTACGGGTAAATACCTAAATTATTTTTTTCGATATTAATATTGTTAAACACAAATGTCATGCTAATGACTACTGGAGGTCGGATTTTTATTATTGTACCCATATATTTTGTTTCTATAGTCTATGCAGTTAAATGGGAGTAATAATAGCCGTAAAAAAAAAAAAAAAATCTTTACAATTCATGAAACGCACAGAATGCAGAGGAAAAATTTTTTTCGCGTAAAAAATATAATCCATTTTAGGGATTAGACAATTTTCAATATCTTAGAAAATATATATATTCAAACGTACAATATAAAATCTATACTAAATATAATTTGCAGACTATTAATAGAACATTATACATTTTAAAGACTTGTTTCTGGTATTTTAAAAGAATATAATATTGTTCATTTTCGCATACAAAATATAATCTATTTTAGGGATTAGACAATTTTCAATATCTTAGAAAATATATATATATATATATTCAAACGTACAATATAAAATCGACACTAAATTTGCAAATAGAACATTTTGCATTTAAAGACTTATTTCTGGTGTTTTAAAAGAATATAATATTGTTCATTTTTGAAAACGTAGAAACATCATATTTTAATAGTTTATAAATCCGACCTCTACTGTAATGACGTCTCACATTTACACGAATTGTATTTTGTATTTTTCAGTCTCGGCTGTGTGAAGTGATTTAAAAGAGCTACACGAATATATCTACCTACATGATTCAACTTCATAGTACACCTTTTTTGTACAAATAACCTAATAATTGGTTAGTGATTACTTACTTCTTATAAGTTACAATTTCTAACAAAATATTTTTTGTTTTGTGTACCTATTTATATTTTGTACTTACCTACCGACAATGTTTTCATACTAATTCAACTTGTGTTTTTTACTTTATTATTTTTTATTTGGACTATTTGGACTTCTCCTCGTCGCTTTCATACCAGTAACATTTATTTTCGTTGTAAATACTATATTAGAGGTGTGTAATTAAATCAAGCGCGTGAATTTTGTCGATTTTCGTGTAACCTCCTAATCCAAAACGGCAAATCTGTGGTTTCATTTATAACCGTTTGTAGTCGCATGGAAACGCATAATATATTATACGAATTGAGTACCAACTGGAGTTTTGATTCTCAATTGTTTTCTAAATATTTTTCCTGTTACCTTTGACCATGACTGGTTCGTTCTGCAATAAATATAAACCGAACGAAAAATCACGCTGTGTAGGGTCAAGTAAGGAGGTATTCATATCATATAATAAATGTATTAATCTATTTTTTTTTTATAAAATGTACACTACCTAACCGAACCTATATTATTTTATATAATTAATTATTACAGGCCTTTCGTGATGCTGCTGTGCTAACAGATGTATAAAATAATTGTTTTGTAATATTTATGTGTATAGAAATTCAATTGATATCCAACACTGATAAAATATGATAACACATATTCTTATTTACTATAATAACAAAGATAACGTCATCAACGTGCTTACAAAATAACAAATATCTATCTGATAGATAGTTGGTTGTTTTTCCAATTCGTTTGTTATTTAAATGTTATTAAATTTAAATCGTATTCTTTAATCATTAGCGTGTTAAAATTTGTTGCTTAGTACCCAGAAGATGACTTGATACACAACACTTGCCACTTGGAGCAGCGTGTTTGTTAAATTGCGTGTTATGTTTTTAAACATACCTTTGAATATTTTTGACTAACCGCGTGAATTAAGTATTATTTTTTAAATGTATTCACTTATGACACTTTTAGAAGTAATGTGACTCAAACCTAACTGATGCTCGTCCAATATTACTGAACAGGTTTGTTGACGTTTTTAATTGCTTAAATTTTATTGAATCAAGAGTCCAATTGAACAGAATTACAGGTTCAAACCCATAATACACTTTATAAGATTTAACAAGATAAATAGCGATCAATTACATTAAACACTTTGTAAAATATCAAAAAAAGAGAGATCAATGCTTGCAAGACTAGGAAGATGGACCCATGAAGGGTAGGATGAATAACGATGAAAGGGAACAAATTTGATTGACTGTTGTGCGAGGGACCATTGAAATTAATTTCAGAGAGTGTAGAAGGGTAGTAAATTTGATTAGATAGAAATTTGGAGAGGAAGAGAATGTTCACCAAAAGCCCGCAATCTGCAAGGATTAAAATGCCTAACGCGATCAGGATAGATCAAAGTCCTTCATGAAGGAAGCAAGAACTTTTGAGCCTTAAAGCGACCTTTCGGAGGAACTTCATCTGAACTAGGTTGACCGTGTCTTCAGCCACATATGCCGTATGCGTTAGGATCCCAGAGGACTGAACCGTATTTAAGAATAGCCCATTCTGAACAGGACAAATAAGTAAAAAGTAAAGGAATTTAAGAGAAGGGCGAACTATTGAGAGAGTTATAAACAAAAATATGAGCCTAGAATTATTCAGTCGTATCAAGTTTGAGTTGTTGTTTTTATTTTTGCGTACTCGGAACACTTATATATCTTTAAATAGTGTATGTAGGTGTGACGAAACTTCTGTTTATTTTGAGTTGAGACATGGTTTAAATTTCGGGTGCTTGGTCAAATTGTCCTGAAAATATGGTTTTGACTTAATACAGTTGAACTTTTTTTTTTATTCAGACTGTTAAAGTTTAACATAAACTGATTTAAAACTATTTCATCGGTATTTACGAGCTAATTGAATAGAAATCAACTATTTAGGTGTTTCAAAGTCAAGGCAACTTGTATCGTTTAGATTAAATAATAATAATTTGATAATTAAATACATAATACGATTTAATTCAAGATAAATTGTTTCAGTAAAAAGCAATTTTTAAATATATTTGGTCATTAAGATTTGGTACTTATATATATTATAGTAATTATTTATTATGTAGAAAAAAAGAATGAAAAAGGAAACAAATATATTGGCAAAATTGCAAATGGCTAAAGACCATAAAATTTTAATAAAAATGTATTAGTTGGATATGAAATTAATAATCTTCTTAATATAAAATTATATTATAAAACATACTATAATACATAATAAATAAAAATTGTGTTTGTAACTTATTTAAAAAGTGATGTGTGTGTGTATTTACTATTTTTAGTCATTAAATGTAATAATAATGTGTTTTGTGTTATTATTCTAGATCAGTTTGTATGTTAGTGGACAAAGTGAAGAAATGGTTAGTACAATGGACTCAATTGAAAATGTTTTAAAAAGATTAAATAAGGATCAATTGCAAAAAGTTGTTTCTGGTGTACAAAATGATCTGGACATTGAAATGACCAAAGAAAAACAAACGTTAGAACAAATCAATCAAAACATTTATACATGCATTACAAATTTGAAAAAACTAAGACGGAGCATTATAATTTCACATTATGCTAACATGAAAAATAATGTTGATGGCCATAAAAATGATCAGAGAGACGCCATTCTTAAAAATTTAGAACATGAAGATGAAGCTAGAGATTTAAGTGTTTTTATGACAAATCTAAGCAGTGTATCATCAACAACTACAAATAAATCCTCTAGTAGTAATATTGAAGAATTGAGCAAACCAATAATGAAAAATACTTTGCTTTCTTCTATTTTTGTTCTTCCTACCGGACTGATTGACTTAACGTACATTATTGGAAACACCGTAAAGGTTAGTGATTCTGATCAAGAAATGAAGTATAAATGGACTGTTTATGTGCGGAACACCGATGAAGGAGTGGACAATTTGGTTTATATAGACAAAGTGACATATTTCTTGCACGAGTCTTATAAACCCAACCATATTGTGGATGTGGTCCAAAAACCATTTTCATTGACTCGACACGGATGGGGAGAATTTGTTGTTCGTTTGCGCTTGTACTTTAAAGGAAACATGAACGTTCAAACTGACGTGTACCATAAACTTTGCTTGGACAAAGATATTACAGTGGGAATTCCAATGGTAGCTAGGGAACAAACAGTTAAATACAAGTTATTACTGCACAAATAGTATGTAACATTACTAAACACATAATGTATCTAATTAAATTATTATTTTATAATTTGTAATTTAAACTCTTATTTATTTCAGTCGATTATGTACTGACAGATATTGTATTTTAAATAAAAATGTAATTAATACACTATTTTTGTATGAACATTAAATTAAACTAATCATGTTGTGATTATGAGTTATGAGTTATGGCATATTACTTGGGTGCCTATTTTTTATAAATTACCTTGGGTATTTGTTAAAATCATATTATGATGTATAAGTTCATAGAATGATGTATGTTTTACATAGATCGTGGTTCATAAGTACGTATGTACTTAGTTTTCTGGGAATTGCTGGCAATTGTTAATAATACAGGGTCCGGCAGGGAGGTATGGATGATTTGAAATAATAGCTACACACTCATTTTCAAATGAAACTAGAATTTTATTATTTCAGTGTGTACCTTGGATGATGCCATTATGAAAATTAAAGAGGAAAAAAAAAACATTGGTTATGTACGAAAAATAACATCTGATAAGTGGTGTCCGTTTTTGTCCACACACTCCTGCAGACGTTGTGTGAAGTTGTCCATACTCCTCTGAAGCATTGCACGTGGTATTGCTCGAATTTCTTGAGTTATTGCTTCATTCAGGGCTTCAAGTGTACGTGGTTTGTGTATGTATACATGTGATTTGAGGTAGCCCCATAAAAAATAGTCACAAGATGTCAGGTCTGGTGACCGAGGAGGCCACTCCACATCTCCACGCGACGAAATGAGGCGCCCAGGAAACGTCTGCCTAAGAAATTCCATAGCTGCTCTCGATGTATGGCATGTCGCCCCATCTTGTTGAAACCATACAGTATTGATGTTGATACGTCGTCTTCTCAACTGTGGCAGAAAAAACTCACGCAGCATCGTTAGGTAACGATCTGTATTGACAGTGACGGTTCGTCCATTTTCTCGAAAAAAGTAAGGGCCAATAATGAAGTTTCGACTAATGCCACACCAAACAGTCAGCTTTTCGCTGTGTAGAGGTCTTTCATGGAGTTGACGTGGATTTTCAGAAGCCCAATACCTAAAGTTCTGCTTGTTTACCACTCCTGACAAATGAAAGTGGGCTTCGTCACTCATAGTCAAAACAATATCATCAGTCATGTTCTCCAACATTGTTTCTGCAAATCTGAATCGTCTTCTGTAGTCATTTTGCTGTAATTGTTGGACAACCATCAGCTTATACGGATGAAAATGCAGGTCAAAATGTAAAATCCGGCGAACTGATCGGTCCGACAATTGAAGAGCACGAGCATTGTATTATATTATTAAATAACTATTTTTATAATAGAGTAATTTTTTGGTAGTTCTATTGTTTTTCAATTAATTTCTTTTATTACTTATTTCTAGCAAAGTAAAAATTGAATCATATACTTTTTTTTTTTAGCAAGATTTATTTGTGGTCTCTGGCGGGGTAACGATAATAGCAGTGATAAGGCGTAGGTGATAATCTTATCATTCTTATTTTACCATATTCCACTTTCGTCACAAACCTAATAAAAAAATTGTTAATTTAGTCTGTGCTTTCTTCGTGCTGACTCTCGACTACTCGAGATGAATGATGATAGATTTCCTGATTTGGGAAATGGTAAACAGGAGTAGAGTTGTAAGTCATATAACAAAATTCATCTCATAAGAATTAAAAATTTCTGTCAAAATATGTCAACTTGAGAAGAGGATTTCAACTCGATACTTACTTGATTTTATGTTATTTCAAATGTCAAAACTTCAAAGACGTCGTTTAAATAGTTTGTTATGTAATAACCAATTATAAACTATATGAAGTTGTAGAAAGTTTGATCATGAATCGAAAACCAGAATCTTCATCCAAATGTCGTACAGTAAGTACCTATCAAACTGCCTAAATATTTTGACTTAAAAATCAATATCTAAATTAAATTTTTTTGGTATCAACAGTGTAGATTAGAGAAAACAATTATGGTACGGTAGCTGGTAGGGTATCTATATTATTGTGTTAAGTCTTTAGTTTAGGCTCTTTTGTGTGGATAAGTTTAAATGTCTTGTTTTTTATTAGAAATATCTTATCCTTAACTATCAAATACAAAATATAATCTTATTGGGTTTTTTCACCTATTATATTCTTATTAGTAAAGATCATAATTATAATTATTAGTAGCTATATAGATAGGTACTCAAGTATTAGTACTAGACAATATAATCATAGAACTTTAATAACTTAAACCATGACCCAATTATTGCCACAATCTGCCTGGAAATTTCTTGTTGTTCCAGTAGACCCTTGATACAATTGGATTCTGCAATTTGCACAGTTTTTTAACTAGTATCTATATTACAGCATACAATATGAATTTTAGTATTTTTAATAACATTAAATACTTACATACTCTTTTTGGCTAGTTCATTGAAGAAAGGGCCAGTAAAATTCTTAAGTCTGGTAAATTACCCTCCAATTATTGTCTCTGCTTTTCTTGCATAGTATACAAACGTACATGCATTCTATAGAATGCCAAAAATAACCAGAAAAAGTATATAATTCATACATTGACTAAAAATTCCATAAGTTTATTTAGGCTTATAGTTATACTATTTTGACACAGACCGGGCCTGGTGGCTTTGCTTGCTAACAGTGTGTCAATAAAATATTGATTAATTGGTAAAATAAACTAGTATACCATTTAGTATAGCCATTGATCAAGTGTTTGTGTATATCGTACTATGTATATGTATTTAGTAAATATTAATATAGCATACAGCATATTAGACACCTACTTATTGAATCTGTTAGGTACCATTGGTGATATGCTATTGTCTACCTACCTATAATGATTTTTAAGTGTAAAATAAATTGTAAAATTTTTGATAATTATTTCTGTATAATTTATCATTCAATCACGTGTAACAATGACAATGCTTAAGTGGCCAACATAAATATTATTCAGGTCATGGTTTTGCTGTGGTTTTGCCGATGACTTTGTAAGTCTAAACCCTTATGTTAAATAACAGTCTGTCAATCAGTTGCGACAAGAAAATTAATTATGTATTTATGTATTGTTCTCACTAACCAATATCATGCAATAGGTGTGTATTCAAAAAGTGACATATTTTAGATAGTTATCTGCATAAATAATGTCAAATGTGTTAACTAATTATGCTGACGGTTGCTATGCAAACAATATCTTTTGGTTATTTAAATCAAATCGCATTACTTACTTAATACAATATTTTAAAACATACAACTTATTTGACCAAAAAATTGTAATTTTTGTATGATTATGTTTAAAATTTTAATCTGACAATTGTAATGATTTATGTTCAATAGTGAAATGAACAAATTTCTAATAATATTTTAGTACGCGGTTCAAATTCAATAATTTAAATACTTTAAAAAACTGGTAGGTTTTAAAGTAAGTTAAAGACATAATATGATTGTTTTTATGTTAAGTATTTAAATAATGTATTCAAATACTTATCCACAAATATTTTACTATACATGCAATCAGTGGTGTTCCCATTATTTTTTTTAAGAGTGTACCAAGCCATCAGATACCAAAATACATTCAATACAATAAAAATATTTTTCTTAATATCTATAGGGGGTAAAAGACGAGTCAATAATATGAAATAAATTTAAATCAGACTTTTTAAATAGGTATCTTCTTTATACTTCTTTATACTCCTAAATTATAGAATTAAATTAAATATATTGATAAAAAAATTGCATCGCATCAATCGTCGAACGCAGATATCCAGCACATTGGCACATATATTGTCTGCTGATTGCACAGGATCTGACAATAATTATTGTCTATAATATTTTGGTTATTAACGTGATATAGACTTAGAATTGACGTCAATATGTGCATATACTACCGTATTGTGAAATAATTGTTAAATTTAATTTGGAAAATAAACTAAATTTACTTTTGAAGCGTTTTTTGAGTAACCAAAGTTTTCCCTTTGTGTAATATTTGAGATTCGAGTCTTGAGAGTGTATGCAGTGTTCCCATAATTTTATAAGACTATCTTAAGAGTATACGTAGCATACCCTATAGGAACACTCTTGTTTGCAAAATGTCACGTTATTCAATTCTTGATACTCAAGTTTTTATACAAAAGTTTGTAATTTTGATTGAATAATATTTAATTTTTTTGTCATACTTATGTTACACGAGAATCTAAAAGAATTTAGAGCCGTGTCTAAACTTGAAATTTGAAAATATTGTTACAATAATTAGTGTAGAATCTTAAACAACTTGGTCATGGAAGTTTCACTAGAACTTCAAGGTGAAATAATTCACAAAAATTTTTTAGTTGTCTACTAATACCTACATAATACGTTATAACCACTATATATTTTTGTTATTACTTATTAGTTATTACCGTTGATTATAATATATATAGTATGTATAATCAATGATATTACTTACGTAGGAGGATTGTAGATATATTTTTTTAATTTTTTTAAGGTGTACATTTATGACATGGCGTCTTATTGTTTTACAACAGCTGCGCTCTTGGTTTTTTTTTTTTTTTTTACATTATTTGTTGATAATGATCGTTGCACACAGTATAATTTAAGGAAAAAACATTGTAATGTTACTCAATGTCATGTAGAATTCCGTTGTAAAATTTTCACGGCATGTTATTAACTCTAGAACATTTTTTATTCAATATTTTCCATTGTAATTATTTATTATTGAATATCTCTTCTGAAAAATGTCCTTGTTTGTGCCGCATCACTGATAGAATAAATAATAACTGAACACAACAGATTGATGGCGTCAATAATGATAAAAACCTAGTAGGAAACTGTGGCTTTAGTGGTCAATCGAAAAATTTTATAAATATTTTTTACTTATATTTCGCTATTGAACTTTTTGGTTCCTTGTATAATCTTAAACAATAATAACCTTGAGGTGTAACGAAAATTAGAGTACTTGAGAAGTTGATAAATGATGCTTGAAAAAAAAAAAATCAATCGTGACAGGCCAAACCATCTAAAGATAATATATTGCACTCAATAAATTATAGTAATATGTTGGAACTTCACATTTAAAATTTAAATTATCATAATTTATGTACACTGTACAGCTATTTAAAAAAAAAAAACTCATTTGGGTTCGTGAGTTTATCGAATAGACATGTTAAAAACTTCAAAATCGGATTTTGGAACTTTTTGGTTTCATCAGCAATGTGACAAAATCCTTCCTAATAAATAAAAATTTTAAATTCAATTTTTTCGCATCAAATTATAGATTTAATAACGTTTCTTTTTTTTTATAAAATACTTAGTTGAAAATTGGTTGGTTTAAAACTACAATAATTTATTTACACTCAAATAAGGTATTTTAAATCCATTTTAAGTCATTGGTTAGTCTAACCGGTTTCACCTAGCCAAAACTGATGGATCAAGTAACTTAAAATTCAGCATACCTAGAGATTTATATAAAAAAATAAACTACTGAAAATGTATAAAAAGGTATTGCAGGTAAAAATTGAAAACATTATTTTCTTCAAATTTATCATGAACGATACATGAGTAATGGTATGATTGATACTATAATTTTGAAGTCGATTCCTTCGAGTCTCACATTTTCGATTTAAAATTTTTCAAAATTTTTACAAGTCAAACTGTTCACGTATAAATTATTGTACGTGACGTCCGTTATTTTTATTTTAGATTTTTAAATGAAAAAAGTTTGTTTTAAGAAAATAAAAAATATCGCTTGTGGGACCAAAGTGGACGGCTTGAAAAGAATCAGTTTACAGACGTCCTTTTCGAATTAGTAGATAATTTCCTATGGTTTACGTGTAACGGACAGAGAAAGAAAATCTAAACGCTCAGAATCCCCTTAGTAATAATAATAATAATAATAATAATAATAATAAAAGTAGTAATGACTTGCGGATTTCCATCGGTCTCGGGAGGCATAAGTGATGCGCTATTATTACAGCTAATAATTATTATTATTGAGCGTCGGCGGAGGTCAGCTAAAAAGAAGGGGATTCTTCCGACGCCGCAACCGTGGTTGGATAGTAATAATAATATTATCCTCTCGCGATTCACGTCGTTTCACGATCAATTGGAAGATCACGTTCATCGCGTGCAGACGACAATCATTCTCTTCTTTTTTTTCGTCCCTCGTCCTCCAATGATCGTTTAGAGCCGCGCGTAAACATATCAATAATTGCAGTGTTCGGTATAATTAATAAAAACATGTCATCAGTAGTCAACGTTAGGCCCAAAGCGGTCCGCGGTCCACATAAAAATGTACGTATTTGTGTCCGTTATAATATTGTTTTTTATTTTTTTAAACTTTTTAAACCCGTCAACGAAATTTTGTTCTAAATGTCTGCGCCACCGATGTTGGTAAATCTACACACGGTGGATACGCGCAGTTATTTACAAACGTACTTAATATAACGCTTTTGTTTTGAATATTGATTTGTGATCATGTCGGTGTCCGGACATTTCAAACGTTCGATTGTGATTTTTCTAGACCATCGTCTCGGTTAATACGAATTACAAACTGCGGAAAATATTTGCATATAAATCGGTAGTTTTAACTACGAGGGATGTTATTTTAATATCCTTTTTTTTCGTTAACTTTTTTACTATTTATTCGTCGATATGAAAACAATTGTGTTTTATCCAATTTAGGTATTCAGATTATTACTTTGGTACACATTGTTTTTTTTTTTCACGCTTCTGAAACAATTTAAAATAATTGACTATTAAATAAGTTATAATCATTGTACATATATGTATTTCTTGTTGTGTAATTTCAGTTTTTATCGACGTTTTATTTTTACGAAACGACGACGAATGAGTGAATTGTTTGTGATTTAAAAACGTTTGTTTTTTTTGCAACCTTTTTTGCATTTGTCGGTTGTTGGTTAGAAAAAAAGAAAAAAATTACCTAATCACACTCATTTCGTTTTATCGATATTCAACCGATTATTTTTGTTTTTAGTAATTTTAAAAACGCCGAGCCGTACCTAAATTCATTACTTTTCTATAAATCGCGAGTAGTTTTCTCGCAAAATACCTAAGTAATTTAAAATTGTCAATTAAACAGTAAGTACCTCTGTAATAATATAATAGGTAACCCTAAATATCGTGTGTTGCAATTGTGGTTGAATTCGCCGTGGAAACAATATTTAAACCGTCGTTTACAACCAGTACTCGGGGCGATGGTTGGGGGAATTTTATCGCGTTTTCACGACAAACGTTTTTCTTTTCTTATTATTCAACGTATACAGGCGCGTGCCCAGAGATTTTTTCCAAGTAAGGAATCTCAATCTTCTAAAATAAAAAATATACTCCGATAATGAAACGTTATAGGGTAAAGAATGGAAAAAGATCACTTAATACGTTTAATGTTTTTTTCCAACTTATAATCGTGGTGGTGTCGATTGAAAATATTAAATTTCTCCGAAACTTTGAGGTGGGCATTATAAATATCGTATTCAAATCGTAAATAGGTATAGTTGGTGTGTTATGCTATTGATTAATTTTAATAACATGTAATGTGTGTGTGTGTGTGTGTGTATGAAGGTCATCCGACTTTCACCGGAGAAAGTAGCTCAGTAGACTGTAAATGACGAGTTTTGGAGCACAGTATCCGGACTGTTCATTTCCTGGGTGTATACGAGTGTAAGTTTCGTAACAAGTAGTTCATAACAGATAGATAGGTTCTTCCTCGATTCTGCGTTTCCGTATCTGAAGATGTGGTTATGTACGTACCTACTTCACCGGCGAACGTGCTCGTTTTTAAATTTTATCTATGACAAGTCTTAGTTTAAAACGTAGTTATCGATTTATTATCACGCCCTTTTGTAACGGAATGGATTGTGTAACATTTTAACATATTTTAAACGTTATTTATTTTCCTGTTAGTTGTCGGTTGTTGTTGTTGTCGGCTATACCACAACATTGGTCTGCGCTGATACTTAAAATATACATTATTACTATTATTTATTATTGGATTGTTTTATGGCGGCTCGAGACTGAATTCCTAAGCAAAGAGTATAAAATATTTGTGCAATAAAAAAAATTGGTTGGTACTTAGTTTTATTCTACAATGGGTGATGTATGGCAAATAACTTTTGATCTGGCAACCACAGGTAAATTAAATTAGAAATCGAATTAAGATTTGAACCGTTATTCAGGGTTTGAAACAAGTGAAACATTATAGATTGAATTTCAATGTTGTGAAACTATCGTGTCTAACGTTTTATGCAGGACAGTATGATTCTGTGTGTATTTAAAGAAAATTTAAATATTGTTTTCTCTTTTATTTCAATGAAAAGCAATATGTATGTATGCGTATGTATATATTATTTCCAAAAAAATTTTAATTACTAAACAATAATGAAACCAAAATCGTGTTGAAGGATTTTTATCCAATGAAAATTTGAAATGTTTGAAGTGGATAATTATATGCAGTGTATTACACTTATTTACATTTTATGTTACTTAAATAGGTTTAAAAATATAATATGAATTTAGGAACAAAAAATCTTAAAATTGTATCGCGATTTTTTAACACTGTTAAATGCGTACTATTTTGTTGTTTTTGTATCTGGGCTCTAATTATAATCGAATGAATTAGTATAACAGTTCTCTAAGACAATAATATTATGTAAGTACTAGGTATAACTTTATTAAAGTTAAAATGCCTAGTTTTGACTTTTAAATATTTTGTAATTTATGGTTGTTATCATTTGAAAATTGTTTATGACTTAACGTTTTAGACTGTAATACGTTATTTCCATAAACGACCTCTATTCAATAATGAATAAGTACATATTTCAATACATGTATCTTATTTTTAAAAAAACATCATGTTTTGAATAATTATTTATTTTAATTGACGTTTTGTTTTCAGGTGGCAACAAACGTTACCATTCAAAAACATCACGTTTCCCGAGACAAACGAGGACAGGTTCTGGGGAATGTGCGAGGATTCCGTGGTTGTACCGTTTGGTTTACAGGTCAGTGACAGTGAGGCATGACCGTCATATTTTTTTTTTATAGTTACCTATTCTCAAGTAGTATTTAGGAAACTTTGTACTATGTAGACCGCCAAACAATTAAACCATGATTATAAAATTATAAAAATCCTTCCAAATTACTTTGTATAGATTTGTATGGTAGTTTTTTCAATTCCAGAAAAATATACGAGAAAAAAAAAAAGGGAGCGCCGGGATCAGTCTCTGTGTGGGTAGTATGACGGGGTAACGACTACGCTTTGAGTGGGTCACTAGTTTAGAAGTTGTGGTTTAAACGCATTATTTGATTTCTGAAAGCAATGATAAACCATTGACTTCGAAAATACGATTCTGAGCGAGCTCAGATATACGGGTATAGGTATACGGGTATACAGGTATACGTCGTGGTAAAAACAAATTTAACTATAAATATTCTTGTCAAATCTGTATCTTACCTATTTTATTATAGTGTAAAAGTTTCAGCTTGGTTCAATCTTTAATTTGGATGCTATGATCAAAAAAATCCAAATCGATGTTTCCCGTAATTATTTGTTCCCCCCCAAGGTCGATTACTCCCTTAAAAATGATCAAAATAGTTTGAAAATAAGCAGTTAACTCATTAAACCCTTTTTAATGACACATATAAATTTCAGTATAACAACAATAATTTATCAATTTGAGTGTTTTGGTTAAAATATTCATATCAATTGACTGCAACATATACAAAAAAAAAAAAAAAAATTTTAAGAATAGGACCGTTCTAACATATACCTATACTTGAAATAGCACTTTTTTTGTTAGTGACTATCATAATAGACATCTGGCTTCTGATCAGCAAAGATTAATTATTATTATTGTGTATGTATTGTAATTCTATTAAATTTGTTTTTTAAGGATTGTCTGGTGCTGGGAAAACGTCAGTGTCTTTTGAACTTGAAGCTTATTTAGTGGCCAGGGGGATACCAGCATATGGATTAGACGGTGATAACATGCGAACAGGTTTAAATAGAGATTTAGGGTTTACCCCTGCGGATCGAGAGGAAAACATTAGACGTGTGGCCGAAGTGGCAAAATTGTTTGCTGATAGTGGTGTTGTTACGTTATGCAGTTTTGTATCTCCGTTCCAACAAGTAAAAAAACAGTTTTTTTCAAACTTATAATTACTCATTACTAATATTGTTTATTTTAGGACCGAGAAATGGCTAGAAAAATACACAAAGATGCTGATTTACCATTTTTTGAAGTGTTTGTTGATGCACCTTTAAGTGTATGTGAAGAACGCGATGTTAAAGGTTTATATAAAAAAGCCAGAGCTGGTCAAATTAAAGGTAGTTTTTACATTTCAACACTAAATAAAATATTAATTAAATAGTAAAATACATTTTTGTCTGCAAAGTTATCTGTTACTATGATAATAAGTAATAACCTATATTTATACAGGCGTCTGTTAGTATTGTTAATTAGTGTATGTATTGTTTTCTCAATTTTACTTGAATTGCTTAGGGTTTACTGGAGTTGATCAAGTCTACGAAAAACCTGATGCTCCAGAACTAGTTCTCAAGACAATTCATTTGACAGTTGAAGAGAGCACTATGCAAGTAGTGCAAATGCTTGAAGAGAATGTGAGTAATGTTGTGTATTAGTTAACTTAGATTAATAGAAAATGCACCATTTCAAGAATAAATAATATAAAAAAGTGAAATCAAATATACTGCTGCCACTGTATGAGTTTATGATGATTGTGGCAAAAATTGATGTCGCTAAAACGGTGTTTGCACTTCTCTATGCTGCTGCAGAAAAATTTCAAGTCTTGTTTTTACAACAGTTAGTAAACCCTACTGTCCACTAGGTGACGATTAGAAGGCCTATATATTTTCGTTTAACATGTTGTGTGGGCTGTAAAAAATATTTGATTTAAAATCAATCATAGCAATAACTTTTTTTTCATTTTGAAATTAACTACAAGGAGATTTAATTTGTAAAAGTATAAGTAAATACTATAGTAAAATTAGGTAAATTTTATAGTATTTAATTATAAATAATGATTATATGTATTATGTGTTATATACATTTATATATTATTATTTCACAAAATGAAATCAAGTGTATTAGATAAACTGAAATGGTTTTAATTTATTTTTAATGGAATTTTTTAGGAAATAATTCCCTTGCAAATCAATCGTGATATTGACCGTGTACCCGAACTGTTTGTCGCAGAGAATTCAATAGATAAAACTAAAGCCGAAGCGCTATTACTACCTCGTCTTGATATTGGAAAAATTGATTTGCAATGGGTGCAGGTATTAGCTGAAGGCTGGGCAGCCCCTCTTGGTGGTTTCATGAACGAAGAAGAATATTTACAAGTATGTTTGATAGTTACTTTTCTGTGTATTTGAAATTTTTATTTTATTAATAATTTATTGAAATTGTTTTAAAAAAATTTGCAGACCTTACACTTCAATAGTTTTAGTGAGGATGTCAATCAATCAATCCCTATTGTTTTGCCTGTAACTACTGATAAAAAAGAACAATTATTTGGCTGTGATGAAATTTCTTTGTACTATAATTCAAAGCCTGTTGCAATACTTCGTAAACCATCTTTCTATCCCCACCGCAAAGAAGAACGAGTATGCCGTCAATTTGGAACATCACATCCCAACCATCCCTACATAAAAGTATATGTCCACATATTATTTACTTATTCATAATATTAGATTTGCTTTATACATCCATTATTGTCTTTTAGACCATTTACGAGAGTGGCGATTGGTTGGTTGGCGGTAACTTAGACGTTATAGAACGTATTTTATGGAATGATGGTCTGGATGATCTTCGGTATACACCAAATGAACTTCGTGCTAAATGGAGAGAAATGAAAGCTGATGCGATATTTGCTTTCCAACTTCGTAATCCTGTGCATAATGGTCATGCACTATTGATGCAGGTTTGTGTTATTTACATAAGTTATAATCACTTTGGGACCAAAATGTCAGAGTTGATCGGCTTCAAGAGTAGACTACGGTGAGATAGGCTATAGCTCTATCTAGTATATATTAGATATGACTTAAGTATTATAAGTTATTTATCAAAAATTTTAAAGCAAACATTCAATTTTACATAAAAAAAATTATATTCTTATTTAGGTATGTCATTTGAACCAATTATGTTCGTACCTTATGAAACACTGTAGTTTACAGGTTTCAAGAATACTTTTATTGGTACTACAATAATGGCTGTTAAAAATCTAAAGCCAATGTCTTTATATAGTTTTAAACAAAACAACTAAATCAGAAATAACAATGTTACATAATATTATCTTTCATGTGTAAGTCATTGATCGATATGATTTTTATCGTAAAATTCTCATTTCTTATTGTGAGTGCTCAAAATAAAAAAAATTCTGAACTGGAACCGGGTCCTGCTTGTTATTTTTTTATAAAACCCAATAAATCTTGTAAATGATACTATACTTATTTCCATAATTTATTAGGACACAAAAAAAAAACTTTTGGAACGGGGCTACAAAAAACCAGTGTTACTGTTACATCCCCTTGGTGGTTGGACAAAAGATGACGATGTTCCATTACACGTGAGAATACTTCAACACAAAGCTGTACTTAAAGATGAAGTTTTGGATCCAGAAGCAACTGTTTTGGCCATATTTCCATCACCAATGAACTATGCAGGGCCTACAGAAGTAAAAATTCTTTAATCAAACTTTTATTCATTTAAACATTTTGAAGGATATGAGATAGTACATTACTGTTTATGTTTTAAGCTAATTGATTTTGTTTTTCTTACATTTTTGCTATGGAGAAGTTTGAATCTAAGTGTAACTATTTTAGGTACAATGGCACGCTAAAGCTCGTATGTCTGCTGGAGCTAACTTTTATATTGTGGGTAGAGATCCAGCAGGAGTTCCACACCCAGATGGCAATCCGCCCAGGGATTTGTTTGACCCCACACACGGTGCACGTGTATTGACAATGGCACCAGGATTGGCCGATATGGAAATTATTCCTTTCCGCGTAGCAGCTTACGATAAGACAAAAAAAGGAATGGCCTTTTATGATTCTGGGCGGCCCAATGATTTTGAGTTTATATCCGGCACAAAAATGAGAGGTTAATATACGATTTTTCGAGTATCATAAATTTAATAATATTCATGATTAGCAGCCAATAGAGTATATAATATGGTTATTTAAAGTTATGATATTTGTATGCAAATAAAAACTTTTATTGTACATAACTAGAAACTAGAAATTTTTAGATTTTGAACACAACAAAAAAGCTTTTCTTATTATTCCTATAAAACTTAAAATTACAATAAATGGCTAAAAATGTCCTATAATCTTGACACTTGCACTACCCAGTTTCTAGTAGACAACTTTGTTTATGAAGGGCTTCAAAATAAATTTTTTTTATCCTTAGTATTTTTGGTTAAGTTATGGTCAACAAACAACAGTGACATTTCATAACTGAGCATATTTTGTCTGTACAGTTCATGGCAAATGCAATTTGAACAATTTTAATTTGTTTTTTATTAATAACTGTTAAAATAACAAAACCAAAAACTTGAAGTATTCACAAAATAAGTAGGTAGGTATAGTAAATGTTTCATAAAATTTTCTTAGTGATGAAACACATTTTGAGCCGAGTGTCAAATTTAGAAATTTGTTTTGTAATTTTTAATTAATAATTATTACATTTTAACAGTTTTAAATATTGAAACTTTTTACAACGCTGAGTATTTAAATAAACATGTTATAATAGATTAGTATTAAAAATAGGTTGTTTTTGTAATTTATATTACGGAATAGTAAAATTTTTTATTAAAATTCAATAGGTTGCTATAAGTTATTATTTTTATTTCCGTTGTTGACAAAGATAAATAGTTTATAGCAATAATACTTGTATGCTGCTTAGATTTTAGGCTGTCCGCCATTAAGTGTTCAAAAGAATCAAATGCCACATCTAACTACTATTCTATACCACATTTTATAATTTGCATTTGATTGCATTTTGTTGTTTGTAGGCCTTGCAAAGGACGGTGTTGAACCGCCAGCTGGATTCATGGCGCCTTCAGCTTGGAAAGTATTGGCCAGCTACTACATGTCACTGAACAAACTTTAAGGAAACGTTAATTTATTATTTTTATTTATCCTTAAAGGATGTTGCACATTCCTATTTTTGATCGCTTCTTTTATGACTTTTTTTTTTAATTTCTTTATGTGTGTGAATTATTTTGAATTTGTTACCAGTTTACTTCTTGTAACTACTTCTTGTTAACTAACGGATGAGTTCTAGTACCTACTATGTAAAATAGGTATAATGGTTTTACTTTTTATCAGTTTATGCTTTGAATAATTGAACACATCGTTTTTTGTTTCTGTTATTTATTAATTGTGTTTAAAAAAAATCTTTGTATTGTAACAATCATGTTTTGCCTGGTCGAGAAGAGACGGTGCAGTAACAGTACACAGTACACAAGTTTTTTCAATGGCAGCAGCAGTACCGCCCATGTGGGGGCCCTGATAGCCGACAACGACCCCCTGTTCTCTTCCCACGGTGCAAACGTTCAGTCCTCTTTTAGGTACACTCAACTACCCATTCAGCAGCCAAAAGCTCACCTTTCAGAACGACCACCATCAACATCCAAGTCAAATTTCCATTTGTCTGCAACCAACATTTAAGAATTGTCACTGGTGACGCGCAACTCATCACTTCGCCTTAGGTCTGTACGCT
The DNA here is from genome assembly GCA_017140985.1 of Hormaphis cornu. Classification (NCBI taxonomy): domain Eukaryota; kingdom Metazoa; phylum Arthropoda; class Insecta; order Hemiptera; family Hormaphididae; genus Hormaphis; species Hormaphis cornu. The sequence goes on along the minus strand of CM029363.1, from coordinate 10,538,596 downwards.
CGCAAGGTGGCCCTCACAACTCAAATAGTATAGTGCGTTACTTACTGCCTACTTACCAACTTAACTTTTTTGTTGTTCGATTTAGCCCACAGTTAAACAGCGGTCATTACTTTTCTGTCAGTTATTCATTTCCTAGTGTTTACATAGACTTTCATTGTTATTACTTTTACAAACATCATGTTACCACTTCTCTAATTTTTTTGTTATCCTACGTTGCTATAATTATTTGCATTCAACGTTTACAATAAAACTGCATTTTGCATTATTCGCCGTTATTATTATTCATCCCTACCCTTGAAGAGTAGGAAGTGTAACAGGTTTTAAAGAAATAAATTGTAACATTTGTTGTTTTTGTGTATCACATAAAAAATTTTATATACTGTGTTTAGAGACCCGGACGTTCCGTTTCATGATACGGATCGTAAATAATCCGTAATATAATTAGTTAATAAAAGTTGGTTGAAATGTTAATAGACAAATTAGATGGCAAATGAACGGAAAAAATGCATTTTAATAACAGTTTTGTTCCAAATAAAAACATCAGATTTTTATGTTCTTTAAACGGCTTACCGATTCATACCAGCTTTTTCAAGGTAAATAAATAACTTTTATTATTAACTTAACTTAGTATATATTAAATTTTCTTTGACCGAATTTCATTTTTACTGACCGAACCGGACTGGAACAATGTAAATATGTAACCGAGCAGATTTACCGCGTGTTTGGCACTAAGCGCCGTCGCTTTGCTCCGCAAAACAGACAATAATAGCCTTAAACCTATATTGCATCCGAACCTAGACACGTCTTTACGCGACTTACCGTCTAACCCGAAAAACCTTTTGGGAATTTTTGTTTTTCTAAGTTGGAAATTTTGAATTTCTCCCCGATATTACATTTTTTTTCTTCCGTGCTTGTTCTTTCGCCCTTGGGGAGAACCGCAACAGCAGCAGCTCCAGTCCGCCGCCCTTGCTCATTATTTCCGAGGGGTCCGAACATTGTAATAAAACAAAATGAAGCGCGGTGTTTTTTTATTTTTTTTATCGTTTACAAAGGTATTATGTTGTAATGTAATGCGATCACCAATAAAAGTACAGTTTTATTTCGAATTCATAACATGAAATGACAACATTGAAACAATGAATAACACGGTACGTTCTATATGATTATATTAAATTCGTTAAATATTATTTTAATATACCCCTATATGTAGTGCCTACGTAACACAATATATACATAATAATATCAATAGATAAAAATAATCGTACTATGCTGTCGAAACTCGCGATAAACAAATAATGGTTTTAATTATTATAATTTACATAATCAGTGTTCTGCGTGTTCATCGGTTTTATTGATGTCTTCTGCATCCGTAATCTAAACGTTACCACCGTTTCCACCCTTGTTATGTGCGCCACCATGGCTGTTTTTCAAGTCGTCGCTACTATGATGGACCACTACTTTCTCCATTTCAGGTTCAAGATCGTTGATGTGAATGATAATGTTATCGTCGTCATCATCATCTTTACTAATAAGATTACGAAGTATTCTCATGTGTTCGTCTTTTTCACTATTTACGTCCCTCTTGGGGTCTAGGTGATGTTTAAAACAGAATTGTTCCACCGAGTACATTTCGTCTGTTAAAAAAAAGTAAACTAAATAATAATAAATAGTAAATTAAATAAAAAATCAATAGCGAAAAAAAAACCACCACCGGGGCACGTCCTACGATTGAGAAGGTCGTACAGATTTCTCGTCGCACAACTCGAACTTAACTATCCCAAAAAAAAAATTCTCCGTTTTGAAAATTATTGAACAACGCACACTTTATCTGTGTCGCGGCGACAACTGCAGAATCACACAAATTTCGAAAAACTTAGACTATAAACTGATTTATAATTTTGAAATCAAATCGGTTCGACAGTTTATGCTCTGTCGAATCAAACAAAATTACACAGGTACCCTGTAACTCGCCATTACACGATTCCGATCGGTTAAAATAGGTAAACGTTAGACTCGATTTTCTCAAAAATTACTTGACCGATTTTGACGAAAACTATATACGATGCACAACTTCAAGTATGTAGCTTCATTTTGCCGAAAACAAAAAGCAATCGGTCCGACCGTTTTTTAATTATGACGGTTATTTATATATAATACACAACACAATATGGTGCGTACCATTGATTTCAATCTTTCTAGACATCATTATTAGGTATGCTCTTCCGTATTCTGAAAACAACGCAATACGTGCATAATGTTATAATAATTAAATTTTAAAAATAAAAATTTGCATGAAAGGCCGGGGACTGTTTTGGTAGATTTATGGATTTATCAAATCACACCGACGACAAAAAAAACCATTTAGTTCTTTTTTTTTGTACGCCCGTCTTAACTTTTTTAATGACGATTTTTAGAACCACAGAAAATTTAATCGTTTTTTACAATTAATTATTTTTGGGTTTCATCAATTTCAATGTTTAATACAATAAAACTACTTTACTGTAATACTACGGTACATGTGTGTGTGTTTATGGTATGGGTTGTAGTCAGATTTTGTCAGTCAAAGGATTTGATAACGCGTATAACTTACTCTCGTTTTCATTACAAAAATCTTCGAGATCTATAAAAATTTAAATTATTAGAACATAATATTACATGTATAGGCACGTATAAAGAAGCTTTCCTACTGCCCGAAAAATTGATTTCACAAAATGGAAAAAAAAATCGTTGTATAATGAAATTATATACAATCCGTATTTAGAATCTAAGACATCATTGTAAATTCAATATATCCCGCTCAACAACTCAAAATAGGGATTACTGTATGAAAATATTCATGTGTTCTATAATGTCCATCAAAACCCGGCAACGGATGGAATCGAATGATCAAAAACGGTCTCTACGCAGTTTCAGTGTTTACCAACATTCTGCAGTAAAACCAAATGTATAACTATTAAACGCTTTTAGTTCGCTCTAGTACAACGATGTACATTTTTTTTTGTTCAAAATATATTGATTAATTAAATAGGGATATTATTTTCGATAGATAATACTAAAATAGTACCGGTAGTCGGTAATGTAATACAATATTATACCAATTGGTTGGTAGGTATCGGTAGTTTGTTCGGTTAAATACGGTTCTTACTTAATTCGTAGAAAGCCTTGGTAAGGGCATTCAGTTCACTGAGTGGATTTTCTATAAATTAAAATGTGTGCATACATTATTGATATTATAAAGGTAAATTATGTGCATAAAGAATGGTTTATAATTAATACAATTTATAAATTTACCTCCAAATGGTTTTAACTGTTCTGTGTATTAAAATTAATTTTTAAAAAATTTTAATGTACAATCATAATAAAAAAATTAAAAAAGATATCTGAATATCAGACCAGTTTCTTTTCCTAACGATAAGCCTGGTTCACAGAATATTTTGATGGTTTAAAAACTTTGGCATTCGCTCATGACATTTATTATTTTACTGCGCTCAGATTTATGATGTGTGAAAGTTTCAAGTACTTTGGTTGGTTACTTAATGTATGATAAAAAAAAAAAAAAAATTCTATCTTGTTTTCTAAAACAAGAGAAACAAAACGCGTTTTCCATACGTTTTACTGATTTTACTCAATTTTTGTGTAGTTTTAAATTTTGAAAACTTAAAAAAAGCTCGTTAAGTACCATCTTATCAACATTTTTACCAAAAAATGGACATCGGTGCATTTAGTTGAAGTTATTTTATAGTTTCACCGGAAGAAAAAAAAACCAAACATCTTGGGGTTGGGTGGATCCGCCTTGATGAAATTTTGAACGTTTAAGTTTGTTTTTGTACTTTTTGTTTTTGACTGCGTACAGTTGTTGTAATAAATATTGAGTTTGATTGTTTGTTTATCAAGAATGTTTTTGAAAATTTAACTGCTATTAATGGGTAATGAGAAAAAACAAGTTGTAAGCACATCACTTTATTTGCACTACATGAAACACAATATAAACCTGGGCAATGAATAATGGTAGGCAAGAACAGCTAATATGCTGGTTTTTTGTGATTTTGTAAAAACTTAGTTGTTCTAATGTAGGTAGGTAAAAAAATATAAGTTTGTTAAAATTTCAAATGAATCTAACTCCCTGCGTATTTTAAAACGAAAGAAAAATTTTCCAAAAATCAGATTTAATTTCGGTAACAAAAGGATATTTGAAAACGCGTTTTGAAAAATTTGATTCGTACAGTTAAAATCAAACTATAGAATTGAAACGTGTATAATATGATTTATAACTTTACCACGAAACTTACCTAAACAAGCTAGATTAATTACAAATGTATATAGGTATATTAATTAAATGCATATATTATTATCATTGTTAATGATGTGTTGGTGATTTGTTATTATGTATTGTATAGAATATTTGTGAAAAATTTTAAACATAATTTTGTAATTTATAATATGTACCAAACAAAAATAATACTTATTACACAACAATGTTTTGTTACATTATAGACCAAGGATCGGTAACTAACGGTCCATATAAAGGTCCATTATTTTTATGGTCCTCTTACGTCGTACATAACATAAAATTTTGCTATAGGTTTACCATATTATTGTGTAAACTGTAGTGTTTTGTTATCCACTGTAAAAAATTCGACCATCTAAGCTTACTTTGATATTAGTATAAAATATAACTAAGAACGGGTTTGACAAACTATAGGTGTTGAGAATTAAAAAAGCTAAACATCTTTAGGTCACGTGCGTAGCTTGACGGAGAAGAGACTACTAAGGTAAGTAGTTGAAAATCGCCTACAAAAATAACGATTTTGAGCGGAGTTCGGTGTCCTCTAGAAATGTACTTTCGGTCGTTACAATTTCAAACGTATCTACAAATTATAAAAAAGCGACATACTTAATTCTGTACTAGATAAGTTAAATAGTTTTTCTTAAAATTTTGGATTAATAGATTAGGGAAGTGGGGTTGTATAATTCGTAAAATGGTAGCTTAGCCCTTCAGGAGCCCCTTCTTTCTTACCATGCCACTTTGCGTTTTTGTTATTATATAAACAAAGCTGTGTGCTAAATGTCAGTTCAGTAGAACAACGGGAAGTGGGTTGAATGTTATTTATTATTAGATTATTTGAGGATTGAAAAAAAATGGAAAAACGCAAAAGCATTAGATATTAAGTGATTTCTGCTACACGTTTACCGTACTTTTTACCGTTTTTTTTCAAAGTTTTGTTTTTCGGACACAACTGTTTCGGCATTTAAATTTCGAAAAAGTCGTTAGCATGTTACGCACTAATGAAAGTGTAAGTCGGGGCTACTGGAAAACAGAATACTCGAGCCATTCCTTAGGAGCTCTGCGCGACACAGGCACGTTAAGAAAAAAATACACATCTTTGTAAAATACTAAAATCAATCGGTTCCTTGCTTTACTCAGAATCTGAAACTTTTTCGTAGTTTTTTACTCAATTATTGTTTAATGTTTTTAGACCAGAAGACAAATGTTGCCGATCCCAGGTATAAATGAAATATTAATGTTTAATGAAAATTACCAGTATAAACTTGTTCATCTAAAAATAAAATGTTGTTTTTCATGTTTATTTAGAATAAGTAGGTACAATTAGTACGCAGATAAGATGGACAGATAGTAGGTGCAATATGAGCAATTAGAATAACATGTACATCATAGTATACCATAATGTAATGAATATCGTGTACAATTAAAATAGAAGAAAAATAAAACACAAGAATATACCTACCTAAAATGGGGAGAAACTTCTCTTTACTCCTTTACACTTTAGTTTTGATTATGAGAGAATTTGTTTTTAATTTACGTTTTCACATCCATTTACAAATTTTACGGCTCGTAAAGAAGACGACATTTTATTGAGCACGACAATCGAGTTGAAACTATATTTTAACGTAGCTTCCTGTAAAATGACCATTAAAGCGAGACATTTCCCAAAATATTTGACTGTATTTAAGTAAATTAACGAACGAGAAATTTAAAGTGGTTAAGTCGTCCTGCCATATAAAATGTTCCCGTACTGACGATAAAACAAAATAAAAATTTAATAAATTTAAGAGAGTTTTTCTCGCTAAACAGTTTTCGGTTATAGTATTTAGAGATGTACCCATTCCAATGATCCCCTTCTTAATTACCGGTAAATGTTCACAAACCTCCAAACGATCTTTTCTTACAAAATCTCAGTGGACAATCAATGTTTCCTATAAAACAAAATTAAATTAAATCTAGTTCAATATTCTGCTTTTGATTTTAAATTGTTTCATATTGTGATATCATATAAAATCAATTCTAACTGTTGTGGGGAACTTTCACGATTACTGATGTATACATTAGACATATTATATTGTTACCTTGATATCATATAATAGTTACCTTATGATATATTCAGGCTATTACGATTAAACGTATCCTAAAATGTAACAGAAAACTCCTAGAATTCCAATGGGAGTTCCAATACGATTCTGAGCGAGTTCAGTTGTCTAGTATACGTCGTGGTAAAAACAAATTTAACAATAAATACTCTTGTCAAATCTGTATCTTTCCTATTTTGGTATTGTGTAATAGTTTCAGCTTGGTCCAATCTTTAATCTGGATGTTTTGACCAAAAAAATCTAAATCGATGTGGAAAAAACACGTTTCCCGTAATTATTTGTTCCCCCCAAGGTCGATTACTCCCTTAAAAATGATCAAAATAGTTTGAAAATAAGCAGTTAACTCATTAAACCCTTTTTAATGACACATATAAATTTCAAGTCAAACGGAGTTTTTTTGGGAATTTGACCGTTTTCGTTTTTTCCTCAGAACCTAAAAAATAATCAACGTTTCAAATAAAGTACCATCCCTTTTTAGTTTTTGAGTTGGTCGATGGTTTGTCGTAAAAAAAAAATGACAGGGCTGGTCGTTTTTTCAACAACTCCAAATTTTAGTCGATGTTTTGCACAAGTTTGGCTTTAATTTTAATCACAAATATCCTGGGAGAGTTTATTTGATAATATTGGCATTTGATTGCATTAGAAAATCATTTCTTCTAAAAAGATGTCTTTTTCATGATCCACTAGTATTTAAAATAACAACAAATACCTACTTGTGCTGAAATAGTGTTTAAACTGTAAATAGTACTTCCAAGGGTCACCTAAAAATTAAAAATCATAAAAGTTTTATATTTGGTGTAATATTTTCAATTGATTTTTTTGATCATTGTATGATATTTACACACGGGACATGCCATTATACTGAGTTAATTTATAATATATTATCTGGGTATAAACAAGGAGATCTCAGATTTTTAAAACTTTTTATGCCCTTTTTCTTATCCATTTAAAATATTTTAGATTATGAGCTTAGCAAGGAAGGTATTGATTTTAAAATATTCCTTTTTACATCAGCTTTACACCATTGTTATCCTGGATGTAGTTTAAACGTTGTTAAAATTTCAAATAGTTTCATTATTGTTTTCGGTAAATGAGACATTTTTTATTTTTCAATATTTTACCGTTTGATTTTTGTATAACGTTTAATTTTCATAATTAACCTTAAATTTTTTTCACAAGTTGCTTAATCAAACAAAAAAACATTTATAAGCCAAAATTTAGTCAACTGATTTTCAAAACTATTTAACCTGCATTTATAGGAAAATATGTTGTTTTTAAGTTTTGAGGTCCTAAAGTGAAAATTAAACGTTACATAAAACAATAACTGTCAAAATTGAAACACTTTTCAAAATCTCCAAAGAATTAAAAAAAAGTTAAAATTGGTTCTGGTTTTGTGTATACGTAGTTCTATATAACATAATATAAATCGTGTCATGAGCAACTGGTATGAAAAGTAACTTACTGTTCTCAGTAAAATCTGTAATTTCTAGAAAATAAAATTAGGTAGTGTTGAAAAAAAAAAAAAGAGATGACAGCAATAAATATTTATAGTGATTTATTATGTTCGAGTTTTTATTGAACTGATTTGGCTTACTTGAATTGAGAATTATGTTTGATGCAATGAAATATTTGATAAAGTATCCTAACAAAAAAAGTTGAAATAAAATCGTTTTAGTATTACGAGATTTATTTATTGATTCAACCTAAGTAATTTTTGCATTGAGCACTCCCAGACCCCAGTGTTGTTAATAAACTCACCTCCGAAACTATTTTGTATTTCACCTATTAAACAAACGTCATCGTTAATAAAATTTCTTTCATAATGTACACTAAGCCGCTTAACAATAAGCAAAAGAAACACTACCGTGAAATTTAAGAAGCATATCTGTCTGTGTCAAAGTTTGCCGTACTCACAAAATGTAAACAGTCATAATTTTTAACTCATTAAAATAGTGGCTCTTTCATAACTATTTCAAAACAGTCTTTTCTCATTTTTAAAGAGATATTATTTTATTATTAATATTTTTAATAACAGCTGTTCTAAAATAATTTTTTTGATCGTATTTTCTTCTATTTATATAAATAGCGGTGAAAATCGTACAGTTTTTCCCACTGCGATAACTGGTCATAATATTATGTAAAAAAAAAAAAAAAAAATGTAACCAGTAATATTTGAAAAACAAACTATGATTATGTCAAGGTATCGTTTTATTCATTTTTTAGGATAATTACTCATGCATTTCTTCTGTTCTAAAATAAAACAAACGGACGACACGCAATTATAACATAATGTGTTAAATATTATACTATTTAGGTAATTTAAATTAAATAGAATTTTCTCCCTTTATTAATTAAATATGATGTTTCTAAGACCGAGAAAACAATTCGATTTTAGTGTATGATTACTATTATTTGAATTTTTATTTTCCACGAACTCGTATAAAGTTTAAGTATAAAGTATTGGGTATACCAATAATATAACTTTACTGTAAAAACAGTTTTTTTAACGTTAGTATTCATTGTGATAGCACACCATATTATGAATAAAAATATTAGTTTCGTAATACAATGGGTTAGTTGTAAATTCTTAGTTTTTGATCATATCAAATAAATCAATAGTATATACAATAACTAAATTAGTAAAAATTATTTGATCTAATCAAATTAAAAAAAAGTTTTATCTGGTTCAATAATTCAGTTTTGGAAAATAAAACATTTTAAACAGTCTTGTGACTCTAAATCTTATGCTAAAAAATATTTTATTTTAGCCAAGTCTTCTGCATAATGAATTACATTTGTATGAATATCTACTAAATACATAGCTGCATTTAAACTATAAACATATTATGACAAATTTTACTTTATTTGTATTCGTTACTTAATTCGTATCCATTTAAAAAATGTAAAATTAAATTGAAATTTGAAACACGATATCATTAGCACCAATAGAGTTGTAATAAATACCTTCAGTTCGGAGTCTATCAACTGGGTTTATGGCCGGAGTATTAATTTTAAGATAACTGGTCACGCGAAATTCTAATGTTAAAGAGACAAACAAAGATACATATTTATTAGGCATTATAAATATAATATAAAAGAACAAAATATTATTTTATTATTACTTAACTTCGAATTCAATTCACACTAAGTTGATCATACATAGCAAATTTCTTATTGACACTACATTTTTTTGTCCGTTTCAATAATAAAATTGTATTTTAGTTTGTTAATGGTGTTTAAAAGTACCTACGTAAAGTTGTAGAATATTCTAAATCCTCCGAGCCCACGACAAACGTAAGGTAAAGAATCAGAGATATAGAAATAAAACAACACTTAGAAATAACCATGTTTGGAATTAAAAAAAAAAAAAAAACTCTGTAAAGTGTTAGGAATTGTTACTTATTTCCAAAGTGCTGGAAAACAAAATGAACATTTTGTTGGTAACCGTGTAATATATATATGGTGGGATAATTGACAAATACATTTGTTTAGTATTATTTTTTGCACAAGTGTAGGTACCTAAATAAACAATACAGTATAATATATTATGGTTCATGGACTACATAGCGTTTTTTTCATGTACAATGCGTTTTACATTTTGTTTAGGTCAATATGAATCCAATCCAAACTTTTAGAAAAATAATGCAATGTTAAAAAAATATTAGTATTTTTGACAAACTTAATGAATTTTTATTTTTTGAACGTTGTCAAGAGCGTATTGGTTGTACAATGGTATTATATTCTCAGTATAGCGAAGAATGTATCGGTTTTGAATTGAATTTTTACTATTTTGTTCTTCAATGGCAAAATGATAACTTTTTAAAAAATGTCCTATTTTTTATACTCAAACCCTTTTCATTAATAACAGTCTTAGCACTTGTTTTTCGCATCGTACCAATTTTCCGAGTAAATTTTTTTATACTTAAAAATATTTCAAAATTACAGTCGAAAACCGAAAGAAAAACTTTGGGAAAAAAGGGGAATAATGAACGGCAAACATAATTTTTGATAAAATTATTTGGTTATTTGGTCAGAACTTCTAAAATAATGATTAGAAACAAAATGTTTAAATAAGTAAAATACAGCTAAATAAAGATATTTTAAATTATCAGCAATATGTGTCTTATTTATTGGCCGTTTAGATTCAATAACAATTTTAATTTTCTAAAAATAAATTTGAAAATCCAATTCAAGTATGATCCTGTATAGTTCTATTAACAACTAAAAATTTCAAATATTAATTTCTTCAATATTTATTCTCGTTAAATTTTTAAACGTTAATTGTTTAAATTTTGAAAATTAGCAAATTTCTTCATATCATCTGTAATATATTTTTCGATACAAATTCGTAACTTACGGATCTTTATAATTAGGATTTAAAAATTTTATGTTATTCAAAACAAAATTAGTTATCTTTATGTATAATTTTAACAAAATATATCTAATATTTTCCGAATGTGTATAAGAAAAGTATTGTTAAAATAGTGATGTTTGGCACAATATGCATAAGTGATTATATTTGTATTGACATTTTACAAAAACGATTAAAAACAACCACACCAATGTTGTGATAACTCTTCATATAGCTTTTCAAAATATTTAAAACAATTTATTAAATGGTTTGTACCAAAATTGGCCAATGATTTTTTTTTTTTTAATGATTATTTTTTTTTTTTTTTACATTTCCCTATTTATTTTAGGTTCTTGGCAAAAAAAATATTGATTTTACATTGAATACTTGATTTGAATCATTTTCTTAAATTTCTTTTATATTTTAGTTTATAATTAGAAATTAAAAAGTATCATAGAAAAGAGTGTAACAAACATGTATAAAAAACTTTTAAATCGATATTGACCTCTTTTGTGCGAATTATTGAGCCAACATTTTATAATTTTATAATTTGACAATTTTAAAAATTTCATTTGTTCCATAAAGCATTTAATTTTAACTTCAATGATTAAAAAAATATAACATAAGCTTAGCATATTTTTTTGTGTATGGTTAAACGATTTTGATTATTAGTTTTTACGATTTTTGTTCTTGAACTTTGTATCCACCTCGATATTACTTTGTTATTTTTATTATGAATATCGATGACTTTTCAAAAAATTGGTTGATTGAATTGTAATTTTTATGTTTTACACATTATTAGAATAAGTAAAATACAAACGTGTTACAAACTTGAAACAATATCCACCATTTTCAGCATAAATATCGAAATATTTAATTATTTGAGTATTCACTGAGTTCACTCATAATTGTTATTTTCGTAAAATACGATTCATCATTACCTTAACTTTTAAGATACGTTTACATTTCACTGTACAAATGACTCGAAATTAGTTTTATACGTTCATTTATGATTATTAAAGAAAAAAAAACTAAATATTGTATAATGTCAGAATCAATTATTTTTAAAGTTTTTTGTGGTTCATAATTTTATTGGAATTACAAAACACCTTATTGGAATGAATGGAGTTTACTGTCATACAATTTTCAAACAGTTTCAATCATTTGGAAACTAAATATAGAACTTAAAAGTGTTTATTTAATAAAATAAGTAGTTACCATACGCGCAAATAGTTTCGTGTTCTTTTAGATTTTGAGTGAAATAAAAAATGTAATGATTTTCAATGATGTTTTTAAGATTCTGAGTTTTTCAATAAATGTAGTTGTCGTAACATAAAGTGTGTTTTTTTAAGATTCTGGTTGAAATTTTATGATTTCTCAGTTATGATACAAATATACAAAAACCATATCATTAAGACGGTATAACTAGTATACAAAAGAAAGTACAACAATATTTTAGCAATTTACAGACCTTCGAAAATTGTAAACTTTTGCAGTTATTGTTTCATAAAACCTTTATTTTTTTTTTTTCAGTTTACAGTCTTAAAATTTCATACATTGTGTATGTATATTCATTGTAATTTCAGTTTAAGTTTTTTTTTTCGTTTTTGTCTTTATTTGTGTTTTAGTATACATTCTTCAAAAACTATTCGAATTTCTAAAAATTTTCCCATGATATTGAAATGGATGAAATTTAAAAGTTGTGATTAATATATTTCAAACAATTATAATCATTTTGGAGCTAAATATCGAACCATTAGCTGTTTTCATAATTTTGTAGGATTTGTTGAACAAAATAGGTAGTTTTTATATTTAATAATAGAACCACATACATGAGCTCTAAATATATGGGCTGTTAAAAAATAATGCCAATTGATTAAAAACTGTATTTTATGTCTTGTTTACTACTCGTATTATTAGGTACTTCGTCCTTTTTGATTATTTTTTGGCAATTACTCTTCCTTATATGGTTTAAACTAACTCAAATTATAACTATCACAATGGATAAAGTTAGTACACAAGTTTTAAAAATTTGGACCCCTTTTTATCAAATCAAAAATTTTAAGTATACAACTCAGAATTATAATTTTTTTATGTAATGCATTGATTAAAAATGTAGTATACAAAGTAAACTACACCTTCTAAATGAGTAAACCACCTTAAGCTGACGTTTACTCCAAAACGAAATCGATATATTATTTTAGTTCTAGAAAATCAGGAACGTTGTAAAAACACCTTAAAGTTTTTGATATCGATTAAAAAAAAAAAAAATTAATTAGGAAAACCTAATCATTTCTTAACCTTACATAAAAACAAAGTATTTTTTACAAAATAAATTTTTTTTGTAAAAAAGCCTTTAATCGTTTTACTGTTATTTTTTAAAATAAGTACATGTTAATTTATTACCCGGAAAAACTTGGTTTATTGCGTCTAGTTTATAACAAGCACTTGTGTAAATTTAACAACTCTTAAACGCAAAAGTAGTATCAAAAATATGTATAACGTACACCAACTTCTGTTTGAATTTTAAACATTTTACTTTTAAAAACTATTATGAATACAGACTAAAGTAGCAAATTATATATTTTTTAAATTACTACAATGATTTAATAAAGAACAAAATCACTTATTTTTGGAGGCGTCTTTGGAGTCTCCTCTTAGGTAATTTATTTTTATTTATAACTTTATAAGTGTTGGCTGACTGATTCTTAAAAATAGTGATTTTTTTGTACATTTGTATTTAATAGAAAATAAAAATGTAATAATTATTTGTTTCTTTTTAGTGTGAATTCGCTATATTCACTTAATTGAGTGTGATTTATTTTTGAAGCAAGTTTGTTTTATACATTTTAATTTTGAAGGCACCCTAAAGAACCCGATCGATTAGCGGTTATTTGCTGTCAATCTCTAAATGTTTTCTTGGAGGTTTACCCTTTTTGTAAAAAAATAAAAAGTCATAGCAATTGATTCAATAATGGATAAGTTATTTTAGTACAATTGTACTTATCAAAAACCATTATTCTTTTGATTGAAAACAATATCATAGTATTTGGTTTGATAACGAAAAACTGTTCTTTTTCTTCGAAGTCGGTTAACCTATACTTTCATTTTATACTGTACAACAAGTAGAAAAAATAACACAATAAATGTTTATTTTCTAGGTTTTTCGTTATGTTCCTGTGTTACATGTGTAAACAAATTAATTACTTCTTATAGTAAATCACTTATTCGGCGATATGATTCATGTACTTCAAGTTAATAACAACAGTGTATGCTTTACAATTTTATTTCGCCACAGTTTTTTAAAAACTAAAACTAAACTATGAACTATAAAAATTTATGAATAAATCACTTATACTATCATTAAATGAATATAAAACGATTGGTGTTTTACTATATTTTTCTCCCAGTGACTCCCATTGATGATTAAGTTCAGTAAAAAATTCATTTCTCAAGTTATTGGAACGGACAATGTTTTTAAATTGAACATAAATTTAAAGTATTTGTTATAATTAAAATCATTTTAAGAACAAAAAGTGAAAAATATAATATCCAAACAAATATTGTTGCCAAACAACATCATCAATGATCATTGCTTGGTTGATTTGATCGGACCGTTGAACATTGTTAACCAAACACATACTAAGAATGGTTTATTTTGATGATTGTTTTAAGAATATTCTTTGTTCAACGATCTAGCGATGATTAGTCTTCTAATTTCACTTGTACCCGCACCAATCTCATACAGTTTAGCGTCTCTCAGGAGCCTGCCGGACGCATAATCATTGATGTAACCGTTTCCACCTGTTTAAATTATTACGGAATTTAAAGCGTACAATTTTACATCTATATTCAATTTGTTTTAATCAAATCGATGTAGTCAATAGTTTATCAGATTAAATGTATTAAAATAACCAAAAGTAAATCAAAGAAGTGCGTGTTTTTGTCATCGTAAAAACATAACACTTTAGGAAATTATTTCGAAAACATAACAAACCAAAAAAAAAAAAAAAAATTTGAAACAGACGTAAATCTAAGTGTTTTAAGCCCCTTCGAAAGATTTCCCGCGCCAATAATAAAACTATTAGTAGTTTTGGACTGCGAGTAAATAGGTTATTGGTTTTGGTGAATCTCTGTAAGGGCAATCTTCACATTTTGAGTAGGACAGTATTAACGTATACAATTCAATTTGAAAGAATCGATGAGTAATAAATATCTTCGAAGATAAGGATTTATTTAATTTTTTATAAAATCTGCTTTAAGGTGACGGCTATTTATTAAGACACAAATTTGGCAAAACATACACACGCTTTAAAATGAAAATTGAAAAATCGATAGTAACGTCGTAACCCGCGAAAAATAACTGTATGTATCGACAACAGTAAATGTATCAGTTATTTTTTTATTTTTCTGCGTTGAAAATACTTTTATTTCAACAAATATCTAAAAACTCACTTTTTGAGCTAACCAACAACAGTATTTCGATAATTTATTTTTTGTTATACGGAGAAAAGTATTTTGCAGGGCGCTCGTTTTTCTGATTTTGAAATAAATGTTTTTAAAAATTAAAAACAATTTCATTTAAAAATTTCCAAAATTTTTCAACTTTAATTTGTGAGTGTACAGAACTCAAATATCAGCTTAACGGGTGCCCAAGAGGAATACTTTTCCCAGGTTTACCAGTTATGTATGGACGCATAGAATTAAAATAAGTTTTGACGACTAATTATGATTTCTCACCTAAACATTGAATAGCGTCCAATGCCACTCGGACCGCATTTTCGGCCGTAAATAGTACCACTCCGGCACAGTCTTTGCTGCACACATGTCCTTTATCGCAGGCTCTGCTCACGTTGTACAGATAATTTCTACTAGCACTTAATGTAGTGTACATGTCGGCAATTTTGCCCTGAAAAATCAAAAGTGAACTGTTGTTGAAACTGGAAACTATTGATCACCTGATAGGAGGAGGATGGTAAAAGTAATTAATACTAGTAAGTGGTAATTAAAAAAAAATCAATTTTTTATACAAATTATTTTTGTAAAAATTCCTCGTTATCCGTTAATCTGAAAGCCCTCCCAACTGTTTGAAAATGTCATTTGCTGAACAATTTTCATACACTAATATAATTTGCTAGACGCCTATATTATACAGTAGTAATTATAGTTATTACTAAAAAGTTTTATTTGAATTTACAAGCAATAGGAATTATTTATCGTTGTTGTACTTGTATCAGTTGAAATTCCCCGATTTTAGTGTTGAATTGTTCTCTTGAATGTACGTAGTTAAACGTCAAGTCTATACTTGCTTGCATCAATCTAAAACATATAGTTATTTAAAAAATATACATTTTTTACGCAAAATTAGCAAAATTTCGTATGACCAATTAGATACAAACCATTCCGTGTGTTTTTCTGTAACATTTACATTTTTTGTTTCTTGGATAACTTAATTACCTATGCGTACATACAAAAACCATGCAAGAACAATTCTAAGTTACATAAAATTATGTCCATACATATCTGAAAACTGTAATCATTTAAGCAAATACTTTAAACAAATCAAGATTGAAAACATTTTTTGATGGTAATGTTGTGTTTGATTGGTTTTTTTTTTCGTATAGAAAATAAGTTTTTTTTCCAATCGTGTAAAATGGGAAACATTTCGTATGCTAAAATACTCGAGTTGGAAAAATAATTAAAGTTAAACACATTTTAATTTAGGTACCTACTTTCTATTATAACTCATACATGGCATGTACTCCCAACGCGCAAAGTTTATTTGTATTTTTGAGCCTCACACGTAACATTGAATACGAATTTAAAAAAAATATAAATCGAATTTTTATCATCCATGCTGTTATCAAATAGTACTGAATACATCATACCCAACAGGTCCAGCAGCAATCACCAGCCTCTCCAGGTCTAATCCGGACATTAAAACGTACACACCTTTATTTTCGTCACCAAGTAAATTTTCGACTGAAAAATATAAGTAAATCAAGTATAAAATATGTGTCATACAGCTGTCTATGTGTTTGGCGTTGATTAATAATTAATAGTTTATTTATTTCTAAATCATTTTACAAAGATCAAAGAAGTCTTATAGTTATTGCTGAAATACCTACCTACTTATATCGTATGATTACGTAGTTGAAGTGTCGGAAATATAAAATTAATACGTCCGAGAACTAGAATCAATAAGCTTTACAACGGATTATGAAGAATTACGAGTGCGTTGCTACCATTTTTCGTGGAATGGAAAATTTGTAAAAAATATGTAGATTTTAAATCAAAATAACATGACAAACGTTATCTTCGGCATTAAGTGTTAAACACATAATAATAGCAAAGTAGGTACAGATTGACCATGTGTCGATTCATTAACGTAAAACAGAATAATTATTATATAGGTTAGGAGAGCGTTAAGTTAGTCATATGATAGTTTCAATTATCACTTACCAGGTACTTTACAGTCTTCAAAAATGAGTTCACACGTATTTGATCCTCTCATTCCAAGTTTATCGAGCTTGGGACCAGTTGTGAAGCCTTTAAACGATTTCTCGATTATAAATGCGGATATTCCGTGTTGTTTTTTAGTTTCAGGATTCGTTCTGGCGTATACCTGAAGCAACAAAATCTTCAAATTCTTACCAAAGATATTGGATAATAAGTAGGGAACAAATAAATATGAATTCATATGGTGCGACTTCTGTTTGTTTATTTATTTAAGTTCGTTTTTAGCAATATTCATTAACACCTACTATAAAGAATTTCATTTTTTTTATGAAAATAAAACACAAATAGTTATGTCACGAAAATATGAAGTCGAGTATTTCAAAATCAAATCAGTTGAAATTTAACACGCGTATTTACGATGAGTGTAAAACGAACACGCGAACAATAAATGTACAAGCAAACTTACAAGTATCGATTTTGACGATTTTTAGACAACTAACTAGATTTGGACATTTTGGAATTTATCTGATTAGTAATTACACAGTTATCGTTTCGTAAAACTTTTAATTTTCAGCTTTGAGTCTCGTAACCTTAATGATAGATCTAGAAAACATAATATCTTCTTATACAATACGGTAATAATAACTACGAATTGGCGATTCCGTTAGTACCGTCATTTTACACGGCTTTATATACTGCTTTAAACTGTTTTATAAATTTCTCTATTCTGCTAAATATTCTTCAATATTCGACTTTTAAATAAACTTTAAAAGAGAATAAAAACGTTAATAATGGAGACATTTTTTTGGATTTTTCATTTAAAAACGATATAATGCGCTATAAATCGGTGGCATCAGCCAACTTGTCTTACCACTAGTACGTCAGCGTCTGGCCCGTTCGTGATCCAAAATTTACTACCGTTTAGCACGTAATGCGATCCCTTTCTTTCTGCTTTGAGTTTCATCGAAACAACATCCGAACCCGAACCCGGTTCCGACATTGCTAAAGCGCCGATAGCCTCGCCTCTGCACAACTGTGAATTGCAACCGTTAATTCGATTCGATTAATTTTTTAACGCCAAAACTGTGCAGAGTCAGTTGATGCATTTTTTTTTTTAAAGTCGATTATCCAGCAAACTTCAATTCAATACGTATTATGCCTGACAATATTACAATCTAAAGCGATTGCGTAACGAAAGCAAAAACGCAGCGATCACAACGGTTCGTTCGATTATTTTTTTAGATTCTGAGCTTAGCGACGATTGTATGCATATTGTATTTACAACGACGATTTTTTTTGCTTTCCGTCAGTACTTTTTCGACTCCTAGACAATGACCGCGGCCTCCGATTTTTAAAGTTAGTATCTTTTCTGAATTGGTGTTAACGGACATCACGCATTTTTTTGAAACTTTGCTTTTTTGAGTTATGGCGCGAAAACTAAGATAACGTTTTGAACATTTTCGAAAAAACAGCTTGAAATTTCGACATTCGTAATCGCTATCGTACGGATAGCAGAAAACCGAGAGCATTTCGTTTGCGCGGACCCGCTGTTAGTTTGGAAACAAAAAGACTCGACGTGAAAATATATTACGAGCATAGTATTTTTATTTTTTTTTACATTGAATGACTCATACGTTCGCATAGGTTAGGTACCTACTTTCGGCAAATATTTCAATTTCTGTTCGTGAGTACCGTTCAACCGAATTTGGTTCATGCACAAGTTAGTGTTGGCCACGTAGCTGAGGCCCACAGAACCGCTGGCTCTGGAGATCTCTTCCATGGCTATCACATGGTCGGTGTAACTACCTCCCGTGCCTTCGTATTCCGTCGGGACGGTTATGCCCAAGAGGCCCAACGATCCCAGTTCTAGCCAACATTTCTGCGGAAACAACGCAATGTTATATGTTTCGTCTTGAATCTCTGTTGCAACTGGGTGTACTCGAAACAGCATGAACAGAATCGACAGTTAAACAGTTTTAATTGATAGAAAAACTTACCCTTAAGTCATTGAACGCGTTGGCTTTGTCTATTTCAGCTGCTCTAGGCGCGATCTCCCGCTGCGCATAGTCAAAAACGGTTTTACGCAACTGAAACCAACCAAAAGGCAATGTTGTTCGTGAAACCCATCCGGAGTAGTCAGTAGGTGTATAAGTACGTATCTATTGAAAACTGTATCCGGAGTGTGTTCAAAATCAGATTTGAGAAATATTTACTTTTGAAAGTTGTTTTATTTTATCCGGTAGGTTATTTTATTGTTTCGAAATGAGTACGTTTATAATAATTAGTTATACTTGTACACGGTGTTTGAGTTTTTCTATTATGTTATTAATACTGCAAACCTAACGTGCACGTAACAGCACATAGATTTCCGTACCTGAATTTGTTCGTCGTTCAGGTTAAATATCGTATCGTCTATCGGATAGTGGGACAGTAATCTGTGAGCACGGGTTCGATGGCACCGGTTAGCCGAGCGCAAAAAACTCGTGACGCGAAGCGACGACAGACCGTTCATGTTTTCGGAACGGTATATACTTTTTCACTACGGTTCGATTTGAACAGTTCAATTTGTTTTTATTACACACTTTTCTTTAGTAAAAAAAAACTACTTTGTCTAGACCGGACGAGCACACGCCGTTTGTCCAAATAACAAACCCGTAACGCGAGGTCGATAACAATTGAAAATATCACGTATACAGGTACGCTGTAATGTAACGAAAATCAACGTGATCTATTAAAACGTACAGATAAAATAAACTGTATACCCACGAACCGTTCATTATTATTCAGCTGCAATCAGCATAATGTTTTTACTACTAAAATTATTATTATTATTATCGAGTAATAATTATTATACTACGAATGCAAGGTGGACTCATAATACGAATCTACCTTGATACCTACACCGTAAAATATGTGAATTTTGTTGTCCGTGATAACATAATAATTATCGTAGTTGTTCTAAACATACGAACTACTACGATTAATTAAAATAATGTATCATCATTAAAACATCAAAGTCTGACTAAGCTGAAACTGAGGAGAACACGTTTTTGTACGTTGATACCTATCATACGAGTTAAACGACGATTCGTTCACACAATTTTCGTTTGTAGACGTTTAACGTTGACAACGTTTTGGAATAAATGGTTTTTTTTAAATTCACATCTAGTCCACTCTTTTCATTTCTACGATGTCACGTTGTTTAAGCAAAACGAAATTCTCTATCTGCTAGTAATATTTTTTAAGGCGGTTTTGAACGCAAACGTAAAAACTTCCAATGGACCGCGTTAATAACTTTAAGTGAAAAACTGAAAGAAAAAACAATTGCGAGAAAACAAATTTATTGAACGTGTTGTTGTTTGGATGAATTCCATTATATTTTGTACATTATCTGGTAAATTCATACTGCGTACAATAATTCAATTTCAATTTGAAAAATTGTGTGAATAAATAAAAAACGTAAATTATACACAACAATTTATTTGTACACAAAAAGTAATTGCCCCGGGTGAGGATCGAACTCACGACCTTAAGATTATGAGACTTACGCGCTGCCTACTGCGCTACCGAGGCCCACATCTGCTACGTGTAAATTACTAAATTTTAATATAAATGTGATTTCTTGAACACTAATAAAATCTTGCGTAAGTACAACAATAATTATTGGAAAAATAAAAACTTTAACATGTTACGCAGTGAAATGTTACTCGGGAAAAATATTTACAAAATATTGATAAGAGTAAATTGGTTGTAGGTATCTATTATTATAAGAGATTTCCCACACATTCACCAGTAGTATTAAATTTTAGAAAAGATTCAATCAAACATGTTGTAAAAAAACTTGTGTAGTTATAGATAATATAAAAATTTGTTCAAGCAAGTCCTAACTTTGTTTTACTTGCGAATACAAATATAATAAAACAAAATTCGGAAATTTCGCTGTCTTGATAATATAATTGTTTGAAAACAGTTGAGCAGTCATAGTAGCATTTAATAATTGTTCATTAGCTATTACTATTAAAATTACCTACCTACTAAAACTATTTATTTAAAAATCTCACAGTCAAATGTTATTTTTCTTGAAATTTTACATCAATTTATTATTTTTAATTGCGTTTACAAGACTTATAGAAAACCGGTGTATCAGCATATTCGACGTCTTTTATAGTATAATATTAATAATTTTGAGACTTGGTCGTAATAACTGATACATTTTACTAAATGTTCTTAAATTTAGTAAGATTTTGTTCTTGCGTGCGGTTATATAAACCTCTTTTATATGTATACGTTTTAGTGTATACATCCATGTGTCGTGTATTATTTAAATTATCGAACTATATTTTTCGGCATTTAATTTTTTTTCAAAAACATACCGTTTAAACAACGCTTTTAAATTAGAGAGAAATACAGAAGAAAAGGGGAAAACGCCCGAAGGAGTTTGCAGCGCATTGGCCAAAGTCAATGGCAAATACATATCGTAACAATAAATATAAATATTTTGTCGTAAATTATCTTGTTTGCAGCATAAACATTATTATGCGTCAGACTAAACTAGAGCATACTTTGAATATATTTTAATATGATTTGTATCTCTATTAAGAGTCAATGGAATAACTGGTTAAATAGACCGTATTATATGTAGCATTTGATTCTGATTTTATTGGTACATAACTTGATCGCAATCGATAAGCAAAGTATATAGGTAAAACATAACAATTAATAATGATTCATGTTGTGTGTACAACAGAATTTTACCTACTACTTTATTAATATCGATAATAAAGAACGTGTAGGTTAACTAAAAAAAAAAAAATTGATCAACGAGTAGATTAAATTATACTTGAGAACTTGTTTAACTATATTTGTATTAAAAATAAAATACCCCCAGAAAAATACACTTTTTTATTTGCGTATACGTATTTCGAGACGACCGTGTTCCGACCAGTCTCATTCGTAGATTCGCGCTGAAGATGACGACGTGGTTGTCGAATTACGTCGTATACACAAACAATACAAAAACATCATTGTAAAACCAATAAATTCTTCGCACACGAATCAGAATCTAAAAGAAGTAAGGCGTGGGCAGTTTGACGGGGTAGCTTTGGGCGTGTCACTAGTGAATAACGAAAACTTCGAAAGACGCTTCAAATATATAGTGTACCATCTCCAGTGGCGCAACTACGGGGGTGCTATGGGGTGCTGAAGCACCCCCAACTTCTTTTTTAGCACCCCCAAGATTTGAGCTCTAGTTGCGCCACTGACCATCTCGGATCCATAATCTTTTCGTACGTTAAAATCGGTGCGGTTTTTCTACCAGGACTTTTGATCACAGAAAGCGGGGAAAACAAAAACATCATTGGAGGAATACGTTCCGCGCTAACGCTCGGAATCTAAAAGTGCATTATTCTGGGCGTTTTATTTTTAAACATTCAATCAACTCGGCTTTGATTTTGACGTAATATATTGTGTATTATAATGACGGGAGCATTAACGCCCTCTCTCTCGGTGATTTGTCGTCACGTCGGTCGCTCAACTCGGTGCAGCGGCGGTGCCGAGCGCGGACCTGACGGCGTCGAACGCGAACGCGTAGCAGGCGGCCGAACACCCGGGACGCGCGGCGCCGCGTCCCGGTCCCGTTTGGCCGCGGCGCGAACCGCCCGCGGCGCAACCGCCGGCCGCCGTCGTCCCGCCGTCGTCGTCGTCGCCGCCCGCCACCGCGTACACGTAACAGGACGGCGTGGCGCTGACGGTGGTGACCGCGTGCCGCCCGGACACGTCTAACGCTTCCCCGGACACCAGCCGCACGGGTCGGTCGCCGTCCCGAGCGTCCCGCACGGCCACGGCGCCTTCGAGCACCGCCAACGTCCCGGCGTCGCCGTCCGCCGCCGCGGGCGTCCCGTTCCGGCGGCCGTCCACGTTGTTGGTCACCGTCGTCATACCTGCACGGCAGGCACAGAAGAGAACTCTCGTTGTTTATTTTTTGTAGTTTCAATAGGTTCTA
This sequence comes from Hormaphis cornu, assembly GCA_017140985.1. NCBI lineage: Eukaryota > Metazoa > Arthropoda > Insecta > Hemiptera > Hormaphididae > Hormaphis > Hormaphis cornu. The sequence goes on along the minus strand of CM029363.1, from coordinate 10,515,398 downwards.
ACGAAATCTATACTGGATAACATCACGAAATCGTTCACGATTACAAAAAAAAAAAAAAAGTGACATTGTACAACGTTATACGAGCGCGCGAAGGTGGATTTCCTGCCGACATCTCGCGAAACACTCTGAAAACAAGTGAGCTGTGTCCCGTTTCGACCGGGCTTGTATCTCGTACAAAGTTGAAATTGATAAACAATATTGTTTTTTTTATTCAACGCGTTAAGTTGGTCTGTAACGATTTAAAAAAAAAAGTATCGCCGGAGAAGAGAATACAAAACAGTCTTTCGGAGCGGAGGAAATGCCGTAATATCGGTACAATGTTAACGACGTGAGTTGATATCGTCACGACGTCTTCATCGCTCGGTCAATTTTTTTCTGTTAATTTTTTATTTTTCAAATTGTTAATTCGACTCGAATTTTCGTTTTTCAATCAACCCGACGACCTAACGGTTGGGCAAAAATATGTTGGTTACACTCGCCCAGCCCTGACAAAGACCCATCAACTGTAGGTATAACATAACGAAGAGCCTGTTACGATCGCTCGTCGCTACGTTGTTACGTCGCCTCGCGTATTTTACCGGGAAAGTCGGCGAAGAACAGCAAGCCGTCGTCCGACGTCCGGTTCTTCGCGTCCTCGATCCACGGCCGCCACTGGTCCAGGTGACGCAGCAGCGGCATGAGCCACGGCACCGGCGACCACGGCGACCACGTGGCGTGCAACAGGTCTTCGTTCGGATCGACCAGCCGCTGATGGAACCGGCCGTTAAGCGAGCCCCAGATGTCCATCCGCACGGACATGTTGTCCCTCCTGTCGGGCATGCGGGCCGCCACGCAATCGGCGAACTGGTGGAGCATGTCACCGTGGAGCGCCCACTTGCTGTTGTCCGTCCAGACCTTGCGCGCCGAGAAAAAGTTAAAAAAAAAAAAAACCCCGATAAAAAACTCCTGGAAAAAATCCTGGAAACGTGTCGTCTGGGCAAAGTCGAGCTAAGTGTCCAGCCAGCCGCAGGCGATGGTACCTCCGTTATCGCGCCTGTTTTTGAAAAGAGGCCGTCTGAAAGTACACGGGCACGATTCGTTCGAACGGATGTCACTGCTGAAAAAAATTACCCCCGACCGAGAAACAGGAAAAAAGTTTTACCGAAAGCAAAAAAAAAAAAAAGTGTGAAACTTTTTAAGAGTAGTGCTAAAAAACCGGCGGACGCCGCAACGTTATTTTACGGCCGTTGAAGGGAACATTAAAAATCTCCTCGAACATAGGCAACCTCTGTTACCGTGAAGCGTGTATTTCGTCTGGACGATCAGAAAATATAACCCGCCTACTAACTCTTACTAATTTTAGGAAACGTATTTTTTTTATTCTTCGATAGCTCGTATAACCTTCGTAGAGTGTGTTAATTATTACATGCGGGTCCAAGAAAAACTGTTCCCGTCTCGCGTGATCCACCACTTTCACTTGTATCTTGGCCACGTCGATGTTGTACACCATCATGTCCCAAGAGTACCCGTACAAGCCGTTCCGCCATCCGTTGTAGCCCTAGTCAAAAACATCATAAACGTGATTGTGGCTAGCACAAAGTACTTTGAAAATTTAAAAAAAAATCCCCAAACCGATCTAACCCCGGCCCTTCTCGTAATCGCACACGCCGTTGAAATTGCATCACGACGAAGCATAGACAATGGAGTTCATCTCAGATTTCAAGACGCATTAACCAGGCTATCACTGATTATTAACTAATCGAATGCCACACACGCAATACGATTTAAAGTAACATCTACTGTCCGAGTAGATATAATAGATACTGTTATAATAACGAGTTCGAGGATCATTTTTGCGTGCTACCTAAATAAAGGTATTATGTTGAGCGAGTGGATAAAAAAATCAAATTAATACCAAAATAGTTGTATTAAAATCGTCGCGTTAGTTTGGTATTTTTAATCGAATCGTCGCGTATAATGTTGTCTACGCGTAGGCGCGTTCGGTTCGGACTGAACTCGCGTCGAATGGGTCGCTCGCGGGATTCTCATAGCACGCCTGTTGATCATACTTTTTGTGGTTCATGTGGCTAATTTTCGGTAACGATACTGAAATCAGTAGTTCTGATGAACTTTGATTTTAAAAGTCAATTCTTTAAAAGAACGGATTTTTAAAATCGATTTCTCGGCGATTTTTTAATTTTAAAAATCAATCTTTTACCGGTTTTCTGCTCGGCTCACCTGTGTCACGAAATGCGAGTACGGCAGGAACAGCTGCAGGGCCGCGTACGCGCAGACGCACGCGGCGATCGTGTTCCGTTTGGCCGAGCTCGGTTCGACCGCAGCTGACGGACCACCCGACTCGGTCTTGTCGTCGCCTCGTCCCGCCGCGGTCCTCAGTACCGCCGACACGGTGCGCGGTTCGCAAAACACCGGGATCATCGCGGCGCACACGTACGGAAACATGCCTGCAGTTTTTGAGAACGATTATAATATATATATCTTATTGGTACAATGTCATTTCGCCAAATCCATGACGCGACAACGTTTCGCCACGGACAGTCGTGAATCGAACGGGCGAACCTGGAGGGTCAATAGGCGGACAGGGAAGACGGAGACTACGTGTGGACGTGTAGGTGCGCCGAGACGCGAGGAGAACTACACCGCAAAAAGGACGGCCCTGCAGTAATAGGGATGAGCGGAGTGAGTGTGGAAGAAGAGTAAAACCTAACCTGGGGGGGTCTGAAGAAGCAGAGAACAGCTGTACGACATCAGGGACGGACTGACAATTTCAGGCCCGAAAACACTTTTAGGGGCCCTAAAAAAGCACGATAGTATTGTGAAGGACCTACCGAAAACCCAAGGCTCGAAACGGGTAGAAATTAGTGTGCTCAAACCGTGTAAGTATAGGCGCGAAGTATAAACGCACGGATGACGCGGTGCAGAAGTTGGGTTTCCGCACTCCGCGTCAGCATGTATGTGTGGGTAGTTAGTATCACAGAAAAGAAAAGAAAAATATGTAAAATTCGAAACGTTTTAAAAAAAGGTCGAGATTCGCGTTTGTCGGTTTTCTTTTTTCTTCGATTTTGACGATCACTTATCGTCTCCGTAAACGATCGTCTCGTTCGATACCTATACGTCATAACGGCTAATTAAGTATACTACGTACACACTGCGCACAATCGAGCTAACTGAAACGATATACGTGTGTATAAAAGACGAAAAAATAAAATAAAGGTTTGTGGAAGTATAACGCGTATTGCGCGTACCTGTGCAATAACGTGTTTACTGAACATTCGAAAACATCGACATAACGTTTTGGTTTTTCAAGTCCTATTACATAGAAGTGTCCGTAAAACCGTTTTCTCTACGTTTGTCCGTTTTCCGTCAGTATTATAATTCTAATGAAAACTCGCGGTACTACAAGTGTAAAACCGATAGTACACGACGTACAACATTAGTTAGTTTATTGAACATCGTTTTGTACGCTTAACATACGACGCATGTTTGTAAAGACATTTTCTGGTTGGGCGTAACTCCGTATCCTCTGTAAGAAAAGCCTGCCTCTATATCACGACTTATATATATATATATTGATCACCCCAGTTTTATCGTACACGATGTTTAAACAGTAATACACACACGTACCTATGGTGAACATCATCGCGTTGAGACTGTGAAAAGCGAGTAGTATCACGATGGTGAACGGTCGCGTTTGTCGGAAACACAATCCGAATCCGGACAAGAGATCGATGAGAAACCCTCCTACGTGCACTATCCAATGGTCTACGAATTCGGCCGAGAAAACGTATCTGTGAGCAAAAAAAAAAAACAAATCGATTATTCGACCCATGCCGTTTCGCAAACTTTTTTTCTTTTTTTAAGCCCCGTAAATCGTTACGACGAACAACATCGGGAATTTTACGATGCAGGGCGAACTACCGCAGTTTTGAGTAGGTACTGTGTACGAAAACAACCGTATTACTTAAAAAACAAAAATATCCAAATCGTAGAAAGTAATAGGTGTAACATAAAAAAAAACATAAATTCCAGAAACGAGATGAACTCCGGCTACATGGTTCATAGATAGTAAACCTTGGCCCAGGCACACCACCAGATAGGCGATTTGAATGCTTTTTACACACCTAAACGGCGTGAACACGTAATGGTGGCCCAAAGACGTCATTGAGTAGCCCAACAGCCAGTCCGGTTCGAATTTTTTTAAACCGGCAACGAAGTACATGATGAAAAACTGTATCCTGAGCAGTAAATAGTTCCAACGGGGCACCGGCAACGACGCGGGTGACGAATCCGACGTGGTCTTTCGCAGCATCCAGCTGTCCATGGACCTGTTGTGAAATGTTGCTATAGAAATAAATCGAATGCATAGTTGCGGTTGTTATAGGTTTGTGCGTCACGTTACATAATATTTCAAAAACGTATTTTCGTTTCATTTACAAAAAAAAAAAATTCCCAAACTATCCCGCAGACGTCATCAATTGCAAGTGCGCTTACCAGTTGCGATGAGCTTCCGTCACAGAAAAGATTACGGTCAACAGACCGAAAAGATACGAGTGATTGTTCCACGAGCTTTTGTCCGCCAGAAATATGTACCAATAAGGGATGGCGTACGCGGCACAACTGATGCGGTAACGGTAGCCGGCAAACATACCTAACAATCCTGAAAATTTCACAACGTGCAGAACATTGTTTTAGGGCATCCAAAAAAAAAAATATCGTATCTTTCGCTTATAGTTTGCGTTTTCGCGAAACACGCGGTTAACGTATCGCTTAGGTTTTTTTTTTTTTACAACAGACTGAAAAACAGTTGGGTACTTTACAATGTTCAGCAACGCACTTTTTTTCACGAACGAAAACCATAACGACACGCGTTACAGCGTGGTTTTATACTCGCTTTCGGTTAGGTACAAACAATAATCGATTTGTATTCGATTAATAAAAAATATTGACAATCGAAACCCCGATTACACCACTCGCTGACCGGTAACAATGACGTGCCAGCACGCTCCGTACGCGCGTCGTCGTCGAATAAAAAAACCGAGTACATACCTACATGTTTCGTGCGTTTTTTAAAAATTAAAATTAATTTACTGAAAACACGAATGCGGGTTGTTGCGATACACGGCAAACAGTGTCATCAGTGTCCACGTCGTAAATCATTATAAGCAACACAACGTACCTGTTCGTAGCGTTCCAGACCGAAAAGTCAAAAAATTTAAAATTCCTACAGAAACGAATTTTGACGGCACTGCTCGCGATGTCCGTACACAACGATCACTTACTACAACGTAGGTGCGATTATTCTAAAAGAAGAAAATCACAATCGAGCTTACCCGAAAACATGAACGCGTATGCTAGACACATCCATCGGCCGGGCAACGGCTTCACAAAGTCGAACAGCGGGAAATAGCATCTGTCGGGTTCCATCCATCGTTTTTCGGCCCTACAGAAGCCCCGCTCGTCCATCGTGTCCATCATCATCAACAGGGCTGCCAGGGCAACACAACATCATTTCATCGTACGTTATCACGAGACCCGCGGTTCGTACACGGAAAGTCTGACCGGGTAACATGCATGTATAGCGACGGGAAGAACGAGATCTTCTCGAAGAAAATTCGAAAACTGATTTTGAAAATCAAAAAAAGTCCACAATGCGTCTGCAGTTCGTAAACCTACGCCAGAAGAGCGAATACTAGCTGTTACACTAGTCGAGGGCGGCCCGAAATTTTTATCCGGTAAATAATACCCGGCGACGCGATCAGTGACAACTATATTAGTCCAGTTACAAAGCGTATTAAAAATATCCGGTATTTAAATTTCTTTTAAAAACTGTTTTAATCCGAACTAACAATTTACACCCCGATGAACTAATATATCGTAATGTCGACCGCCACGCCTCGATTAGTATAGAAACGCGTCGACTTTTAGATTCTTAGCCAGCGAGGAAGCTATTTACAAAGGCGCGTGTTTATTTTTTGTGCCTGTGTCACGCTTTGGCCATTGTTCGATGGTCAGTAAATTTTCCCCTTACTTATTATAGGTGTCCTTGTCGCGTTGTGCTCGACGTTATGCCGGGTTTTCAACCCCGAAAAAGTTACCGTCAAGGAGAAACTGAGGAGGACCACTTAGTAGTAGTTGTACGGCAAAAGCGTTTTTGACGTGTCGATTTCGTTTTTTGGCCACAACTTCCGGAACGGCGATCGGAACGAGCTGAAACTTTTGCGAAACGGGTACGGCATACAGGTTTGATAAAAGTCTCGAGCGGGTTTCCAGCTGACGGCGTGTAGAGCTTTGAAATACCCGAAAGATTTACCGGGGGGGACGTTTGCCACGGACAACCGAGCTCGCTCAGAATCGTTTTTGCGAACCAGCGCGACCGCCGCGACCTAGTGACCTGGATCCCTCTCTGGAAACTCGGGAGTTTTGAAACGCGGAACTTTGAAGAGGCGAAAATCGAGAAACCGAGTTGGGTAAACCGGCCTTACCGAACACGGCGCGCAACGCGGCCAGACACTCGCCGTCCTCGGGCTCGAACATGTACGACACCAGCCCGCGCCAGGCCGCGACGGCCCTGCGGCAGGGACGGCCGTTTTTCGCCGTCGTCGGTCCCTCGGCGGACGCGGGCGTCTTCGGCTGCTGCTGCTGCTGCTGCTCCGCGACCGTTCCCATGACCGCGCGGTGGCCAAATGAACGTCCCTGCCGAGCGGATCCGTCACGGACCGACCGGACGAGCAGACGCCGCGCGCTGACGTGGGTCGTAGGGAAACATTAATTATTATTTCGTCCCACGCGACAGCGATGCGACGACGACAGCGTGTTTTGACGAACCGAGTTTTAATTAAAATAAAGCTTTGATAATAATTGTTATTATTACTAGATACACCGACCGAAATATTGACGAGAAGCGATGCGCTTACGACGCGGTTTCGCACCGCTTCGTATGAACACGAATATAAAATAGTCGCCGGAGATTGACAGCTCACCGTGTTCCGAACGCGTCGTATTTTACTCACGGGGACGGAGTTTTCACGGCGATCATCTGAATATCGAGTAGGTAGACAGAGTAGGTGGCGGCGACACTCAATCATCCGCGTGTTTCATAATTATCGTGTCGACGTTGGTCATCTGTAGAATTCATTAGGGGAAAAGCCGATCAAGCATTTTCCCTCCTTGGAAAAAATTTTATGCGAGGTGGCAATATCGACGTATGTTATACTCGTGAGCGATTTTTCATTAGATTTTGGCGGTAATTTGAACGATAGCGTCGGTTTTTAATACAGTTTAGAAGGTGAAAAAACTTCGCTTTTGTTGATTACAGCCGTTTTGATCGATAGCAAATCTATTGGTAGCAAAAAAAAAAATGTATAAAACGGTTACCTACAGTTAATGCGTTCAAAAATCGAAACGATTTTATTTATTCGCGTGTTCAACTACGCATTTTAACCGGTAGCATTAACTCGGTATCCGCTAAACCTACTCATAGCGAAAATCAAAATATTATCCTACTTTTTCACGTTCCGAACAGTATTGCATTAATTGCATTAGTGTCCTTGTAACACACTTTTCAGCAGCGTTGTAAGGTGATGATATTTTTACAAAAGGTTTGTTTATAAACTATAACGATCCGAATGAATTCCTACCGCGATGTTTTTTGGACCATCAGGTCGAAGACGACGATCTTTATTATTATTTTTAATCTCGACAACGAACTAGAGGGTTCGGCAAAACTGGCACGACCGCGACGGTTCTTAGATGTATTTTGGTTGTTACCATTAATATCGTCCAATTTTCGGATGAGTGGATAATCGTTAAGAATAACGTCGGCTAACGTGTTTTTTTGACAAAACTGATTTAGTTTTTCGGTCATAGCTTCTAAAATAATAGACGAAACTAGCTGCTGAAACTTTTACACAATATTGAAATAGGTAAAATACAGGTTTGATTCAAGTTTTGAAAACTATCGTGCTAAGTATAGACTTAATTCATAAACTATAAATTTTTTAAAAATATCGATTTTTTCTTTGTGGTTTTTGTTCGGTAAAAAATGTAATCTTCGACAAAAGTTTTGAAACTTAACACGAGGTTAACGACACGTATTTAACTCGTATATGCACGTGTTCCTAAAAAATTTTGAAAATCCATAGTCACAGTTTTGTTTGTTTTTCGTTTAAAGTTGGGAAATTGTCAACAATTGGTCATAACTTTGATTCGTGACCCGCACATATTTGTTGTTTAAGATTTGAAATTAAAATAAGTAAGACAAAATTAGCTATCTTATAAAAAAAATCAAATAATGGTCCAAATCATTTGAAATCTTCACACGTAATTTAAATATAATATTCTTTATGATATGTGAGTAGGATTTTCTGATTTTTCGGACTATTTTAAATGTTGAATTTGGTTTTTATCACGACGTATACCTACTAGACAACCGAGTTCGCTCGTATGTTCGAGGGCAACGATTTATCGTTGCTTTCAGATATTGAATAATGCGTTTGAACTACGACTTCTAAACTAGTGACCCACCCAAAGCGTAATCGCTACTCTGTCAAACTGTATTCACGGTCACCTAGGATCCCGGTTTTTCACTTTTCATTTCTGTTTTTCGACGATTTCGCCAGACTTAATCTAAATTTGTTTACCTTAGTTGGAAGGTTTCACCTATTGCGGGGCTAGGGAGTGGCTCTAAATAACAATTCAATCGGGTCATAAAAAATTTGTGTCATGTGTTAGAGTAATTTTTTTTTTTTTTAATCGAATTTCATCAGTTTTGGTTGGACCTTAAAACGTTGAACAATGTGTTTTACGATAGAGAATAATTTGTGTGCATATCAAAGTTAAACATCATAGGACTTAAAACTAAATTTTTAGACAAAGTTCCGTATACATTTGTGCGTTAATTCGGTCTTCTAGTAAAGTTATTTGCGGGTATGCAATCGCATACTGCGCGCCCCGTTCGCATATTAACACGTATTGTGTTAAATGATTTTATACACCGATTGCTGACTGTTTATTGCGAGCGTTAGTTTTTTTTTTGAAGCTCACGCGATTTATACTTTCTGCAAACTAAGATAACTCTTTTGGTAACTATACCTAATGTGCAATGTCAGTTATAAAAATCCAAAAAAATTTTGTATAAACGTTCAACAACAGTTTCACACTCAAATCGAAACTGTTTTACGCCTCGAATTTTGTATAGTATACGTTTTTAAAACGTACATGGTCACAGACGTCAAACGATAATTGCGAACTAGTCAAATCGCAACTGACCAGCCGTTATGCAACGGCAGAGGTATAAGATTCAATCCATCCGTATAATATTACAACACGGTAGTCATTCGACAATCATCTCGGGGCTTTAAGTCTTGAATAGCCCCCCAATTGTCCCTCGACACACATTTTGGTCCAACCAAAAAGTATTCTTTCGCCAACTAACCATACATTTCTTTTTTACATGGGAAAAAGTATTTTGTTTTCCGATCGCTGAATGACGTTTTAGTTTTATAAGGAATGACGATGATTGTTACTGCGCAAGCAAGACAAGGTAAAAGAAAACGCTGTTTCTGCAATACACGTAAACGTCGTTTTATAACGATTTACTTTTTTTTTTTTTTTTTTTTTTTCAAAGCAATACTGTGCCATAATGTTTAAATATTAATACTACTAAACAATACTATTGCTATAAGGAACCAAAATTAGGCATATATATATATATTATGCGTGTATTTGTGTACGTATTCGTTTAATCCAACGACACTCATTGAAATCTCGGGTACAACATTAATCAAGCGTATCTAAATTCATCGAATAATTAATATAGTAAGTCGTAACAATAATAAATTGGACGGTCGTTATTTTCGGACAAATGAGAAAAGAAAACATATTGCTCACACTTTAATAAAAGTGTTACTCGAACGATAGAAAAGTAGTAATTCCTACCTACTATACATTTATAATAATACGTAAATATATATTATTACATTATTCGGAACATATTAACAAACATCACAACCATTAGTCTAATAACAAAAATTAATCACATAAATAGTATAACATGATGTATGTAAACAAAACAAATAAAAATAAATAATACGTCGTTAATAATTTAGTATTTAAAAGCTAACAAGTATACGTAGAACAGCTCTTACATAAGTTAGAATGTTATTAAAATTAAACAATACTATATATCTATGTTTGTTTAGCACAGTATTATTTAGCAAAATGAATACAGTGTTATATTGTATAATGACATAATATTATATTATAGTGTAATAGCGATTTTAAAATAATATAACGCGATGTTCGGTTTGTCGTGGTAAGGGCGTTATTTTCGCGATAGGCCCTACATGATGGGGATCACGCGCCCCGACACGTAAATAACAATATAACTCTTTTCGCTTCATAACGATTCTCAATAGCCCCGATAAGTATAAAGATTTATAGAAGCAGCTTGCGTATAGAAAAATTACATACGTACCACGGACGGTAATCAAAAGCTCTAAAATAAATTGCCAAATGGACATTTACGGCACGGTGCCCGTATAATATGGATCGTTTCGGATCTTCCAGAAACTAAACTCAGCCGAATATAGTACTCGGGAGTTCTTCGCTCTACGGTACACAAGAACAGTGTGATATCTCGTATCGTAATAAACAAAATAGCTTTTTGCTTTGCTCTTATAGGTAAAAAATAGTTAATCGCAGGCGTGAGCTCACGCCGTTTGAGCAGATCTTCTAAGCGAGCCGTGGCACGCGCGTACCTACCATGATAAAAACGGGACCAATGTAGTACTATTAAAATTCTCTATTTCTCTCACATTTCGAAATAAACGAGTACAGATAAGGGGAAATACGTGCGGCATATTCAATAGGCCTCTTACTAAATTATACCTCGACAGTAAACACCTACCTAAGATACTTAACTAAAAAATGCGACGGCCCTGCGTCGCCTCAAAACACGATAATTATTCATTCGATTGGACGGCGAACGGCGCAGGAGCATTATTGATTTACTGCACTACCCGTGGTAAACTTTTCATCGTGTCTCGTTTACTCATTACTCGTGTACAAGTAATAAGCGAGTTAAATAAGAGAGTTTTTGCTTTCGTTTCTGAAAAAAAACTCAGGAATCAAATTTACCGGCTATACAACGATAGTATTTTCGAAATTAATGGTGTCCAAATTCTTATTTAGATCATGTTTTTACGCTTTACGTTAGGCGTACGTGGAACGTAAATGATAAACGACGTTAACAAATACGTTTACACGCGGTGAAAATTATAATGATGACCGCGTATCATACTGGTGCGTCCCAAACACGGTTATTTTGCTGAAACATGCGAAAATCACATCGGTACCAAGGGTTTGCGAAGGGTTAAAAACAATATGCATTCGTACAAAAGTCGCAGACGCTTAAATATGAGATTACACGGGACCGTTTGTAAACAACCGTGCGAATTATCTACAAACTATATTCAAACAGTGTTGTTATTAGATTTTCAAATTTTCCTTAAGACTATACCGGGTTGCCTACGTAACGCCTTAAAAAGCGGTCGCGTTTGCCTATGCGTTATAATTCCTATGTAGTGGCCGGGTCACATTACATTGTTACAATATCCGACACACACACACACATAAAATATTGTATGTTATTATAAAGCTTCGTTTCGCGTATACATTATTACAGGCATATTTTATTATGTATGAACGTGTATAAAATGAAAAAATAACTTACAATAAAAAAAAAAAAAAAGAATAATCATCGAGAAAAAAAATTTAAAGAATTTTATATTGTATTCATCGGCCATCCGTGTTTGTTGTAGAATGTACTTCTCGGGTTAGTGCTGCTGCTGCTGTCCAACGTTCGGTTACATCTGTCAGTCAAACGAAAAAAAAAAAAACAATAAATAAATAAAATGAAATAAATAAACGTCGGAATCTGAGTGTAAGAAAAAAACTTGTACATTACGTACACACAAAAGACAATAAATCTTTTGTTTCTCTTTCTTTTTTTTTTTTTTACAAGACAAAATTTTGCAGTTCGAAATAGAATCGCGTTTATATAACGAAGTTTTGGCATTTGGATTTCTCAGAATTCCGAAACGGCCACGTCACATTTCGTATTTCTTGTTTACCGTCGTTTTTTCCCGTTGGTCGCACATCTTACAGTTTCCTAAGTATTTTAATCGTACAGACAAGCATACAAAACGGATTTGAATTATTATCATGGGTTACTTTAGACGCGTGTGTAACTGCAGTAAAATGCAAGTATTTATAAAATATAAAACATAAAATAATCTTGACGGAAATATTAAGAACGCGCTACACGGCTGTTCTTTATCTTGTAGGTTTTCCAGAGAACATAAGTACCATAAGAGTGTAATAATTGGAGTATCGTTATGATGAAATCACATTATTCGATACTCAAGACATTTATAAATGAACAGCCCAATCACGGTTTTAAAATATTATGTTGCGTTGTTAAAAATATCGCAGTGTTAATTATTGGTTCGTTTTCTACGTGCCTACACTTCAAGAGTGTTTAAACTCTTTAAAAAGGAATTTTATTTTGGTTCGCTTTAGAATGTTCGATAGGAATTAATGAAAATTTAAAAAAAATAATCGAAAATGCTTAGATACAAAATGTCACCACAGTAGTTTGCAAAGCTGGGTATTGAGGAGTTAAAAAGTTAAAAATTAAACCGAGCGAGTTAATTTTAACTTTTAATCACATTCAGTTTTAAGTTAACTTTTGATTTCACTAAGTGTCCAGATTTATCGTCTTGAGGTATAAATAAAAAGACGTAATAACAACCGCACGGCGCAGTCGAAGATCGTGTTGAGTTTTTAAAAACTTTTGAATTTTTTCTCAAATAAATCAAACGCGTTCTGGGAGTCTTTAGCCTGCGGAAATCGACGCCGAGGGGAATCAGAATATTTTTCATTAGGAACTACAACTCATTTACTCGTTGCAAATGTTCGCGACTAGTGTCTGTCATGTTGTACAATGTAGCGTTGTATAGACTTCGCGAAATACTGAGTTTATTCATTCCAACATAATCACGCTAAATAAGACGAATGATAAGTTTTTTTTCTACCTAGATTAAAGAATGATTAATCTAATTATAAACTTCGTAGAAATAAATCGTACAACGTATTAATTTATTTTTATCACAATACGATAATTATTACTTAGAAACAAGTTCAATGCTATGAGCACGATATATATTATCGTCTATGGTGTTCTTTAATGATTTCGCATCGCGAAAAAACATAAAAACTGTTTATTCGATTGTCACGCTAATTGTTTTTTTCGATACAATAAAAAATACAGAGCACCAATCTGAACGTTCAAATTATGTGACGACGGCTGTTAAATCAACCTGGTTGTGGTGACCTCTGCGGGTGGGTATACATTTTATTTCAAACAAAACTTTTTCAATATTTTAATGTTTACGAATATTGCGACCACGAGGAGAAACGGACACGGCAGGGATCCCTAATAAGGCTAACCTAAACATTAGTTTGTAACAGAAACGTACGTACACGGTATAATAATTAGTTTCTATCAGTAATGATTTCGGAAATCGTGATTATGGGATTTAACGATTTTCCGATTGTACAAAATCGACTCAATCGGAACCGTTTGTTGTACATATTTCTGCGCGTTTCTCTGAATATTTCTGTCGAACGAGGAAAAATCGATTGCAATTGAAAATTTTCGACGAAAAACCGTCTCGTCTGATTACAACACTTCGAATCGCGTATTGGATACTTTCGAGCGGTGACGGCTGATAACAGTCGTTGTTGGTGAGTCTTACCGATATTATCACAGCTTTACGTTGACGCGTCCCCAGCCGAAGTGGTCAGTATCGCTTCCAATGGTGTTTTCTTTCTTGTTTTGTATTGAATCTGCAAACAAAAATCCACACCCCCACCGTGTACTGTAGGTATACGATCAAACTGCAAAAAAAAAAAAACACGAAACAACAATGATCGGTATATTGTTTATCCAGATAAAATAAACAGCACATCGACAATG
>CM029363.1:10250856-10500960 GCA_017140985.1 Hormaphis cornu | reverse complement strand
AGGTTCTCATAAAATCGGATTTCACGGTCGTTTGATGATTAGAAAATGTTAGTAATCAACTAATACGTATATCATACGGTATCTTTTACCAGCTGTTACAGATTCATCGATAACGATAATTCCAATTTTGATTTTGGCTCGACCACAAATTTAAATATACCTACCATAACTGCTTGGCTAAAGTAAATCGTAACTATTAAAAATTCGAATGATCGGTACGACAGGAACAATTATTCTGATTTTCTAGACTAATTTTTAAAACGAATTCTAATAAAAACAAAATACATGTACCTACTATAGAACAAATCTCCCAGTTTTTTATTGGAACACCGCGTTATATAGTAATTTTTATGCATTCCGTCACCTAACCTTGTGTTGCGATGAACACGATAAGAGCTGCGTGATTAACTAAAATGTCGAACACGAATATTCAGTTTTTATCCTTTCGATTAGTTTAGTGAAACGTTCGAATAACATCAATTTAGTTAATGGTATACGTTTTCCGTTCCGCTATAGGTATCACATTATCGTACATGCGAAAAATTGTGTTCAATGTGTTCTGATTACACAGAAAATACGTGAAATTTAATCTTTCACACCACTGATACAGTTACAAAATAATTATTGAAATAACATTTGGAAAACTAAATACTCAGTTTCTTAAAAATAGAACATGGGTAAATATTACGATAAAATTCGACGCGTTGAAGTACAAACGAGACTTAAATTTAAAATAGCGACAGTGTTCACACAGTTCGAAACGAACTGTTTCTATATAAGAAGCACTCGACTTCTATCTACATCCCGATGTTAGTGAAGGCGACTTAAAATTTAAACCGAAATCGCGTTAGTATAAAAAATATAGGTATGTGTTTGTGTTAGGTGTTCAAAGCGTGTTAAGAATAATCGTTATTGTCGTTGTTAGTTATTCGGTTTAATAAAATTGTCTTGTATTTTTGTGTCTGTTTCGTTTAATAAAATGATTACCTTTTGCGTGTTTGGGACCGATTCAAATGACTCGTCCAGTTCAGGCGTAAAACGATTTTTGGAAAATAATATGTTTTCTCTTTTTACACGTCATTCACCCGCCACTTCCGAGAGAGGGATGATAAAAAAGCAAAAATAAATAATACATTATACAGCGGCGGACCGTTGGCCTTTTAATTTTGTGTAGGGCGTTCGTTCCGTTTCTCGGTAACCGCAGTATCACGCAGTAGTAATATAACTTGGCAAAGAATAAAGGAAGCTTGTACCACACAAATGAACCATAAAGAATATTGGTGTGAAATGAATAAAATATTAATAACAATAATCAACGTAAACAAAGCGAAATAAATAGACTTTTCCACCATTTTTTTTTTTTTTTTTTTTTTTTTTATCAGAATACTGTACAAGTCATTTTATATACACAATAATGAATTATCAAAAATAAATAATGAATAGAGTATAAATAAATAAATTAAAAAAAAAAAAAAAAAAAAAAAAATAATAATAATAATAATCCGCAAAGTTAATTGTGAATTTCGTTTCGATTTTACAATAAGTAAAATTCAATATAGGAGTTGTGACTAGATGTAAGTTATCCGAAATTATAATAATAATAATAATAATAATAAAAATAATAATATAATAATAATAATTATAGTTACAATTAATTATAATGATGTAATATTAATAATAATAATAATAATAATAATAGTAATAATAATAATCAATAATCATAAATTAATATAATAGTAGTAATAATAAAAATTATAATAAATAAATAAATTTTGATAAAAAAAATTATACATAATACACAACTGGTATATTATTTACACAAAAAAATTTGATTATAACACTTTTAGCTCAGAAATTTTTTTTTACTAAATTAAAAAAAAATCTTTGGTAAAAATTTTGAATAAAATTTTGATAGTTAAAAAAAAAATAATAATTAAGGTAATGCCTGTGTATATAAATAAATATCTATTAGATTTAATCTGCAAGTATAGTAATATAAACCTAACAATAATAGGATCCGGAAAAGCCTAGTTTACAGAAATAATTCAAAGACGGATCATACATACTGCTTTTGTTAACAATGTCTTTGTTTTCACACCGTTGACCCTTGAAGCCTTCGGCGCATCTGAAATTCAAAAACGCCATAATGTTATAATGGAATTAGTTATTTTACCTAACTAATAATTTTGCAGTTTATTTTTAAAAAGACCGACGAAAAAATGTCATTCGAACAATAATATTTTTGCGTAGGCAGTGTTTTTCAAACTGTATATAGTATAACGTATAGGTACTAAAAAAATTTCGATCGCTTCGAAATCGATCGAATCGAAAAAAATGTTATTAAACCGAAACTGGAGTTTAAAAATTAACTACCTATAAACACTAATTTCGATTTTTTTTTTTTTTACTTCATCAAACACACAGGTGTACGTTATAATTTATACAGCGGCAGTGTACAGTTTTCTATTTTAGTTTTAATATTGAACGAAAAATTTACAAAAATTTGTAGGCACCGACTAAATTTAAACTCACGAATTAATAAAAACAAAATTTGATCTCGAATCCCGATTTGTCAATTTGTCTAAGGTTTTTCAATTAATCGAATCGGTTTTTTTATCGTTTATTCAACAAGTTTAATTACGATTTTCCGTTATCGTATACGTTGATAGAAAAAAAAATTGTCAATTCGTCCTTCAGAAACAGTTTTGGAGTTTCCGAGTCACACTGATTTTACAATGATGTTATTTTCTGGAAACAGATTTTTGGAGTAGAAATGCTCCAAACTTTTATTATGCCTCGAACAGTAGTAGGTAATTAGCCTGAGATGGTTGGTATTTTATTCGTAGTTTTTTTTTCGATTTTTCACCTTCCAAACTAGTGTCCCTCCCACGCAAAGCTCAACTCCGGAGCGAGGTCGCTACACCTTTTTTCTTTAGATTTTCCGTTAATGTTTTCATCATAGAATTTGCGGTATTTGGATTTGACAAGGTGAAAATATCTGTTATCTGGCTGGTAACCGATGTTGAAAATGGACATCATACCTGAATAATACACATTCTTGTGATTGCTTTGAACGGTTTTGCATTTTCGTATTTTTCCTACTCTATTTTATAATCCGATCGCTTTGGGTAAAAAGATCGATCTTTGTTCATTCACTTTATTCGACGTCACTAAGTAGATCTCTAAAATAACCTATAATACCGCAGTAATCGGAGGTTTCGGATTTTGTACCGGTCTGCGCATTTAATTATTGAGTTTTTGTAATACTCGTTCTAATTCAGACTCACTGGCAAACGAGCTCTCCGATGGTTTCGTAGAACGTACACGTGCCCCCGTTCAGACAATAGACGAGATCTGCTGGACAGGGACCGCCGACCAACGGCCACAGCGGCGCTGTTGCTGAAAAACGAACAATTAAAAATAATTTAAATAACGCATCGGAACGACGATTCGACATTGTTTGTTTATTCGCAGCCGTCGTGAAAAGCCGGTCATATTTATGGTACTGCTCCGAGAAGGGAGCCTTAACTACATCGCGTAATTCGTCTATAAAAAGAGCTGAAATAATACTGTAAGGTTAGGTTCTCCACCGTTCCAAAATAGTTTCAGATGTCCGCTGTTCAATATAGAACAACAACGCATCGTTTAAATCTCAACGACGAGATGCGTTTTAAACGTTAGCGAATTCGCGTATACTCGATCGACCTTGATATTTTGAAAAAAAAAAAACGACAAAGCGATTTCAGTTCGACGTAGTTTATTTCCAATCGAGTTTTACATTTTTATCATCGCGTGTTTCGACTGAATCTGAAACGACCATAATCATTCGTGTCGAATGCGACACGTGCGTCGCGGGTAGACAGATCGAAAAAAGT
This sequence comes from Hormaphis cornu, assembly GCA_017140985.1. Taxonomy (NCBI): domain Eukaryota; kingdom Metazoa; phylum Arthropoda; class Insecta; order Hemiptera; family Hormaphididae; genus Hormaphis; species Hormaphis cornu. Next base: position 10,497,085 of record CM029363.1, on the reverse strand, counting down.
TCCGTCAAAACGTTGTCCGAAAATCGCAATTAACTGTAGCCGGTTCGGTAAACCGCGGGACACATTCCGTTTTGTAAAATGTATCGGCTGTATAATTATGGCCAAAAACAGACAAATGTGTGTCGACACACAACAATACGACGTCACACACGCGCCACGTTTACGAACACGTGAAAGCTACGTACGTTGTGCGGCGGGAACTTGACCGCGAAAAGTGTGTACCGACCGAGGTCGGAAAACGTATAAACGTCTTTAAAACATGGCGATGCAGTGTTATTTATTGTTTGATTTTATCGCACGGTGTTTTGATATGGGGGGCCGGGACCGTTCCGAAGATATCCGAAACGTAAAGAACAAACGAGACCGATTTTTTTCCACACGTACTCGCGCATAACGAGTGTAGAAAACTGTCGAAAAAAAAGAAAAGGATCGCGATTTTCGACATTTTGCGCCGTCGTGTCGAGACAAATTCATTCGTTCGACATCGGGTTCATAGTAAAAATTCCGGCGCTGCTGTCGTTGGCGCGAGACGATGTGCGAGGTCGAAAACAAAATAAAAGGTTGCGGGTATACTCTCGTTTTGGAGGAAGAGGAGATTTTTCCGCTGGAATCAAACACCGCGGGAAACGTCGAGTTGAAAAAAACAAAAAAAAAACTGCCGTTCGTTCACGTTTTTTTACGTTTTAAGATTTGTGCGCGCCAGTTTCGACCGACTTCAAAAAAGAGGAGGCGCCGCGTTCGACTTTTTTTTGTACGTACCTCACCGTTCGATCGCTCCGCCAATATTACGAACCCGATTTCGATGATTAATTTTTTATATATATAGGTCACGCTCAAGAGGTGGTCGCATGAGAAATTTATGGGTCTGTTATGGGCTGTAGACTGTTGTCAACGCGAAACCTACTGCTAAAGGTCCGTGTAACGCGCGTCAAACGTTAAAAAAAAAAACCTTTGTTTCTTTTTTTTTTCCCGTAAAACCCGTCCTGCCTTAACCGTCCAGCATGGTACACACCACAGCGCAATAATGAATAATAATAACGCGATGTTAATTGTGTGTGTGTACTTACGTCGTGCAACCCGTTTTGAACGGTTCTCGACGAAAAAATAAATAAGTAACAACGAAAATATGCGCGTGGTAAAAAAAAAAAAACCGGGCGCCCGCCACGGTTTTTTTCTCCGCGCCGAGCGCGGCCCGAGGATAACCCAATTATTGGCCGTCGCGCGCCGACCACCGCGCGCGGCCGCCTCGCTGATGGATTGTTTACATTATTGAATCTCGCCTGTATGTCTGCCGCCGCCGCCGCACGTTAATATTATTATATACGCTCGCCGAGTACTACGATATTATCATCATTATTATTATCGCAGTTGTTGTTGTTGTTGTTGTTACGGCGTGACGCGAAAACGGGCCGGCCGAAAAAATCCGTCGATTCTCGAGACGGAATTCCGCAGAAAAATCGCGTGTCCGTAAGTGCCGGATAATTTTGGGGTATACGTACGTTCGTCGTTCCTCGTTACGATATATGTATATATATATATCGGGACAGCTAGTATATATATTATATATACTAGCTGTCCCGACCCGGCGTTGCCCGGGATGGTCAAGGCTTTGTGAATTAATTCGAAACGAAAGTCAGTGACCGAGTCAGACGAATTCGGGTACCCTGTTACGCCGCCTCGGAATTCGTCTGGGTCGTGTTCTAATGTACCGAGGTAATACCCTTCGACTCGACTCCCTCGGGGTCGCATTTTAAAAAATCCGTTCTTTAGTGAACATCGTGGAATGTAAAACTACCGACCGAATTTCGTGCTCAGCGGTTCCGGCTTGGCGGTATTTTCTATTTTTAACACCCGTAGGATTTCAAAAAATAAAGTTTTTACAGACAGCGTTTGTATGTTTCACCGAGTGTGCACTTAATTTTGAAAAAGTCGGACGAAACAAACGTTTTAAATTCTTACCCGTTTTAACCCCCTTACGGGTTGTATTTTGAAAAACCCTCTCTTAGTGAGCGCCCTACGACCCTGCAGAAAGCTACATACCAAGTTTCATTTGAATCCGTACGGCGGTTTTTGAGATTTCGTGACGAGTGTGTCAGCGAATGAGTGGTATTTGGCTTTTATGTATAAGATTGCGGAGGAGAATGATGATAATAGTAAAACGGTTTAGTTCTGATGAAAATAAATAATAACGTGCGTTTTATCTCGTCACTAGATACGATTATCTTTCTTTCTCATTTCAAACGTACCCTCTGTTTATCTACTGTTTTGGCGACAATATAACCCGTCCCGCGGCTTTCCCGTTTTTTTCCCCGCGCGTATTTTTTTACGGAAACGGCTATCGTAAGGACAGACACGATCGCGCCTACATATTTGAGACGGTAGGCAGCAGTGTAGTCGTGTTAAAAAGTAAAAAACCTTGTTCCGCGGGCGGCCGACTGTCACGGCGGTTTCCGAGTGGCGTTAAAAAACAAAAATATCCGCGTTTCGGAAGACCTTTCGGGGTATATTCTACCCGAAACAAATGTTCAATACACCCGGGTTTACGGATGCAGAGTTTCGGTGATCGTGCATCTGTATGTATAAATAACGGCTCTGTACAACCTGACCGACCGCCGTCAACGCGTTGAATAAACATCGCAGAACTTTCGAGATTTTCGCGCGTTTTGCCGAAACGAACGGACGCGATTGACCGTTTACCGCGCGGCGACACGTTCGAAACAATGTTTTTTTAGAATTTATTTTCTCGTCGGACCGAAAAATAATAAAATTATTATCGGTGCATCCCGGGCACGGCCAAGAGAAAACGGCCATCTCAATTATCGAGTTCCCACACGTGAACGATCGTAAAGTTAATTAACGACCCCTTTTCCGAATGAGACGCGTTGCACCGTCGGGTTCTCTGTGCTGCGCCTCGGGGGCAAACGATACCGCGTTCAAACGACGTAATAACGATTATACGTTGCGAGGCCCGCCGACCGTTTGCGCGACGGTCTTCGAAGAGCGATCGAGATAACAACTGAGGAAAATCAAAACGGAACGCGCGTTATTGATATTTTCCGTGTTACGTTACGTCGTTATAAGGTACTTTCTTGGAAAAAAAAAGAAAAAATACCCACGCCGAAAGACGGTTTTAACGAACAGTTATCGAACGCACGGGTACAGTTCTGTGTCAACAACATTTAATTCCGGGGTAAGATTCCGGGTGTTTCACGTAATTGTGCGGACAAAAATAACACTGTGTGTGTCTTGTACACACGCTATAGTCGAGTGTGGGCATAAAAGATATCACGTTTTCCGAGATCGCATAAAGAAAAGAGAATATCGTTTCCTCGTGACAAAAAAAAAAATAATCTTTTTCAGACACGCGTTTTTCGGGGTGACGTTTTAGCTGCGGCGTTAAAAACCGACTGTAACGTACAACTCGACGCTCGACGATATTTTCAACGACGACGCTAAAACGCGTATTTTCACGGTAGTTATGGCCTCTCTGTTGATCAACCGTGGCCGCGTGTCCGTACAGAGCGACAGAGTTTTAATCCGTACGTCGATACGAATCGTTTAGATGCGCCCTTCACGAAAAATTCTAGGAAAATATCGGTGAAAAGTCGACGACTGCGGCTTATAACTATCCCGTGGCGCGAGTTGTTCGAAACGAAGGCAAAACCTAACGGCGGAAGTCCGTAAGGCGTACGCGCGGATCAGAAACACAGATTGTTTCGCGTGGAAAGCGAAAGAAGCCTCAACGGCGTCGACGGCGTAAAGAATAGTAGTATCGTGAGAACAGGAGAACGCGGCAAACGTCCGAGGCCGTAAAATGGGACAGAAGAGGACGCGGCGGAGACCGGCGGGGATGGGTTGGACGGGAGTGTGATTAGCGAAATCTTCAGACGAGGAATACGCTCGAAGACACCGAAATCACAACGGAAGAAGAAGAGTTTGAAGAACGTGATTAAAACCGTTCGAGCGACACCGAAATGCGCCGGGACGATTCGGAACGCGGAGAATGTGCCGCGTTTTCTCGACGGTGGCACGAAAAAAAAACACCCTGTACACGCGCCGGACGAAGAAGGGCACGCACGTTATTTTACTTGTTACTATTATTATTAACTGTTGCACCGGGACCCGAGCACGTACGCGCATTTTATATACATTGATCGAAACACGCCGAACAGATGGCGCGTGTGTGTGTGAGAAAACGGCCACCGAGATCGGCGACCACACGTGATACGCGTCTGACCGGTGTGCGCGTGAGCACGCACGCTCGCGCCTCTCCCGTCGCCGCTCAAAACCGAGAAGACGCGCGCGGTGTATCGTCGGACAGTGTAACAACCGTACGGTATGGGAGCGTCGTCGTGGCCGACCCGTGGCGTGTTTTTCGGCCGTTCTGTTTGTGCGAACCCGGGGAAATCGGGTCGTCCGCGGGTGTAGGAGTTTGTTTTTCGTGGTTTTTTTTATATTTTTCCGATTTATCGTTGTGCGACGACGGCACAGACGCTCGAAACGCGCACCGCGACGACATTCAGCGCGCTTAAGAAAAAAGTGTTTTTAAAAATTGATTCCGACGCGAAAACACGCAAAACCGAACGGTTTCGCCTATGTTTTCGTTGAAATTCTCGCGTCCAGAGAGAAACGTTTGTTGTTGTAGAAATCGACGTGCGCGTTGATCGGAGTCTGTCGAGTCGAGAAGAAAAAAGAAAGGGGTTTGACTTACCCCCGCGGAAAATGAAACGCGTTTCGAAATTCGTACACTCGCCAACGTTTTTGTAGGTTAACGATTCTGTTACACGCGTTAAAAGTTCAAAATTATTCTTCCGTGTTTCGCATGTGCGTACGTGGCAGCTAACGGTAAAAAAAGGTCGTCTATTAATTGAAAACAGTAGTACTGTTCCGAGTGATGATGATCCGGGGTAGACTCTTTGACGGGTCGGGTTTATAACATTATATTTTGTTATCGGTAGCATCGTCTTGAACGCGCACTGTTTTTACACGTTAGACAGACTTTCACGACGTACGTCACTTAGAAAACACAACGTAGATTTCGATATGCATTTTCACATACACAGAGTTAATAAGACAAAAGAGGATTTTTTTTATACTTACCGTTGTCCGGTTTGGAATTAATTATGACTTGGGCCGACGAGACTGCCACGTGGCCGGTTTGGACTCCGGTGCCTCTGCACTCGTACTTGCCACCGTCTTCTAGCCTCACTCTCGGTATCACGAGCATCGATCTTTTCCTTGAACAAAATCCTTTAGTCAGAACGTTAAAGCAAAGCAGTGTTCCGCGTGTTTCAATGCGCAGTGCAGCGGATTAGCGAACATCGGACGAATCATTGTAGGCGGGTTGTAACACACGTTATGTGTGTGCGGGGAAAACTTTAATTCGTTTATGAAAAACGCGGACACGATAAGAAAACCTGTTCGACGATACCCACGAAAACATTGCTCGGCGTTACGGTTTTCTAAAACGTCGGTCTAAACCGTCGTTATATAAATAATAGGGTGTGTACAAACTAACGCTCAGAACCAATACAACTGGTGGTGTTTGATTATTTGTCTCCCGTTACTTTTTGTATTGAATCCGTCGCCTGCCCACCAGAATCGGCACGCCGTCTTTGAACCATTGCAGGGCGGGCATCGGGTTGCCTTTGGCTCGGCAGATCAGCTTCAAAGCGCTTTTCGCTTTCAGCGTCATGTTTCGGAGACCCCAAACTTCGATCGGCTGAACTGCGAACAAAAAAAACGAAGCAGAAAAATAAAATACGTCGGATGTCGATAACTGTTGTATTGTCTGTCCTACGATTCGAGACTGCACGCCGATCGCGCAGTTACGTCTTTTAAAAACGTTTTTACTCGTGTGTGTGTGTGTGTGTACTTCAAGTGAAACGTTTTACGAATATAATTGAAGTGTCCCAATGGATTTTTGTGTGTTTTACAAGGCGGTCACTAACATATCACGTACTTTCTACGCGCGTTTGTACATAATACGCAACAACAAAACAAGTTGACCGCATACGAAATAAACACACTCGTATAAAAAACGAAGATGACGTAGTAAAAACCAAAATGACGAGTGTGCGACAAACTTCTGCGACAATTCAGAACACCGTATGAAAATGATACAAGCCCGTTGTCGTATAGAACATAAAACGCATAAAACGCACCGCGATTTTTATTGTACAGGTCAGTGTTGTTGCACAGCAATACTAGTAAGCGAAATTAACGGACAGTGCGATGTAGGTACCAGTGTATTGTGTAAAAATTGTAAAAATTCTGGCAGTGTGATTCGCATTTAAAATGTTTTGACTTTAGGTTAGGTTACTGTGCACTTGTAAAAAATTAGTGCGAAACCTGATTGTTATTTTTTTAGTAAAAAGACGCGACGATTGTCGAATAATGTTGGACTGCTGAATACAAAACATATGCATTGCCTAACGTCTTGGTCGTCAAAACGGTTTCAAATCCACAAAAACGGATGAACATTTTAAATTTCGCTTTTTCATTAGACATAATATCAGCCCCGAATAAACAAAACAGTCTTTCAAAAAACGACAACGACGAGGAGAACATTACGATTTAAAACGCGGCGATAACAGTGGCGCAACTAGAGCTCAAATCTTGGGGGTGCTAAAAAAGAAGTTGGGGGTGCTTCAGCACCCCATAGCACCCCCGTAGTTGCGCCACTGGGCGATAAAACGTCGTTTCAGAGTGGTGGTGCCGGCGTCCCTGTCTACGATATCATTAGGTTTTGCCGCGGCGAATCCGTCCCTTCGTCCACACGGTTCGATTGCAAAATCGGCGATTCGAAATTCTCGTGCGCGGGTCACGACGGTCTGCAACAACGTGGACAACATCGGACCCGCGACTGCGAAAAAAGACGCCGCGGGAATCTACAGAAATTCTCGTTTGGACACCCACACGTAAGACCCGACCGATACCTTTTTAAGACGCACGACGCACACGTCCTGTACCTGGGACCACGTCGCATCTGCCCGTCGTTTATTTTATCCGTGAATTCCGTTTTGGCGCACGTTCCGCGCGGGGGGATAATATCACGACCGACGACATTGAACGCGTGAAACTTCGCGCGAAACATCGGGGTGTACGGAATTTCGGTGGCTACCACTTGTACTCTGTTTAGAAATCTACAGCGTCCCCGTGATAAATACGAGAATAGAAAAATAGTTAAAACTCAAAACGCGTTCCGATCGAGCTGGGACGATGTCGCCGCAGTAGGTCGTTGAAAACTGCCACTAGGTCGACTGCGTGTTTTGTAGACGGTCTAGGAACGCGAAATTGACGTTACCCCGGACGCGTTCGAAAGTACGGTTTTCAACTAGTCTCGGCGGAAAAAACGAATTTTTAATTCAAGCAATTACAAAAAAAAATCGGTCGAGTTACTACCTTATTACTTATTACTTGTAACGTTTTCGCGGACATCTGGAAATACAATTGCGTTGCGTGTACAAATGAGGTGAAAAAGACGTTTTGAATTGTGATTTCGATTCGATCGACCGTTCATCGGTATTATATTGCTATTCGCTATACACGACGTACGACTATTTAAACCATTGGAGCAGGCCTCGCACCCCCGAATCACTCTTCCAAACCGATACGCACCGGTGTTTTGCGAAAAATAATAACAAACAGACCCACGAAAATTCAACCGAACCTGCGCGGTTAAAATAATATCGCTATAAATCGACGAAAATACTTATCGTGAAAAAAAAAAAATGCAAAACGCCTGTATAGTGTGTGTGATTTGAGTTTGTAAGCGGATCATGCGTACTTAACATTTTCGTACGAACGAAAAGCGGTTCGGAACTTATTGGCGCTAGTTCCGGACGGAAATCACACGACATCCCAGATCGTCCGTTTTTCGTATCGTCCAAACGCGTCTTCCAGTTTTTGAAAATAACCGTTTAAAAATACGGTTTCGGGACGGCGGAAAACAATAGTTTTAGGGCTGCTCCGCAAAGTCTCTCTGTCTCTACACTCGTGTCTCCGAGTCCCCGAATCCGGTGTACACGATTTGTCCCGTCCCGTCTCGTCCCCTCGCTGTGCGCATCGCCACCGGGGACGCGCGCGCCACTTCCGCGGACGGCCGCGATTTTGTCACGCTCCGGCCACCACTCGTCTGCGGGTCCACATTTGATACGGATTGATAAAAGTATGTCCTTCTCGGCGCGCAGCTGCGGCCGGTTCCGCGTACCCGGCCGCGCCACAGGAATCGCGGTGTGCAAAATTAATATTGCGTACACGCGTACCGGCGAGCCATCGTCGTCGTCGTCGTCGTCGTGCATCGTTGTTGTCGTCGTGCATCGTTGTTGTCGTCGTCGAGATACGTGACGCGGTTCGTCAAAGAAGCAGACGCGGCGACACGGAAAACCGTACCGCGATCGCCGCACCGTCGTCTGTCCCACGTCGCGCGGTGTGCGACCGCAACACACATGCCCATCTTGGACGATCCCCGCCGCTGCCACCGCTGCCTCCGCGCGTATTATTTTTTCCTCTCTTCGCGTTTTTTTCTCTCAAAACCCCGATGTCTGCGAAACAAATGTTTTCACCGGCGCGATTCCGAGGCGAGCAAAAAAATGTTACGTTTTCCGGGCGCTGCGCTGTGTCCGCGGGCGGTCCGAGCGCGAAAACGGGGAGAAAAAAACCCGGGACGGCGTACGTCCGCGTGGTCGCGGTTTCGGTGTCCCGGTTGAAATCACGTCGTTCGCGCTACGACGTCGAACGAGGCCAAAGACTTTTGTCAAAGCGCGAAAACGTCAACGCGATCGTGAAAGTTGTCAAAATTTTAGACGACGTCGGTTTTACGACGATGTTTTGTTTTCCGCGCGATATAAAAGGCTCTAGTAGAAAAACCGTGCCGATCTCAACGCGCGAAAGACTGGATTCGGGACGGTTTCAAGCGCTCTTTGGAAATTTCGATCCGAGGGAAAAAAGAAAACTTTCGAACTGCTCCGACCGACGTGAAATTTTTCAATCTCACGCCGTCGTCTCACTTCCGCAAAATCTCTAGTTGTTAAGTCTCGAAACTCAAATACGACGTAAAAAAAAATATAGTTTTACACGCGTGGTTAAAAAATTTAGAAAATCGGTAGACGCGATTTTGGCTTACGGCCGATTTCGCGTTGTCATTTTGTCGTAAGACGTATAACTCGTCATTCCGGGTGGCTGTGTATTTCTTATGCGGAGGGGGGAACAAACGATTACGGGAAACACGCGTTTTTTCCAAAGATTTTTTCGATCGTAACATCCGAAATAGAGATCGGACCGAGCTGAAACTGCTACGCAACACCAAAAATAGGAACGGTACAGATTCGACGGGAGTGTTAATTATTTGTTGAAGAGCGATGTTTCTACCACGACGTGTGTACTAGACGACTGAGCTCGCTCGGAACCGTATTTTCGAAGGCAACGATTCAGAGATTAAACACCGCGTTTCTAAACCACGACTTTTAAAAACCGGCGACCCGCCCGAAGCTACCCCCCGTCAAACTGCCCCCGCGCGCGACCGATCACGGCTTTTTTTTATGGTTTACGACCAAAAAAGTTATAAGAAAAACACCACGCGGAGTGTCCACGGTCAGAAAAGTTACTGACACACGCGAGCATATCCGAAAATGTTTTTTACCTAAACAAAAAAAAACGTCGTTCTTCGCCGCGCGCTGCTCATCTGCGCCTCCGCCGTATAATCTCAACGCATTATGCGGGTTATTGTTATGGCGAACGCGTTTCGTAATATCCACGGTCGCCGCCTAGGGCGGGGTAAAAAGAGAAACGTATACGTTAGATATTTTATTATTTTTTTTAATACTGTACGTGTTGTACAGTGAGAAAGAGCCAGAGGGACCAAGCCCGGGTAATACGATGGGAAAATGTTGTCGTTTGCCTATGTATGGGACACGCGGTGTGCGTGCGTGCGCGTGTGCGTGTGCTACTGGAACAACCACGCGGTCCGGTTGTGCTCCGATCGCCGACTATGGCAAGTGTCTCTTTAGTTCGCAGCATTATGTGCACACGCGGAACAGTGTTTTATCTTATATTTTCGTATTATTCGCGCACGTCATAATATTATTGTGTCGTGTACACGGCGATGTGTGTGCGCGTCGTCGGTGCGGCAAACCCGGTGTCCTCGGCGACACGAGAAAACTGCAGATGAGACGAACAATTTAACAGTCTCGCGTGCGTACCATATACGTACGAATTGCGGGCCGCAGCAGGGTCGCGCGGCGCCGTCGACGACGTTTGGCGGGACCTTGAAAAAGGGCGCGTACTATAACTACGGTTGCCTCCCGATGTAAAAAAAAAAAAAGGTCAACAACTCTTATACGAGCTTGCCTCCCAACGTACCCTAGTTTTTATCGCTAAACGAGAAGAGTCCGGTACTGTGATTCGCTTCTAACGGGCGGGTATTAAAGCCGTGCGAACGTTTCCAAACACGCATAAAAATAAGTTTCGAGGCCGTAATCTATGACCACGCAGATAGCCGGATTCCGTCCCGGTTACATCCGAATTCCGTCCCGCGCCTTTCACTAGCAAGCTAAACATCAAACCGAACGGCCTAAAACCTATTGCGCTCCGAACACATTACGACGCCACTTAGTCTAACCCCGAACCGAACCTAAATATTCTTTTCCCGGGACCCACCCAGTTCGCCGAGTTAGAAATGTACAAAGATTAACGGTGTCTGTGTGTTTATGAACCACCTACTACTTAATACACGAGAGACGACTAGCAGTATGGAAGTTCCTGGGAGGCAACTCGTATATAGTAATGAGCTACCTGGTCATCGGAGGCAACTAGCGTGCGCCGTTGAAAAACTCGGCACGTCGAAAAGCCGAAAACCCGTGTAACTGTGGCCCTAAAAAGACCGTCAGTCAGTCAGTCAGCCCGTCAGTCAGTCAGTCCGTCGCTGGAAAATCGCAACAGTCGCAGGACCGGCAACTGGTTTCGAACGAATCCGCTTAGAGTGATCGTCGATACGTCTCGGAATCCGGAGCGGACTTGTTCCAAACCGAACAGGGACGGGGCAAACGCGGCGCACTGGTGCCCCTCGGAAACCCGCCCCTGATGTTGTAACGTAAGACGCGGTGTGTTTAATGTACGCCCGACGAAAAAGTGTCCGCAAAAATCGAACCGGCCGTTCGTTTGAAAATTGCCGAGCGTTTATAGTTTTCTCGCGGAGTTTTTTTGAAGTTCCCTACGGACAAGACACATCGGCACGGATTGCGACAATCGTTGAATTTCGATCGTGTCTGCGCGTTGTAGATAATTATTTCGCTGTCGTCGATAAACGAAATCGGACGAGCGTCAGAATGCACATTCGCAATACGTGCGTTATGAAAAGCTCGCCTAAGCGAGTTTCGCTCGATGAATCGAATTCGGGCAAGGACGTCGGTTGAACGGTTAATGCTGGCCTCGCCTCGCCCATAAACCGTAATTTTTAGAACGTTTCTGATATATCTGCACTGTGTAGGTGTTGTGTGATATCGCGCGATGACTATTTATCGCGGTGTTCTACATCGTTTGGTTTGTGTTCCGGGGCAATGGAAACGAATTCTTACCACCCGGTCGGTGTTTAACGTTTGTTCTCGCGATAAAAATATAAAACAAAATGTACCTGATGTTGGATATTTTTAGGTTTGCGTTTTTACGCGATTGATCGGACACGCGGTGATAAAACGAACGGCGACGTGCTGTTATTGCCGTTTAAGATCGAATTTCCGAACGATAATGAAAAAAAATATCAGCCGTCCCGAAGCGTTTTGTGCGTTTCGAGGAAATTTTCAAACGCGCGAATCGACTCTGACAAAAATGCATTTTTGACTTTTTTCCGTATCAGTTAGCGTCCAACGAAAAAATCGAATCAATTAACTGTATACGTTTTACGTGGAAAAAAAAACGGTGGTCGTGGGACAAACGAAAGCAATGTTCTTCCATCGACCGTCGTTCGCGTTCAACGGGGGCCGGCCAACACCACGTGGTGTCGATGTCGTTTCCTCCTTGGATTCAACAAAAAGCGACGGTCCTCCGAAAAATAAGACGAATTTAAAAGATTTAAAGAATAAAAAATAGACGTACCGGCACGCGATTCAACCGTTTGTCCCCGCGCGGTCCGGCCCGATAATCGAAATCAACGAAACGATTTATAGCCGCTTACCGACAACGAGAACTGTAACATCGAGTGACGCACATATTCAACAAGTTCTTCGATCACTTGATTTTTCGCAAATCTACCGGGTAGTTTCCAGAGATAAGCGCCAGTCAATGAAATAAATAAAAAAAATCGCCTTTTTTTTTTTTAGCGGATTTTGTTGTACAATTGAGTTATTACAAACATTCGTGCAATAATAACGATCGCGATAGTATATTTGTCTAATTTTTTGGCACCGCATCCAGACAGTGCACACCCGGCCGCGATGACTCATTCAACGCCAGCGCACGATATTTTGCTCCCATTTATATATACTCCGCTCGCCAAATAATATTATATAACATTATCGTGTTGTATCGTACCGTTTTTGAAATTCAAAGTCGTTAAGAGCCGTAAGTAAGTAAAAAGAGCGATTCGACGACGACGTTGTACCGTATAAAAATCGCGAGTTATCGCTCGAGTATAGAATTTAAACGTTTTGCGGCCCGGAGCAAAAATGGTTTTGAGGCCCATAACAACGAAAAATTTTATCCCAAAAAGGGTAAAAGTGTCTAAAAAGAAAAAAAATTGAAAACTCAGCAGCAGCTTTCCCCACTAAATCTAAAGAAAATTGGTTATCGATATAAATAATCAAAAAAATTCGACGCCCCCAAACATGTGACAAATCGGCCCTGAGAGTATATAGGTATACTAATGCGCCTATAGTCTGTACTATACCAGAGGAACTAAAATAGACCTTAAACATCTTTTTGAAAAAGAACTCAGTTTCCCCGCATCCACTCCGAATCAAGCACTACGCGCTACGAAAGTAACACTGGACGTCCAAATTGTGAAATCCGTCCGAATTTTTATAAAATTTTAGATATTAAATGGACGTGTTTTTTAAAAATGTTAAAAACTGCTTAAAACGGAGTAACCTTATTACTTGTACATTTTCGGAAAGATCGCGCGCTATAACCATCATTAATTCGAAAAAAAAAAAAAAAATTTAATAAATTTATAAAATTTTAATACGCCCCATTTATGTTCGGTGAGAGATTTCATGTAACAGTTGACATAAATTTATGGACTGCACAGGTAACAGCGTACTTGTATATCCTAGTAAACCGTTGAGAAGTATACGATAGCCGTGAAACAATAATAATGATAATAATAATAAAAAAAAGTTATTTTTTGGCATTTAACAAAACGTAGGTACTACGAAAAACGAAACGTAGGTGCTATTTACGTACTCGAGTATTAAATTTCACGCCGTATTGTTTACCGTACGTCATTATTATTAGTACTTAACGGTAAGGCTATATAATTCTCGCGATAAAATAAAAAAACAAATTTTTTTACAAGTGATAACGTTTGTATTATATTTATTTGTTGCACACGAACGCGGGTTCTTAAATATTATGGATAGTAACAATAATCATTATAGACGGACTACGTGATACGTACCTGCCGATTACGTTTCGTGAAAATATAATTTTTCTGGTTTCTTATAGCGATCGAACGTAACAAAAATGCGTGAAATTTACCGAACGTGTAAATAACATGAAATGTATTTACTCCGTTCTTTGCGTTGAAACTATTCGGTTAACACAAAACTGTACAAGTGTCAATACGCAATCGTATCGTAATATCGTGCTGTCGGCGTAAACTGTTCTGATGATGATGTAAATAATGGAATATCTGCAGTTTTGTTACAGCGTTATATCAATGATCATCGTACAGGGGCTGTTTCTTCTTATCCTGTCATTTATTCCGTCAAAATTTAAGGCGATTTTGAGGGTAATAAATCACGTACGGTGTGAAATCGTCGCGTAACAATATGTTGTGTATTATTCTTTTGACGATTTTAAACCATTATAATAAACAATATCGTCCGACATAATATCGTTCGTCGCGGCGTTTCGTGTCAGCATCACGCTGCTGCCAGTTGACGGTACGTTTGATCCATCAACGATCAGATTTCGAACATTATTATATTCAATTGGTTGCAGACCATTCAAGTTGTCTTCACATTTTAAAATTATTACGGTAACCGTTCGCCGCCGTGCATGGTTTTATCGAAATTATAACGGTCACGAAAAAATAAAAAAAAATACGGTTCCAACTCGATGCGTTTTAACAAAAATAATACATTATTTTCGTTACGCGCCGTTTACCGACAAATCTAGTCTTTTACGATGTCATAAAAGTACACGCTCTCCTTGATTATTTCGACCCGTTGTTCCCCTATTAATTATTCAAAACGATGCTTTATCCGAATAATAATAATAATAATATTTGGCCCCCCAAGACATCTAAAAATGTATACATCATTATATAAACGTGAAAGATGATTACTGGAACAAATGCTAAATTAGGCGATTATTCGTAACTTTTTAAACGTTTAACACCTTGACAGTGCCAATGTTCGATAGTTTTTTTTTTATTATTTGAATCATTTACAAACGAGTAGGTGGTACGTTATGTTTTAGGTCGATTGGTTTAAATAGAATCGAGTTGGTTTGATACTTTTTAGTAAAAAATCTTATAAAATTTTAAGTTTTTGGAGACCGCGAAAACCGTGCAGACGATTTATATTTGGCCGAAATATTCGGTAAAACTTATTCGTTGCCATTTAACGAACGATATAATATCATCACTATGTATGAGACGTGACAAGTTTGAATCGAAAAATTATGTTTTTGAAAATTTTTATTGATAACTGAATGTGAAATAACTGTTTCACTCAAAAGTATAAAGTATAAGTGTTCACAGCTCTTTTTTTTGTACTCTATGATTTGTAAACAATAAGTGTCACGTTTCAGTGTTGTATACTGCATATTGACGATTACGTTTATCAAATGAAGATATTCATCATGATCGTATTATTGTTATTGTATAGTTATTGTTATTATGACTTGAACTTTTTATCAGAATTATTTTTAAATTATGTTAAACACTTGACAGGTGCTAAACGATATTAAAATTGTGATGAAAAAAAAAACAGTTATTTACATGCTCAGCCTTGCATTACAATTTTTTTTTGCATAAGTTTACTTGTCGGTATACAGCAAATAACTTAATTTGTACCATAATATTTATGATAGATGGCCCCGCCGCGAAACCTATACTGCCGCGCAACCGGTTTTAAGTTGTTCTATATAATATTGTAATATTGTTCTACATTTTGTTTTATTATTCAACGATGTTTATTTTTTTTTTTTCTCTAGTTCTGTACTATACTAACAACAACACTTTTCTAGGACTTTTTTTTTTGCAGCAAAATACGCGCGATTCAATAATGTTAGAAGAACTGTTTATGATTTTTAACGTATTAATGTCATATGTATTGTGTATGAGTGTACGCCTGTGTACCGTTTTAAGACGAATTTAGACATTTATCGGCCGAAAAAAATTGTATTTTATTTCGATGGTCCTTTGAATAATTAAATATTCAATGCGGTTGTGATTCTAAATTTTGCAGAAAGCTTGAACGTACCTATAAGTTTTCGAAATCCGAAATCCAAGTGACATCGTGTACGCCATTTAAAAACAAATTTTTATTTTGAATCTTTATAAAACAATAATTTACTCCATTAATATAGAATACATTTGTATACGTGTTAATTTTTTTTTTTTGTAAACTGTGGAATTAGACCATTGCCTCGTTGGCCCGGGCCGTAGTTTCGAACGCCATCGTTCGGAGCAGAAAAATAAACGAAATAGTGTGACCGCGCGTGTTTCTCGTAAGACGTTTCGTAGATTTCAAGCGACGAGTATTACGTCTTAATAAACCGTTTCCGAAATTGTTCGTTCAATTTATATTTACGTTTTAACCGCTGTTGTTCAATAACAGCCATGTATGTAGAGATAGTTGTTGGTTGTAAAGACGGGTTCATTCCTCGTGTAAAACTCGTGTAACCTACCTTGTGTTTGAAATAAAAAAAAAAATCGTTTGCATTTTAAATGTTTAAAAAAATAAAAACGTAGAACTGATTTCTTCTTATGTAGTAGGTACAGTAGTTTTTGAGTGCAAAACTTAACCGCTGCAATGTACGCCGCTCCAAAGTAACACTTTGGATCGAACACAAAACTGGGTCGATCGATCCGATTTTGTTTATCGCGTATACGCTCGCATGATAATTTAAAACACCGACATATTATAAATGGTTTTTGGTTTATTGAGCCATAAGATTACGCGCACTAACGCGTGTGTGTTCCAAAAACAACTTATTTGGATTACTCCGAGCGCCCGGTGTGGCGGTGAAAATGTGCGGACACTGTTTTTTTTCAATCGTTCGGAGTTTATTTAAGCTCCGTTAAACGAAACGCGTCCAGTGGCTGTTCCCGTCATATTTACGACCGTCTGTGCACTGAGTGTCTACATAGCGCCGTGATCTTTATAGAAATTCCATACATTTTCGGTACTTTCAATCGCCGCAACATGTACGAAACGAAACCCTTTATACTATATTTCAGTCTCTCAAAAGGCGACATTACGTTGTATCAAAAACATCGTAATCGCTACGTTTATGTCGGACACACGAATCGTCTCGCGACCGACGGTTTGTAAATTTATACGTCTCTGCCGTTTCCCTTTAAAAATTTGTCCGCAACGCCACATAGAATCGGTTCAATAGAATCCTATAATAATTATACTATGGATTCTTGTGTTGGTCACAATGTTAATAAAAAAAAATCGTGAAACGTATTTAAAAATATTAAATCACGCGATCCGTTACAGCTGCTGCAGATACGAAGAGGTATGTAAACAATAAGCGAAAAAAAAATCAATCTATTTTCGCACATTCGCCAAAACTGACGTACGCTTTACATTTGGCTTAGAAGGTTTCTAGAAGTATTTGGAAATGTTCGAAAGCACAAGACATACTAGTTAAACGTTATAGGTATTTAACTTAAAAAAAGCCGGGATCAGTCTAGTTTGCGTGGGTAGTTTGACGGAGTGGCGCTTCGGATGGTTCGGAAATTTTGGTTCAAACGTTTAATATCCGAGATCAGTTATCCAGTACACGCGTCCTTGTAAAAACTAAATTCAGCAATAAAAATGTTCCGAAAGTCGTAAAAAAAAAAAAATTAATTTAACGTGTAAACACTCAAATCGGTTTCGATTCGATCGGGAAAACACTCGTCGCTCTCCCATCGGTGTTTTTAGTACCTATTAACGTGCGGATACGCGTTTTCGGGCTACACACGCGCGCGAAAATTCGACATTTTCGCAGTGGAATTTCTTTTCGGGTTACCACGTCCGAAGAAAGAAAAAAAATTCTAGAACCGAAATATCACCCCGGTCGGTCAGTACACCACGCTTGTCGGAAAAGTTGCTCTCTTCAAGTCCCGTAAGCTTTTCGCCCGGAAAATTCTCCGAAATTCCCCGATTTTTTTGTTTTTTACCGACTTTGAAAATCTGAGCGTTCCGTACGAAGAGAAAAGTGTACTCGTTGCGAATCACGACAGTCTTCGCCGCGAAAATATCGTCCGTCCTACATCACACGGGGGGTATACGAATCGGCGACCACCTAACGGACCCGACCGAACGCGGGATGGGACCCCCCATACGACAATACCGGGTATATAATCAATAACGGAATGACGTGTGTTGGCGATTTTTTCGTTTTTTTCTTTTCATACGACGGACACACCGCACAAGGACGGAAAAAAAAACATCAAAAATAATAGTACTATACCCGCGGTAGAGACGCCGGTGCGGGCTGCGCGTAACTCGTTCCTTATAGGTTCCTTATCGCCGAAAAACTGTACCGAACGAAAACGTCACGTCCTTCGCACATCGCGGAGTATTCGAAAACGCGCCGAACGGACCCCCCCGAGAGCAGTGTATAGTTCATTGCGATTTTCGCGGAGAACAGTGCGCAACATCAACGATTGGATATCAATTTCGGCACTGACAACCGCGGAACTTTTGAGGCGCACCTGCCCGGGGCGGACAAACCGAACTTGGGTATAATAAATAGCTGTGTGTACACACACACACACGCGCGCGCGCAGGCTGCTGCTGCTGCGAAATTCCGGCTTTGACGGCGGCGGCGGCGGCCCGCATACAATATGAGAGAAACATATATATCGTTGTTGTTGAATTATATTAAATAAATTATCGTATATTATTATATTGTTATTTTATGCGATTTATATATGCTGCAATAGCCCGAGCACCATCGGTATAATTTTAATGACGCTCTTCTGCAACAGCAGCGGCAGCAGGACCGGGCTAGACGACACATGCCAATCAAATGCGTATCGGCCGGCACGGTAATATTGTTATTATTATTATTATACGTTATTATTATTATACACATCGCCGCATTCTTAAA
Source organism: Hormaphis cornu (assembly GCA_017140985.1). NCBI lineage: Eukaryota > Metazoa > Arthropoda > Insecta > Hemiptera > Hormaphididae > Hormaphis > Hormaphis cornu. The sequence goes on along the minus strand of CM029363.1, from coordinate 10,478,593 downwards.
TCATTCGCCGCCGCGCAGCCGATGCACCGTGGACGACGTTTTTGGTCTGCACGGCGTCCTTGGAATAACCTAACCACCGTCCGCGATGACCGCAGTCAGAGTCCCGGGGGGCGTCGTGAAGAATAATGCGATCCTTTTTTTTTTTGAACGCGTTACTACTATCGCGAGTTGAAAAGTGTTGAAAAAGTTCTGCTACCCGATTACTGATTTGATGTAATAACGTGGTTTTTTTCAAAGTTTTTATCGGACGAACAAACAAACGGCGAAAACGATCGCCGCACGTTAACGGTTCTCGAAATTTTTAATCACGGATGTGCCGTAACGTTCGCGTAAAAACCGTTTGATTTCCGACGGGCGGGAAAAAATTAATCCGCGCTTACTGGCGTCTTCCTGACGTTGTTTCCAGTGACGAGGGAAAAACGTTTTAAAAAAACACTCAAAAGTGTGGACGGTGCGAAAAACGAAAAAAAGTAATTGAAACACGTAGGTAGAAAATAAAAGTGTTCTCCCGACGAATGTACACGAATATTTCTACGGAAAAGACTGTTATAACAACGACCGCTATAGCCACGCCGCTCTTGTCGTTATTCATACGGGTCTTGGACACGAGCGACCGGGGTCGCAGGGATGGTCCGGTAAGGGCGGCCAATGAAAATCTGGGAACGAAGATCGGTCCGAAAAATTTGAATCTCAAGAACCGATAAGTACGAGAACAGGGGACTTTTTTTTTTTTGAATAATTCTACTTTTGGCGTTCTCTTTTTCGTACACATACTAAATTTTATTTCCAACTAAAAAAAAAAAACATTGAGAATTTTACGTAATCATGTGACGCCTTGTTAATCGCCTAATTTTTTATTTGAGTTTATAGCCTCAATAATCGTGCTGATTTATGATATCGATTTAATTCGGGACGACGGTGAACGCAAATATCACCAAGAGTCCAGACGCGGTACAACTTTCGCAGCAGTTACAACTCTTACGGGGCGCGTTCAACTTTGATTTAAAAATTAGTCATCAATTTTACATAACGGGAGACGGCCGACGTTTGGGGGTGGCGGTGCAACAAATGTCACATCCGAGTTGTTTTTGAGTTTCAAAACTCATCTGTGGTCAATATCGTGCGGTGTTGGAAGAAAAAAATAATATTCAACCGAAAAGATGATAAAAAAAAAAAAGTGTTTGTTTATTTCGGTTAATTTGCGTCCATTTATCCGCATGTGCGTACGGTATTAAGCGTATGCGACTGCGCCACCCCAGCTACTGCTGTCGAATTAAAAACGATTTCCATTACAAATAGGTGTCTCGGCTCCTTTTCACGTACGAAACGCAGACTCCATGACCGCGCGCGTCTGTTTGAGACGCGTACATTGTTTTAATGTTTACACCGAATTATAGCAATCGACTGTGTTGCATTCGGATTATGTGATCGCCGTGCCTAATCCAAATAAAGAAATTAACTCACGCCGATTTAACATTTTTTTTTTTACGTCGTTGCGGAAACGCCGAAAAATTCGAACATCTTCTCGGTACGAATTTACGTTTAAAAATCATGTGCGAACCGTCGAAATCGTGTCGAAACGATAGTTTTTTTTCACGAAGAATTTCGAGTTTGTTCGAGCTGCGTTTTTTCTACGGAACGACAGAAATTTTAAGAATTCCGTCGTAATACGTCGTAGATAAAATCACGACGATAATTGATCCTCTTGGGTGTTGCTCTTAAGATTTTACTCGCGCGCGCACCAGTTCAGACGTGTTGACACGCGTAAAACATAATTTGCATTCTTAGCTGCACGTGTTTTAACTCTAACCGTCGGTCGTATATATAAGAACCGCGTAAATTTACCACTCGACGGCATTAATTGGTGATACACACGACAAATAGATTGCCCGTATTGTGTGCATCTACCAGTCCCGCAACGGTCTGATTTATCTTTTATATTACGCGTGCATTAATGGTAAATGGATACTTGGCGGACAACTATGGAACAGCGTAGCAAGGTTATTAGTGAATGTACAGGGTTTGAGAGTACAAGAAGCTCTTTGAAGGGTTTTTTTAAATTATTCGAATCACTGTAACTAATTAACTGCGTAATTTTATCCATCAATGATATATTATACTCGTGTTTTGGTTCGAAAGCAACTTTATCAGGGACCATTTCAAAAAAAAAATCGTCGGTATAGACTGTAAACTTAGCCGCAGTGGCGATGTGATGATGGTTTGAAGATACGCACGACGCGTTGCGCACGAATTCGTTGTGCACAAATTATCGGTTCGTCATAGAATTCAAAAATCGTAGTGAAGGACGTTTTGATTTTACACGTTTGTTCGCGTCGGGTTTTCTCGCGCAAAAATGCGCGTAAATCAAACCGGGTGGTTGGAAAATTTTTAGTAGTATTTCGCTAGATGTTGGGACGATCACGATTTTCCTCTGTACAGATATATGTAAACGATCGAAATGTTCGCACGCGTTGGATCGAGGAATCTACCGGAATCGACACGAATATCAAACGACGGTTTTCGAGCTGAACGACTAATTCGTTGATTCGCCGATCGTCGTCTCTTAGTTTCGAATACTGTTCGCCGTCCAAAACAGCGGCCTTCCGACATCGCACGTTTCGTTGTCGCACGAGAGGCCGCAGCGTGAAAGCATCGTTGTCGAACATTCGGTCGGTTAGAGGTACGCGCATACGAACTCTGCGCCGAAAATCCCAACGAGAAGATGTTTACGCGACCGAAAAAATCTCTCCGTTCATTTTCGGAGCAGAATAAATAGAGCGCGAGTGGTGGACCCGACGGGGGAAAAAAAAGAAGAAATAAAACGATACGGGGAAAAAAAAAATGGAAGCATGGTGCGACTTTTGGGTGTTCCTCGTAAACCGGTCTCGGCGGGAATCCGAATTTTGAAAAAAAAAAAAAAAGTTTTAAAAAAATGCGCTCAGTCTCCGGCCGAAGAAGACGTATCCGTCCGTCCCGCGGGGCCCGAGGTGCGTGCGTGTGGTCCCCCCGGCGGCGCAGACCTGTTTCCGCGTCCGGCCGGCCGGTCGTCCGTCGCCACCGCCACCGCCGCCGCCATCTCGTCACTCTGCTCGTATTATATAAAATATAACATTATTATTATTATTATACACACTTATGCGCGCAGTTATGTCGGTCGTATTTGCGCCGGCACTATATAGTACAGTATATAGACAACGGCGTAGGTATAGTAAATACACCAATTGTGTGGTGGTATAATACAATGTTCGTCCGTTACTCTCGGGTATCGTAAAACGCGGACGTTATTATGTTTACGCGGTTGTCGAAAACTGCGGCGTTCCCAAAAACCACCACCCCGCCAGTGAACGCGCGAGCTGCTGGGAATGAGGAGAATTTTTTCGAGACACTATTTTTGTTCGTCTCTTCCCTTCGCCATATTTCATTTCTTACGAAAAAAAAACAAAACTCGTATCAACACTAAAATGCGTACGAATAAAAAACGAAGCGATATTGATCGCGCGAGTTTGTGAACGACGGATAAAAAGCCGAAAAAATGTTTTTTTTTTTTAGAAAATCTTCGTTATTGCTCCGTGGTTTCCAAAAGCGAAATATTTTCGTAAAATTCATTACAACGTCCGTTGCGAATAAACGTTTGAAAACGTCTCGCGTTTCCCACAAACACTTGCGAATTTTTAGAGCGACCTCCTTTTCCGTTTGACTCAACTACCTGCGCGACGTTTTTTTATTCCCTAAATTTTTTTTTCTTCTTCTAAATTTACACACTACAAACATTTTTCCGTCCTTATTTCCGGTCTAAATATTACTTTAAGAACACACGAAACGAAAAACATTTCGATAAACAAATAAATTGTAGTACATATTAAACGATACTACACCAGTTACAGTGCTATACATTATAAACGTCAAATAGTTTTTATCTGAAATTCCATCTTTGATGTAGTAAAATAAAATCTTTTAACACAGTTTTCAATTTAATTTCGATTCTAGTTTCGTTTTTCGGAAAAATGTTTAGTAAACAAGCAAATAATTTTTATTTTCTTATGAAAATAGTTAACAATTCACTTTTTGTCACTATTATACTTGTTGTCTTACACACTGCGCCTACATATCTATAAAAACTTTTGACTGCTTTCGTACTGTCGGGATATCTAAACGGATTACAAAAGTCGAGTATTAGCGTCCAGAAAAGTTTCGACAGTTCATTTTGAACTCGAAGACACATTATAAGATGTATCGTCATGGAAAAAACGTGCTGTCCGCGCAGGCGAACGATCGATGTTAAAAATATTGATAATTTTCGACAGATGTATGTTTTAAGATTGTGATATTCGATTCGTAAAAGAGTATCGTAAAAAGTTTTCGCGTAAAAAAAGCATTTCAAACATTTTCACTTGCCAATATAATAATGCGAATGATTACGGCATTCTTAAAAATAAAATAATGACTTGGCCGACGGTAATATGTTTGTAACCGAGTAACGGGTAAAGGTATAATATGGATTTCATAAATATTCGCTTATCACGTCGAGTTGGATTTTATTAAAACGTTACTTTACTCTAATTGATATAATATTATGTACCTACACATTTTTTTCCTCGTGTTGTTAGAATAATGATAACTCGACGTTTTTCACATTCATTATGTTATTGCGATAAATATTTTTAGGTATTCGTTATTATTATTTTTTTTAATAAGCATTATCTTTAGTGCGAAACAATATCAATCGGATTTGTGTGCGATATTTTGACTTCAATTCTTATTAATCTGTTACGATTATTTTTGTAGCGGTATACGTGCGTGCGTACAATAATATGCAAGTACAGTTGTCTGAACGTTAAGAGTAGATACTTTTATGAAATTTTATTACGGTTCCGATACGTCTTCTCGTGTTTATCAAAACAAATCCATTTTGGTTATTGTTCGAGTTATTTTAATTTATACGTAGTTCCAGTACGAAAATTCTCTTCGGTTCCAGTTCCTGAAATCACGCATCCAAAGCATAGACTTTGCATATTTTCATTTATTAAATTATAACACCTACTTACTCACGTTTTATTTCAAATATTAGTTTTGAATCCTAATTTTAGGATCCGTGTGCCATAAATGTTATTGCGTTTTAAAAAATAATTATGTTCTAATAATAGTTCCGATGTAATTTGTTAGAATAAAAATTATGATTAGAGGCGATTATTTTAATACGGCGACGTTACTTTTATTCAAGGCGATCTAGTATGAATGTATAATGTAGAGTAGAACTTTTTTCGATCCGGTAAACATACTGTATATATTATTATAATGGAAAAATAATTTAATACTCGAGTTTCTAAATATTAGCTCAAACACGACAAAACTGTTCACGCGGCATTTATTATGATATGTGCGTTTCACGGCATTCCAGGGTATCGTATTTACCAAACCGATTTTTATTTAAATAATTATAATGATAATGGTTTTTTTTATTTCTTTTTTATTGACGCGCCTTATTATTATTTGTCCAGTATTATTTTAAGTTGCGAGAGAGATGGAAGAACCGTATACTGACGTGTCGATATTTTGTCCGTTCTCGTCGAGCTTACAAAAATCTTTTTGTTTTGTTCTCACGCGATTGACCGTTATAAGACGTAGCTGTAGGTAGGCAACGATCAAATGTCTCAAATACGACGTAGCCACTACGTGATAAAATAAGATAAATAAAATGTTCAAAATACGACTGCAGTATAATTAATATGTTTCGGATCATATGGTATATAATTTACTGATTTCGCAACGGTGTTTTTTTTTTTTTTTAGTTACTCCAAAGATTACGGAAGAGAGAGTTTAAAATTTTCGAATTTGTTAGTCTTCCGGGTCTTTGAAAACCAATATTTTCAGTTTGAATTTTTACTTCAACTAAAGATAAACAAAACACGTTTCATTTGTTCAATTATAAAATATTTTAGACGATTTAAAATGTTTTGTAAACAAACGTATGACTCTCGTAATTTCAGGCAATAAATCCTCCAAGCGCGTGCATTTTCACTTATCTCTGCGTATCTAATATCGTATTCTCAGCATCGAATAATTAAAAAATTAATAAATCATGATGAGAAATTATCGAGTAGTTTATTTACAGTAACGGACTAAAAATGATCTATTTTTAAAATTGTTCTCATTATCTGTTATTAGGTTTTAATTTGCCTTGCTGCGTTAATTTCGTGGTCCGTAGAAATAGTAAAAATAATTATATAATAGTATATTATTGTGATCGAATAGTTTTATCATAGTCTTTATTTGGGGGAAAAAAAACGAATTAAAATTACATCGATTACGTATCCGCGGTGTGACTCGTTTGGGTATATTTCGTTAATAAACATTGCGTGATAATAAATTGTTGCGCACAGGTACGTCAGGGTCTCATAGAAATTGTCGTCACATTTTTCTCGTTTTTTCGCGTTCTCGACCGCTGGCGACAAAACTTAGACTCTTGCACTCCAACCCAAAAATGGAAAAGATTTATTAAATTTTGTGCGCTCGTCTTCAGTTGTCTCGCTATACAGTATCCATACGCCCAGATTAGATAAAAGTACATTAAATTATTACGGACACGCGCAAAACAGTAGGGGCGACCTGAACGGTCGTAATGTTTTACGCGTCTCATTCGGTTATCGCAGAGTAAATATCAACTTACAGGCGCGACATTTGGTGCCGAAACATAACACGATCGTGGTGGACCTCCGTGGTCGATACGAAATCCTCTCGAGTTTGAAAAAAATTACGCGGTAAAATATGAAAAAAAAAGAAAAATCCGTCGTATTTCCGCGATAAATCGTCGTCGCAGCACGAAAATTGTTTCTCGCCTGCTCTCCGCGAACCTCGAACGTCTCTCTCTACGACCTCAACCTTGATAAAATATATTATAATCTTAGCCTGCGCAGTGGTCCGTTAAAGCAGCCAACGGCCCAGTTAACTATTTTATTTAATTTTTTTTTTTTAGCGGCGACGCAAAGGTACGTTATAAAATTTATAATAATGTGCGACGGGGCGAGGGCGTATTATTTTTGGCCGCCGACGTCTTGACGAGTGGCCAAGTCGATTTCGCGGTGGCCGTTCGTCGTCATTCGACCGCGATCGTTCGCTGCTGCTGCGTTCTGTTTATATGCATGTAAGTCGGTTCAGAATCCGGTAAAAATGAAATTCAAACAGACGATTTTGTTTTACGCGGTTTGATTTCGTAATCTCTTAAACAACGGATTTTTGCGAGTTACGATTTTTTTTCGAAAAACAAGTCAAAGGTACGACCGATTTCCGACTTTAACGGACACCAAAAAAAAAAATTCTGACTGTGGATTTTCGTATATATTTACTAGCGCACACTCGTTGTTATATAACTTTGTGTTAAAGCTTCGTTGTTGAAAACTCAATTTTTTTATCCAGCAAAAACCACAAAAAAAAAAAATAAAATGGACGTTTTAAACACCTATACTTAGCTCCGAAGTTTTTGAAACTAATTGAAACTTTGACCGAACCTGCAGTATTTTACCTACTTCAACGTTGTGTAAAAGTTTCGGCTAGTTCCGTCAGTCGTTTTGGCCAAAAAACTAAATCGATTACGTCAAAAAACACGTTGGCCGTAATTTTTAACGTTTTTGGTCAAATTTGACCAAGTTTTTTTATCCGTAAAGTTTTCAATTATGAACTTTCGAATTCGAGACCCGCTCAACGTACAATAAGTGTTCAAAGACCTTTATTGGAGGTATACTGACTTTAAAAATCGGAACATTCCTTATACCGTTGTTCACGGAGAAATAAAAACCAGGCTTTACGGTATAAAGTGTATACTGCGAAGAAGGCGATAGTTGCCGAACTATCCTAAATATACGTTTTTAAATCTCAATTTGTGGTTTTCACTTTAAAATTACACGCCACTCAGAACCGCAGGTATTATGCGGTAGGAAAAACTTTGAGAACAGCGATGGTTTTTTTTCTCTAACACGCGGCGATCACGCGGTATTATTATGTAAAAAAATATTATTAATCGTTTCGGAGTGGTGAAACATTTTTGATCAGCATTTTTCTATTTAATATACTTTTATTTTTTACTAAAACAGGCATTAGTGTAAAATAGTGACGCAGAGTAAATGGCTAACGGTGGTAGTGGTTCGAACAAAATTCGATAAATGACTTTTATAGATTCGTTTGTCTTATTAAGTCCGATGTCATAATATGTGTTTTTTTTACCATCAGAGATTCAGAACACATTACGATCGATCACAAAACAATGTATATAATACAATTTGTTGTTTTTGCGAAGAACGCAAAACGTTCCTTTGTTGGATAAGAGTTCGTTATTTAGATCCTGATCGCAGATCCGTTTTTACAATGACGTTTTTTTTTGCTTTGAACAACTTTAACGGTAGTAAAAAAAAATTTCAAAGTCGGTACCTTTTCTGAAAGTTTCAAGCGATTTCGAAACTCTTCGAGCTAAGTGTTATAACGTAGAAATTTGAAATTCTCGAAAAATTTACCAGGTTTACCAACTGGGCCCGCCCGTAATTGATTAAAAACGCTCCGGGCGACATTTGTTTTTAATTTTTCGAAGGCTATGCTCTCAGATATTATAAATACGTTCGAACCACAACTTCCAAACCAGTGAGCCACCCAAAGCGTGGTCGCCACGCCGACAAACTACCTGTTAGAGTGATCCCGGCTTGCTTTATTTTTTTTTCCCCTCAAGTATCGCTTGGAATCGAATTTTTTTTCTTTTTAACGAGACGAACGAGTTTCTTTTCAAAACGCGTTCAACGAGTAAAAGCATATTCGTATAGACTTTCGGAAGGAAAAACGCGCACGCGCGCCGTAAAACAAACCGTATAAAAACTACACACTACAATATTATTTGAACGTTCTTTGCTCGCTCGAATCTAAAATAGTATACGCGGCCATGTGCTCGGGCCGTTAACGCGCGCGTTTTACACTATAATATTATTATATATCGTTTAAGTATAATTATGTTATACACTTTATACGTTTTTACTCTCGTCTACGCCACCGTTATATTATATTACGTGTTAAAATAATTATGGATATTATTAGAATGCGTACAGGGTAAAAAAATGCGCTCGCTATACGTAAATTATCCGTTCGAACACGCCGGCACGTGATGAAACCAAAAAATAATAAAAATGTTTTGTTCGATACGCGCGCGCGTGAGTTGTATTAGTTCAAACGCCGCGGCGTCGGTGGACGTTCTTTTTTTTCATCCTGCGTACACAACATTTTAATAGGACAACGCTTCGATTTTTAAAATCCGGAAACTCCTCTGATATGCTTACGTCGTGGACTCCAGTGGCCCCAGTTTGGTTCCGGTTTTTTGAAATTTCGCTCACTTTTCGGAGTAGCGCGGCAAAAGCCGAGAAAAAAATCGAGAGTTCCGTGGCGAAAAGTTTCAAGTTTTCCGGTTCGTATTGACGTGTCTATAACGTGTTTCTACAACAATGGTTCGAACACCGTCGAACGAGATCTGTTTCGAAACTCCGCGATACTCGGCTTACAATTTTCCGCGTGACAAAGATATTTTTCTACACAACCTCGCTGCGAGAATCACAGTTGAACGCGTTGTTTTGTTTCGACCCGTTTGACGTTGAAAAATAACAATTAATTTAGATCTTTTAGTCTTCGCTATAAGCCAAAAATACATTATAACATTGTGTTTTATAGTGCAATTATTATGTTCGCACAGCGAGTTAAACGGTTCTCCCGTGCCCCCGGAAACTGCATTATACGAACATTTCCAAAAACTGTTTACGTACCCCTACACGGAAAAACGATCGAAAAAACTCTTGTCCGACACGCGTGCTGTAATATTATTAGTATAATCGTGAAAACGGTCAGGTTTTTGCGCGAAACCGGCGGTGGAATTCCAAACGTTTTGCTGTGCCTCGGGATGTTGGCTTTCACTTTTCAAACGATCTAAAAACTGCGGTGGTCGATTAACTGGCGATAATATGTATATAGGTACGATGATGTGTATAGTTGTAGTAACCTCACAATCGAATGCACCAACATGTTTATCTCACTCTCTTTCTCGCGCATTCTTCGGACGCGTCTAAACGCGCGTTTCGTTTTTATCCAGCGCTCTTTATTTTTTTTTTTATTTCTGAGACGCGGAAAACGTATTTCGCATTATTTTTCGCCTTTTTTTCGTCACTTTAAACATCCGTTAATTCGAAAATATTTACTCGGTCATTGCATAGGTTCGTGTAGCGAACGTTAAATAATAAAAAAAAAAAAATGGGATTTATTTTAGATAATACATCACGGCCAATCGTTGTTTCGTGCCGATCGCAGCCGTGTCATGTGCGCATTTTCATAGCGATGCGACGGGACATTAAAATAGTCCGAAAAATTGAAATGCAGTTGTGTAAAACCGCGGTCGCGCAGCCTAAAAGTGGAACATTAGATTTTTTTATAAAATAAACTTAACCTACCCGAGGGCAAAACTATACACTACGAATCTAGTTTATCTCAAAACGGTAGTACCTTACCTAACCTACTCATCAAAGAACCAACGGTACCTTTGAATTGTTCGACACGAAATCGCTCTGGCACCGTCAGCGCGTTATACGAATGCGATAACCATAACCCAAAGTGTATGTGTAAACACGGCGCGTTTTCGGAGATTATTATTGAGACATGTGCACAACTGAGACTTTGTGTTTGTTCGCCGAAAGTTTGCCGCCGTGACTCGACACTATAGCGTCACGTCCTAAGAGCTGGCGCGTTGCAAAAAGCAGTATGAAAACGTACGACTGTGAACGTCGCAACTAACGACGTCTGCCGCCGACGCTTTTGCAACCGACCGTTTTGCAGCAGCGGCTCGTCCGAAGCGTGGGACGGAAACTACCCCGTGGTAACAGCGTGACGTAAAAACGGTCGACGGAAACCCTCCCCCGTTTTGCGAACACCCTGTACGCGTTTGACGCAGTCGTTTCCGTGCGACACATTGTGTTCTTCCAGCGCGCGCGAATCGAAGTCGCGCGCGCGCGCGTTTCTTATTTTTAGGACGAACGTCCCTCCCGCGCGAGAGACAGTTCACTGGCCTCCGGGAGCGCCCGCGATTATTTACGGTTTTTGTCGTTTGACGCACGTCGTCCAGCGGTTTCCGAAAGCGCGTCGATTATTGTACCCGAAACGTCTACGGGGAGCTGGAAAAACTGCGTGGCGCATAAAAAACCAAAAAAATGTAAAAATTTCCGAAACGCGCGCACCCCCCCCGACGACAGCCGTTGTCCACTCTCGTTCGCGACCGGTTCGTCGACATGGCCCCGGCGGCGGCGGCGTCGTTACGGAGGGCGCGAAAATTTCAAAAATCTTCAACCGCGGTATCGTTTTCGTCGCGATTTTTTTTTCCACGTCGGCTGCGTTAGTGCGTGCTGCTCGATCCGGTTCGCTCCTCGACAACGCGCGGCACAACATTTTGCCGGAAAAAAGAAAAGAAACCGGCGGTGTTTTGAATAATAATGACAATTATCACCCGTGTTATTTGCCGGTTGACCGTGTCTCGCAGTGTACGCGTAAATCGTAAACTATAGAACTACAAAAGTTGTTTCGCACAAGTGCCGAGCGTTTATTTTCGCGTTTTATCGCCTTTGATTCGTCCCGTGCGCCAGACGTAGTAACGTTGTAAACAAGACCGTACGAAATTCTTTTTCACACAAAATGTGTGCCGCGATTAAAATTTACACGAGTACAACAAACACCTGGAAGAACGTGTCGGCGACATAATCGTGCGCACACAAGGAACTGTCAACACATTATTATTATTATGTGCAATATACGTACGTTTTGACCACCCATTTACTATATAACACTCTGCGTTTGCGAGCACGTTCACTGAGAATCGAACGAGTCGATTAATCGTATAATATAGCAGCTGGCGTATGGATTTGCTTGAAACCGTTGTCACATCGATTATGGCACACGAACGGATTACGAGTATTTTTGTTATAGTACACGGTCTGACGATACGTCTCGCAAATCCCGTTGAATTTTGCCGTGCGATCTTAAAACTCGCGATAAACGATATATAGGCCGACGTATTAACCGAATTGTTTCTAAAAATCGCTGTTATAATGTCGCTTGACTAAAATACGAACAGCGATGTTGTTCTGCACCGTCGGTTTCAACACGTAGTTAACCGAGAAATACGGACACCGGTGGTTAGTAAACCATTTCAGTCGTGCATCGGCATAACCCTTAAAAAAACACTTTGAAAACGCTGTTTGCAAAGTACGTTTTTTCGGAGTTCATACTATACGTAGACTCTGATGAGAAAATAAAACGAAATAGCGGTGTTCGTGATACCGGACGGTCTCGGGTATAGTGTGGAAAGACGGCGAGAGGACGTGCGACGAGGGACGGAGCAGGACGACTATATTATATGGAGGAAATTAGGGACACCGAAAGAAAAAAATCGTAAAGTGTAGAAGGAAAATGCACGTTCTAAATCATAGTTCCAGTATTTTGAAAAATGTTTTACCACGTCAGAGTTGTTGATCGGTGTTTAAGTTCGTTTATGTCGGCGTGTTTATAAATTATTGGTATTCAAGCACAGGACACGTGTGTCACGGGCGCGCGATGGCTGCGGACGGAAGAAATGTCGGTAAGAAGAATATCGTAATCGAAACGACATCTGGCACGCGGTTTTGTCGGGACCCAAGAATTATAATTACGACGATGATAATTATTATTACTATCATCATCATCATCGCGTCACGATGGTATAACACTTTATACGTACACCAAATAGTCGTGCCAAAAGTGTAATGAGTATTGTTGAGTATCGGGCTATGACTATCACACAGTGGACGAATCGCGAGTTATTATTTCTAACCCTTCAGTTTATGACTCCGTACAGACTCTCAGGTGTTTTCGTTTTTGCCGAAAATCTTGAATTTACTCTTGTCACCAACACTTGTCATCATCACTGGAACAATTATCGTACTATACACAATGCGGATAAAAAAACGTTATAGTCTAAAACTGCAACTCTATCCCCGCTATTATCTTATAATAAACATTATAACGTCGTTGTAGGTTAAGACCGGTGTAATAACGTTTATAACGGCTGTTCGACGGAACATTTTTACCCAGTCTATTTTTTTTTTTTCGCTCTCTACTCTTATTTGAAAATAACGCGAAAACATGTAGAATGGGATTTTCGAATTTGTTTTTAACTACAGACAACAGACACAAGCCGTCGTCGCGCGAATGTCAACGGTTCGGTCGGAAAACGATAAGAGAAAAAATATAAGAGGCCCTCGTCGGGAAACGCGCCACCGATAGCTGGCGAGTTACGCGTGGAATAACTCTCCGTTCCGTTATCGGAGAATAGTTATTTCGTATATATAAAACGGGTCGGCGATTTCCGGGTGGTTACAACATTTAAAACGTTTGAGTTTTCGCGCAACCGAGTCCGTGTAACCGCGGTTCGCCGCAGCCACGATGTAACGCGTGTAGACGAGTAACTGTATGGTATGGTACGACATTCGCATGATATCGTACTTTTTTTTTAAAACGTCGATCGGTGAAAATGTCAAAAAAACACCAGGTATACCAGGGAAAAATATACCGCCGCGAAAGCCGTTTGATTGACAGCTGTACGATTGGATTCAGTCGATCAAACATTTATAAAATTCGAATCCCGCCGCAGGGTGAAAAAACGCGGTTAAAAGCCCTGCGATACGGAATTCGTCAAACGATAAATCGAAAACACACGTTTCGAGCGGCCGCGATGACATCCAGAACGCCTCCGGGCCGCCGGACGTCAAGGAACCCGCGGAAAAGACCGGAAATCGAAGACAAGGGCCGTGACAAATCGGTAATTGGGTCAGGCCGGGGTAAGGTGTAGGTACCACCACCAGTGGTGTGTATAACAATAACAGAAGCTTGTGCACCGGATGGGACTACCGGCTTTGTCTTAAACCCTTTTTTTTTTTCTTCTCCTCTCTACGCACATTTTATTACTATATAACGTGCCGCACTATTTTTCCGTTTTTTCCCCGCCGCACCGTCCGAGAGCTAAATCGTTTCAATAGCATGTCTAATCGGTCGCTCGCTCACGTAGCATTCGTTTTGTTCCGCTGGCTGACGGTCTTTTTCGTCTCTCTCTCTCTGTCTCTCTTCCGACTTTTCTTTTTGTTTTTTGTATTTATTACGTTAAATTCGTATTTTTTTTCTTCACATCGATTTCATTACCTACGTTCGCCGGGCCCACAGCAACTTTTTTTTTTTTTGGCGTTTGCAAACGTTACACGGCCTGTACGTGTACGCCGAGCGAAACAGAAAAACGCGCTGTCGTTCTAACCGCGGCGGTAACGGCATCGCGACAACCAAACCACAACGTTTTAATAATAACGTGTTGTCATTACGATAATAATCTGAATATAATTCGATGAAGCCGTCGAAAACTAATGTCGAACGGTTAAAAACGCTTTTCAGTCGACGAATGCGAAACAGTATGAACGAGAAATTAGATTTAAGACACGAAAAATCATATCGTGATCGATTGTTATCGTACTATCGACTGCGGTAATCACTGTTTGTAAATAAAACAACGATTCTAGAAGTTTTTTTAAGAAATTTTTTTAAAAAATGAACGTACGGAAAGCCGGAATCACTCTAGGCCGCGTCGGATGTGTTGACGCTGATGCGGGTCACTGTTTTTTTTATAGAAGTTGTACGCGGAAATAACGATTCCCAGGTGAGCTCGGTGACAAATAATGAAACAACAATAGAAATAACCAGGCAGAGCTTAGTTATTAGTAGCACCGATTTATTTAAACGTGAGAAAAATTTCAAACCGTTCGGACCGTTATTATACGTTTTTAGTACCTACCTATCAATATTGCACAACAACAGTGCGCGTAATTCCATTGTTATAGTCAAAATAACACCGTTTTCCAATAAATAATGTCTTTGTAGACGTTCGGGGAATTTATCGTGCGGATTTTTATTTATTCAGACGGCAAATTTTGTTTCACATAACACACTTAATTTTCACATCTCGTATAAAAAATTTGTGCGAGATTTTTTTTTTCTACGACTTTTTTAGCATCATATGTTTATTTACACGCTGGAAATCTCGTGTTAAATTATTTAAATTTTTTTGTGGAAATTAAATTTTTGTATAGAACAAAAAAAAAAATGATCCTATACTTGCGTTGAAAGTTTCGGTTCGATCGTCATTGTAAAACTTATGTCTAATATGCGTCGAAAACACGTCTGCCGTAATTTTCAACACGCGTTTTCCTTGATTTTAGTCTTATAATTTTCGTTACGCTTAAAACTTACGAATCTCTCAAAAATACAGCGATCTGTGACACACAACACCGGCTATCGACATACATTGAACTGACATTGAAAATCGGAGCACTATCGAAGAATTTATCGCGATTACCCACAGTGGTAAGGAAAAATAATGATAATGATACACAACGCGCGATACGATCTTTTCAGAATCCAAATGGAGCGTGTTTTTATGAAAATCGTACAACGGCGAGTGAAAAGAAAAACAAAAAAGGTATAGGAAAACAAACCACGAAAAGGCGTCTCTATTAGTCGGATAAAAAAATTACCAGGTTGCAGCCGTACCGTGACGACGACGACGTATAATCGCCCTGAATTATCGTGTTGGTCCTCTCTCGCGGACACAGCCTGTCCCTTCGCCACCGCCGCCGCCGAAGTCGCCGCCACCGCATTCGGTGTCGGGTTTCAAATAAAAAAAACACAATCGACTACTATTTTTTTTTTTTTTACGTACCTACAGTGGTGCTTTAGAGGTACCCGACAAAAATCGAAAATAAATCAACACTATTATCGCCGTAACACGGTCGACCGACCATTTTGAACGTGTGTGGTCACACGTCGGCGGCGGGGTTCGTGCCGAATTTAATTTCTTTCTCCGCGCAATACGTACGTTGTTTTTTCTTCTTTTTTTTTTGCTACTTTACTACGACTACTACTATAACTCGCGTATACATATACATGTATATTATACGGACCACACGTCTACCGCTGTATTGTTATATTATTACTACAACAGTGCGCTCGCGCGCGTGTTCGCCTTTGTGTCTACCCGCGGCCCGCCGACAAGGCTAAACGGATTGAATGTCCGCCGTACGTGCCGCGCGGTCCCCGGAGTGTCGACGGTCGACGGACGAGTAGAAGAGGACGCCTCCTATTAGTGGTTAGGGCTGACGTCGAAATATTACGATCGTATCGTAAACAACGACGGGATTCGCGAGATCCCTGTAAAAGCGCCCGTTTGGTCCCGTACGTCTGCGCGACAGCGTCTCCGGCGATCCACGTTCGGTCCCTCGCCGGTGGCTGGTTTTGGAGCTTGATGATCCGGCCAGGAGAATCGCGCGTTCACAGCGTCGTTATAACATCACAGAAATGTTGTTTTAGAGAAATTTCCGAAACTCGTACACGGACACCCGTCGAGTTTCCTAATCGGTTTTGAAACTACGGACACTCGTGTTCTTTCCAATGATAATATAAACGATACGAACGACGTGGGATCGATAGTTTTTCGGAAGTTTCATTTAGAAACATTTTTTCGGAAATTTCCGACCTCCGACGGCCATTCTACCTGGAACACGCTAACGTAGCCGGTATTAATCGTTGTTTTCAGTAGTTCCATACGGTGAACGGTAAAACGGCCCGCTCTTTTAAACGTTCTAGTACCGTGGTAAAACATATAGAACAACAAAATTGTATCAACAGTCTGTTATTTCTACTATTGTGCGACACTGATTAACCGCGCGATTCTCGACTATGGCGAGAATTATTGTATTTATTTCGTTCCCGAAGCGCGTAATAACTGCGTGTAGTACATTCTTCATTTGTTCTAGAAATCCGTCAGCGTTATCAAAATATGTCATCCGCGTAAATCACGATAATTGCGGTTCGAACAACCCCGGAAAAAATCATAGATCCGCTTTTCATTGCTGTACTCGCAGTGTTCTGAACGGGCTCAACTGCAAGGTCGAAGAATACGGGTAACCGCTTCGGGGTTTAAAGCCGCGGCGACGTGATTCGACCCGATGGGTTAGGGCCCGAAAAAAAAGAAAAAACCACTACAACTCGGGTTTGACGGTATTTTATGCTGGCGAGACGTGACAAGGATAGGAAAATACTACGACCGAGAAAACCGCGGCGACACTCAGAACACCCGGTTCGGACTGACGCGACCTAACCAGAGATTCGAAAGACCCGAAACACAGGCGGACACAGGCTCTTGAAACCATACAGGCGGAGAAAGATGAAAAAGATATGTGTTTACGACTTTGCAGTTTCTCGCAATGATTCGCCAAAAAAATAACTATAACTCGTGACCGTGGTCACCTACCTCCTCAAAAAACGAAAAAAACGAAAAAAAAAACAAACTATCGATATTCGACCGAATTATAGAGAACGTAGTAATAATTCTTACGAATAATAATAAAGTCCGGTCAGGCCGAGGTCGATCTTGCATAACGCCGTCGAACGGTGACGAGCACTGCAGCGGCGCACGGCAGTAATGTTACCTGCTCCTCAGGTGTAATATTATTTTTATTACTGTGTACAGCGACACTTTTTTTTAAATATATATATGATATACGGTAAAAAAAAATAAAAAACACTCGCAATGCAGCAGTGTGTTACCGTGGGAAAAAACTGTGTGCAACGGTTTACTGTTTCAGTTCCATTTCGATTCCACCTAAACTGTCGTCGTCGTCGTCGTCGTGTACATTATTATTGTTGTTGTTGTTGTTGTTGTTGTTGTGCTGTACGCGTGGCTTCGGGCACACGCAATAATATACGACGTCCTATATTCGTCGTCGTCGCGTTTCGTTTTCTAGGCCGCGCGCGAGTTTCGCGTTGTTTTTTGTCGTTGCTTTTTTATATTTGTATTATTTTCCTTCCTGTTTGTAACGACGTCGACGACGCAATCTGCCCATCTCGTTGTCTGTATCGATACACGGTGGTATACACGTTTTTCACTCGAGTACCGGTGTACTCGAATCCAAGGCTGCCGCAGTTAAGTAAAAAAAAGTTCGGTCAACGCATTAAGTCGATCGTATATGGTAATTACAACTTTTAACACTCTAGAAGAAAACGTCAAAAGAAAATACGGAAAAATTCGTTTGAAGCGTAGGATGTTGTTACGATTGTACGGAACCGCGCGAGTTAAAAATACCGTTGTTTTTCACAATTAACGGGTGGAAAAAAACCTGTCAACCTGCCCGGCGTTGCTTGTAAACCACTCTAAACGGTTGTTGACGAAGTGACGGAGAGAACGCGGGAGAACTCCGGTCTGACGAAATTTTCAAAGCGTTTCCTCTAAAAATTTTGCCCAGTTTTAAAATCTTGATCGTCACTTGTGCGCGAAATCGGCGATCGAGCGCAGTGATAACACTATAGAAAAACGTTTTTAGCAATTATGTTGCGAAGGCGCTTTCAACAGTGTCATTTCAACGGGTTTAAATCGTCAGATAACACTATCGTGATCATTTTTAACACGCTACCCGATTCTTATTGTATTTATTATTTCTTCTCACAGTTTTTTTTTTTGTAATTCCACTGAGCGGATATTCGTATAATATTCTCGTCGACGTATTATTTTTTGTTTTCGAAACGTTCTCTCAACCTAACCTACTTTGACTTCCGAAAGCTGGGCGTTAACGTTTTTAATCTACGTACTGATCGTTAGTACGAATTTGTTTACGAATTTTAAAAAAAATCGCCCAAAACGGCGCCCGCCGACAACGCGAGTAAATAAAACAAATAATAATTTTGTGTACGGTAAAAATATAGTTTTAGGAAACGTTCATGCGCGCAGTGTGTATAGGAAAATAAAAAAAAAACGAGGAAAACATCACAGTGCATATCGGTATATTTCAACTACGTTTCGTACATAAACAAAAGTAGTAGTAAGTAGAATAATATAATTGTGTGTACCTGCAGCGTGTTTTTAGTGGCCGCGATGAGCGCCGGTTACCTCTCGGCCGTGTAATTATCTTCCGACGGCGTTTCCCATTGTTCTGCGCGTAGTACCCATCTCCTCCTCTTTTATTTATCATTTTTTGTTTATTTTTGTGCTTTTTTCCACTAAATTCGAGAAGTTCATAACCTTATGAAGGTCACTCGCGTTGTTTCGTTATATCGTTAAATTAATATCGTACCACGCGAAAAAGAAAAAAGAAAAATACACAAAATAAACGAACATTATCACGTCTTACTAATCGCGACTCTAAACGCGGTCGGGGAGTATTCCGTTTCGTTTTTACGAGTTTTTATAACGGCCGTTGCCAGTTTATAACGTCGATTTTATTTCAAACTGCGCATAACGTTTTCTACATTAATTAATTAATCAGCTGTTACTTTACGCGGTTATTTCGTCGGACACGTGTGTTTGACTGATTTGGATAGTAGTAGAGCCTTTAAACGTGTTTCGGTCGTTGTTAAAGCACGCCTATACGTATGTATGTGCGTTCTAGTAATCGGATATAATAAATCGCTTCGATTCGGTGTTTTATTTTGTACACTTGACAAATCAAAAACAGTCCGTACGTTTCGAGACGCATTTCGAGTGCTTCTTCGTTAATCACTGCGATAAGTGCCGTAACTGTGCACAGTCAATCAACGGCCAAACTCATCTTTCCGAACCGTAGAAATGATTTTGGAAAACGCGTATAAACTTTCCAAGAGTAAATCTACTTTCCAACTGGACTTTTTCTTCAAAATCGGAATCGGACACAATTTCAAAAGCCGCTCGCGTCCAAACCTGACCGCCGGCTTGGAATCGGGTTGTAACCCGCTCGGCTACAATACACCTACGTACGTTCTGCGTTCTGACCGCACGTGGTGTCGTGGTGGCGATCGCTAAAAACGTTTATTTAATTATTTACTCTTTTTTTTCTCGCGAAACACACGTTTTATCGTGTCCGCCGCGGTCGTCTGCAGTTCGGTGCAGTTGCGCCTACACGCGAAAATCGTCTCAAATCGTTTTTTTTACTCCTCCGCGCGCGTCGTCGTCGTGTGCCGTCTAGACGGTTTTACCGCGGCGTCACCGTACAAAAGCAGAATAACACACGGTCTAAACGGTTCGACTCTTAGAGAAAATAGTTTGCCCGTTTCGGCGACGAACAACAATAAAACCGCCCGCACGCGTAATAGAGATGGGTTAGGTGTGCGTGGGGCGTTTTTCGGTTTCGTTCGAAAAAAACAACGATTGAGTGTTTTGTGAACAGAACTATTGAGTGAGAACTGAAACACGAAAATCGATCTTGGACAGCACGCGTTCGATCACAGTGCACAACGACGTACGTCTCTTGTAGACCGAACGTTCTCCAACGCCATCCGTACGGAGGTGTGCGTACGAACGCAGTTTTCGACGTTCAGACGCGAACAGCGAAACATTACGACGTTCCATCGCTCGGTGTCCAGAGTGTTACATATCCGTATTTATCGCGTGTGTAATGTAACCAAAGCACCGTTTGACACGTTGACACGTTGATTATTACGATATCACACCGCGATGTTTGATTGATTTAATAAAATTTTGGGTCTGTTTCGTGTTTTCACGGCGCGACGAAATCGCAAACACAAGCGTTATAATAACGACCGCGTCGCCGGATCGATTGTTTGATTGACGAATGATCGCCATTCTACCGCTAAATTATAATCGTGGGATAATCGACGTACACTTTGCACAGCCGCGTGTATAAAAAAAAATCTTGTGTATTTTTTATTTGTGACGTTTGAGCGAATTTTTTCGGTTTTTGCGTTTTACGCGAGACGGTCGTAACGACTGGCAGCGGGAAAGCGCGGTCGTTACCGAATAGAGATTTATCGACGGCCGGGCGAGAAGCGGGAAATTACTGCGTATCGATGATCGTGTTAGGTTTTTAACTGTCCGCCGAGTCCGAATGATCTTTTATTTCCCAGGCTATCGTCCCTTCAAACACCAGCAGGCTACAATAACCACACGGGCGGAAATGTCACGGATTTTCGCGATCATACTTTGATAGATAACATTGCGATATCTTTGTACGTTGAAACTCCACCACGAAACATACTCCCGTTAAGTACGGTTTCACGCGAGCGATTTAAAAACGAACACGGCTTTTATTTTCGTAAAAATCGGTTGGTTTTCTCCTCGAATATTGTGGATTAGAGAAAAAAAAATGTTCGTTTATTTCGTTCGCCCGTGAGCGTTCCCGTTGTCTTTTCAAGGGGCGCGAAATAATGCCGAAAGCGCACTTGTTGCGGGGAAAAGTGCTTTGTACAGAATTAAAATTAAATTTTATTTTTTTGTTCAGTTAAAAACTTTTCAAAAGTCGCGCTCAAGTTCAACACTTTAAATCGATACGGTTCGATTGACACCGTATCGATTTCAAGGTAAATTTCACACATGTCGTCCGTTTAAGAACGCGTGCGTACAGTAGTCGGTATACTAATTTGTGCCCGCACCTTAATTAATGTATGGCCGACCAAAAACGTTATATCGTTTCGAAGACACGATTTATTCGTACAAACCGTACACCACAATCGAAATAATTCGTTATATTCGTTATGACCGAAATCGGTTTTTCGCTTCCGCGTTTCACCGCGTTTTCGAGGACGTTTCGTGACGAACCGGGTGCGAAGCGTTTTTTCGACGTTCGCTACCGGCGAAAAAATCTGCAAACGAATCGCGCTAAAAATGGTGAAAACAAAAAAATCAACCGTCGCGGTGGGTATTACACACACGGTATTCTCGCCAGTTATTTGTTACCTGTCTGCCACCCGGACGCAAAAGCGAACGTATATATAGTAATTATTGTTACCCGCGCGCGCGTACCCGTCTTGCGAGTATAACGCTGTTGTTATTATTATTATTATCAATATTACTATCATTATTATTATTAGGTACTTTTATTACTACGTATTTTTATCGACAGTTTTTACGTGGTTTTTTTTTTTTTTCGGCACTCGATTTTACCCGAGTGCACCCGAAATCGGGGACGACCGACCGCACACGTCGCGGTGACCGTCTCGCCGGAAACGCCGGCCTCCGGTGGTCTCGTGCTGCGGGTCGCAGGCGATAACGCGAAAACCCGGAGCTGCCTCTTCTCGGAGCTGCTCGGGAAAAATATTGAAAATCCTCGTCGGAAATTTCGTACACACACCATCGACGACGATCGATGTAGTGCAGTCAGTAAGTAAGTACTGTCCTCGTTATTCAAAACGTTTCCGGAACACTTGTGATCGAACCAACGATATTTAGTCGTAAAATTAGGCTTCGGTACGCACTCGGAACGTTTGTCGCGCACGGCATTTGTGTTAAACACTGGATTAATCAAATCAAATATCGAATCGATTCTAGCCCGGACGACCAATTCATATTTTTTATACTCCTCAATTCTTATTTCACGCACTAGTGTATACACCGTGTGATTGCGTACCGTAACAGTATTCATACGAAACATCCTTTTTTATTTTCATTCGCGATAACAACGAGTACATTTTTACGAAAAATTCAATAATCATACACTGCATCGTACTCGTAGTGTATCAACGCTAATACGCTTTTAAAACGTGTTGTTGAGCCCACATAAAACCAACGCCCAAAACCTCATATCGGTTATATGTATGTAAAAAAAACAACCGAAATTCGTTAGGTATAAAAAACGGAATAAAATTATTGAATTTAGATTTGAACGCTATAAAAACGTAGTGCGTGTTTTTAATTTCGTAATAAAAAATGTCGAGAGTATAAACACTCGCACAAAACACGTATACGGCGAACAAAAGCACGAAAATGAGTTTGATCGTTAAATAGGTACATAAAAAAATCACCGACGATTTTTTTAATTTTGATCCGTACAGAAGCGCGTGACTCGGGTCTTTTGTGACAAGAATAATTTTATAAACGCTTGTAAAAAGGATAATATCAAACTATAATCGTACTATGCAAATACGTCAGACAGGGGACCCGACAAACTTCGTGTGGAGACATTTTTTTTCCACCTGATAAAAGTAATAACCGATAACATTGCGGTGATAACATTCAGAACGTATCATCAGTCTATTTCGACGTGATGATATCGTAAATAATGTGATCTTCGTAACAACAATAGTCACCGGTATAACACGGCGAGTCCGTACAGGGGAATAAAAATAAAACGTCGTTTTTTTCTTTTTTTTTCTCGACAGAAATATCGAAATTGTTACGCCCGGTAACTGATTCATCGTAATACATGAGTTTTTTTTACAAATTATCGGAATTTCACACGTCTCACTGTGTATAATAACACTTTTATGTTTACGTGCGGTATTTTCCGTATAAACGCGGTCGTCCTCGAGCCGAGTGGATATTATTATTTGTTCTTTGAAATCGATATCATCGCGTTGTCCATATAGGAATACAAGGTGTTCTCATTAATGGCACTCGTATCTATTGACTTAAGCTAAATACACCGTACCTGCGCTTCTGTAAAAAAACATTTACGCATTCATTTGGGCGTCTCGACCATTATTTATTTATTGATTAGTTTTTTTTGAAACCGCGGGTCACAGGTAGTAATCGTAATTTAAAAATTTTAATTTTTGATTTTACCGTTCATGCTCGTTGTACTCAGCTGCAGTATACTAAACTGGACTAAGTAACGTTGATACGTGCGTATTAACCAATACGTCACGATTAGTACAAACTCTTGCGGTGAACCGCAGTCGACGAGTCGTCGTATTCAGAAAATAACGATTTTACATTTTAATACGATAATCGTAAAAAACGGTAAGTAAATCAAATCGGAAAAGTCAACAGCAGATATTGGCGGTTAACGTACGGAGTAAAAACAACAGGCGACTGTTATAAAATTTTAAAAAAAACTTCGCCTCTATTAAATGTTGTTTCCCGTGTAAAAGACACGAGAACGTCTATTTACGATACTGTTCAAAGAGTTTTCATTCTAAATCACGTACGAGTACAGTATGACTTGGCAGTGTTTGAAAAAAAAAACGACGAGAAACATTTTGAAATGAATCAAGAAACATGTTTGCGAAAAGAATTTGTCGCGTACATAAACACAACGACCCTGTACAGAATGTTGCGAAAAATTATTAATTTACGCGATCGCAGTGTAATATTATAGTACGCGTATGTACGGCAAAAACGTTTTCAAACACAGAAACATTACGCACGTGGCAAAGTTGAGAGCGTTTGCAAAAAAAAAAAAACAAAATGAAATAAAAGTAAAACGTTTACAAATACAAAATAATTCGGTATAGTATTGTAATATTCGTACGTTTTATATCGGCTATACGTCTGATGTCTAAAGCAATGATGTGGTACTTGAAGAAATTGGAATTGAATACGCGTTGTTACATCTTCTACACTGCAGTACAGCACGTTAAAATAAGCGAGTTAGGAGAGCATATTTCTAACACGGAAAAATTACGGCCATAAACTTAAAGTCCGTGTTAAATTTCAACATCTGACGGCGATGAACTACAGTATTCGATTTGTTTCCACTCTCAAATCGCGTATTTCTTCGCGTTCACTGGAAATTCACGAAATGGTTTGGTTTTTAATTTCGAGTCGAGCACATTAACAAAAAAAGTTATGTCGGTTCAAAAAATTAAAACTAATTTGTTTTGTGACTATTTTTTTTTTTAGTTACGAGAGGTATTCCAAGAGTATACTGTATTCGTCGCGAGGTGTTGTTTTTAAATTGTACTGGATGTCGGCAATAATACAAAATTACATCCGAAATCGCAGAAGAGTGACTAAAAACGTTGTCGTTACTTTTTCTAGATTACAGTCGATCTGACGTTTGAAATTTGTCAAATAAGAATTTATTTTACGGTCGACTCGAGTAGGTACGGTTGGTTCGGATATTTTTCGTTTTACCGCAGAGTAAAGTATTAAATTACGCACACGCCTGTATAGTAACGTTTTATACTTTTATAATAGTTATCAATACGTGACTTTGGTACGTAAACGTGTGAAGAAAAACAATTTTAACGCCATCCTCAAAAACACGACGTATTATACACACACACGTCACATTATTATCCTCGTTTTATCCGGGGAATGTCTTCGCTTCACGTTTCGGATTTTTTTTTCGGTTTCTCGTAAAAATTGTACACGTAATCACATCGACACACGAAAATTCACACAATTCATATTGTGGTAAAAAAATCTTCTTCGAAAATAGCAGCAGTCCACAATTTCCAATTATCCACCTTAGCATGTGTGTACATATATTATTTAACGTGGTATTTTTTTTTTCACGACACTATTCTATTGCAGGCGACCGCTGTGACCGCCAGTTTTGTTTTTATTGATTGAATGACAACCCAAGTACGTAAATTTTTTCATCTTAAACGAGTAGTTTCGGTGAAATGCACAAGAGGAGATGAAGAAAGCCAACGGACACGAACGTCAATTGCTGTAAGGCAGCGTTCAAGTTTAAGGCGGTCGGAAACGTCGGTTTTCTTCATTCTCTGTGTGTCGCACGTGAACCATACGGTTTTTACTTCCAACGTACCAACGTTCGCGGTAGAGGCGCATTTTCGATCTTCTAAATTTGTACGGGTTACATTTTTTTTTAAATCCACACGACGGAAAAACAGAAAAAATGTAGCTCGACGGACGCAAATAGCACGCGGATTCCTTATCGCGCTATTTTTTTTTAATGGTGCCATCGGTTTGTGTAAAAACCGTCCGTAGAGTAGGCTCCGTATGATTTTCGGACAGAGAGACCGCCAAAATTTTACTTAAATCGTTGTTCTACATTATATATATAGGAACATGCAAAATACTCGAGGGTGTTTATTATATTATACGGTACGTTTACCCGTCAGCGTTTGTTTCGATAAAAACGAAATTCCGTGTTCTTTTGGTCAACGGCCCCGCGTAACATAATATCGTGTGGTCGCCGCAGCCGCCGCCGCCGCGGGAAACGTCCAAAAATAGTCGTCGGTCGCGCGCGGGAGACGTTCCCCTCGCGGGACGACGCGTTCGGCGGCGCGAGGACGCCGGCGGCACCGAACGTTTTTTTACGAATTTCGTCCCCCCGGTGCCACGGGACGAATGGTCAACAGCGGATCCGTATATATTGTACGGTGGCGTACCTGTTAATCGTATTGGGATGACGCGAGTTTCAAAAACCCGGTTTTCCGTGTCACCGAAATCGATCGCAGCAACATTGAACAACAACAACGGTCGTTTTTTCATCAGTGTACAATATTACTCTCGGTTATATTCGCACTACCTTCTCGGGAACGACGACACGTGATTGACGGTTATTTTCACTTTTGTTTTCTCCCCGGACGTATATTTCACGACGTTATTATACTCGCGATCCGGTCGAAAAGTATAAAAGTTGTGTCGCACATGTAGTTACGTTAAAAATACACCGATAACGAAACAGAAGAGTAGTTAACAAAAAAAAAAATCGTTCGACCCGTTGTGCAGAACTTGAAAAAAAAACGAATTCGCGTATACTTTTCCGAACGTATAAATTCGTGCCCCCTCGCGTTGCATCGACGTGCAATTATATATATCACTGCGTCTCTTTTGTACGTAACATACGCATATAATATCCGAACAACTCGATCGCAACGGAAAACAATGGTTTTTTTTTTCATGGATACACAGATTGCTGCCGTTTTACGAGATATCGTATTTTTTAGATTAACTTGTTACGGCGACGTAAAGCGCGACGTGTAGAGAGCACCCCTATCGAGAACGTTTTTCGACCGTATATATAATCATTGACACCCGTCCTCGGAAAACCGAGTCAGCGGCAGTGCGCACAAAGGGGCGAATCTTACGGGTGGTTTTCACCGCGGGGTAGTCACGACGACGGTGACGGGGAAATCGGGTCGGAAACGAGAGGAAAAGCCCGAAAAGCAAAGCGCCGCACGGGGTAGTCGACATTTTTACATCCCCCTCATCAAAAAAAACACCCCCCGACACGGTTGACTCGTAAAATATACCAAACGCGATTCGACGCACTCCGAAGGCGTCTCTGATCAACAGGCTCGATCGAACACGCGGCGCACGAATCGATGCGCTGAAAACACCGATCGGACGTTTTAGAGAACCGTCGCGACAAACGGCCGCGCGGTGTGACATAAAAAAACACGACACGCAATGTCCTGATCGCGTTTTCAGCGATTTCTCAACAGACGGACCTACTGACTCATATTGCCCCGCGTGTATTCGATAGAGACAGACAGACAGAGAGAGAGACAGAGAGACAGAGAGACAGAGAGACAGAGAGAAAAAGCGGAGCGACGACGGATCGGTCGGGCGCGGGTGAGAAACGACCGGCGAGAGGATATATAGAGGCGTCCGTGGTCGTCGTCGTCGTCGTCGTCACCGCGCCACGTCGTCCGAAAATAGACGATTTGGCCGCGTTCCACGGGCGAGTGTGTGTGTGACGGCGAAAAAAAAAAAGAGAGAAAAGAAACCGACGTAATAAGGAGTATACGATGTTATACGAACGTATTGCTGCATTGTACAGGCCGGGACCGACCGAGCGCAGGGAAAGCGGGAAATTTCGATTTTCCTCGGGACAAGCGGCGCGCGGCTGTATAAAGAGGTCGTTATTACACGGACGTGGATTTTTCCGATCGTCGGGTCTCACAACGACGTGTTTCCCCACCCGTGATGAAAAGTTCTCGTAGAAGAACCAACGTATGGCGAACCTTAAGGGATGGTGATTTCGATTATTTTCCAAGTTCTGAGGAAAACATGAAACGGGCTAGTTCGTACAATACGTGTCGTTTAGGTAGGGTCTTACGAAACGTTCCGCCGAAATTTCAGTCGACCGTTTTTTGAGGGAGTCGTGGGATTTTCGTCGCGGGAGGCGCGAGTACGGAAAACTCGTTGTTTTTTACGCGACGATTTTTTTTTTTTTCGATTTTTGTGACCACTTTTTCTGGTAGAAAAAACGATTTTAACGTACGACAAAGATGGGTCCGAGATGGTACAAGATTCGAAACGTTTTTAAAATTTTCTGAGGAAACGGTCGAATTCCCAAAAGTGCTCCGTTCGAAATTTACGCGCGTCAAACGGTTTAACCGCTCGGTTTTCAAACGATTTCGATCATTTTCAAGGGAGTAACTTTGAATTTTTTCGAATTTTACGCAGTTATTGTTCCATAAAACCTCTAGTTTTTACGTTCAAGTCTCGAAACTTGAATACGATCGTGTGTGGTTAAAAAATTTAGAAAATTCGTAACACAATTTTGGTTTATAGCCGATTTCACGTTGTTATTTTGTCATAAAATTCGTCATTCCGGGCAGCCGTGTATTTGGAACAAATAATTACGGGAAACGTGTTTCTTACGCACCGATTTAGATTATTTTGATGATAACATCCAAAATAAAGACCGGACCGAAACTCTTAGACGGTAACAAAATTAGGAAAGGTACAGATTTGACAAGGGTATTTACTGTTGAAGTAATGTTTTTACCACGACGTATACTAGACAACTGAGCTCGCCCAGAATCGTATTTTCGAAGGCAATCGTTGCTTTCAGAAATTAATCAACGCGTTTAAACCACGACTTCTAAACTAGTGACCCACCCAAAGCGTGTTCGCCACCCTGTCAAACTACCCTAGATTGATCCCGGCGCCTTTTTTTTTTCAAAACTCGTAGATTTACCAAATAAATTGCCGATCGTGAACAATGAATATTTTATAGAGCCCCGGATAGTTTTTTTAATATTTCCTCCCTGCAGCGGTGGCTTTTCGTCTGGACGTAAGTAGGTACTCCTCAAAAACACGTCCGAAGCCAATCGCCACGGCTCGAATCAAATACACTTGGTGATAGAAGCAAAAAAAAAAAAGGACATTACAAACATACTATTTCGGAGTAGAAATTCGCGGTTAAGCCGTCTTAAGTGTGCCCATGTTTACCGAATCCGAATTTGACGTAATATCGTGTAGTGAAATGAATTATTTGTCTCGTATGTTTACGTCCTCTGATCCCTTTGTAAATTTCTGTGCAGGGCGCGCCACTGTCCCTCGGAAACTGCAGGACGTTAAATTTAGTTAACAGGCGGTTAAAATGTATAATTATCACGGTTTTGAGTAAAACAGACAGTTGCACAAAGAAAGAAACCATTAATTTACTTTGAACAAGTTTGTGTTTGAGTTCATTCAGGCAAGTTATATCCAGTTCATTGGTTTGACCGCGTTATCTATACGTACTAATATAATGATTGACCTCTGACACAAATGAGTAATGTTCTTAAAAATAATCGTTTAACTTAAAAATTTGTCCGCCGAAACGTGTGACCTGAAGTTCGTTGATTATATGAAATTTTTTTTTTAAACATCATATTCTTAAAAGCGTTTTAATAATCTTTGTTCGCTCGTTATTAAAAATAAACCATTTTAAGTTTCAATCGCAGTTTGTTGCGATGAAACTCGACGGAAACGAAAGGCCACAACACTACTTACGCCCACGCGTTTCCATCCCACGAAAAGCGTTTTCGATAAAACTGATCGCGTGATTAACCACTCGCGAAAATGTTGCCTACGCGGTTCGCTATTTCAACTTTTAAAGAGTATTGTTTTAGTCCCTTCCTGACAGTATGATTTATGAACATTTTCGAGGACGGACAAAACATGAAAGACGTTATTATGTTCGCGATGACACGTTCGAGATGCATTTTTTTTTCAACTTTATTCATTAGTGATCGAATAATTCGAGTTGACGTTTCAAAACGTTCAATTTCAATAAACCATACACGATATTGCGTCACGAATCCCTTAAACATGTAAACATTCGTTAAACATTTTTAAAACATTTTTCTGAACGAGATTATTTTCTCTTTTATGTTTTACTTTTACTCGGATTTCAGTCTCATTCGGTCCAAAATACTCAAAAAAAGTATTATAACCGATTTCACTTGTGTTAAATATACCTACAAAATTTACTTGGATAGTAAGACGTATATTAGGTATAGTACGAGTAGGGCGACAATCAAAATGAACGGAGTATTAATAATAAGCGGCGGTAATTTTCGTTTGTTTTTGAACATTTTTAAACACTTAAACATAGGTACGTCTAAGAGAATAAAATATAATATTTTTTCCACATTGCTTGGATTTATTTAAAAAATATTACGGTACGTGCGTGTAAATACAGGGTCATGACAGTATCTCATGAATAATTATGTTTTTAAACATGTTTTCGGTGTGTGAATTTTTTTCTGGTGTTTTAATTATTTAGTCACATGTTGTGTCGTATAATTTGACTATTTTTCGGCGCCAACATAATGTGTTAAATCACACAGACACGATTTCCGGTATAGAACGGAGTAAGTAGAACGATTTAATGAACATTTTGACGACAAATTTTAATTCCTTGCAATTCCTTTACTGTTCACAATGATTATAGTCGAAATCTATATTGTATACGAAACCGTGAAAGCTGTAGAAAGATTTGTACTTTTGTGTTATTGAATCAGTTATTGTTATTGGAATGAAGTCAATTCAAACAGAATGTTGCGAAACGCAGGTCTTGAACGTTTTTTTCGTTCGTATAAAAACAACCTTTATTTCGTATTGAAAAGACGGCGGCACGGATACAATAGACGTCCAAATGCACAAGTAAAAAAAAAATTCAAAATAATAAACATCGTAAAAATTATGACGTATTCGACTGCCTTAAAGAGTTTTTAAATGGTATTTGTTATGAGCAATTTTAGGTTTAAACAAAATGTAACGAATAAACAAAAATAACCGACACAAACATTAAACAAAACTCGAACGTACGAATTTTAGATTTTGAGCGCAGCGAAGATCCTATTACTTTTATACAATGATCGAATTTTTCAAAAAAATTCAAACATTTTTTTCAGCGTAGTAAAAATACTCCAATAATTTACGTTATTGACACTTGAAAATCAACTAGACGGTACTCTGGCCGAAACTGAATACTAGAAGATTTAATTTTTTTGGTTCCAAAACGTAAAACTCGAAATTTTTACAATTTCTTCAAACAACTTGATATTTTCAGTCGTACCCGTAAAAACTTTGCACGCGGACCTAATTTTGAAATTTTTCGAACGGTTGGCGGATCACTGAAATTCGGCGGTTTCCGCATGTATTCAAAAAAAAAAATTATTCAGTTTATAGAAATATGTTATCCAAAACACATAATTACTATCTACGCGTTGTTACAAAACCGTCGACGAAACAATATTTTGTTTTGTACGCCGTTCGTTTTCATTTTTGCCGTTTCTGCCGATATCGAATTTCTCGCGCACTGTTCGAACGGACGTTTCGTAAAAATACGACAAAAGATTTCGATCAGCTTGGAAGTTCATAAAATCGAACATTATCAAACTTTAGCGCACGAACCGCGTAGTTTTTTCTTTTCGCAGTTGTGACGATTGCCACCGGATCACATAAAAAAAAAAAAAAATGAAAATTTTGAACGCAAAATGGAACTATTGTATCCCCGAACGATTATTGCGACAAAAAGCGTGTTGTTTTCTTCGTATTCGAGACTTTTTTTTTTTTTTCTTATTACGGACCTACATAACCCATCCGTTTACACGACCGACGGTCGTTTTGAGCGGGTTACGGGCTGATTTTCGGACTAACGAGTAGTACAGATTCTTCTCGCCGGCTGCTATTCAATTTAAATCCGTGCGATCGTAAAAAAACGGTAAAACGGCATCGCGTGGGCGGTATTTTTGAAGCGTAGAAAAGTTTAAAAAGCGCGTTCTCCACTTTTTCGATCGCGGCCAGCAGCACTTTGCCGAGTGCTACTGCGCTCGATAGAACGTATAGAACAAAAGTCTCGCCACAATTCGAACCGTTTTTTATTCGTCGGGACGAGAAATTTCGGCGGTGCCCTTTTTTTTTGGGTCGCCGTCAACTATCAAAAAGCTATCATCATCAGTACTCACTGCAATTCCGGCACAGCACCTTCCGCACGGCCTCCACGTTCTTGGGCGTGCGGAGCACGGGCTCGCCGAGCACGGACAGGTTGTGCGGCCCGACGCCGGCCACGAACACCAGGTACTTGGCGCCGCGCTTGATGTTCGCCTCGACGGTCTGGCCGCCGGCGGCTGGGGCGAAACGCTGCACGCACTGCGCCGCGTCGGGCCGCCTCCGTCCGGCGGTGGTGGACGACGTCCGCGGCCGCCGCGGATGCTGCTGGCCGGCGGCCGCGTACCGATGACGGTGCTGTTGGTGGCGGTCGTCGGCCGGCCGTTTCACGCGAAAGTACAGCCGCACCGGGGCGCCGGCGCGCAGACCCTCGTACGTGACCGCCTGCATGGCGTCCTTGTGCACGCGCTGCACCACGAACGTGACGCCGTACGTGCCGGTGCCGGGTCTCACCGGGCCCTTGGACCGCACCTTGCCCTCGAACACCACGTCGGACGCGTACGCCCGCGCCGACACGTCGTTGGTGCCGTCGCCGAGGTGCGCGCACGGGGGGATTCGACCCGCCGCGGGTCCCTGTGGCGGCGGCGGCGCCGAGCCGCCGCCTCCTACGTCGGACGCCGCCGCGGCGACGGCGGCGGACAGCAGCAGCAGCAGCACCGCGACGGTCCGGCGGCCGCCGACGCGCTCGACGACGGCTCGACGCGACGGTCCATCGTCACCGCCGCCATACGACATGTCGCCGCGCGAGTCACCACCGGCCGTGCGGGTTGCGATCGGCAGAACCGCTGTCGCGCGGGTGGTTCGACATGTCAACCGCGGCGGAGAACACCCGCCGCGAGTGTTTTCGAGATGGATAGAAAAAAATGAGTCGGATTCGCGCGCGTTTTTCGCCGATTAGGTGGTGTCCATCGCGGAACCGCGGGCGAGTTGACGACTCGCAATTTTTTTCGTTTCGTTCGGAAAAAAAAAATAAACTCTATCGGCTAAAACCGCCGATAGTTACGACTGTATCGCGGCGGCCGGACGCGCGTCGCACGTGGGGTAAGTCGGCCGAGCACCGGTGCACTCTTCTTACGCCCCGATTACGAATAGCGCACGACGACTGCCGGAGCCGAGGTCGCGGGCCGCCGCCTCAGTCGCGGGCCGCCGCCGCCGCCGCCGCCGCCGCCGCCGCCGCCGCTCATTGGTCAGTGCCATCTGACGGACGACCGCGACCGCCGCCGGATTTCTGACGAAAGATGCGCGCCGTGGCTCGAGTTTTTTTTTCGAAAAATCGCCGTTTTGATTGTTTGTTATTGTAAACGTCGATTTGAACGACACACCTGTGTAGTAATGTGGAGGAGAATTTTTGTAGGAAAAAAAAAAACGCGTTTTTCGTGTGTGAAATGTATTTCGTGTACCTACGCGGCAAAAGCGACGGACGTTTTTGTAAAATAAAAATCGTCGTAAAAAAAGAATTAATCGATGCTGTCGTCTCGACGTACGGCGGCGTCCGGTATCCGCTGCAGCTTTTAATCTTTGCACATTTTCCAAAACCGAACAGTTTTTTTCGACGGTTTTTTTTTTAAAAAACGATACGTTTCAAACGAAACCTACGATTTAGCGTTTTTCTAAACAATCAGCCGCTATAATACCCCGTCGCAACGGCACGTGTGTCGCGTATATATATCGTACATAAACGGCGAGTGTCGTATTTTGTCCGCGTACTAAAAATACAGGACGAATAGCGTACGATTTTTTGTGTCATGACGTAATTTACAACGATGTATACACACTACTGCTCTGGTAAAAATACTTTAATTTTACGTTTTGAATGTATCGAACAGTCGTGTATACGTGCAGGAGGATTTAATAGAAAACAAACAAAAACAACCGTTTGTTCCAGTTTTTCTCGCTGTTTCGACGGAAATGACGTGTGCTCGATAGGCAAACAATCAATGGGCGGTATACCGGGCACCACGAGTGAACGAAACGGTTATTAATTCATTTTAAAATTATACTCTCGTATGAGCAAGTGTAGTAAACTTGTCGTCGTATTTTTAGCTTGACAATACTGTGTGGTTGGTTTTTTCTATCGGACACGGTGTTGGTTAATTTTGTAATATTGAGTAAAATAAAAGAGCGGAAAATATCGAAACGGGCCATTACGAAGGGCCGAATTCCTCCGGTCCCGCGCGATGTTAAAATAATTCTCAAACGTTCCGCACTGTCGACCGGTTTTGATTTCCTCTGCTCGTGTCGCGCGCGTACCCGCTGTCTGCTTTGGAGAAACTACGAGAACCTTCAGAAAAAATAAATACATATTCCTGTACGGATCGCAAGCTGCTCCGAAATTTTTTAGATTTTAGAGTTAGCTCTGTCGTCGGGTAAAGATTCTCCTCGACGGTCACCGGGATCGGGTTGCAGGGTGAGATTCACACGATACATTTATATAGTATTCTGCAAGTTTTAAAGTGGACGGCTGCACAATGTGTACAACGTATGGTCGTTGTTTCAATCGGTTTTTGAAGTGTTACGCGCGTGTTTAATGTTCGTAGTTAAAGTGCCGTCCGTCGGGCCAAACGATAATTACAATTATTATCGTTATGATTGTCGTATTGCGATTATTTATCGGTTTTTCACACGATATTTCATCATAACCGTCGGATCTATTTACCGTCCGCGAGATTTATGCCGCCGACTCTGGAAAACAGAGGTGAAACAAATTCGCGTCGCCAACACCGCCTGCTGCGGTTGTGCGGACATCTTACTTTTGTCTGACGACGTTTTTTCTAATTTATTTTCTGTGAACAACTCTGCGGGAATAAGGAACGCTCCGATTTTTAAAGTCAGTACCTCTAATGAAAGGTCTTTGAACTGCGATTTCGCGCGTCGAGAAGGTCTCAAGTTCGAAAGTTCAAAATTTGAAAAATTCACCATAAAAAAACTAAGCAAAGTTTGAGGAAAAACGCTAAAAGTATGTTTGACACATTGGATCTAGTTTTTCGGCCACTCATTCGAAATAATGGTCGGAACAGGCTGAAAGTTTTACGCAATATATTGAAACGGGTAAAACACGAGTTTGATCAAAGTTTCAAGTTTTACCGTGTTCCTAATAATCACGGTGAACCTGAAGAATACGTATAAAAGCATTTATTTTTTTAAATAATAACGTTACTAAAGTTGTTCCTGACCAATTTAATTCGTTAAGACAGGTTGGTTGCAAAAAAAAAAAAAAAAACGTTATATTTAAAGTTAATTTATTAAACCAAAAGTTAGTTAACACAAAAGACTCGACTTGAACACATTTTGCACGGTCTTGCACCTGTACGTGGTGGTATGACGTTGTCTCCGTTTCAAACGATTTTTTTTGCACATATTTTTTTTTTCTTATTGACGTTTTTATTGTTTTTTTTTTTTTTAAAGAGTTGAAAATGAACCAAGCCAACCAATTTTTGATAATTATTAAAATTGACTTTTTAATATTCGTTTTGTCTTTTAACCAGCGGGCCGCGTTAGGTAATATTGTACGTATCCGTCGAAAACCCGTGACGAGTTCGTTTTCCAACTGGACGACGAGACGACCGCGTGTCGAGAACATCAATCGGGCACAGTGGCGCAACTAGCGGGGAAGTTGGCAAAGTGAAACTTTGGGGCCCTAATAAATTGGCGGGCCCCCATAGACTATTTTTTTCCACATTTTATTCATTACAAATTTGGGAGGGGCCCCATTTTATATTTGACTTTAGGGCCCCCAAGTGTCTAGTTGCGCCACTGATCGGGCAACACTCGAAAAACAATTGACAACAATATATTACGTGTTTCTATTTTTCGCAATAGCAGCACGTTCGGCGTAAATTACCGGGTCAAACGTTTCGACGATGTACAAACGATGTATTTTATATTGTTATTGCGGCGGGTTGTGCAAACGAACGCGTAAAGTGTCACAAACGCCGGCCACGTCGTTCACCTGCCGGCCAGTCCACGGACGGCGTTCGCGGAATCCCCCGAAACCGATCCTCGTCAGCTCTCGGGCGAGCCGCGGTCATCGCCACATTATATACCGGCTGCTATTGCGTAAGATACACAAAACACGACGATTGTTGTTATGAAATTTGTTCGATAAATAAAAAAAAATTGGAGAATACTGGACACTGCCGCGTGACGGCGAGTCATCGACTTCCGGCGATAAATTCGGTTTCGCCGCGAGGGGACTTGACGCGAATAACAACGCCGCGAACGTGACGCCGTGTTAAATTAAGACCGCGCGGGCGGCGAAAAGTGGCCACTGACGACGACGACGACGACGACAAAGAAGTGGTGGACCCCGCAAAAGTCGACGCGAGATTATCTATAAATTTAGACGATTAACACGACAACAACGTCCGGTATAAATCGCGAAAAAATCGTTTTCAAACGCGAGCGCCGGCAACAAGACTGTGGCGAACAGAAAAGTACGCAGTGTCGGGATCGTCGTCCCTTAACTTTGGGCCCGCCCTCGTGTTTTGAGGCGAATCGGGCCCTGCACGTTCTGACGAGCCGATCCGTTGTAGAGGGACGACGGGAAACTGAAACGGCTGTAAGAGCAGCTATACGATATTACAGGAGGGTACAGAGAAAGACCGAGGAAGAATCGTTAACGAGACAAGGTAAATGTGTGTGCGCGCGGGGGAGCGATCGTGATTAGTAGAGGAATTTGTAGAAGGTGGCGGAATGTTCGAGAGAAAGGCGAACAACGAGAAGAACGCTCTGTTCGAAATTAATTTTTAGAGAACCTCTTTTTTGGTGGTGTGCATTGTTTTTATTCGCCGCGGCCCGAGTTCACTTAAATATCGTAACAGAGAATCTGTGTGTAAAAAGTTCGTCTAAACGGACCGCCGTCAGAACGTTTTCGCGCGATAACGCGATTTCGACCGTTTCTTCTAAAACCTAACCGAAACGTTTATAATTTTTGTGAATGTTCGCGTACATCGGCGTTGGTCGTACGCTGCTCCGCGGACAGAGATCAAACAGAAACAAACAACACGTCGCTGAGCGTGCGGTATAAGTAAAAAAGTTGACTTCGGTTTAAAAAAAATATTTCGTTATAAAAAAATTCCGGACCTTTCAACGTTTCGTACAACGTGTACATCGCGAGAAATCCTAAAATAACAAAAAAAAAACAGTTGTATAATGTAAAACGTTCTCGGAAAATAAGGCTGTGACCGTTAAAAAATCTGTACAAAAATAAATCGAGGACTGAAAATATTATAAAACTGTACATTTTATCACGTTTGTTTTAATGAAATTATTAACAGTTTTCACTTTCGGCCAGTGATATCATATTATGTTTTCATATTTTTTTTTCAACGTACCCATCACAGTGTGCAACAACAACATTAAAAAAATTACGCAGTTCAAGAATGGCGTCGCTTAGACTATAATATATATATATATAGTGTTGTAATCCACCCGAAAACACCCGGCATTTAAAATATTATTTATGTCTTGACGTTCTTCTCGTTTTTTCGTTACTCTTGTTGTTTTAATTATTTTTATAATTACTCGTATTTCGTAAACGGCGCGCACACAATGAAAATTAATGCGTATATTAGTATTCGTTGAATTAAAAAAAAAAAAGCTCCGCGTTGGTGGATAGAAAAGTGTATTCATACAACTTTGGTCGAGAATTCGGCACGTGCGGTTGTGTACAATACTGCGATATTTATAAAACTGAAAACAAATTTTGATACTACTACGATTAAGTCGACACTCGGATCATGTAGATAACGTGTGCGTAACATTTTATATAACTATATGATATTTTGCTGTCGATGAAGAACAATTGGCTTTTGTTAACCCATTTTTTACTACCCGGCCGAATACGAAATTGTTCGTAAGCCGTTAACAGACCCAACGCCGTTTCCACTATGCCTCTCCGTGTATCCATCGCCATCCCATCTGATTCCTAGGATCTTTTCCGACTCGGTCGCTCCACCGCTGTCTCGGCCGTTCTCTCGGTCTGACTTCCAAGAACCATTGGAACACGTATGAATAGATCGTTTTTCCGAAATTTGTCTAGTCTGTTCTCGTATCTGCGGGACGTAGCCAACGTTTACATGACCTAACCTATTGATATTTAAAATCAAGAAAACTCAAAATTGTTCAGCGAAAACGGTTAAAATCGCATGTGTATTAAGTATAGTGTGATCGATTTACTATATTTACAGTATCCAGGGGCGTTCACAGGGCACAGAGGTTGTATCCCCTCATCGTGCTTTTGTTTTTATGAACATTCGCAACCAGCTATTAAATACGGGTCATACGACACAGATTTTCAAAAATAAAAACATTTTACCGTTCCTCAAATTCTTTTTGTTAGAAATTTCACTCGGAAACGTGTGTAGCGAAGACACGACGTATTTTCTCATTAAATTACGCGCAAGTCGAACTGCTGTATATAGGTACTATGTGCGAGCTCTTTACCAAGTTTTTCACAGAATATTTTTCCGAGCACATCAACGATTCATAAACGTTTGTCACAACGTGGTGATGTTTTTCCTTCAGACTTATTAATTTCGTTTTTGTGGGATGTTATAATAATAATATGTTCCTCGCGATGTTTATTTTCACAAAACACGATGAGTCATTATTGCCGAGCGCTGCCGACGGGTGGGCGTACCGAGACGAGACGGTTTCTCAAACGACGACGACCACAACAATTATTATTTTAGGTCTGTCGGGGAATTTTTTTTCATTTTTCGTCAAACTGATCTCGTCAAATCGAAATACACGAGAAAAAATGTACGCGTTTACTCCTTGTAGAACCGACGAGACCGAGTATTACGATGTCATAACTATTTTAGTTAACAAAATGTTGTTACCAATAGTAAAGTAAGATTTGTAATATTGTACAGTATGTTGGCGAAATCGTCGAGCCGTTCAGTCGAAATAACGATAGTTCCGCGCTCATTATAAGTGTCATTTTTTCAAAACACATTTTTCGGTGCTACGTAATAAGTTAACGAATCGATTACCTGCATTCATTTGCATGGTTAACCGCGGTGACGAGGTGAAAAGTTAGTCGATACGTTACAATAAATCATGTTAAGATCGACATAAATTCAAATTTCTCGTCAACGCGCACAGCCTCGCAACAGCGTATTGTTATTGTACAGTTTGATATTTATTGCTAAAATTTACGAGAGAACGTTGTAGGTAACCTTCTCGTTTCCGAAAAATATTTTAGCCTTTCGAATACTACCTATCCCCGTTCGTGGTCTGATCTGACACAGGGGAATCGGAACGTTCGTTACTATATAATGATATTTACTCAACCGCGTTCCCCTTTTATTTGTTTCGAGCACTATAATAGTGTTGTAATAGGTAGTCCCTACAACAGAACAACTATAAATCATTATTATTATTATTACGTGGGTACCAATTTAATTTTGTATACCTAACCTGGCGAACCGCACAATATGGATGTTGTTGTTGTAACGACGTGACAACGATAATGTGGTGCGCTAGCTACGCCGTAAGGGTGGATTTCTTAATTTTTTTTTTTCGCTTCTTATCATTTTTTTCACATCGAGCACGGCGACGACGCGTTCCAGTCGTCGACGTTATCTGCGAGCTGTACGGACGGCGCCGTAACGGACGGCTGCGCACCTATACACCGCGCTGCAGCCATCATACACATATATGTGGCTCAAAAACGTTTATTTTTAATAACGTGTACAGGATGTTCTTTTTGTTTCCACCATCGTCAAAACCGGGTTTTTCAAAAGTCAGTTTAGAATAAAAATAAATTATCTCGCGAGTTTGCTCCTATATCAGTCGCATTGATCCGCACGTGTGTCTCGTACTCATGATGTAAATTTCAACAACTAATCATTATTAGATAAAAGACGGATGGTTAAAAACTTCACTATATATATACGAGATATCTGCGGGCAAAGAGAACATTTTTTGTCTAGTAAAAAAGATCACTTTTACCTATATAGATAAAAAGCGGATAACTTTTTAAAAAAAACTGACGGCACAAATGTGCTAAATCAATTTTATTAAAAATCTATAATTTTTGACCACGTAGACACGAATAGTAACTTGGAAAACAATTTTTTTTTTTTCCAATACTGAAAAAAATAATAAATTGCACTGCAGTTTTCGAAACACCAGCTGTTAGGGTGGACGTATAGGTGGACGTTTTATAAATTTTTATTTGTTATTTTTTTCAAGTTACGGATAACAATTTAAAATAACAATAACGACAACAACCGATCGAGATGGTGATGGATACGACAAATTGAACCATATTATAATACTACTTACCCCAGTATATGACGAAATTCAAAACGTACACGCATTGAGCACCCTGTAATATTAAGTACACTGTTAAGTTGTAAACTATTCGTGTACATTAAAAGCACTGAACGAATTTAATAGTTTTCGTATAAAATAAAGAACGAAAATAAAATTTCGCATTAATTGGTTTAATAAACTCTTAAAAGCGGACACGTTTTACTGACGATATCCAAATTGCTTGTGTGTAATTTATTTCGGAAAACTCGAAACGTTGAAAAATCAAACGATTAAAAGTTGTTTGACGCGGCCGATTATTTGATTTTTATATAATTACAAGACGTGTAGAATATAGGTATAAAATACGTATAACGTAAAAAAGACCATCCCTCGTACCCACGTGTCTGTTCAACGTCTACCCCCGAAATGTTTTCACATTTTTAACGGCTATCCTCCGTTCTTAAGAAACGTACCTGTACAGGTCGATCTGTATATTGATGCGATGAGCATTCCGAACATTTTTGACGTTTTTTGTCGCGAGTTTTCCAAAAATTAAAATTTTTTTTTTTCAAACGTTCAAACCAAAGGGATCAAATCAAAAACGTGGGAAGATCGTTTTCAAGCAGCAGACTTCACGATGA
Source organism: Hormaphis cornu (assembly GCA_017140985.1). Taxonomy (NCBI): domain Eukaryota; kingdom Metazoa; phylum Arthropoda; class Insecta; order Hemiptera; family Hormaphididae; genus Hormaphis; species Hormaphis cornu. The sequence goes on along the minus strand of CM029363.1, from coordinate 10,437,760 downwards.
CGAATTCAAATCAGTTTTCCGAATGCTTACCGCGTCGCGTTGATCGGTGTACCTACGTTCGGCAATAGAAAAACGTCTCGGTTCCTGTGATTTGCGCGTGGTTACCAGATTATACTTTCTGGAACCTGGGACATTTTTTCCAACACAACCTATCTATCTATTTTGTCTTTTAAAATCGTTACTAAAGTATCATCTTAATCGTAGTTTGATTTTTTCAGTGCATTATGTGCGAAAACATTTTTTAGACGCTTTTACCATGACGTTCTTTTTTTCTGTGATAATTTTTTCTGGTCGGAAAAGTGGTCGGATTTTTTAAGTCGGTAACTCCCGCGAAAGAGTTTCGGACCGAGACGGTACTTTATTTGAAGCGTTTATCAACATTTTCATTATCATCGGGTCATACTTCAAAAACCAAAATATCTTCGATAATGTTGCGTTAAGCGCGTGCGAAATTCGCTCGTTTGTTACGCTTTTTCGGGCGGAGAGAACACTCCGGACTTCACGTTGATGAGTACGTTCGACAAAAGAAAATGTCTAACGATTAAAACACGCAAATGATCGAACGTTTCGTTGCCCACACCACATTATTTCTCGTGCCTAAACGAAAATCGGTAATTTATCAGATGAGATTTAAAACCCGAGACATATCGCTGTCCGGAAACGCTTGTTCGGTTAAAAAAAAAAGGCAGTGTACTCGTACACAGGGCGACCCTGTGACAGACCGAGAGAATACGCTGTCGTTGGGTTCTTTTTGTAGGACATTTTGAAAATATATTCGTGAGATTTAGTTTTCAAGAAAGGGGTCAATCCCGATTAACTCTGAAACAAAAAAATTGTTTTTTAAAAGTTGGCCGATGACGAGAGGTATATCGTACGGGCGCGTTTAAACATTACGGACTTTTGAGTACAAAACTTAAACTATTTGTGAGAATGAAAATATTTTAATCGAACCGTTGCGATCGACTGAAAAATGATCAAAAATGTTTTCAAATATTTTTTTAGCTTCATCGTAATAAGTATTATCCGGCTGTCGACACCGGTCGAACCATTTGAGCAAAAAAAAAAAAACTAAGCGATATTCCTCCTCGATAGTAAAAAAAAAAGTATTATCATCGTTGTGTACCTACAAACTTCCGGACGCATGCCGCCGCGTTTCGCGCGCGACTGACGGTTGAACGGCCTCTGGCGAATCGACGCAGTTATAAACCCGAGCGACACGCCGCCGCCGCCGCCGCCGATTCGGAGGACGGCCGTTCTTTTTTTAAAACGTCCCCGCGCCGTTTTAATGCGTTTTTAAACGCGAAAACAACTCGTCCGTACACACGCTCTCTCTCTGTCTCGGTGATCGTAATAATAACGGTGGAAAATAATAATAATTGTAAATGTAAAATTATACGATTAAATTTAAAACCGACGAGCGAAGTAGAAGACGCGAGTATATTTTTAATCGCCGTTCTCGTTTTACTGCGTACGTTCCTCCACGCGCGCGCGCGCCGTCCGACGTACCCGGAAATTTTCAACGACGGGGCGGTACGGGGGGGTGGCAAAAGACAAAAAGATTCCGTTTAAATTTTCCGAGGGGATGATTTTCTCGGCAGTCACGCTCGAACCCATTTGCGTTACGATCACACACAGGGATTTATCGTATTCGTCCGTTTGGAAACGGTTCGTTCACATTTTCGAATTCGTGTACGCTCGAGTAGATTAGATTTTCGTAAAAAAAAAAAACGTCGGTGAGTCGCGTTTTCGAGTAGAAGACGCGAAACGTCCATGAGGTCCTGTGATTATATATATATACGTAGTATTGTGATGGAAAGTTTCAGGCTCGCGACGTGTTCACGCGATAATGTTTCGCCGATTTTACTCCCTGCAGCAGTGATAGTTTTTGTTTTTTTAACTCGGTATTCGTCGAAAAAACGATTTTTTCCGAGTTTTCACGTTTTAGAATCGTATTTGCGCCGCGGGCGTCTCGCGTTCGGGCGAATTTTTAAAAATTCCAACGCGTTTACAACCATTTTTTTTTCATTGTTTATTATTAACACCCCGGGATGACCCGTTTTTCAAGTGGTTAGGTTCACTAAAAATAGTACGATTCTCAATTGAAACGCGCTGTTTCGTTTTGTGTTGAAAGTACGATCGATTTTTAGATCCGTATTTTACACGAATTTTACGTAACCGCCATAACACGCAGACATAATACGTCAGGACGAAATCGGCGTTTACGATGGTTTCCCACAAAAGTATTCCTTTTTTATTTTTTTCGTGCCCCACAAAATCGGGGTTTTGAACGTCGCACAAATTTATAAAACGCGTTTTCTATCATACTGGAAGAAGAAAATCAATGCGAACCGAGCGGCGGAAAGACCGCGTGTTTGGCGCTCGCTTCGCTCCGCCAACGGACGTCATCGCGTCCAGACCTAGACGACACTTTGGATGTATATCGTTATCCCGAAAATCGTTATCCCGAAAATCGTTATCCCGAAAATCGTTATCCCGAAAATTAGTTAGGGTCAGAGCAATAGCTCATCGAATGATTGTTTAAGTGTTTCCTTCGTTTATATTTCGTTTTTAATATTCTTTTGTTTGCTTTAATTATTATGAAAAACTAAAAAAAAATCATAAAATTTATTATAAACCAAAAAAACTTATAAAATTCTTTAAAAAACCCAAAAAATAGAGTTTGAATCCTAGATTTGATCCGCCAATGGTGTTTTGTCCATTGGTCTCCAGGTGTTTTCTACCCTGGACTGATGAGCTCCAATAAGAGCGAAACCAATGAAAAAACCAATATTTGAATCAACATATTCAAATTTGTGGATAACGAATTTCAGGATAACGATTTTCGGGATAACAATTTTCGGGATAACGATTTTCGGGATAACGATTTTCGGGATAACGATTTTCGGGATAACGAATGTATCCGAACACTTTTACGCTGCTCTCAGTGTAACCCGAAAACCTTTTGCGAGTTTTTACACGTTTTTCATTCCGCGTGTGGCCATCGAAAGCATTTCTTTCAGCGGGAGAACAGTCGAGGGGCGAAAAAGCGAAGAAGAAAACGCGTTTTTGTACGGTCTGTACGACACTGCGGGCCGATTCGCGTACTCTCGCGCGAAAATATTTACCGAAAGTCCGAGTTTTACGTACCGTCCACCGCACTGTAACGATATCGCGGGGAAAAAAAACCGATTTACGCTTATAAAAACCGCGACGAACGCGCCAGCGCCGATCGCTGCACGACGACGACGATTGTTGTTGTTTTAAGCGGCTCTTGAAAAACGTTTTCGTCGTTCGTATCGTTTTTTGAGTACCGAAATGTGTCGAGCAAGACGAATATAGTAGGGTCGGGACAGCGAGACAGACAGACACGTATAATTACGATACACCGTTGTTGTCGTTGTTTCTCTTCTGCGGCGGTTAAAGCCTCCGATCCTAATTTTTTTTTTCTTCTTTCGGTATCACTCACTCGTCGGATCGCTTCGACGATCGCGCCATGAGAAGAACACGTCGCGCCGTTCGTGTTTCGTAAACAGTCTGCCCGAGACACTTTCCCACAGTATATTTTGACCGGCTACTTAAGCTCTACAAACCGATGATGCACTTCATCATCATACGTCGTCGTCGTCGTTGTAAAACGTAAACGATCTGTGTGCGATATCGCGGTACGACGATGGCCGTAATTTCCTGCGCGCCGGCCGAACTATTTTTTTGAAGGACGATTTCGAGAGAGAGACAAAACAAAACACTTTATTATTATTGTTGTTGCACATCGCGTTCGGGTGACAGAGGCTTCGCGCCGTACGAGTGCGCGAAAAAGACGAAAATCGTCTCGTCCGACGTGCGCGAAAAGTGAGAACGCGGCGTAAAAAACCGACGACATTTCGGTTTCATTCATAAGTAAGAAAAAACGAAATGTCCCGTTCTTCAAAACAACGTTACATCGGTCTAAAAAAAAAAATCGGTGTTTCCTAAACACATCGTTGTTGTCGGCGGGTATGATTTAGTTGGATTTTTTTTTATCAACACTATCAAGACGGACTGCTGCGACGGCCGTACGAAACACGGAAAATAACCGTCGTGCCAATAATCGATGATAAATTCGTAAAATTCGTGTATAGGAACGAGCGCGAGTACCAAACGACACGTGACGAATGTTTCGGATTGAACCGTCGAAGGCCAACGACATAAAACGTTAAGTAAATACAAAACGTCTCGCAGACCATGAATTAATGTCGGCGGTATCATTAAATTTTAATAAGGTACTGATAATGTTGACTCGGAGTTTCGCGACGTTCCTGGAAAACGTGCACCGTAGAATTATTGTTGAGTTGTGAACTCTCGGGCGACCTACGCGCGAGCGATTGCGTTTTTAACGAGAACATTCAAAACTGGAAAATGACGCGTTCGATTCGCCTTTAATCGACTGTGCGTACATTATTTTAATTTTTTTTTATTCATAACCGTGAACCGCGTTCTAACGGAAAATTCTTAAAATTGTGTTCACAATCGGATCGTTTATGCGTACGATTACGCGTTATCGTTCGAGTATGAGCGTTATTTTACGTGTTTGCCGGCCGGACGTTTTTAAAAAATTCTAAAACTGTTTCGTGCAGTGTTCCCCAAACATCATCGACCTTTACGGTACACCTATGCTGTAACTCCGTTCAAGTAGTTTCGACCCGCTGATTAAATCGCACGCGTTGAAAGTGTAGATTAAAACCGTTAAATTCAACACGAGTTTGTGTGTCCCCGTAGGTAAAAAACGATAATAGGTATTTTTGTATATTATGTTGCGAGCTAATAACAAAATTGAGCTAAACTAGACAGCAGCTCTGATAGCCGATGATTCGTATTTTGTCATTCGACAGTGTGTTCGGTTGATTCAACAGTGGCGATAAATAATACCTCGGGACCCGACATTATGAAAACATAGTTTTTTTTGTTAGTTGGCTATTAACGCAGTCGTTTGATCACGTTTCAAAGTGCCACTAGACATAAGTCGAACGAAAAGGAATATTACAAGTAGCGATACCGATTAGGTAGCGAACATATTTTATTAAAGTCTCACGCGTATTTTTTACGATCGCTGTTGTAGTACCAATTTTAATACGGTTTCGATCGCGGATATTTTTATGAAATTGTATTTTTATCGGATCGATTGGAAACCCGAAAACAATACGCGTAAAAAAAAAATGAGTACGAATGGCTGTGAAACATCGTACCGATCGTTACGAGGATTTTTTTTTATTTTTAAAATTTAAAACGCCGCAGTCGTAACACGCACACACTGGCCCGACACTTCTATACGTACTCTTGAATGCGATGATCATTTACTATTCAGAATCGCCCATTAACGCTATTAAGTATTAGGTTTGTTTACTGCAGCAGCCATTGAGTCGGGCGAAGACGTATAAACGAATTGGCGGGACCCCAAGTGTAAATTACAATACAGTAATATATTGTACGCGTTTCTTTTATACGATAAATTTGAAGAAAAAATAAAAAAAATCGCTGCTTTTTCGACGTTTATTATTATTTTTTTTTTTTTTTTATAAAAAATTGTTAGTTGAAATTTCGAACGAGCTCGTTACAATGTTCCGCGTATAATTATTATAATTTTCGCCGAACGAATGTTTCTAATTCGACAGAATACAATTTCGTTTTATAACTCTTTCAATTGTTTTAATAGCGTGCAGACTATATCGATTAAAATCCGTGCCCGCGCGGTCAAAGTTGTCTCATCGTACTTGCGTAAAGTTCGGTCGTCTAAAAACTAAACGTTTTCACAGCGCGGAGTCGTTAACTCTATTCGAACATGAAACAATAGCTTATAACACTTTAAAACATGTTCAAGATCATTTTTAATCGCGATTTCTCAACAAACTGCATACCAGCTATATAGTACACAGATAATAGTGCTAAAAATATAATAATACGCACGAATTTCACTATCGATGACTAAATCATACTAATTATTTGTCCGAAACACGGTTTTTTCCGATGGTTTGCACACGTCTATTCCTTTTCAGTCTGTGTTTTTCTCAATAAAAATTAAAATCTGGTACAGAGAACCGGTCGAACTCGTGCGGAAAACGATAAAACGTGCAGCAACGTGTTTAGAAATCATTTGTTTAGCATTTTCAAGTTTTTCAAAACTTTTGTTTTGATTAGTGAGACTGTGTTATAACATAAAAACGAATTGCTTTTTCGTAAATTTTTATGTTTATTATGTGCACATTGTCTTGTGTATAAAATGTAACTATACACAATTCACGAGCAATTTAATAATATTATGTGTACGGTATTATATATTTGGTCATTGCGAGTGTGTTCAAAAACTCATATCTATTATCAATTTACTGATTATTTATTTCGTTTCATATTTATTTTGTGGAAACGGCAATTTTTTTCAACGTTTTTTTCCGAAAACCATTCCGCATAATTCATATTTTATAACCAAAATGACCGTTGGCGTCTATTTAATAAAATTTGGCTGCACAGAGTACACCCGAGTTTTATGAGTACAAGAAAACTGTAAAAATGATTGATGTCATAGTTTTTCTAGCAACGTAATGTTTATGCGTTTCACGTTCAAACATTTTTACGATGTGCAAGAAAAATGTTTGGTTTTTTACGAAACGAGTTCCTTTTTTTACATTCAACGTGTGTGCGTTATATGTATTCGGATTTTCAACGATCGTTTTTTTTTCCTTCTCGAAATTCGTGAGTATCGTTGTTTGAAAAAATGATTCGAATAATCGATTTTTTTTTTTAGTCATAACCGAATATTGAGAGAAACCGCAAAAAAAAAAAACAAACACCACGTGTTTTTGGCATATTCCTAATTTTAATATAAGTACGTCGATTAATTTTCTATAATTTTTCAAACTGAATTTGAATCGCTCAACATATTCACACGTAATTATACTACTGAAAGATAGGTATGAAATATCGGTAAAGTAAAATTTTTGTCCGTCTTCGTTGTAAATAATGCGATCTTTGTAAGTGGGTACAAATCGTGCTTTTTTCAATGTAAATTTTCGCTCAGTTTTTATCAAACGATAACGAAAAAAAAGGTAACTAGCGCAAAATATTACGATATTACGGACGGGACGTTGTGAAAAATGTGTTTTGTGAAGTTCAAACCTCGAACCGTGAAATCGCGGTTTCCGATCCAAGTGGGAAAAACATTTTGTACGAAACGTTGTCCGCGGTTTAAGGGGGTAAGCCGTCTCTATTAAGTCCCCCGTTCCCCCCTGTCGCCCCACTCGCGTAATAATTATCGAGACCAAACAACCAATCGTACGATATTGTAAGAGCATACGAATGAATTGTCATCCCTGCTGTCCCTGTCGTCCCTCCAGTAAATTTTCAGCCACGCCGCTGACGAAATTAACCCGACTCGTAATTACGTTCGCACGTTTAGACGTACAAAACTGCAGTAATCGTGAGAGTCTTGACGCGTCGTTGTACAGAAAATAAAACTGAACCGATTTCGCTTTCAGCGCCGATACGAAAATATGAGATTAAAAAAAACCGTTTCGTCGTTGCGCGTGATAAAAAAAACGTTAAAAATTTTAAATTCTTACACTCCCCCGCCCGTTATCGCGGAGTGGGCGGTAAATAGGTGTGTGCGTGTGTACATACGACGTTATTATACCACATACTGTTATAATAGTACGATAAAACAACGTCTACGCGTCGAAATTTTAAATTAGCTCTCTCTAATAACTATTACAATATAAAACGATACTGCCGCCCGCCCGATGACGGACGTAACGTCGCTGGGACCGGTGCCAAAAACTGAGATCGCGCGTGCAGCGTCGTCGTAAAACCGCCCCGCGTTACATCTCGCGTCATTGTAACGTACTACTGTTCTACTATCTTATTTTCATCTCTTTCGGTCGCCGTTATTATTTAATTATTATTTATAACAATCGGTTATCGCGCGTCTCGTCCTCGGCGATGCCGGACAGACAGACAGACAGACTTCAAGTTTCCACATACGTGGTCGTCGTGATAGCGCCTTCGACACGTTCGACGGTGTCACCCGGCCGAACAGCTTTTTACACGATATTACAATATTGTAAGCGTAACAATTTCAGTATTTTGTGACGTTTTTTCAATGTGACGAACAATGAGTGGTTTCCGCACGTGACGCGCGAGTATTTCAAACTAAAATTCATTTCGCGTCGTACTCAATAAAAGCCGTGGCGAACCCGATTTAAAAAAAAACCAATCGTTCTGCGCGCGCGGTCACCCTGTATATAGCGACGACGACGACAGCGGAAAACTTTCGAAAAGCTCCGGGATTTTGAGCGGCGCTCCCCCTTGTATCACCGCCAAAGTTCGGCGGGACGGACCGCGGCGATACGGTGGTGCGCGGGCGGTGCAGGCGCCACGTAGCCGAGGCGCCGGCGGTCCCTCAAAGATTGATAGCGGCTCTAAAAACCGCTACCCCGCGCGGCCGTCTCCTCCCGCGGCTCGTCACCACGCTGCTCGGTATCGTTCCCTCGCCCTCCCCGCACCTCGTCCGACCCGCCCGCGCCGTCCGTCCGTCCGCCCGTCGGTCGCACGCCATAACTATAAAGACTGCTATAACTATTATTACTACTACTACTACTACTACTACTACTACTACTTTTTACTATTACTATTTTACTACAAACGATACATATAATACTGTTTACCTATATTCGACTGTACTGCTGTTTGCCGGTGTTATCTTACACCGCCTATTACAGGTCAACGAGACGTAAAAAAAATTTTCCGACCGAACGTTATACAATAACGTTGATAATATTACGAGCAATCTCGGAGTGTATTTCTTTTTTTTGTTATTCGATATCCTAAAGACGATGTACGATAGTGAACACTATCACACGGCGCGCGGTGCAAGTTAAACAAATATAACGTTGTGTTCGGGCGAACGCGATAAAATTGGAAAAAGAAAACGTTAAAACGAAAAAAAACGGTTACTGTGCGAAAAATTTTATCGTAAACAAACAGTGTACAATATTATACAGTTTTTATTGGACAGTCTTGACAGATTTACGAATCTATATATATATATATACTATATGACGTATAACACAGTAATAATTATAACGCGATAAGAACTGTTGCGAATTGTAACAAATGTATTGTAAAAGTTATTGCTGGCCGCGGCTGTGTTATTTCCTCCGAAACGCGGAGAATTCTACATTTTTCTTTATATTAGCTAATACTATTTCTTCACTTGCAGGCTGTTCTATGAATTTTCCACGACCTATAAGTTACTACTATACAAACTACGTGCAATACTGAGTTTTACGGCGTGACTCGTCAAAACAGTATCCCAAATTTAAAATCGTGCGAACATCTTAAATCTCGATTTTTAAAACACCAAAACGGAAAAATCTGAACAACGATTCGCTGCAATGTATTGCATTGGTTAAAAAAAAAAAAAAAAATTGTTCAAAAGTATTTGTTGAGCCACTTATGCGTACATTTTATACATGTATCCGTTTGTACAAGTGATACTTCTGTAGCATCGCTATAGAATATAGTTATTTCGAAAGGCGAAGAAGAAGTATAATGATAATCATACATTGTTGATTATACTACTATAGAAATCAAGAATTTACGTAATAACTATATTCGTACGGTTTTGTGTGACGAACTAATAATAATGGTTGTTGACGTAAATAATAATAACCAGTTGAACAATTTTCGTTACGCACCTGCGACGAAAACACATTCACAGAACCGTTGTCTGTAGTACGTTTTTTTTTCCCGCCGGAATCACTTGATCCTAAATAATTTAACGAAATGCTTTTACTTAAAGAGCGGACTATTACTATCGTGTACGACCGCGGTTGTCGCGACAAGAACGAAAAACGTGTTGTACGTTTACCAAATTTGGCGTTTGTCGTTCCAACTGACGCGTACCTATATGCCCGTGTGACATACACTTTCCAACAGATCGATATTTTTGAAAACAAAACGAGTCGGAGAAATTCAGAGATTCGAGTGTTCCCGTGTGTTTTTACACGCACACGAGACCGTCGAGCGGTGACGGGAGAAAACCCGCACCATTCAAACAATACGAATTCGTTTCTTTTGATAATGATGCGAGTATATTTTACGTAAATACGAAGGACGGTCGACGGTTTTCAATCAAACAAAAGATGGTTTTTCACGGTACAATTTAATATTGCAGGTCAAACATCGCACTTTGAGTACACAACTCTGTGCGTCGGGTGTTTTTTCTTAATTTTAACACAATAGAAATCGTTAATTACGATCCGCATTATCTATAGACCCGATTTAACCACAAAAGCTACGTATTTAACCCGGTGTATGCGTTCGGTTATGCTCGAAAATCCAACTCTTTACTTTCACCGTGTTTAAAAGAGTTGTGTAGAAATTTATGAATCGTGTACGATCAACATGTGCGTGGAATCAACACGAATTGTGATATTTATAATTACTTTATCGGTACACAATTACTAATCAGCTTAGAAAAAATATCCTTAAACAACAACATTGTAGTGTGGAACGTATAAAATGGCTGTACACTTATTAACAGCGAAGAATTCATAACGTATTTAAAAAATAAGAAAATTTAAAAATGGGATAAAATTCGACTTCTGTTAATCGGACGATCACATATTATTATACATTCGTATATCGCATGACGTCAACTATTCGTCTTTCGAGGAATAATATTGGGCTTAAACGTGTGAATCCGGTAACTCGTGTGTTCGTTTTGTAACTGATTTCAATAAAATATGCATCTTGAACAAATAGCGTTTCTCTGCGGTAGGTAGTTTTATCGTATCGTTATTGTTGTTCAGTTTTCAAAACTATACGTAGCTAAACCGACGTCTAGACATTTTCGGAAGCTTTAACCGAAGATTTGATTGAACAACTTTAATTAAAATGTCCATACCGAGTTACGACGTAAACGTTTTATGTTTACAACTTCGGTTTGAACGTCTGAGTCTTTTACGCGTGATATAACGTGCACTTTATGCAGGACACTCCATCGTTTAATAGCCAATCGCTCAGAACTATACTCTAAAAAAAAAAAATAGTCGCAAAACGAATACTAACAAATTGGAACACAAATGCAGAATTAATATCTGTCTAGACAAATGGCGACACAGCACGCGTATCTTCATTTACCGTACCTAGTATGATATTATTTCTAGAATACTTCGCAAACTGTATATAACGACGTACAGTTTGTAATATTATACGTACAATTTACGTTTGGACTGTCAGACTGCGAGATGGGTCGTAATTTTGAGATTTTAATCGAAAGTCTAGAAAATAATAACAGCAGTGTGTATACCTAATAACGATATATCTAGCAAAAAAAATATGAGCGAAAAATATTGGACGCATTCGATTGTATTCAATTTATATATATATATAAGAGATATACAACATCGATAGTTTTTAGATTTGATTGAATGAGTATGGCAAACGAATAAGCTATTTTTCATTTTCCCCCCATTTGAATTTATTACTGCGCGTCCGTGATCGATTAGAGTGAGCAGTAGCTAACAGCGACGGACGATTTGCCGAATGGTAAAAAAAATTTTTCTCGATAATTCTCCTCGAACAAATGTTTGATTTTCCACATTACCGCCCAATAACTATGGAAGGCGTATGTCGTCAGAGCCATCATATCGTAAACACACGGACTGCAGAGGTTAGAGATGGTATAGGATAATTGAGTCGCCGAAATAAACGCAGGGCGTAATCGCATGGATCAAACTGAAATGATTCCCGTGAAAAGCGCGCAACGATGAGTCTTGATAAAATCATTGTTCTTCATGTGGAAAAAAAGAGTAAAGAGCAAATTATTTCGTCCGTGACTGCAGCGCTTGCGTCGTCGTATAGGACTAAGCAAGGTTAGTCGATAACAGATAATGGGTTGATTTTTTCAAACGCACCGCGACAAAAAGAAATTGAACAGAAATAAACTTTCATCTACTGCACTAACCTAGGGATACAGCAGCTTACACGTGCGGTCTATGATAAACGGCGGTCTGCTTATCCGAGGAAAATAGACCGAGATGATGGTTCGGGCGTGTGACGACGAGAAGAGAGGAAACTCAAGCGGTTATGAAAACGAACGTAGGTAATTTTGGGTGGAAACAATTTTAATGCATAATAATCGGTGGAAACAAAGATGGGATGGACGGAAACAATTGAAAGTGACACGTTAATACGTGCGCGTTTGGGGACGTTAGTGTTCGCGGGACAAGTGGAGGTCGGGTATAGGGGCAGGGGGCAAAGACGAAGAAGGAGACTAACAGTTTTCGGCGGTAGTTTCTAATTACCTTTTTTCAATAAGTACACGGTTTAGTGAGACGAACGGACGAGTCGGATAAAACGAACATTTATTAGCCGTTTTCAGCGACGGGTATTTCGAAGTACACGCTGACCGAGATTTAGAGTATCCAACATTAACGACGACGACGACCGTTTATAACATCCCCGGACGCTTCGTAAGAACGTTTTTCAGCTGTTCGGTAGCTGCTACACGTGAATGCCCTCCCCCGACACGATGACAATAACGTATTATTATAATAACAATAAAAGCGTCTGCGTTAGTAGTAATAATAATATACGGTACAATAATAAACTATTTACCCAAATCGGTCTCCGCACAGGCCGCGGCGTGTAGAGCGACAGTAATGACGTGTGGCGTTGCTGAACAAACAACTCACTCACTCGGCCGCGAGCACCGCGGGAACGTGGAAAATACAAAAATACCGTTTCTCGTTACAGATGCGTCTTTTAGATTCTGAGCGTGGCGGGCGAAGGGAGAGCCGGTGTGCATGTGTAATACAGGGTCCGGCAGAATAACCCGACGGTTTTGTCGGGTCGATAAAAATCGGATGGTTTCCACAATGTTTAACACGCCGAATTAAAATTCAATCAATACGGTTTCACTTTTCAAACACAAAAAATTTCACCGCGCCTACTTGAAAACGACGTCGTCCAAACGTTTCCCGTTTTTCTGCACGCACTCTCTTCCGTTCGACCTCTTCCGAAAACTCATCGCTGGTGAAATCGCTGTAAACACGTCCCTCGAGACCAAGCCCCATAGGATCACGAATTGCTAGATCGGGCGATCTAACGTGGATTTAGTGAATATTTTGGTAAAAACGGGGATCACTACGCGTTCGTTACACAGTGATACAAATAAAACAGTACTGCTGATATAACAATAATTGACGTTGCGAGACGATGGAAGAAAACAGAAAAAAATATCACCGCAGAAACAATAGCCGGATGAGCTTTTTAGCAGATTCCGGCAACCGGCCGCCCTGTAATTACGGGCGCGCGCAGATCGGCTCCTGCCCCCCCGCCGTCCTCTTCCGACACACCTTTCACGAATCCGATTTTTCGCACGATCGCTTGATGGTTTTGACCAATAATAATAAAATTATAACGAGCGGCTCACTCGGCGACGGTTAAAAATTCTGGAGAAAAAAAAACATTCTAAACGTTACACTATACCTAGAAATATGAGCTGCACATTATCGCGGATTCGAACGACACGGTATTCCGATATGGATACCGTTTGGTCGCGTAAACAGTACATATACCTCACGCGGACAAAAGTTGTTACAAAAATTTGACGAAAACGAGGAGTAACCATCGATAAATGGGCCGGGGCTCCCCCTGCGGTTTTCACGGCATTGCAAATGAGTTACATTTTCGTCGAGCATAAGACGTCGACGTGAAAACACGTTTTGCGCGTGGAACGGCTGTTTAATCAGCGGTAGCTTGTTTTAATTTCAAGATAATACGTCACAACTCGCGGATTAACATCAATATCGATCGATTAAAACCATGACAATACGCTTATATTTTTATTCGCTCGCGTTCAAAATAATTGTTTCTAGAACATCTCTACTCACGCGAACGTACGACATACACGATATTTGTTTTTTAATGTTTTTGCACGGTTGAAAACCACAAAAAAGAACCACAAAACGTTTCGACGTTTCGCGCAGAGGCTCGTTGTGATCAACCGCTCGTGAAATTACAACCGTTAATGTGTATAACACGACGTGTTTTATTCGTACATACACTCTTAAAGTTTGCCTCGGCGCGCGCAACGCTGCCAAAACGCACAAAAAAAAAAGGAAAAAATTGGTTCGTTCCGCTTAGGAGTTTTCATATTATAATAATTACTGACGAAAAAAAAATGGTACGAATTCTCGGGGCTTGTTTCGCTATTATCGCGGTCGTCGTCGTGATAATTTTTTATCTCGAAAACTCAACGACGTTTCAGCGCGTTATTTTCGCGTTCATTTGTGACCTCGAAAAAATTAGCGACCTTTGCGCGTCGCGTCATTTCCCGTGCGAGTACGCGCGATTGGCCGCGATTCAATTTCGACTATAGAGAAGAGAATATTCGCCGACGGATAAGATTATTTTTTATGATGTATGTTTTTTTACAACACGCGATCGTCGCACAAATTACTTTACTATAAATTACTCGATATCCGCCCGTAGTATGAGTAGTAGTATATTATTTAAATCGCGCAAATTAAACATCGCGCTGATTTACGTACCGATAATATCTACTTCGCGTCTAGTTCTCGGGTGTTCTGAAATGCGCGAATCAAACAAGAGGAGAGTATTCGGTATTGTACAGTAACGTGTGTCCGACGTATTTATATGGTAGGTACTATATCGTAGTATTATGTTTTAAAAAAAAACGCGTAGAATTAAGACCCCCGACGCTGTCTCAGCCGACCACCTCACGTGAACTCTTCTTCTCTCCATCGCCTTCGTCCGAAACCTCCACGATTATTCACAACCCCTGCGCGCACGCCGACGGCCCTCTTATCTATCGTTCTCGTCCTACCTATTTCGGTCTTCCCTTCGACGTTCGTTTTCACAACTACTCCGTTTGATCCCGCGGCGGTCTGTCTTGCCTCGTCTTGTCCTCTACACACGAATACTAAAAAAACGCCGACCTCGCAACTAACAACTGCGGTCGAATTTTCCGCTCTCGATCGTGAACCGACAGTACGGTGACGAAAACGCTATAGTTAGTGTGACCTATGTAGCCGAGACGGGCCGTATCATTAAACGCGTTCGACGGAGAGAAACCAGGTGTTTGCGACAAACCGTTCGTCCCGAAAATCCGGACGACGATTAGAAACATTCTACACGTCAACGGCTTTCGAGTGTGCCCCGACGACGACAATAGCAGCGTACCGCAGCCGCGCGGAATTCAATGGTTCTCCTTTTTTTCAAACGCGTTAAAATACGAGACGACAGTACCGATGATGGTAATGACGATGTGCGTAAACAGTACAGAAGTGGGTGTGCGAAAGGGTGATCTGTCGAAACAGGTGAAGTAGTGCCCGGGGTGGTGGGTGCCTGGCACCCCCGATCGGCGAAACGAAATATTATCGCATAGGCGTTTAAACGATAAATACGTTCGTCTTCTTCTCGCGTTAACATTTTTTTCCACCCCCGTCGCACCCGCGGGGGATCGTGCTCGAGTACCGTTCGCCCGGATTATCATCCGTCGTCGTCGTCCCTGCGACGGCCGCGGCGGTCCCATTTGAAGACGGCGACAATGCCGGGGAACAATCGGTAAAATCGCGTTACGATAACGTTTTGTGGTCCTTATAAATTGTCATTATTATTAAACTTATTGTGCGCTCGTCGGACACGAATTCCTCTGTGCCCGTGTCCCTTTCATGTGCGGCGCGTCCGTTCTCGGCGAGAAACGTGCGCGATCTCGGACGTCGCGCACGTTTGCCGTGGCTTGTACAGGGTGGGTCTTTTCGGAGCGTCAGCGAAGGGGATGTTGGTTTTACAACGGTGTTTTTTTTTTTTCCGCGATCGAAAGTTCTGGTAGAAAAACTGCACCGATTTTAACGTACGATACCTCGAAAGACGGATACTTTATCCGAAGCGTTTTAAGAAACGTTGATTATTTTCCGAGTTTTCTTCTTTTTCGTGTGTTTAAAACAATACGATTTTTGATTTACGGTACGGTCCTCGAGGTTCTCTATTTCAAGTGTTAAACGGTCACTGAAATGAACATCCGTCACTTATTTAACAATCGTTTTATAATATTTTGTTTGAACCGCATTCGCCTATACATCATACAAACATCATGCAAACAATTTATTTTATAACCATTAAGTATACTTAAATTGAGCTAAATCGATGAAAAATATAGGGTGTAATATCTGCAGACTATACAGACAAATTAGAGTACTGTAAAGGTTCTTAGTTTTTAGTACTGTGTGTGGGTGTATTTTTTTTTTCCTACTATTGAAAATTCCGTACAATAAAAACGTTAAAATTATCAAACTCGGTTTAAGTATGACTATTTTACGTATAACCACGTACACGTAACGTAACGTTCCATATTCGTTAATATAAATTACACGTTTTTTTAATTGTACATTTCACGTCGGGTAACTGTAAATTATACTATTGCTAAAAAATAAATCGTTTAAATAACCAATAGAATCGACAAATGTACGCAAAATTAACACCACGCACGTAAATTACTCGTGTAAACGTACTCGTATTTTAGTTTGAAAGTATCTTTGACTTTTCAAAATTTTAATAACCACGGGTTTTTATCTGTTTTTATTACCGTAAACTAATGTTACAGAACAAGGTATCGCTATTACTTTGGTTAATATTTATATGAATATAAATTGATATAGGTTGTAAATCGTCAATTTATATGTTTTAGTAGTATAACATGAGTTTCCGATATTTATATTTAAATATATTATACTTAGCTGTTGTATTTGACATTTTTCAATCATAAAAACAGTTTCTACGTAACTATTCATATTAGCATATTATTTTGATACATTTCTCGCTTTATCGGAATAATAAACTGAAAGGGACTCAAAATATACGTATAAATTCAATAAAGAAGTTTTCATTGCATCCTGTGTGCTTCTCGGAAATCGCCGCTTTTTTGTTTCGCCACCGAAATATTTCGGTGTTATATATATAAAAGGGACAATGCAATTCATATTCCGTACACGGATCGATGGATGATAAAGTTCAGCTGTATCAGTTTTTTATTTAAATGTTATAACATGCAATAAATACACCAACAGCCAATATATAGACGACCGACCCCGATGTCTACACAATGTCTTTATGACGTTAAAATACATTAACGTCGCATGTATACTCGGTATACCATTTTGTAAAATATTACGTTCCACGAATACAAAAGATAGTATTATGAATGGTAAAAAAAATTGAACGAGACGTATATAATAATTTTAAACGATTATAAGATTTATGAACGGTACTTAGAAACGAGAAAATAATCAATATTTTTGAGTAGGTACATACTACTAAAAAAAAGCAGTAATTACGAGGGTGGCCGACCCCGAATGGTCGGGGAAGAAAGGTGAAGAAGAAGAAGAAGAAACAGCATTAATTTATTAGACCGCGTTAACCCATTCGATTGATGGAAGGCTCGCACTGCAGCAATTACATTATGTTCTAAGTATTATTCCTTATTTTTGTCCGCATCGTCAACTTTTGCGAGGACGTACCTAATTCGATTTTTTCTAATCAGACACACAATGTTTTCTATACATCTCGCGAGATAGTTTTAATCGGTTTCGACCCATCTGCAGTTAAATCCGAGACAGATAGTCGCGGATCGTCTTATGGCCCATCAGTTTAATCGTTTCGAACTTTTCGAGATGCAGCAGAAAATGTTTTTGTTCGACATACTAACGATTACTATCAATTATTGCGCACCAACTAAACTCTTTTTTTTCTTGGACATTTTATCGTCGACAACACTAAAGAAAATCAAACATACCCAACTTTAATCTTGTTCTATACGGGCTAATGATATTTGACTTTTTAGGAACAATTAATATTCAATTTAATATTTTCTTTTTTCAAATTATTATTACTCACCGTTATATCTGATCTACGTTAGTATAGGTAAGTACAGTCATAGTAAGTTCATGTTTAACCAGCTCCTGCAAACAATTCTGAGCGGAGTTTGATTTTTAAAAAAAATATATTTTTGCGATTGCAAAAGTTTTCACAAATCATACAAAAACCATACGATTAACTATATTTTTTTTTTATAAAAATTGTGTAATAAACTGAGCCGAGACGAAAACTGAACAGCCCTCGGAAAAATGTTATTTTCTTAGAATGTGTTGATAATACGATTAATAAATACTGTTAATTAATAAATCGAAATTAAAAGAGTTAACAATATGAGAAAATTGTTTAATTTTCTTCCGTTCCGGTGAAAACAGTAACAAGTTACATCCCCATTTTCGTCAAAGTTGTCTGCCGTAAATCATTAATGAAAACAACGAAAACTTAACGATGTCTATAAGCTGACGTATTGTGTCAAAAAATTTTTGAAATTTCTAAAGTCACGGACAGGACAGTTTTTTGTTTTACGATTGTATTAAAATTAACTGTTTGTACAAAATAACATTGGTGGAAATTTTCCGAATTCGATGTTCTCAAAAACCGTCGAAATCCGGTCCGATTTTGTTTTGTATGTTAGTTTTGCGACTACACGCGTAAATTTCGAGTCGTTCGGAGCGCATTCTTGGATGCATTATATTCTATCACTTCGATGTTCAGACCATAACTTTTATTTATACGCAAAACACCCTCTCGGGAGGGGTCGCGATTACTTGGGTCGTGAGAGGTACCGCGTGTTGGTCGTAACAATGATAATCGCACTGGCAATTTAGGAAACGAATTAATCGACGAATCAATGCGTTCCCCTCGCTACGCCCAAACGAAAAACGTAAAAATAATTTACGAAAACCGCATCACGTCGACAGTTGAAAGCGAAACGGAGGAATACCACCGGAGTGGTCCGGAGGTTGTGGTGGTACATCACTCGATTTGCCGCGGTGATGGCGCCTATTAATAGAACGGCAGTAGAGACGCGTTCGCCGATGACACCAGTATCGTGTGGCAGTCACCGCAAAGTCTTGTACGGGATATACCTACCTGGGGTTTGAAAACTTCTAGAAACATGAAATATTTTGAAACATTCCAATATGAAATATCAGTTTCGCGATAACGGTTCCGGCCGTATTCCTTATCTATCGTATTTCGCCTTTTATTTCTGAATTCCGTTCATTACTTATTTTGAAAAAAACGTTAGGCACGCTTTTAGTTTAGATTTCAAATTCAATACATATCCTGAGAACTTTGGTTTTTAAGTTTCTGCAGTGCGCCTGCTACTTACCCAAAAAGATTTGTGTAGATTTTTAAACTGAGTATACCGGGTTATGGTTGAACCTATTCGGAATTATCTCATAATAACCATTTTTTTTTTTTTGATCCACCGGTGAACACCGTCAGTCCGGGAGGGTTTACCTCGCTGAATAACAGCGTGAGTACTGTTGGGTGCTCTCGACCGTGTAAACGGCACAAATTCGTATCCAAATTTCGAACCGCGAGTCAGTTTTGTAAGATGTCCGATAAAAAATGTCACGCCGAAATAAACCGTTCGATCGCGTTTTTCCGAAACCCCCGTCGTCGGGTAAAATTTTTTTTCAGATTTTTTTCCCGCGCTCGCTCGGACGAAAAGTTCCTACCTGCACACGGTTCGCCGCCAATGTGTGTGTAAATGATGCGGTGTCGAGGACGTCCAAGAAGAGATGCAATATTTTTACGCGGCGCGGTGCCCACGTCTCGGGTGTTTCTCTCTGTCCGCGCAACAACTACTATGGTACTCTATACCTCGCCGGAGCCGAACGACCGCGATCAATCGTCGACGACCGTTTACGTTTCGTCGAAAGGGAACAAAAAAACACAACCATCTGTTCTTCGTCAACTTGTTTAGCCGAAATGCTCGCGTGAAATAATAAATTCCGTAACAAAAGAGAGAGAGAGGAAAAATTGGAGAGACTCGAGCGCCAAACAGTGCCTAGACACGATAACGGTATATAATAATAGTAGTACGATAAATCGCATTCGCCAAGGACCCGCGCAATTCGTGCGATCCGTTTGTACTTTGTTTACAACACGTTTCTGCGGTAAATCCGCACCACCGCCATCGTACGCGGCCTCGTTACGATGATTGTTGTTAAAATATTCGCGCCACACCGCCGTGTAAATATTTATACTTCCGAAAACGGCTTGCCGTCCCTGTGGCGTACACGTGTGCGCCGCTGTGGCGAAGTGTTGAAAGACGACCGGCCGACGGTGGTTACAGTGGCTATCTGGATAAATAATCTTGACACAAAATACAGAAATACGCTGTAACCACACTGTACGAATGCGTTGTACGTAATGTGCTGCGTATCGAAAAATTATTTTTCCCAAAGAGACACCCGCAGATCACAATATACCGTCCACGCGTACACGAGCGTAAAAACAATAATAACATCGCCGCCGTAGGGGTCGTGTTTTTCCGCTACGATTTAGATTTTAAAACGCGCGACGTTTCACCATTTTGCGACGACGTCACGTTTATGTCGTTGCGCCCATTACGTTTGCACGGAGAGCCGAATGTTTGTACCACAGCGATCAGTCGTAGTACCGCTGCTCTGTTCGTGAAAATTCGCCCGCGGAATTCGGGAAAACGACGGTTCCGAACACATTTTTTTCCCGAATGACCGTTTTACAACACTCCGTAAATTATAGGCGTTTACTTCTGGTAAAAACATTCTCTCGCATTTACGCCGACGACGCCGGACCGGGGAAATGGTACTAAAGCGGCGTGGTAAAAATGTAAGGGTGGATGTGAACACGGATTCGGGTCGGCCAGAACGCGCGACCCGCAGACGGCGGGACGACAGCGGACACAAGTGTCCCGCGAATAGGGGATGAGAGACGTCGTCGTAAAATTGCACGCAGCCGCGTGTAAAAAACATAATAATATATATATAATAATATATTAACATAATTAATCGCATACTCGCGTCACGTCGCGTCCGTTTCGAGCCGCAATTTAAAATATTTTTTATTTTTTTTAGATTCTGAGAGCTGCGAAGAACGTAACGTCGGAGCCATTTGAAAATACGCGGTCACGTCGTAAACGATTTCGGAGAGTAGAAGACTTGGATCGGAAGACCTTAATCAAAGCTTATTTTTTTTAAATTTTCGTCGTAAAAAAATGACGGACCAAAACGATTGATGTTTCGACATTTGTAATCACTTTTGCTCCGATCTTTACAACAGAAAAGTACAGTTTTAGGGTTTCTTAAATACGTTTTATTCGAAACGTTTTGTTCGATTATTTTCCGAACTGCGTCAAACGACGAAAATCGGAACATTACCCGAAGTGAATTATCTGCGTTTTACGAGCGAACTGATCGATTCGCATCATAAAGTTTCAAAAAAAAAAAATTTAGGGAATTTCGTTTTAATTAGATGTCGAAACAGTTGTTTCACGTGTTTACCGAGTTATCGATATTTTCACGCAGTACCCTACGTAACATAACATAGTGTAAATGCCTAGAAAATAGGAATAATAAAAGGAGTGACTTCGAGGTCGTATTTATAAGTAATGTTTCAATCTAGTACAGGTAGTTTAACACGGCTGATATTCGTCGTTAAATTTGGTTTTTGCACGTGCGTACCATAGATAACTCTGAGTTCGCTCAGAATCCTTTTTTTTCTTTTGGATTGGTCTATCATCGCCTTCAGATGTCAAACGACGACGAGCTTCCGACACACATTGTCCTACTACCCAAACGAGCGCCCAAAGCGTCCAAATCGCTACACCAAAGAACAGGCGGATACTCGCTCGGTTAAGAGTACGACCTTTTTTTTTTTTTTAAAAAAAGACATTTTAACGGCGATATTCAAACGTTTTTTTTCTTTTTTTTTCACGACGCTATCACACAACTCTTACCCTGCGCTATGTGCGAACGTGCGGGTCTGAAACGGATATCGCGAAGAATAAAACGAGAACGGACGAAATTTTAGACGTTCGCGTATTTTTCCACCCCGCCGCCCGTGGAACGCGCGCGTACCGCATCGGCGTAGGGGGTCACGGGGGATAGACGGCTCTCCCCGTTTTCTTTTTATTATTATTATTACAATAAATCACGTTATTTTACAATCGTCGTACGAGGGGTACATAATATATGCACGGTACACATTATAAAAAAAAAAATATACATAACATCACGTTTAATAACCGCTATATAGAGCGTATTATTATTATATTACGTACATTTTTTTTTTTTATTATTGGCCGCGTGTACAACAATAATAATAATAACATAATACCACGTCGTCGTCGTCGTCGTCTTCGTCGTCTTTGCCGCCGCCGCCACGCGGTGATCTTGAAATAGCGCCGGTACGTCGTGCCAAGAAACCGTGCACCCCCCCTACCCTATGTGTATCCCTGCGCGCCTCGTATTCCCCCCACCCCCCACTACTCGCGTTTCTCGACCGACCAGACTTCTTAATACCCTTCTTTTGCTGCCCGCTCCATCCCTGCTCGTCCCTCCGGATCCGTCCACCACCACCCCCCCGTCGCCCGCGAGCAGAGTCAACGCTCTGAGGGATTGTCGTCGTCGGTCTGCCGGATCCGTCGTCGTTTATTGACTGCGACTTCAACGCACACACGCACACGCGAATGTACGATGTATTATTATATTGTGTATACTCGCGTATACGATACAATAGTACAACACGATCGAAACCGAATTTAGATTTAGAAGACGTAATCGCCGGCGATAACCGTTGTATTATACCGTTGTGTTCGCCGTGAAACTCGGTGCCAATAACAGAAGAAAAAAACGAAAAAAACCGCGAGAGTAAATGTGTGACGCGCGGGTGCGTCGTTTACACACGCGTTCGCGTGCAATTATTCGTGCGGCGACGCGAAACAATCGAAAGAGCAGACAGGCATCGCCCCGAGTTTTCTAAATCGAAAAACGAAAAAATAAAATCATCCGTACTACGAACAAATGCCGCGAGACCTAACCCGTGGTTAAAATACTGTCAGAATATCATCAAAAGACGTTACCGGATGAGCGTCATGACTATTGCCATACGAAAGTGAGTGATTGAGACGTTTAAAAGTCTCGCAAGTAGCTGTGACGTGCGGACGATTTAAAAATCAATACAACATTCCTCTAAAATGGTGTTTGATTCGGTTTTTTTTTTTCTAGTAAGAGTACGGGGTAGTACCTACGGGTAACGTGTTTCGTAAGAAAGACCGATACGTGAAATTTGGGAAAAGTATGTTGGCGAGAAAACTGCGACTGAAAGCACAATAACGCGTTGCACAGAACCTTCGCGTACACAACGAAACCGCTTACACACGTAAATCTTTTTATTTTTGATTTTTCAACTGCGCGCCAGTGAATCCAAGACCGTGCGTTCGACACGTGAAAATTTGCAATAGATATCGATATTTATAGTACCTATTACGCGTGTACACGTTTTGGCTGAAACGCTCCACCTTGGGTGGACGCGACGTTCGTTCAATGGCGATCGCATATATTTACAATATAAAATAGTGGAACGAGTCCAGATACGGCAAACTGATCAATGAAATCGTTCTCGCACACGCAGAAGGAAACGATTTGTACGGTGTACAACGAGATAAATTTGAACAAAAAATATCGTCCCTTCGTTCGACAAAAACCGAATACGTCGCAGTAGTACAGTGCGACGATTAACAGCGATTTACGAAACACACAAACCGACCGACCGCGACGGGTGTGATGTATACGTGCGTACGCGTGTTGTTTCGGATGAAACTAACCCTTTTTCTTTTTTCAGAAGGGTGTAAAAATACATTCTATGCTGAGTCGACGGCGAATGCTGAAACCGCAAAAGAACATTTGGAAATCGTTCGTCGGGGTGAATTGGAAAATTGGTCATCATTATTATTATGAGCGCTATCGCTGTCCCACGGGACCGTATTATATTGGTACGACGTTTAGGGCTTTTCCGTGTCCAGCGAGTTGACGCGGTTTTCAGTGAATCTATAAAATGCGTTTATTGATTAATACGTACAGCTAATTTATTTTGCAGAGATTGTTTTCATGATGTGTGTTTCGAGCTCATTGATAACATTTTAGTCAATAACAAATCATTGAACGCTGGGTTTAAACTCGCAAACAGTTTGATATTGTTCATTTCGACGCATTCGTAATTTAAAATGATGTTTCATTAGATATCCCATACACACTAACGATTTCACACAAGTGTAGAACGACGAAAGGAAATAATGTAGGTAAGTAAAATAATACAACGGCTGCGTGCGAAGCTGCGAGTTTTTAATCCGACGATGATTGATTTAACCTGCATGGGGAGCGACATTGCAATATTTACAACAAAAAAACAAAAACAAAAATGAGCGTCCCAACAATTATTGAACTTTCTTTTAGCCCACGTAACGATCTGATGTCCCATATTGGTGATGTACGTGTAGCTTTTTGAACAAATCCGGTCGAAATTTGGTCCAAAAAGCCAAAACTTTTTAAAAGCTATAGGGATGGGCAAATGAATACCCCGCAAATGACGTTCTTGGATTCATTAATCGTATATTAATATTATAATAATAATAATAATATTATAATAATTTTAATAACAATATTTGTTTATTTAGTTTTGCCCCGCTACAAACGAGAGCGGCACGTGTAGTAAAAATTGTTTTTATTTCTCATTAGTTTTTTGTAATTGAAATGTTGTTTTCGGTAGAATAATCGTTGAAAAACAAATAATACATAAAAAAAAAAAAAAAAGAGAAGACTTGATCTAATTTTTTACGGCATTATGTGCCGATGTGTTGAACTTACCAGAAATACGTTGAATAATTCACAAATTACCGTTGAAATAATGGTTTTCGCAAATGAATCGAATTTGAGGAAAATCGGTTGAAAAGCGTAACCTGTGTATGCCTGTAGTGACGGACGAACTGACGGAAAAAAATTATTAAGTATCGCTTAAAAGTGTTACTGAGTAAATTATACCTAAAAAAAAAATCATTTGTGACCCACGTTATGTTAAAATTAGAGTTTTCGAATGAAAAACGTAAACGATTGGTGTAAAAAGTACTGAGAATTTGTAAATGCGCCAAAATGAGCGCAGGTGATTCAAGTCAAGGTCTGTATAATTGTTGTTACGAAAACCTCAATTTACTGTTCGAGTTAAAAATTTAGTACTATTATTGTTCGGTAGGTATTAACGATGCTCTTCATTCGTATAATTTGTATAAATCGGTTACTGGTTAGTCATACTGGCGCACTCGGACCGCTTCTTTGTGGACGACATTGCTTGAATTTTGTTGTACAGATGGCGCTATAAGTAGTATGCTACAATATTATGTTACAAGAACAATATTTTCAATATAATTATACTTTTATTTTCATGGCACAAAATAACAAAGCTGGGTCGAACTCGTTAAGAGTTAAAATTTAAATTAAAGAGTGAAGTTTTTTTTTTTCGTTAAATTTGAACTGAAACAAAGTTGTTTTTAAAACACATATAAATAAACAAATATTACATAATTACATTATAAGTTATATTACATCGTACAGATAACATTTTTTTTTTTTTAGAAAGTTGAGTACATATTAACGATTGCTGTAGGATCAGGACCGTCGGAAAGATGTGTAGAGCCGAGGGTTTCCTCGCGATGTTTTTGATAGTTTCTGCGTTCTGTTATAGCATGTGTTTTATTGTTAATCGAACGCCGCAGACATGTGGGTGGTGGTGCATCTCGTCGGATGGCGATGTGAAAGTGAAGTGCGGCCAGCTATTCTGAGTCGATTTACGATCGTTTCTTCTTTTCTGGAGGGTGCGGGAGGTAGAGGTGGCCACGGGAGTGTCGACTTTTTAATTTTGTTAAGTCTGGTCGCCTGTTTTGACCAGCGTTGATTCGTGCAAAATATTGTCGTCTGGTTTTTTACGCATTTTTTTTTTTTTTTGCGTCGGTGTAAGAGAAATGGAAATCGCTTTAGTTTGAGCTGTGGGCGAGTTTAGCGGCAGCGTCGTTGCCAGCTAAAATAAAATACATTATTATTACACCGTCATTATAGGTATTCTTTCCCACTGCAGTTATACTTACGCGACAGTTACACCCCGGCCATGCGGTTAGACCGCGGGCGTCCGTCAACCACGGGAAAGGGTCGCGCGTAACGACGTTTTCGCGAAACAATCATAATAACCGTCGCGGAATCCAATAACGGCGCCGCGTATCCCATACATAACAAGTGTAAGGAAGTTGGCCCTGAGGCGTGCTGCAGCGCGGCGTTTAAAAACGTATCATCTCCCCGTGTATAAACATAAAATATGACGAGGAGAGCTGCGGGTAATATACGTATTATTATTGTTACGATTTGCATAATTCGGAGGATCGGCCGCAAGGTTGATGGGATTTCTAGCAGAAACCTAACCTTTGGGGAGTGTATAATGTTATACACTCGGACGTCCGACGCGCATAACACAGGCGTGTCTGAAAACGGTCGAAAATCTGTATACCAAAAATTGAACCTGTATACCGGCCATCGACGATCCATCATTTCGGGTGTGGCCAAAAAACTAAATCGATATGTCTGACGGCGGATTTCGCCGTTTTCGTAAAATATAAAAAAAATAAAATTTAAACTCGAAATCCCAAACTTTCGTGCGGTGTTTGACGGAGCACTCTTTCGGACGTCAAACCTGAAAATTTCAAACTTTTCGCCGTAATACTCTCGGTTTTTTTTTCTTTTGGGGGGGTAAAACTCAAAAATAATTATGCGAAACTTCGGCAAAATGACATGGGCTTTTCGTTGGAGGCACTGACTGTGAAAATCGGAGCATTCCTTCCGTTCGGAAATTTTGTTGGTAGAAAAAAAAATCATTGCGAAAACAATACACGCTGCGCTCGTAAAAAAAAACCAAATTTAAATATGAGAATGTATCTGTTTACGATAATATTTTATTTGCATTTTTTATAGGTACCGGGTTAGCCGCGAGGCGAAGTAATTTCGAACGCGGGGTCTATATAGCTTTAGGAGACTGTGTTCGCATCCATTAAAATGTGTATGCTTCATCGTGTAGGCGTGTCTGAATATCGCGTACTCGCATAGTCAGCAAAAAACACATAAGGATAAAAAAAAAGATCCCCATAAGTTATTTTTATAATATTCTTGCGCCCTGCTACGTGGTATTTTTGTTATTATAAAATTTTGTTATCATCTTTCTTGTCCATAATTTATTTTTTTTTTTTCGAATAGGTACAATCGACTCGATCGAAATTAAAAACGAATGATGAACAACGATGTGGTTTCTGTTGATCGAAAATATCGTTTATACGGCGAAATTAAGAGGAATATCCTGCAAAAGAGTTATACCGTCGTATTCCACCAGAGCGCGTTCTGTACTGTGTTTCTATAGCAGTAGGCTTACTCAGTATAGAAATCTGTTAGTCCCTTTGAAAATGAAACGATAATTAACTAATTTAAGTTATGAAAAATGATTACGATTCAAAAGTTGAGTTTTTTTTTTTTTTAATTTTGATTTCTTATTAAAAAATACGTCAATGAAATTTAATTTTTCAATAACAGTTTTAAACCCAAATATCTTTTGAAAAAATTGATTTTTAAAAATTGGCCAACGACGGGTATCAAGCGATACGTACAGTCTGTATATTTAAAAGTTACACACTTCTAACTACAAAACTGAAACTACCTAGTGAAAGAAAGAACTTAAAATACAAAACTTTGATCTTTTAACCGTAGTACATATAACGACTAAAAAATAAATAAAC
Organism: Hormaphis cornu; assembly: GCA_017140985.1. Lineage (NCBI taxonomy): Eukaryota > Metazoa > Arthropoda > Insecta > Hemiptera > Hormaphididae > Hormaphis > Hormaphis cornu. The sequence continues at coordinate 10,410,018 of CM029363.1, read as the reverse complement.
AATTTTTAAAATATTTTTCAAGGTACGGTATACTCTATCTAACCATTTAAGCAAAAATAAATTATGGAATATTTCCGCTCAATAATGGTATTTATATAGGTAGCTTGTTTTTGCAGTAAATGCGATGACATTTCATTAACAGTCCATACATATAGTCGATTCAACCGACTTTTCGTTATTAAAATCGTATACAAATGCATATTTCGCAGAGATTCGACTCGTTTCGAGTTTTATCTTCTTCTGCATTAATCGTTTTCCGTTCCCGTAATAATAGAAACTTGTCTGTGTAATCTGAGATGTCGTAAATCACCGCGCACTCGGAGTTTTATCTGATATTAATTTTTGAACGCAACTAATTAAAAATGTATTTCATAATTTGATTTATGTTCTTACATTAATTTCGTTCACAATTAATTTTAACGGTTATTCTGCAGTAAACACAGTTTCGTGCAACTTTAATACAACTTATAATGCGTTTGAATTTAAACGACTTTTTTGTTAAAACGGTTTTTAAATGTTAATTAAAATGCAGTTCTTGTATGGTGGTAGTGTTTAATCTGACTGTAGGGCGACCAATAAAAAATCCGTTAAACAGAAAATCGTTACGTGACGCATATTATAAAACTCGAAAACGTTTTATGTATTCATCTCAAACGCTCCGTGTTAATATCTTCCCGTTATACACTTATCTTAAATTGAGAAAAACAAATCCTTAGTGAGTTAATTATTGCTGGAAGTCTTAAATACTGTTTCGAATGTTTTATTACTCGGGAAATATACATTTTCGAGGAAATCAACTATTTATTTATTTTTTATAAGAATACCAAAAAAACATGCTAAACGTGCAACATTTCTATAGAAAACTTTTTTATGTCTGTTGTTTCCGTTTGAACCGTTTAGTTTATAGTCTTAAATGTATCAAAGTTTTATGATTTTGAAAATTACAATTTGTCTTATCACCGACGTCTAGAATACGTCTTCTACTCGGCTTAAAGACAACGTTTTTATATCGGTTTACTATTGCCGTTGTTTTAGTTTCGTACAAAAAAAAAAAAGTTTTCCATTCACTTACGCGACTGAATTCCCCGGTACACATTTAGCCGAAATCATATTAAATAACAAAGGAAATTTTTTTTAGGTTTAAATCTAACCACTGCATCCACAAACGATGAGAAATAAGAGTTAGGTTCAAAATTACATACGATTCACTTTAAATAACTGCACTAAAAGGAACAATATTGTTTTTAAAACGTCTCGTGTACAGTTTTTGGCTATTTTTTCTGTAAAAACTCTGACGTTCAAATGTCGAAAAATGTCACAGCACTAAAAAGTTTGGGACTTTGATTGTGTACCTCGGTTGAAGCTTTTTTTCAAATTTGTTTTTGAGATTGGTCTAACGAAAGACCAACAACTTCTACACGCGTCCGCTCCGAGGCCGCCAAACAACTTTTCGCCCGACCTCACTCCATTTCCTCCGTTCGTTTTTCTTTTTTACATTTTTCCGAAGACCGAAAGCAGATTTTCCTCCGCAGGAACACCTCCTCGAGGAGCCGCCTCGTGCGACCGCGCGGGCTACACTCGTGTCTAAAATACTTACACTCACTCTTCGTCCGTACGATATCATCAGCTACGTCGTATTTCACCTGGGCGTTTGTAGATTGCGCGAATATTATTAATCATCGCCCGAACAAAAGCCCGCAAACGACGCTAATGATATTCCGACTTTATCAAAAAAATTATTCATCGCAAACTGGTTGATTTATTATAAATAATATGTAATGTTATACGACGCGGTATCTGCGCGCCGCCCCCGAACGGATTCTCTCGGCGACACACGCTAGAGACGAGAGGCGTAGGTAGGTAGGTAACGACGACGCGGCGGTGGTGTGACGAGAACGGGCGGAGGGTTTTTTGGGGGAAAAGACATTTGCATAAGCGATATTATTCGTTGCTTTTAATTGGCCGGAAGATAACGCGGTTTATACGACCACGTGTATATTATAATAATAACGATATTTAATATCGTACGGCATGTTTCCCGGGGTTTATCTTGGCGTTTACACAGGGGGGGGACCTTTTGTACACAGCAAAAGACTTCAGTCGTCTCGGACGAGGCGCGTGAGCGTTACCGCTGCGAGCGGAGTGAGGGCACGCGCCAACGGCGGATACAGATGTCGTAAACGGCGAGGGGGGTAGGCCTTTTACAAAGTAACCTAACCAGATTTTCTCACCACAATGGAAAAAAAAATAGGTTGATGACGAAAAACGCAATCAAATAGTATAATAATAGTCGAATTATTATTAATCAGTGTCTTAGCAGTATATCGCTACGTCTATTTGTGCTGAAACGTTTTTTTTTTTTTTTACTATTTAAACAACGTATTTGAATTGGATTTCTCCACGTTCTCGGTGTTGAACGTTCGTCGCACGCTGCTCGGACTGCTCGCGCACAGTGTCGAGAAGCGGAAGAAAGACGGTTTTTAAGTACAAATCGCTTGTTGTTGAACAGTGCCATTAGCGCACGACTTCAAAAATATATCGTTCCAGTTTTCTGCAACGTACACGGAAGAACGTGATAATATACAGGGTTTTTAACATACTGTGCGTGGTTGTGGTTTTGTAATTTTTTTTGTTGTTTTTTGCAGCGATAATTGGCCGCCTCTTGGCCACGCGCCCTTCAACATCCGTCTCGATTCCGCGTTGTTTTTTCACGGTTCACCGTAAAAACGATAAAAATAACAACGATTACTGTTATTTGTAGTGACAAACTGTACGAATTCGCGTACAACACGTGGTAACTGAAAGTCCTAAGATCTCCTGTAATAATCATCGAGATTATATTTTAGTTTGGGACGCTCTGTCGGTGGAACTTTCCGTTTGAAAGTTCTTTCTCTGCGCAGTGAAAAATTACAAGCGCAGGCTCTTTACGCACGATTCAGAATTGTTCGTAAACAATGTACAGGTAAAATGTATTTCTGGATAATCGAAACTAGACGCATTTTTTTTAAGTTTTCGATAAGGTAGGTGTACGCAATACCTGTGATACTATAACGCTCGGTTATATTTTTAAATAATTTTTGGATTCGCCAGCATAGATCGTACGTTATTTCGAGATTTAAATTCAAATGTTCATAGACCCGATGACTCGTAAATTATACTCAAAGATCTAGATGAATACTACAGTATTAATATATAGTTCTTGAAGCGTACACTCGCGTTCGTCTTTAATCTCCGTGTGTCCGTCCGCGCGCATTCAAATGATCGCGTTTTCTCGATTCCAGAGGACTGACTGTCGTCGACAAATTCCGTAATGCGCAATAATAAATTCAGCAGAGCAAAAAGTATTGCATTTTTGTACTCGACGCGTTGACGGTAACAAGGCGATAATGTAAACAATTTCGCGAAACCCGCGAACAATAATGTATACAACGATTTACGTACACATAGTTAGTTGTATTTCGTTTATGAAAACGTTCGACGAAATATTCCGTTTGCCAATACGATGCGGCGGGTCCGATAGTTTTTTTTTTCCGCTGCCGTTTATTTAAATCGTTTTAAACGCGCAAGCCAACAGTTTATTTCCAGCTAGTTATCGCCGACTAAGTTTAATTTTTAATTCAAACGCCACCTATGTATATAATTTTTGTAACGTGTTTATCGATTCGAGCGGCCCTTCCGCCGAGGGGTGTTACGCGGGGGAAGACACGAGATTTGAAACCTGGTCGTAATTTGATTTGGGCTTTTACGCTGATTTGGCCGTAAACGTTTTTTTTTTTTTTACAAAACGCGTACGTACGGTTTTCTTCGGGGATACCGGAAAAGATATACAGTAAAACAACGGAACGTACGCAAAGTACGTATATAATTAATCGAAAGAAAAAGTAATATTAAGTCGATATTGCAGTAGTACGCGTCATATTTTGAATCAAAATTAGTGTTAAGCTTAACGATCTGGTTTCAGTTATGAACGCAGTGTCGTACACCGAGAATTCGTTTACAACGAAAAACGCCGAACGAAACGATCGCCATCGGAAGACGTGGTTCCCCACAGAACGTATAAAGAACTGTTAATTTTCACTGTTCTACGCGTCGTTTTATCGTGTCGAAACCGTGTCATAGACCGACAGAAAACGTTAAAAATTGTTTTTGGAAAATTTTATCGCCCGTACGCGTGACGCGTGTGCAACTACAATATTGTAAAAACGCGCGTTAAATCGAATAACAGATTCTCTCGCGAGAACAGCGCGAGTTACGTCGAACACGTCGAGGACACGTGGATGGAAACGTGTGACGAATTCGGCCAGAAGTTCCGCACACTTTCCCACACGCAAAGTGGTGCTCCGCGGGCGATTCGTTTCGGCGCGAGGGCGGCGATCCGTCTCGGTATCGAGCGGCGACCGGTGTCTGTCTCTCACACACACACACACCGACGATATGGGAAAAGCCATCGCCGTTATTAATATTTATGGCTTTGCCGGCGTATCCGTATTTATTCGTATGCGAAGTCGTTGGGGTGCCGCGAAAATGAAAAAAAAAAATCAAAATCGCCCCCTTGGCGTGTGACGCGCGCGGAAAGGATTAGCCGTTTAACAAAGCGCAAACAAAAACGATAATCGTATTAAAATAACGTCTTGTCGCCGCGTTTCCGATGGCCTAAATCGTACGATTCGCGGTCGTCGTTCTTAACATTTTATCACTCGAATTCTATAATACACAATATTCATAAAATACGTACATAAAACGTTTGATCTGGTTCATTTTTCCACCCCCGTCAAATAATTTCTTCATACGTGCAAACACTGTCGGAAAAGTATTCTCTGTGATTTACACACAGAGACATTGTTTTTTATTCCGAAACGCTACGAAACGCGTCCAACGGTTCGTATCGAGAAAAAAAGACGCGTTTTCATTCGGTTTTACAGAGACTGTGTCGGCTCACGCGCGTGTAACGCCGTTCAAAACCCCGTCAACACGTTCTCGTCGTATTTACCCGCGAAACACACTTTTTATCGCTCGAACGAGTGAAAACCGCGACGTTTTCATGCCAATTGCTTCTTTTTACGGTTATTATTTTTTAATTTAACGCGTCACGATATAATTACACGACCGACCGATCAGATCTGCTGCCGGATCGCGAGTGGAAGACGAGCCAACCGTTACCGGGGCGCGCGAGAGTAAAGTACTTACTCATAAATCAATGAAAAACGCGAAACGAAAAATGATAAATATAACGCGCGAAAAGCCGAGGATTTCGTCGGGGCGGAAAACGCGCGGTCGGCCGTATCGTTCCGGTCGGTTACGCCGAAACAAACTTTTTCGCGACGTATTATATATACTCTCGGTAAAAATCTAATAATCTTAAACGTTAACCGCAATTGTAGAATGAAAACGTGTTGATAATCATGGACCTCGGAAGTGACCGTGTACAAGTGAATGTCTTCGTTTTTCATGTATATTCACCGTATCGACACCATTCGCCGCTGAAACTTGAAAGTATTTATCGAACGTTGATCTGGTCGGTGAATTTCCTTCCAAGTCGTGAAACATGTATTCTCGCTCGATTTTCCGCGACAAGACTACGAAGAAATAACATCCGAGTTTAAGCGGAAAAATAGAGACAACAATGATGGCAGCGTGTAGAACAACCAAAGCGTATGCAACGTATAAATAAAACTTTTAAATAAAATGTGTCATAGTGAACTACTAGTTCGGTAATCTTTTCAAAATTTGTACTCGATATAACATATATGATTTATCGAGGCTCGCATTTAGTTCGTTAAAATTAAGTTTTTTAACCGAATTTTAGTCGAGTAAAATAGTTAAAAAATAACTTTTTACTTAATAAATTAATTATTTTTAATTTCAACGTGTTAACTTAAAGCCTGTAATGATAAAAAAAAGTAAAATACGATAAATTTTTTTGAAAAGACAAAAATACCGTGGGTACAAAACAAACGTGAATTAAAAATACGAATCATAAGTTGAGAAAATTTTTTTTTTTTACTTATCAAAAACTAAAAAAAAACAACTTTTAATTGACTCGACTTGACGTTTTTTCGATTAAAAACGATTCGCCTAGCCTTTGAATTTATAACATGGCACATTTATGACAGAACCCTTTTGGTCAAATATAATTCGTACGCCTATATTATCAACTGAATCGTTTCGATTTACGAGGTATACTTTATGTAGAAACCATAAATGTTTTCCGATCGATAACTTAAAAACATCAATAATTTACTACCTATATATTATTATACTACACGAACTATGATTAAATCGGTGGTGACAGCAATATTTTGTACGATCATTGTTATACTATACCAATAAGCTCCGGTGCGTTTTCGATTATAATACGAGTGTAAATATTATATTATATTTGTACCACTATATATATGTTATTACGAACAAACGGATTACGATTATAATCGCCGGTTACTGCTCCAACGGGTTTTAATTAAAACCTCTCTAAATGTCATTTTTTTCTTCGGTAGGTACGCTCTCGATACGATTTTGACGATAATAACAACAGCTGTAATTTATGTGCTCCCGTTCATTGTTTTCGCGGTACGTCGAACCGCCATAATTACATTGTTAATTACCAGCTCGTTTGCGAATAAAGTCGATTCTCATTGATATAATAATATTATTACTGCGACGGAACCGTATCGGTTTTGAGTTTACAGCGTTCTAATGTACCTACCGAGGTAAAACTTGAATGTTTGTTAATTAAAATTTCTGTTTTCGTTAGTCTCCGAATGACTGAATAAATTGGATAAAAGTTTAAAAAAAAAAACTACAGCTAAAAGGGAACAAAATTTGAATCTTCTAAGTGTGACAATACAACAAACCGGCACGACCATTATTTATTTTCATGTTAGCTGAATAAGTTACTGTGTTTGGTCGGTTACTCGGAACGAATGTTACAAAAAACAACTAGCCGTTATGTTTAAAATTTAAATAAATTCGGTCTACTGGCTGTACCTATTTACTTCAGTATTGACTGTGTACAACTAATTGAATATTCGTTACAAACTATAATAATTTATTTTAACTTTTTTCCACTCCACCTTAAAACTCAGTTATACCATACATTAATTATGGATTTTGATGTGTCACTTTTAGAGACCTACTTGAAACGGGGGTCACTTTTCTCTGCATCCCTACATAAATATCGCACTGCAATTATTTACAAGAAATACTCGAAAATATGACCGCGCTATGCCGCAGACGAAACTAATTTAATAAAAAAATAAACCTGATATTGCAATAATTATTTCCCATTGTTTAAAAGAATCCTGCGAAAAGACACGTTATTTTGGTACACAGAATATTGTCTGTCGCGTAGGTCACGAACCATAAACAATTGTACATTTTTTTTTTTTCCAGTAAAAAGACCAAATAACAGTTTTACTGTTTTTATTTACCGATTACCGATTATCGTATTAGTGCGACAATACTGTTTTTATTCATGAGTTTATCAAGCCGCGACCTAAGGCTTGACATTGCAACCATAAACAACGAACATCGGGGCACGAATCATTACTTCTATCCAAAAAAAAAAAATGTCGTATAAACGTGTTGATACCGCACAATATAATTCCTGAAAAAATAAAATAGTTATTTATACAGTAAGGTATACTGGACTTTCGCTAGAGTTGAATTCGCGGGACGTAAATCATAAAAGTAAAAGCGACCCGACATCGCAAACGCGAAATTCGGGGAGATAGGCTAGGATTACCCCCAACTCGAAAGCCACCAATTTCGAAATTATCTTTAAAAATGGGATTTTACAAAAAAAAATTTTCTTCATACAAACGCAGCTTGTTTGAAAAAAAACCGCGTTGTTACAAATTTTTTTTTTATTTCAAACAGTGATTTCGCATTTCGAATTCGAATAACTACAATTTTGATTTTTTTAAAAATCGCGTTTCCAAAACGTTCGAACGGTCCTAAGAGCTCGCGTTTTTGATTGATTTTTCTTTAAATACTCGTTTTTCCTGTCTCGACACTTTTGTGGAATCGTGGAACAACACAACGTATTATGTCATTCGGTGGTTAGGGTTTTTATCAACTTTCCCGATGCTCCAATCCGCCCCTGTCTGCTCACGCGCGCGGCCACGCTAACTACTACTACTACTATTACTGGATACCGACTACTAGAAGTCCTTTCCCGGGGAACTCGTTGTGAAAACGAGCGGCGAGACGACCGCGGCCAACAAGATATTTGACAAATTGCTGGCGCGACACGCAGCACGTGCCGCGACACGCGCGCCAAATCGGTCACGGCCGAACGTCGTTTAGCGTAATATTTTATTGGACGTGTTCTCTTATCAGAGACCGGCCCCTCTCACGCGCTTTAGGTGCGCTATTACAGCTCGCGAACAACGTCCAACACGCGTTCGTCTGTTTCGTTCGCCGGGTGTCGAAAGAATCGTCGTCGGTCTTCACACGAGGGCTTCAAAACGCTTTGGATACGCTTCAGAATGTATATTTTTGCGACACGGTACTTCTGTTTCCCTGTGAGATTCCAGTTTTCGTCCGAAACATATAGAAACACAGAAATATTCCGGCCCTAACACGTAACAGAATTTCCAAAAAGTTTTTAGATGATGCGCGACACGTTTTCAACGTACTGTGCCCGATAGCAAATTTTTACCATTTTTTCAGCGTTTCGAACCTTGCATTTGAATTGATTACCGCTTTCTGAACGTCGACGCTTAAAAGTCATAAACTATTGTTAGTTGACGCGCCGAGGAAAATAGCTGCATTGGTTTTAATAACACTCAACGATTATAATATAAAATCAACGGTAACGTGTAATATAATATATATAGTCTACAAGTATTTTTCAGTGGGTTCAATACAACACAGTATCTTTGTAAAATCAAAATTTAGCTTTCTCGATCACACTCTCGGAGATGTGCAGCTTAAGTTCAGTTTGGTTAGGTAAACCGGCAAAAACAGGTAAAAAAACAAAAACGTTTACAGAGTAGGTAAATATTTTTATAGTTCAATGTATATTGACTAAAGGTTTACGAAAATCTGTAAAAATTTTGTGTTGAAAATTCGGGAATATTGGCTGTAAAAATAATTCAGTGAAAACGATTTGAATTTGCAAAAAAAAAAAAGTGTGCGCGATCAAATGATTTATTTTTCCAATGAAACGGACCGATTAAGTTCATTCTACCGCGCCGTTTTCATCCGGTATTTTTAATCCTACGGCTAGTGTCATTTTTAACGAATATCGAACTCCGATCGAATCATAAAAAACGGCATAACGTCATATTTACCGCATAAAAAAAAGTTTTTTTTTTTGCAGCACTCTCGTGGTGTCCGATCACAGCTTGAAAGGGCTCTAGGGACCGATCATTTTTCTACGGAGACCCGAGTATGGAGGAAAACTATTTTCATCCCTTTCCGTGCGCGGATCGTGCGCCGCAGTGTCGCACGAGAGCGTTTACGACCACAAATCAGTTTACTATAACTGTTCGTAACACACGGTACTCGTGTAGGATCTACTAATTGCACACACAAGTCATAGTTGTGGATCTACTGTACGTCTAAAAGTATTATTTTTAAAAGTAATCTCGAAATTAGACTGGACAAAGCAGTACGAACGTTTACGACCGTTGAAACACTACATAAAGATATTTTTAAATAAAATAATACCGATAAACTACACGAAATGTTGTTTTAGCTGTTATTTTGTAAATATTTTGCTATTAAATAAAAACTGCGTTATATATTATGAGAAAGTGGGTAACTATACGCACTCAAACTCGAATCCCACAATAGTTACAAAAAAAAAATCCCTCTACATTTTAAAATATGTGTAAAATATTATTATAGAGTAAAATAATTGTTATTTTTTCACCTTAGAATTGACTTTTATACATTTAACTTTTAAGAACGTTTTTAAATCGTTTCATTTTTCTGTACTCGAGTACAGCGAGGAAGGTTTTTTACGAGGAAATAGGAAATAAATGATTGACTGCAAATCACGTCTGAATTAAAAATGTCACCTCATCAATTCGGTTCGTTCCTGTAATACTTCGCATCGAAATCCGGCATCATATAACCCAAGTTTCCTTTGGGTCATGACGATTCGAAAAAATGTTTTATTTCAATCGGCGATTGATTTAAGAGGAAGATTTGGTACTTGCCACACATTTTCGATAATTTTTACCACGAACCTGTAAAACAAATTTTATGAAAAAAATGATAACTGTAGTCTAAAAACGTGTCCAAAAACCAGCGTTCAAAACCTTGTAACGTTATAATTATTATATTACGCGTGAACGACGCGGGAAGCTGACGAGCAACATAATACTATATATAGATCGTTGTGTATTGAAAAAAAAAAAAAGAGTAATTATAAAAAAAAAAATTCAAACCGTTAAAACCGGGGCAACGTACTGTCATAAAAACAATAACGACGATTACCACAGCATATAACAATAAACGACAGCAATAACCGTTTTCCCTCGTATTTCGGCTGTGTATTTCAAGACTGTAGCGGCATGTAATAGAACACCCCGCGCGATTCAAACGGACAATAATGTTCCGCAGCAGCCGAGTGTGGCACACTCTGTTCCGCGATAAATACGACGGACACGATGATAATTATTATTGCAGTTCCGAGCGGAGCTACGTCGCGAACAGAAGGAACGTCGTCGCGCGAGAACGGCGACAATATGATGGGCCGGCACCCGTCTGCCAACTTTTCTCACTCTCTCTTCTCTCTCCGATTCACTCTTGTCCTCCATCTAAACGCATACACGTTTATTCCCTACGACGATGATAATAATAATATATACCCTTATAATCCGGCGTGTTGTAAACCGATTACCGCCACCGCAGACGATGACGACGATCGCATATACACACACGAGTGACGAAACTTTTATTCGTCGTGTATACTACCGCACACACTAGAACTTGTAATATAAAAAAGTAAAAAAAAAAATTAAAAAAAACATTTTACAGTAAGATACGGTTTGAAGAAAAAAAAATCTTAACTTTCGAAATTTCCGATCAAAACCTATACGGCGCACAACAACAATATCACTTCAGATAGAATTTTTGAAACGTTTAAAAATTTCCGAAAAGCGTTCCAAAATATTACGATAATCGCATAATAATAGCGAAACTATCACGATCGATCACGAATGTGTCACGATTTAAAACCGTTCAAATGTTTTTTCTAAACGGAAACCGTTTCGAAAGCTCGAATTTTCCATTTTTATCATCCCTTTGGAAAGCCCGTTTAGATCCGGTCGGCGCCCGTTTGTATTTATTTATTTATACACGGGCAACGTGCAGAATTAATACATAAAACGGGACGGCGATAGTAAATGATATTATACTCGGTTCGGCGAGCTTATACTACGCGGAGAGATGAGCAGATTTTCGTGATATTAATTTTGCGGTCCGCCGCGCGGGGACTAATCAAACCGCGTTTTCCAGTGTCCGGTCAACGGTGACATTTATGCACGCGCTAAAAAACAATGCCGCCATGAGATGGTCCTTTCGTCGTACGAAACACAAATTTTTCCCATTTTCCGTCCGTGTGCCGCAATCGACTCCGGACAGATTGTAAACAAAGTCTCGACATTTATTAACCGCGGACTTGGAGAATCGATAATGGGAGAATGGCGTTTTATCAGTATTGCTCGGGTGCGGCAAAAATTTGTATGGAAAAATACCGAAACGCGAACTCGCTTTTCGAAGTATGTGCGCACCAGGGCGATTTTGAAACTTTTTTTTTTGAAAGAGCAAACTTCTAGGGCGCTCGTTTTCCCGATTTTGCCATTTTCCAGCGATTACACAGTATTGAGTTGAAGATTAGAAACGATTACCTTACGATGAATCCTTAAACTTTCATGTTCCTAAATTTCATACACGTTCCTGTCCCACATTTGAAATCCCTTTTCATCGAACATCTTACGGCTTTAATAACCCTATTGATCGAATAACCAGAGAGTGCAATACATTAAAAATTGATTTGTTTACTATGAATGATTTGTATTTCTTAAAACATAGTTTTTAGTAGTCTAATACATATAATTATAATTCATCTTATTTTCTTTTGTAAATTTAATTTAATATTATGTACTTAATTAACATTGTATCCTTAATTTAACAATATTTATTATATACATTTTGTCACTGTACTTGAGCCCATCCGGGCGTTTACACAAATAAATAAATAAATAAATAAATTACTGACGTACATACATACTGTTATTATTGTAAGTACCCGTTTTACAATGTTGTCTCGGAGATGTTTTTCGAGTGGCCCGTTCGATCGATCAAACTATGCGTGAACTTCGGAAAACGCGCCAACCAACATATTATATAATAATTATTTATTGTAAAAATTCACCATAAACTGAGAAAACCTACAGAGCGCGGTAACGTTTTTCAGGGGATTGCTCGCGGGGCAGGGGCTATGCACTGTGTCCAACCCTAAACATTTTTGTCTGTTGGTATGAAAAAACGAATTATTTCAAATTTGAAGAAAAAAAAAGTCGAAAACCTTTTTATTTTTGGAAGATAATACAATACGATAATTGTTGGAAAATCGTTTTCGAGTAGTTACACCGCGTGGCGATTCGAATCGCCAAATTCAACTTCCCACTTGGGAAGTTTTTCGAGTAGCGACTCTCCTTAGGGAGTGTTTCTGCGTTTAAAAGTTGTAGTTTAATGTTTACATTCAATCTGGTAGCGTGTACAGAAATTACTATAGCTTCACGAATCAAATATTTAAGAAGTTCTGATATCATAGGTTTTCATATACGCGCGTATGCGTTTTTCGAGTTTTATTCCTGCATATATAAAATGATAATACCAAACCTTTGAATTAGCATCGCGATAATATAATAATAATAATAATATAAACTCATAACGTGTGTTTCTGAATACACGTAAGCGTTTCTCGTGCACCACAAAATGTTCTCCTCTTTGTGTGTACCTACACATACATTTTTATGGATAATTAACCAGCCGCATCATAAAAGACCTTTGAATCACCACCATTAATACCGAGAAATGTCCAGTACCATTGCAAAGGTCAGCCGAACATTTACGCTGAACTGGTCTGCAGGTTTTTATTCGTATGTAAATTTTTGCATATGTTACCTTTTGTCTTGTCCGAATACAATGAAAACAAAATGTCGTTTTAATTATACCAAAGCACAACACCAAGTTACACGAATAACTGTAAAGTATAATTAATGTCGTCGACAATACGATTTACCTACAAGAGTATCGATTTGGGAAAAGTGTAACCAAAGAGTATTATATATATAAAAAAAAAAAATTGAAATCGAAAAGATAGGTACAACATTTTTTTTTTTTTTTACGTGCCTACGTTAAAACGTGACATTTACAAACGTTGAAAGTTTAATGCTTTAGAAAGTTATAATTATATTTGTACGTTATCACATCATTATAATTTTGTCTATCATGTTTTTGGATTGTGAGCGATCAATCAAAATTTACAGCGACGTTTTTTGTTACTGTGTCTACGTCTCTACGAGGAGAAGTGATGTTCCGCCAATTCAGTCGGTAAATCCTATATGATAGATTTTTGAATCTAGCTGGTAGATTAGTTGAAATTTTTTTTTTTGAAACTTTTATAATGTTTTGAGTGATCTTTGTGATTCGAAAATTTTTCGAATTTTTTTTTTGTAGCGAACGGCTTGAAATTTCCATATTATTTATCAATCAGTTTTTCGGGTACGACGTCTGCTCCGATTTTTACCGCAAAAAAATTAGTGTTCTGGCTTTGGAGTGTATTTTTTGTGAAATTTCGTCAATTTTAAACGGCCATAAAATTATGGAAATTATTTATTCGCAAAATCATCTTGTAAAAACAGTGTCTTGTTTTTAATTCAACATATTATCAACGTGGACCTAAACCTCCCGAAAAAAAATCACCGTCATGGAAATACCGAATGGCGTTTTTAAAAATAAATTGTGTTTACATAACTATATGACTCGAAATACATTTATACCGTTAACACAACGAACAAGTTCTCCCAAACGTTTGATACGCGACGTTTCTCGATATAAGCAAAAGAGTCTAGAACCATTTTCAGAACGAAAATTAGAAAATCCGTGAACCCCAAAAAGGTTTTACAGTCGAAAAAAACAGTCGGTACGTAAACGTATCGCAACCACAAAATGTGACCCGCACCCTTTCTTTGCGAGACTCGATTTTGGACCGATTTCAACCGCTGCGAGAACCGCTGTTCGACTCGTTTTCCCTCGCTATCGTCATTTCCGGTCCGTGATTTTTACGACGACGAGCGTACCCTCCGGTCGCTCCTCAAAACTCTCGCCGATCGAAAACCCATCGCGACGGATGCGGACCGGGGTGATCGCTCGTTAGCAAAGTGTATTACCGTGTGTGTGTGACAAGTGTGTACATTTTATGCTCGTTGTGTTCCTACCTACGTATATTGTTATGATATTATATTTGCATTGAACGGTAGCCAATACACAGTGTTATTCCTATACATTCCGACCGGGATTGTGTCTTGCCCGGGGAAATCACCGGATCTAATGTGCTGTAATACGGCTCGCAAAAAAACGATTTTCAACGAACATGAAGAATTTTACGATGTGTTTGCTCATCCCCGTGCGTCAAAAGGGTGAGATCGCTAGATTTCGAAGGTGAGATTTAATACGACTGTAGTACGAACGCGACGTGTCTGCGATGTGTCGTTTCGTTTTTTTTCTCCCGAAAAACCGTGTGTATATCACATTCAACATCATTAAGTAAACGATTCAGTATCTTTTGAACGACTGCGTGTTTCGTTTCCAACCACACGCGGCAGTATACATGGTGAAGTTTTTATTTTTTGAAGTCGAACAAAATGAACGGCCGTCTGTAAGATAAAACGATCTGCGACTTGTTAAGTTCAAGACGTATCAGAGTCCCTCGGAAAATATCCGTGCCACGCAGGTTTTTTGACTCCAAAAGTAACAAAAGTTTAAATTGATTAACAAACACTTTAAATGTTTTAGTTTATGTATCCGAACCAAACGTGCTTTAACGTACGTTTTATCTACGAAAAATCTTAGATCAATCGACACAACGTATTTTTTTCCCTGTATATTGTTACGTATCTACACAGTTTTGAAATGCCGAGAACGCACTTTATCGGAACAACGATCAAAATTAATATTTAACTATCCATACAAAAAAAAACCAAAGTTAAAAGTCAGTAATGTAAGTTTGTAAGCAATAAAGTTATGAATTCTGCATGTTCGAAAATTATCTTAACGGGATTTAACACTTACAATTTATAATTACTGTGCTCGATTTTTGAAAAAGGTGTTTCGAAATTATTTTTAAATAATACTATATTGATTTCAAGTACCTATTGGTAATATTCGTGAAGTATACTTATACAATTCAAGTGTCTTGTTTCAAAAGTGTGCAGCTTGTAGACAGTATTCAACTGACCAGTATCTAAACAAATATAAACTTAGGCGTTATCGGAAATCAAGTTGTAAGTATCGATACAATTTTCGGACGTAATTTAATAAAATTTGTGCCAAGTCTTCGAGAGTTCGAAAATACATTTACTGATTTCATACACTGATCGGGTGAACAGTGGATTATTTTATCAACTGTATAATATGTAATATTGAAAAAAATCGGTTCATTAAGGCTCTTTCAAAATGACACTGCGGTGTCGGTAACTTTTACGTTATTATCACTACTGGTTTGCTGTTTTTTCGTACGGTTCTTAGATTTCTTTTCAGTATTCGTGTTTCGCCGCGTCTACATAAAAAGGAGATGGTAAAAAAATAAAAAAAGGCCAAGATGTTATACAAAACCCGAGTGAGAAACGAATGACTTTGATCACTGTTCAGCCTGCAAATCATCGTAACCGGAACATCCGGCTCGCGTGATTTTTTTTTCGAAATATATTCTTATAAAACCGGAAGTGGAAAAATCATACACTGCACATACATGGAAATGAGTTATATCTGTGTACGTGTATTTGTGTTTCTGTTTGCGCGCGAGTGATCTTTATTTCGAATATTTGTATATATATATATATTTTTTTTTTTTTTTATTATTATCATCCAAAGGGAAGGGTCGAAACTGGGTGATGTGTGTTGTTTGATGGGTCAGATAAACCACACGACCGACACAATCGCACAAAGGTCCATTTGAATAAACGGAACATCAGTCAGCCAGAGCGTATGATTCAATTTCAGTTCCCTTATACAAAGTGTACGCGGATATACGAGTATGCGTGTACTTAAAAACAACCCTCGTCTGCACTCCTCGCACCCCTAAAATCCGTATTTATGAACGTGTCGGGGGTGGCTCTCCGCCGCGCCGTGCAAAAGGAGTAATTGATACTGATTTACGACTGAATCGGATTGACTACATAAGTCACGGTCCCGGAATAATGTCCTCGTCGTCGTGATGAACATGTTTTCGGTGCGTTCGAGTAGTAGTGCCGCACAAACACAAACACAATATTTCTGTCAACACTCGCAACAATGTATTTTATATTGCGTTTGTTTGCGGCCAACGATTTTCGTCGAAAAATACCGTCAACGGCGGTATTGACAATTTTTTTTTG
Organism: Hormaphis cornu; assembly: GCA_017140985.1. NCBI lineage: Eukaryota > Metazoa > Arthropoda > Insecta > Hemiptera > Hormaphididae > Hormaphis > Hormaphis cornu. Next base: position 10,393,402 of record CM029363.1, on the reverse strand, counting down.
TGACACGTAACACAACTCACAACAACCGTTTTATACGTCGTATATTCAAAATGTTGAAAACGGATTAAATTATTTCTCGCTGTAAGTAAGTTTATGTTACTGTGCGACGATAGTTTTTGTGTTATTTGCAGACAATAAGTAGGTATATATATATATATATATATAGACATGGTATTTTATTTCAAACGTTCGAAATGCTTTTGAAGAACCGGATGAAAAAAACCGTAAAATATACTGCACCTATAGATGTAAACTGTTTTGCGTGACGATGGTGCTCATCCATATTGTGTTATTTCAAAGAGCTTGAGTTCCGTTTCGTTTTGTTATGAAAAAAAAAAAAAAATGTTTCAATTTCGATCAACGCCTTCAATTACACGAATTCTGTAAACGGACGATGGAAACCCTGCAACTATACGTTTTTAAGGTTTAAAATTTCTGTTTAGCAGGCATCCTACTACAACACAATACAGGAACGAATCCACGACGCTTTCATATGCTGTAACGAGCTGGCGAGCTCTTTTTGCAATGCGGACCCAAAACGTTGTACAGACTCGCATTAGCGCCAAACGGGGCCCGGCCACTGGTCGCGCCTATTGGAGGCAACTAAAATCATAGGGTTGCTATTGTTTACAAAGGGTGACGACTGCTGACTCGATAAATTTTTTCGAAATAGTGTACATGCAAAGACTGCAATAAGAATAGGTATTTATAGCTAAGTACAGCTAAAAACACGAGCGCGTCTCTGGAAGTGTACACACGGATTGACTCGGCGAAACCTTGTCGCGTGAAGACAGAACCTTATCACTTCTAAATTAGACTTCTTAATATGGCGCTTATGCAAAAAAACAATGTACGGTGACGAGTTTTGAACTACTCTACATTGTGACCACTGCGATACAATGGTTTATCTATATTCGGTAGCTGACCCCAATAGGAAGTTGTGAGGGAGCTAGTAGTAGCAGTATAGTTTTGAAACTTATTCTTCTTCTTCTTCTCCTTCCGGCTAGACTATTTTCAGAGAGCTTTGGCCGCCACCACAATCCTACGCCATCTGTCCACGTCATGCGTTGTATCCTTCCAGTTTTCAATACCCGTCCATACAACAGGTCTACTTTCAATGCACTTCATCCGTCTCTTCCCCTGACGTAGTGCAAGGGCGCTAATGGTTCATTATCTCTTTGACACATGATACACGTCCAAGCCGTTGTATGTACTGACCTTCGATAAGGTTAAATTCCTAACGTGTCCTGCGTGATTCTCCGTTGTATCTCTTTCGCCGTTCTCTCGTGTGACCCACATTTTCGTCCCCGCACCGTACTCTTCAAACGTTCTCGGCTTTCTTTCTTGTTGCTCTGCTCGCGTCCGTACGGCAGACACGGCCTCGGTGTGTCAGTTACACGAGCGACACGAGCATAGATGAATTTCAAACGAGCGTAGAAAGTTTCTGTCGTCTCTGTCCGAGCGAACGTCGCGATTTCTTTCGTCTTTGGCGTTCGACCGAATCGAGCCTGTACGCGAAATCGTATCTACCGTTTCGTCTTCAAAAACAATAGAGCGATAACGAGCTTCGGCGTCCTGCCTTTCTTAATCCGTACTGATAAAATCGTCACGAATCTTCATGCCGTATTGTACAGTTTAAAACGTTACACGCAGCTCGCGTTTCGAAAAAAAATCGTTCTCGCGCAACATCTATAAACAGCGCGCGTACAGTATTGTGTTGCGTTGCATACAATATTTTACTGTTATTATTTTTCGGGAGCTGCTTCGGGTCCACTTTGGCTAGATTGGTTGCCCGCGCCGCCATATGCGACGCCTCATCCGCCCGTACATTTTACACTATCATAACGACGTTCGTATAAAATATAATATCGTCATCTATACATACATAAACATTATAGCGAGTGCGGGCGAGATTTAATTTCGGAAATGGAATTGGCTTGTTGTCGCGAATACAACACACACACACACACGTCGGCGGCGGCGGCGGGCGGCGGCGGCGACGACGACGGGAAACGAACTGTTTTTGGCGACAACAAACTGCCCCATATTGGTGCGCGGCCCTTTTTATTATTTTCATCGACTGTACATTACATTACGTATATATATATATAACGGACCGTACCTCGTGTCCATGGCTCTTTTTGAACCCGCCAATGTCGTATACATTGTATAGTTGACACCAAACTGAGTTTAATCATATTTTGTTATTTTTTTTTTACGCGATGCCGCTTTTTCTAGCGACAATAAGCCAAAGTAGTCTATACAATACGGCCGTGTATACCGGACGCGCACGGGTGCGGTGTTGAGAGCGGATGGAAAAAAAAGCGCAAAAAGTTTTGACACGGTTTTCGCGACAAAAAAGTTCAAATTTATCGCGTGCCGTCTACGCGAGTAGACGTGCGCGCGATATCGTATATTACTCGATAGCGTAATAGATATTGCGAAATGTTGACAACACCGTTTTGTGCCCGCGAAGGAATCGAAACGTCGAATTGAAAACGGCGAAACCGAATGTAGCGTTTTTAAATTAAATTTGAATTCGATTCGAACAAAACGCGTTCTGAACTCGCGTTCGGCCCGTTTGCAGCTTGTAAAACCACGATTCGATCAACAACAAAGTTCATTCCGATGTTCTCGAAATACTCAACCGAGACTTTTCCTCGAAAACTTTCGCTAAAAGTTACATCATTGATCAGAGGAGCGATGCAATACAGAAAAATGTCCATCCGAAAGCGTTCGCTTTGTTTGGAAAGCGTTTGCGAAGATGACGGTAATATCCAGCGGCCATGTCGTTAGACCCAACTGCCGAATAGAATAATACTTATCCGGAACGCTGTGCGCGTTTGAGGTGTTCATTTCAAACGCCTTTTAAGAGTGTTCGAATCTGCTAAGAGTAGAACGTTTAAAATGGTGCTGATGCAGGGGCCGGCGGCAGGAATGGAGCACTAGATTTCGGCGCGAAAGAAATTTTAACACCACTTGAGATGGGTTGGGCATTCGCATTCGCATTCGGTTGCATTCGCAGCTGATGATTTATACAAAACGAAAATACATTACGACGACAGTCGTATCGTATCGGTGCGTGTAGCGTGACGTGTTAACAACAATGAGGACATCATCATTATTGCCGCTGCAGCGGTCGGACCCATCTGCCCAACCGGATCGAATGACGGGCCGACACGCCGCGGCCGGACCCTGCGTCAATAACACAACAATAATAATAACGATGGTGAAATTAATAATATCTAGTCGGAGGCGTGCTCACAGGGTGCAGTCCTCGCTGTAGCCCTTTTTTTGGATACAGAAAGACACGATATCCACAAGAATTTTCCGAATAATGCGAATCCGATCATCCGAAGTCACTATATCACACCGCGATGCGGATAAAAAGGCCGCTGCAGACGAACGTGAAACAAAACGATGTCGGTCGGGAAAACTTTTGAGCGATTCGAAAAAAATTATATTACGATTGGCAGAAAACGCGAATTTCGAGTTTTGTGTGTACGATCTAAAAAATGTCTTTTACGAGGTTCAAACGTTTTAATTTTTAAAAAAGGGGCCAAAAAAGCTAAATCGATCGCGTCCGAAACACGTTTGTCATCGTTTTTCACGTAGGCGTCGTTTTTTTCCTTGCCTCTGTCGTGACTTTTTCAATTTTCGAGCTCTCGATTCTACGAAGCCGTTAAAGTGTTGCGAACGCCGCGAGCTACCCCCAAAAAAACGGGTACGAGTGTAAAGGCCGTTTTTGAAGAAGTAATATAACGCGATTGTACAGGGGAAATAAATACATTCTTAGCTACACTCAGAATGTAAAAACGCATCACGCTTATTTTGCTACGCTCAGAGTCAATATATACCCTATAGACCACGGTTGCATTTAGTATAGAAATGATGCGATACGTGAAAAAAGGATTTTTTTCTTACGGCCAAATTTTTTTTTTTTTTTACAGAAACTTACTAACTATACTTGTTATTTCGATAAGTTTTAATTTTTTTTTTTTTTTTAGATTCCGAGCGCAGCAAAGAAGGTATTGTTTTTAAAATAATGTACTTTTTTTTTTTTTTTGAACGACTTTAAATGTATAAGAAATGCTCCGATTTTCAAAGTCAGTGCCCGTAGTAAAAGGTATATGAATTCTGATGGTACTTATAGCGGGATCTCAATTTGAAAAATGCATAGTATTGAAACCACGCAAAAACATTGATTAACGCGCATTTTTTGCCATACCTATCGATTTACGTTTTCGGCCATAACTTGCAAAAACGATCGGACCGAGCTGAAACACGATACCGAAATAGCGAGGATACAGATCTGATAGTAATAGGTTTACGTTGTTGAATTCGGTCTTGCCGGGACGCGTAAACCGGACTACACAGTTCGCTCAGAATCGTAATTTCTAAGTTAATACGATTAACCGTTGCTCTCGGATGTATCAAATGATCACACTGCGACCTCTAAACTAGTAGTGACCCAATGCGACCACGTCCGACCGTTTTAATTTACACCAATTTTTAATCGCGATTTATACACATTTTTAATCGTGATTTACACACATTTTTAATCGAAATTTCTATTGTGACCGTGCGTTTTTACGGCTTGGCACACCCTGTGACGACGACGATTAATATACGCGCGTCCACGTTAGTTTTGACGTCGCCGAGTACAATACCAATAATATATTATTATTTCGCTCCTCTTCCGGATCGTCGGCGGCGGCGAACTCTGTGCGAACTCGCGCGAACGGACGGAAACCCGCGCCGCTCGTCGTCCGGTTTCATGTTTTATAGACCCCACCCCCGCAGCGCGGTTATTTTCATCGTTATTGTCACGCGCCGCGACGTACATTTTAATCGGTGCGCGCTCGTCGGCCCGAAAACAATGCGATCGGACGCCGCGGTCGAGCTTTCCGGGACCAATAACGCGCCGGGACGCGGGACGGGGTGGAAGTCGCGCGGTCGACAGGTGCCGCCGCCGCCGCCCACGGAGGGCAGACTCCGGTGTATTCGCGTTGCGCGCGGACAGGTACGCGGGGTTATATTGTTCCCGCGCGGAACGTTCGAATCTATCTATATTCAAGCCGTCGAAATCCGGTGGATATTTTCCGGTGTACAATAATATATCGCCGGCGTTTCCCGCGAATAAATTCTAAATCACCGGGGTGTTCGTGTACGAGCTGTTCTTTCGACGACACGATCGCGGTGTCGTTGGATTTCGAAAAATTTGATTTTCAGAATCGGATTAATTCACGGGACTGCCGAGACCACCGCGTCACAAGATCCGGTGCGACGACGAGTTTTATCGTAACCGGACGACCGAGCTCGCTCAGAATCGTACTTTCAAAGGCAATAATGATTGTGATCGCTGTCGATCACGGCGACCGTACAACGCGGCCGCTACCCCGTCAAACTGCCCGCTAGACGCTTTCTTTTTACTCGTCAACGTATTATAATAACGATTTTTCAATCGAGAACGTCGTAACGTCGCGGTTAAAAAAAAATTTATATTTTCAAACGTCGCGCGGTTAATCTGCCGTCCACAGTGAAAACGTGTATGGGTCGCGGAACCGTCTCGTCGGACGGATTATGGATTTAAGCTGCGCTCGGTCTTGCAGCCGCCTGCGGTGATACGTGTATTATATGCGGTCGTTACAGGCATACGGGGCTCTCGTGAAAGGGACGGACGGGGTTATTTTTCTCCTCGTCCAAGGGATTTATACTTCCAGCTGTTATCTATACCCGTACAGGGCTCCGCGAGGCGACGTATTATGGTACTGGTGGTCCGTCAGGGATGTGCGCAATAATTTATCGCGCGAGCGTGATTTTTTCACCCGCGCGGTCGAAAACGCCGCCGTGCGAAAGCGCCGCACCGCAGTAAAATACCGTCGATTTTCTTTTTTTTTGGTTATTAAATCCGTATATTTGTTTTTTTTACCGCTCGTGTCGTGCTTTTCCACATCGATTCTTTCGGGTCTTTCCTTTCACTCGTGCCCGCGAGTTTCCGTAGTTTCCGTTTTTCTGCTTAACACCACCTCGTTCGTCGTTTCCAGTGTTTTTCAAAAATCGTTGGGTTCGTAAACATACGATGGTGTCAACGGTTATTTCCAATTGAATACATGAACGAAATGTTATGCAAAAGAACCGATGGAGGTTCTTCAAAGATTTTTATAAAATTTTGCGGACGTCCGAAAACAATTATGTTATTAATCGTATTATAAGAAATTATAAGAAAATATGTATTATTATTGTTCTGAAAGCTTCTCGGAACGTATATAACGCGTATCTGCTGTAAAACTCTCACAAAGCTCCTGTATAAGTTCATACGTCTATATAAATATACTTGGATAGTATTCCGCAAAAACAGATACTCGGAAACTTATAAATTATTATCACACGAACACTTTTACATCGATTTTAACGCTGTATTTTGATTTAGAACATAAAAGTTCCGAAAAAAAAAAAATTTAAAAATTACTTTTTGTTTTTTAATATTTGTATAATATATTATATATTTTACGCGCAGTCAAACGGTAAAATTTGTGAAATTTATCGTTGAAACGATCAGATTTCTACTAACTGTACGTAGTGTGTACCTAAATCTGCTAAATACTAATTTTTTTTTTTTGATACTTACATAATAGTTCTATACACTCACTTACCTACACGCTATCGAAAACGAAACTGCTATATAAATATATTTTGGTCGTTTTTTCACGAAATATCTTAAGTTCGCAGTTTCGAATTTCAAACGTACGCCTTTTTTTTAAGCATTTGAAAAATATTTTGAATACTTCGACTGTACATTTTAAACAACACTTTTCAGTACGATATTTTTACGAATCGGGACACAATTTTCGGTCAGAAATTCGAGATATCGTGTGTACACGACTGTGGGTAAAAATATGCGTGATAAACTATAACATATCCTGCACGTCTGCAATGGCGGCAACGTATTCGGACGTATATTACGGTATTTATTCCAAGATGGCGCGAGGGCCGAGGGATAGGACCCTTAAGGGTTAGTGTGCATGGGTGTGTGACTTATATCATGTAGAGTCCGTACGGATACGTAAAACTCAAAATACTCTGCATTCGTGCGCTAAAAACTCTTAAAATTTTTGAGAAACATGCTCTGCACTTGCCAGGATACGCCCTTACACACAAAACATGCAAACGACGGAGATAAATACTCTCGTTTTATCTTATATTTATAAAAAAAAAATTTTTAAATATAGTTTTCCAATCGTGTTCACCTACATTTTTTCTCGTCTACCAACCGATGACCACACTGACACCGGCTTAAAAACGTATACAAACAAATATGTAAACGAGTGTTGAACCTTATTTTATTCGTTAAAAATGTAATTTCAATGTATTTTAAAAACGTATATTTAAACGCGATAAAAATTTCGTTTAATCTGCGTTATGGCGCATACAGACTGATTAACGTAACGAATTTTCAAATCAAATACTCGAGAAATTTTTACTATCTTGTTTAAAACATGAATCAAAAACAAGCCGGGAAGTCGTTCTATAGGTTGCGGCGTGGGTAGTTTGACGGGATGGCGATCGCTTTGGATGAGCCACTGGCTTGGAAGTTGTGGTTCAAACGTATTATTTAATGAAATCGATTCTGAGCGAGCTCAGTTGTCTAGTATACGTCCTGGTAAATTTTTCGAGAAGTCCTATATAACTTCGCTCAACAATCTTCGTAATCACTTGAATATTTTATCAAACAGCTGTACCTATTGTAATATCACGTATAAGTTTCAACTTGTCCCGATCATCATTGTGGATGTTACGACCACCAGATAACTAAATTGATATGTCGAATACACGCGTTTACCGTAATGTTTCTCCGAAGTTTGTCTGTCTTCAGTTTCATGACCGTAACTTTTTCTCAAAATACCATCAGAGCTCAGAAGAGACCTTCCGTCGGAGGTACTGACTTTCAAAATCGGAGCATTTTTTTTTATACCTTTAATGTTGTTCACAGAAAAATAATTAAAGAAAACAACATCATTGCGAAAAGAACGCATTCTTCGCTGCGCTCGGTATCTAAAATTTATTTCCTACACGTCTTCTCGATACGTCGAACGCGAAGTTTTTCAAGTCGAATACGCCTCTTTTTTTGTTTCTAATAATATATTCTATTTATATAATACGCGACCGAGACTTTTTTTCTTTTTTGCGATGTTTTCTACACCAAACGCGGACCACGTGTTTCTTTACCCCCGTGAAACTGCTAGCAGCAAATTATAAACAAAAATATTATGCATCCGAATTCTACTGCAGTCGTCGTACGGTTACATGTTTCGTGCAGCGTTCGCGTACATATATATGTAGGTTACATTCAGGGATGTTCCCACGGGGTATACTGCATAATATACGCTCTGAAGATATTTTCGTAAATTTACACTGCGCGTAGACTGAAATATTACACGAAGCGAAAAGAGCGTAAATTTAGTATGATATTTTCGTCGAGTATATTGACGTCAGTTCTTATCGCGGCGTTTTTTTTAGCCAAAAACACGTTATAGACAACAGTTTTCGTCTCGATACTCGGCAGATAATAATAATAATATTACGACTGCATTGGCGTCCGGCGATCAGTGCGTTGCGATTTTTCCCACCGGCGTGTTTGATTAGATTTTGTAATTTTTGTACGGAAGTGTTATATAGAAAAGTTTGGTTTAAATTTTTTTCGTGGTGTTGTTCACGCGTCTTTTGCCTCTGTAGATCATGAGAAAAATATGCGTGTCGCACACATGTTTCGGCAACCTGATGGCTTGGTATACTGTCAAAAAACAAAAAACAAATAATGGAAACACCACTATTATACTATACACGTTATTACCACGCCGCGGGGCGTGAACCTACATATACACACACACATTTCGGTCGGCTCCGTCTTGAAGATATCCGCTTTTATTGACCTCCTTCACCCCACCGCCACCCTCACAAAACTACCCCTACTCGAGCTAAGAAAACAGCGCGGATCATGCGCGCGCGCGTGTGGGTCTTTTTTCTCTCCGTTTTTTTTTTTCCATTTCGCGATTTCCCGCGGAAAAATACGAGGAAAAAGCGGGAATAAACACACACACACACACGTATATACACTAAAATATATGATTTATGGTCATCTGCGGTAATAGTCGTTAGAGGGCTCTCTCGCGGTGACTTCGGTCAATATGGGTGGCGTATGATAAAAGTGAGAGAGTATGGCGGCGTCGAGAAACACTATATTTATACTACATATTATGATACGGGGTAAGGAATACGAGAGGGACGGACAGCGGTATTTTTATTTTAAGTTTTTCGTTCTTTTTCACGGTACAGTAGTACTTTATTACATTATTACCTACCGACAATGTACCTACCGTAGGACGTCGTATTACTCCCCCGCGTTCTTTACGCCGCGCGAGAAGAACCATCGCGGGGAGAAAAATCGAAGGCGATAAAAACCCGAAGTTTGTTTTTATTATTTTTTTTTCTTTTACGGTGTATTTTTGATTTTTGCATTTTTATAAGACGCATTTACCGCAGAAAATTATACGCTAAAACAAAAAACAAAAAAACGTTACGACGACTCTCGGAAAGTAATAACAACAGCAACGCGACGTTGTTTTACGATCGTTCGGGGACCCATCTATACGATATTGTGGTGTTTGGAGATTAATAAAAAAAAAAAAAAAAATTGAATCTGTCACGGTTTAAAAATAAATTATTAGTGGCAATAAAAACAACGAAACAATCGAGTCAAACTTTATCGTACACACCAGTTACGTATAACGTTAAGTTTTATTTTCGTATTGAAAGTTTTCGAAAGTCTGTCGTGCGCATCTCATCACGCGTTTTATCATTTTATCACCGACAGATGTGATCTGCTCGCGGTCAAAATGTTTCTCTTCCAGTTTCTAATATTTTTACTAACACTCGATTTTCAGTTACATTGTACGAGTACGTTTTAACCCGCGGATACGTACATATACGCGTTTTGAACTATGCTAGTAACGAATCGTAGTGCTCAAAAAAGGTAAATTGTTCGTTTGAATAAACTTGGTTTAGCAAATACTTACCCGGACTTTTCGTTTCCCGTCGTCGGTATAAATGATCTAAGCTAAAAACAAACACCGACGATAGTATTATGTATGCTGCCGACGAATCTATTATTACAATGAAAAAAAGTTTTACGTATTTTTATGTTACTCGCGTGAAATAGAGTTGTGAATTTATTTGTAGATTCGCTGGCCCTAGTACATTTCAATCAATCAGAATTCGTTGGGTTCTACCCGACATCCTATATGTACCTAGTTCATGATGAAGAAGACACAAAGGTCCTCTAAGTCAAAACGACTCGGATAACAGTCGGTAAAAATGTTTATTTTAGAATTGTATTGATTTAACAGCACAATGTATAATGTACGCCACGAACAAACAAACTCGATAGTAAACGTACGCAATATACTGTTGTGGTATCTACGATACTTTACGGAACAATTTTTAGAACAAACAATCAATATTCAACGGAAAGTTTGGAAAGGTAAAGAAAACAATTTTTTTTTTTTTATATTGTATTTTAATGAGTTTTCACGTTTTAAATCAATAGTGTTATAAACAGCAGTTTGTCCTAATAAATACTAACGAAAATCTACATCGAATAACAATTATTAAAACACTTAACTTTCTACATTATGTAACTTATTATTATACACGCGTATGGTGAAAAATCGAATAATTTTATGTGATAGGATTATATTGTAAAACGTAATGATAAATGATGTATAATATATTGTATATGTATAGTAATAATAATAATAGTTAAACGAAATAATTAGCTAAACGCTATAAACAACAGTTTTTTGGTAACGACGTTAAACACGATTTGTACAATAGAAAATAAACACATTGGGTCACCTATTAAAAAACGATTATTATAATACGTCCCGTTAGCTTAGAAACATTCAGTACGATTACGTACGAGATCTCTGCGTCGATTCGTTTTCCCATATATATATATAATACGTTCCGATTTCCTACGCATACGAACCACCGTTATAAAAAATATCGAGAACCAGACCGAGCCCCTGATTTTAATAAGGGCAAAATGATAAAACGGCCGTTTTCTCGTGGCGCACACTCATTCGAACACCGTGAAATATTGCGCTCGGTCAGCAACCACGAGAGAAAGTGATCGCCGGCGGTGGTTGTACGACGCCAGCCGAATGTGACAAAGGTGCAGGCCAGAGAGATCGGTGATAATCTAGCGCTGTTCGGTCGCTCTCGTTTGTCGACTGATGAACGGTGCTGTACGCCAAAAACCGTTAGAAACGTGAGACAAATCCGTCTTGCGCTCGCGAACCGCTAGTGAACAGTTTGTTCTCGCAAAATATTTCCACCGCCGCTCGCGGGGGTGTGTGTGTCTGACACGCGGGGAACGTCTGTCGGCGTCTCACTTCTGTTGGTTTTTTTTCGGTTTTGTTTCGCGTAAACTGCAGAATACGTACAGAAAACACGGGCGTTTCTAGCTAACGGCTGCGGGTTAGGCCAACACGGGCCGTGGCCGTCGTAAAAAGACTGCACCCCCGAGCAACGGGTTGACGACGGTGGCGAACTGTGCGACGTCGTATAGTGAACACAGCGTACTTTCCGTCGTGTCCGTGGTCGGGGGCGGGCGAACCATCGGTCGGGAAAAAAGAGAGAACGTACCAGCGTGTTCTGTCGGAGCTTTTGGTCTTCCTCCTCCGGTCGGGAAAAAAGAGAGAACGTACCAGCGAGTTCTGTCGGAGCTTTTGGTCTTCCTCCTCCGGTCGGGAAAAAAGAAAGAACGTACCAGCGTGTTCTGTCGGAGCTTTTGATCTTCCTCCTCCGGTCGGGAAAAAAGAGAGAACGTACCACCGTGTTCTGTCGGAGCTTTTGATCTTCCTCCTCCGGTCCGAACGGTCGGTTTTTTTGATTTTCAAACACGGAAAGATCGTTGAATTTGTTACGCGCGTGTATTTTTAAAATTGTTTTTTTTCCGAGCGCGCGTTATAAACAACCCGGCGGCGGCGGCGAACGGCGTCCGAAACGTCGGCGTTTTTGGCGCGACGCGTTTTAATACCGTTGTCGCGCTATCGTTCGATTTCGGTCCATTTAATTTTAAAATCGTTCGTTAACGCCGTCGCCGCCGCCGCGGCATTAATCAATTCGGACCCCGCCGAATCGTTGTCGTCATACTATTATTTTATTTATGCGCGTCGCTCGGTTAATTGTTATAATATCGTTCGCACACACGTGTACGATTTGTACGGACATTTGTTTGGATTTGCGTTTAGAGAGTATAGGGTGGTGTGGTGAACAACGCCGCCGCCGTCGTTTCCCGCACACTGCACAAGACGGACCGGAATAATAATGCGAGAAAAAAAAATGAAAAAAAAAAAACGAACGCGAGACCCGCCGCGAGTTTGAGTGGTCGCGGGGAACGGAATCACAGAGTGAACGGAAAGCGGTTCTGCGGTGTTTAATACGAATATCGTCATCCCGCCCGCCCCGCCGACAAATACGCGCGTCGGCCAACGATTTTTAACGGTAAACTCCGGATCACCGAACGTTTCCGAAAATCGTTTCCCACGCTAAAAATCCAGTGAAAGTCTCTTCGGCTTGTGTGACATCCCCGACACCGTTCTATTCGTGTATGGAAAGAAGATAAAAATCGATTCGACAGAGATTCTACAAAAAAAAACACTAAAGTTTCGCTCGACGCGACAAAATGTAATAAAATCGTTGAGGACGAACAAAATAGAACGGTCCGATGTGAAAAAACGTCGAACCGTCTTTCGTAACGCGGCTAAACGCGGTTAGGACGGTGGTCGTCGTCGCGCGCCAGACGCGAGTACGACGCGGAACGCCTCCGTCCGCCCGCCGCCGACTTACGTCATTTGGCCGCCCCCTGTCGGCCGTGCGCCGGCGGCCGCGGGAGCGGCGCGTCGTCCTCGTCGTCCAGCCGGTCGCCCTCCTTGTCCTGGTGCGCGGTCATGTGCCGCGTCAGGTGGTGCCGTTCCCGGAAGCTCTCGTCGCACACCGGACACCTGAGCTTGTCCGCGTCGCGGCGCTTTTTGTTGTCCGCGCCGTGGCCGCCCGGCGCGACCCCGGCACCGCCGCCGTGGCCGCCGCCGTGCTCGCCCTTGTGGTGCGACCTCATGTGGTACACCAGGTCGGACGTCATGCGGAAGCTGACGTTACACTTGGCGCACACGTTTTGCGACGGCAGCGTGAGCGCGGCCGCCGCGATGGACGCGGGCAACAGCATGGCGGGCAACGCGGCCACGGCCGCGGCCGCCGCGGCCGCCGGCCCGAACTGTAGAGCGGACGGCGACGGCAACTGCTGCTGCTGCTGCTGCTGCTGCTGTTGGAGCGGATAGTCTTTGGCGGCGGGCTGCAGCGGCCGGGGCGGCATCATCATGGCGAACGGCGTCCGGAAACCCAAGCCCGGGAACGGTGACATAAAGTGCGTGGCGGCCGACGGCTGTAGCGGCGCACTGCGATCTTGCTGCTGCTGCTGATGGTGTTGGTGTTGGTGGTACTGCTTTTGCAGGTGATGGTATCCGCCAAAGTCCAGCGGGGGCGACGACCCCGGGGACGGGGTCGCCGAGGGGTCCGGCGAACGCACTTTGGTGAACGCCGACCGCGCGACCGGCTGTTGCTGTTGCAGCGTCGGGACGGTCGGCGGCGGCGGCGGCGGTCGAGGGCGCCGCTTGCTCAGATCGTCCGGCGCCATCAAGAACGCCACGTCGAAACTGCGCTTCTGCGGCTTCTGCAGCGACGCGGCCTGCACCGTCGCGGATATCGACGTGACGTCCTGCGGGGCCGCCTCGATCGCCGTCGGCGGCGAGTACCGCGACGACGGCGGTGACGATGACGCGGCCGTCACGTTCCGGTGATGGTGGACGTCCATGGTCATTCTGCTAAAACGACTGTGATCTGAAATCATAGAAAACGTCCGTTCGCCGTTACGGTAACATTTCAAAGTCAGCTGAATTCGTTCGAGTGGCACGAGAACGATTAGAGTTTGCGTTAGGTTAACTGATCCGACGATTGAATAAAAACGATTTAATAGAGGTACCTACTACACTTATTAACATCGGAAAAGTTGGCGAAATAAAAATCGACCACTTGTCGATTCGAAAGAAACACACAATAATAATTATTATTGTGACGACTACCTAACCTACTCGACCGCGACGCGTAACGTTCTCTCTGTGTTATTACGAACCGTCGAATAGCTTAGTTAAGTAAGTTTTCCCGCGACTTTAAATGTTAAAAGTTCTATTTTGACGTAACGAATGATAATATGGTGTCTGTCGTAACTTATATCTTGAAAATCGATCGATTAACGCAGCTCTACGATTCAACCGGATAGTTATTTGTCAAAAACTCAACGATTTTAAGTCTCGTAAATTCTTACTCGTGTTTACGCTACGCTTGAACAGGTACTTCGTGTAGAATCGAAAAAACTCTATACGTAGGTACTATATTTTATAAGTTTCCACTGTAAAGTTGTTTCCATCGTGTGGTCGACACGGAATAGTTGAATGTCAGAAAAAATCAAAACGGTTCGTGACCCGACCAGAGCAAATTATGAACATTCTTTGGTGTGCTTATGCCTCGAAAAACCCGTTGCCGTCGCACGGTTCGGTTCCACTCAGCTTCGGTGACGGCCAGTAGATAAATCTTTGCGAAAAACGAAAATACACCGATTTTGGTTGTCCGCGTTTATTTTATTTTTCCATCTACACTTCGCCTTTAGCGTTCAAAATATCAGCATTTCCTCCTGTACCCGAACCAAATCGAAACGAAATTGTTTTCCCAAATTATACGCGTTTTTCCTTGTTACCGTCGTCGGAGGTTATACATTGTAAAATACGCACTTTCGCTCGCCCCTCTTGATGCAAATATTATTACTACGCAACGGCACGAAAAAAAACCACCGTTAATAATGAGCCTGTTTAAAACAGTGTTTGAACTTTACGAACTTTGCTGTCGATTTCCTTTTTTCTTGATTATTTATTGTTGAATTTACGGTAGCGCACGTTTCGTCAGCGGGTTCGATAACGTGTTCAAAAGTTTTCACTTTCTATAACTCAATATAAATTTGACCTAGTCTTGTTATTTTCCGATATAGTTTTACAAGAATCAGATTATCTGAGGTTTAATAAAATTAAAAACTAACAACATTGAAAGTCTAAAATGTCTTTCTTTATTTGCTCAAAAATTATCAAAATCAAATTAAGTTTGAATTTTAATGACCCATTTGCATTTTACCCATTATAACGGCGTGTGTCTACAAATATTTTTTTTTCCAAGTAATTTCAAGAAGTTTTCCAATTTGGGATCACAACTCAAAAAAAAAACAATCGCTATCCGAGTTGGGAAAAATATGGTTTCTAAATATCGTGTTTTGCCGATGATTTTTAAAGAAATAACGAGTTTTACTCTGTTTATGCATCTTGAATTTTTTTTTAAGGGAATTGTTTTAAGTATAAACTCTAATAAATGATTCGGTAAATGAATGGAATTTTAACGACGGAATACTATACAACGTTACGAGCTTTGGCCTAAAACCACATTCGGCTGTACGGTACGTTGAACATTAAGAAACTGACCACTTGTTGATTCGAAAGGAATATAGATAACTGTGACCAACTACACTCGCAGATGCAATTTTCTATTGCATTTCTCTGTGTTACTCTGTTTTTACTGTGGCAACAATAAACTTTCGTGAATTTTCCCGAGTCGTAATTATTTTAAAAACGTTTTTATTCTATGTGAAACTAAGGCCGTTTTGTCAATTTGTTGTCAATTGATTAACTGAAATTTGTATTGCATCTAACGACGCATTTACCGTGGACAAAATTGCATTCAAAACAATACTTCAAACCTAACGCAACCATTTGTTAAACGACAGTTCATTACTTCGCCACCAACAAAATAAATTTCTATAACTTTATGATACAGGTTCGTTACAAAATTTGAGTGTTTTACTCTTGTGTTTTAGACACATTCAATACATTTATATATATATATACGGGACGGCATACGCTTATAAGAACAAAACTAAAACTAAAAATTGTTATTATTACAATTAAAAAGTAATTCAACAGAGCTACAACGTATTAAGAATTTTTTTGATTTCGATTTTGATTTGTTTTCACGCTGCAAATGAAAATGTATGAACAAAAAAATAATTATGATACATAATTTTTTGTAAAAGTGTATTTTTCGATCTTATTATATTTTTCAATCGTTTCCAGCGATGTTTATTAGAAAACCAATTTTTGGTAAAAATTATAATTTTTAGTAAATATGTATAGGACGTACACGCTTTACACACATATAATACGCGCTCATAAGATTAAAGTTAAAAAACAAAACTAATTTATCTACGTATTAAAAAAAACTATTGAACAATGTACTTTTATATTTGTTTAGATTTCAATTAATTAGTATGCTGTTTAGGTACTTTTTAATCTAATATTTCAGTATATTATAATGTTAATCTTGCCAATAGTTAGAAATAAAACATTCATAATTAGACGAGGAAAATTCAAGAACGTCTATAATAAAAAATCGTAATGTATTATAATGCATACCGTAAATATTATAACAGTCGTGTTAAAGAGTGGGAGGTGAACATTCTAAACAGATCGTTGTTTGCCCCCGCAGCATATACGTTCACCGTTCAGTTTGCCATGGACTTGCCAGTCGAAAACGTCAGGTGATTAACATAATTTTTAACTGGTTACGATGCAAAATTTTTGTTACGTTCTTCCCGACTTAAAGGAAACATCGAACATTATTATACGAACGATATGACGTATTGTTCGAATTTCAAAACGCGTATTTCAAAAATGTTTACGAATCTTTGTTGTTTTGATTCAGCAACCATGGGCAACCACCGTTCTGGAAACAACGCCGAAACCTGGTCGGGTTTCTGGCGTTTCTGGGGTTTTTCAATTGCTACACGCTCAGAGTAAACTTGAGTGTGGGAATCGTGGCCATGACGTCGTCCTCTGGCACTGGGGTGAGTTTTGTTAAAATATTACCCGTCCAATCGCGCCAGAATCGTAAAAGTTTTTTTTTAAAAATGATTCAATTAGCGTTATAATTACGATTATCTTTTTTTATTTCCATTACCGGTAAGGTTTTAACTAGCAACAACAGTATTTTGCGTGTATCGTTGATGATAGGTCAATCAAAACACTCTATTTGGACACGGCAGGACGCGTTTTTAAAATGTGTTGAAATATGTATCCATGCTGGCTGCAGTGGTTCAAGAGAATAGTACTATACTTTTATACATATTACGAACGAGTGTATACGTGTGCCGCTCAAAGAAAAGAAAGCTGGAAACCAGACAATTAATATGTGCTATCGAAACAAGGTCAATGCTGGGTGTTCACATTATTTTCATTGTGTGATTGTACAGTTCAAACTGCTACTACCGTATTAAAACACATAGGTAGGTACTTTATAGTTGATATTACTTGTACGAACGCGCAAACAAAATCACTTTGTTCAGTATAAGTACAGATTTCAAACGTACTTATACAGTATACTGGGTACATTACAATTACCGTAAAAAATTTTAAAACCATAAGTCTTAAATTTCAAAATCTACCTGGATATGGCTGACGATACTTGAGCAATATGATTTATGAAAAAATTAACTGTGTGGTTAAAACTGTTTAACCTTAACCACCTCAATTGCAAAAATGATTAATAAATACTGACATAATAGCGTATGAAAAACAATAGTTACGCGTTTTAAACTAAATTGTTTTAATTCAACACACGTTTTTTTAAGCTCCATTTTATACATATAATGTGTAATATTTATAATATTACGAATGTATTTCCCTGAAAAGTATAATTTTTTTTTTTTCAATGCATTAATCGTTTATTATTCCATACATTTGAATCTTGGTGGTAATAAATTCATCATAATATAGATACGTTTGAATTCAATTTTCAATGATCATTTAATTACGATATACTTTACTTACAGATTAAACGTTCAAATTGTGGGTAACGTTTTCCTGTCTTGCACTTTCTCTCTGGCTGACTATCATGTAGAATAAATATTCGTAAATATCACTATATACAATATTTCAAAAATACTGTTAAACCTAATATACTAAGTAATAAAAATATCCAAAACGGTTTCGTGTTTGTTTAAATGGAATACCGTTATCACCTAATTTTATTTGATAAAACTTTGTAATTTTGTCTTCCGCGCCACCACATTTTATGCTGTAATAACATCATTAAATAACACTAAAAAAATAAATACTGAACAATTTACTTTTCTATTATTGTATGTTGCCCACATTAATTGTTTTGTTTTCCACTAACTAGTATTTTAAGTGTTAACCATAGTAAACAAAACTAAAATTTATAAAGCTTACCGTTATTAACGACATAAACCGTTATTTTTTACATTCCATAAACTCATAAAATGCGATGAATTTGCCGTGTCAATAACACTGCATATTCTAGGAACTCTCACTGAGATCTCATTAACGAATTTGGCGTTTAACTAAGACACTTCAGAAACAATATAATATGTATTATGGATAACAGTGTAATATTATGTTGCTATTGATTGAAAATTTAAGAAGTATTCAAATCTGTAAAATGGTTTACAAACGAACAGCGATTTCTAATTATAACTAGACATTGATCATTTGAATTCTGTGTACGCTGTACAATGGACAACTTAAATGAGCATTTTAATGTTTTTTTTTTTTATTATAAATTATTCACTCTCGTTTAAATTTGGCGAGATCACGAGTTGGGTCCGCTCTCGTTCTCAATGTGTACATCGTTAATAAACTGATCGACCGATTTTTTTTTCCTGGTCTTTACAGATGAGCGAATTCGACTGGGGCCCGGAACTTCGCGGTGCAATCCTGAGTTCGTTTTTCTACGGATACATTTCCACGCAGCTGATCGGCGGTTTGCTGGGCGCTAAGCTGGGAGGAGTAAAACTTATCGGTTACGGGATACTGTGTACCGCGGTTCTCACGATCCTCACCCCGGCCGCAGCCAGATACTCGGTGTACCTGGTCCTGGTCCTCAGAGTCATCGAAGGAGTGTTTGAGGTCTGTGGTGATCGAAACTCGGTGTAAAGTTAAAAATATCTTACATATGACTTATGTGAATACGAATCGCAAGCGCTTAACATCATAGCTGCTGCAGGGAGTTCGAATCGGACGTGAAGAATCAAAGTCAGTGTAGAATTGTGTAAAAGTCAAGGTTTTGAAGAATGTGCGTGATAAAAGTTATTATTTACTGTAAGATTTTTTTTGAAAAAAAAAAAAAAGGAAATTTGTATTGACGGAGACAAATATTTACAACGGTTGAAACAGCCTAACCAACTGAATCTTAGAGTAAAATAAATTTGATGTACTACAAACAATGTTTTTTTACAATAAATATTGATGAACGAATCGACTTGTGATTTGTTAAATTTATTGGCTTAAAATACCCCATGTAATGTATTCACGTCCTAGTCTAAGATTATTATACTTAATATACTTATACTTTGGCTTTCTCACCACGAAATAAAATAAACTTTACAGATTCCCCAAACTATTGACTGTAAATATTTGAAACGAATGATTTGTTTTGTACTTTTCAACAACATTTCTCCATTTGTTAGCTAAATCAGTAGATTTATCTATCTTCTTCTTTTTTTTTTTGTTTAGGGAGTTGTCTATCCCGGCATACACGCCGTGTGGTCAAGATGGGCACCGCCCGCAGAGCGCACCAGACTGGGATCGTTCGCATTTTCCGGCAGTTTTGTTGGCACAGTCGTCGGATATCCGGTGTGTGGATGGTTGGCTGAAAATTATGGCTGGCCGTATACATTTTACGTACCGGGTATACAATAAACTTTTTTTTTTTCGGAAATTTGAGAGATTAAATAAATATATTGAATAAAACGAAAAAAATTCCAACAATAATTAATGGTTTTACAGTGAATTTGGCCACGAAAATTATGTATATTATTTTCAATGAATAAAATAAAAATCCCTAGTGCGTTTTATAATCTATGCTTAAATTTTCGAATGTTTTGAAATAGTTTTAATAGTTAGAAAAAAAATACTGGGTATGTCGGGCTATCAACAAATTTTTTTTTTCCTCTCATTACATTTTACTATGTCGTCATTATTACCTAACAAACAATTTCTGGCAAAATAATAATTACTGTAAGTGATAAATATAGTAACATGTAAAACAAAAGTTTTCCCGTGCACGGTAGTTTTGAATAAATCCCCGTAAGGTCACTTTTTATTTTTCTT
This sequence comes from Hormaphis cornu, assembly GCA_017140985.1. Classification (NCBI taxonomy): domain Eukaryota; kingdom Metazoa; phylum Arthropoda; class Insecta; order Hemiptera; family Hormaphididae; genus Hormaphis; species Hormaphis cornu. The sequence continues at coordinate 10,373,060 of CM029363.1, read as the reverse complement.
TGAACTGGATATTATTTTCATTGCACGATAGCTGTCTGTACATAAATTTATTATTTTCCTAAGTTATATACTATATTTTGTATACAGGTTTTGCAGCTTTAATATGGTGCACCGTTTGGTTGGTGTGCGTCACTGAATCACCGACGGACGATAAACACATCACGCGAGAAGAGCTCAAATACATAGTCGACTCGATAGGCCCAGTTAACGAAAAAAAAAGTAACTTCATCGTAACTATAAATCAGACACATATTTATGCGAATCTCGTTTAAACTGTTTTATAGCAGCGATACGCGAGTAAATGTCATTTTTTCTTTTTTTTTTTTTCTTTATAAACACAGCCAGTTTTTCTCAATACCCTTGGAAAGACATATTGACGTCGATGCCGGTATGGTCAGTCACGTGTGCCCATTTCTGCGAAAACTGGGGATTTTACACTTTACTCACGCAATTGCCGAGCTATATGAAAGGTGCAGTTAAATCTACTTCAAAATACACTATAGTAACATGACCAATGACAATTATTTACGTTTTGTTCAACAGACGTTTTGAAATTTGACATCGGAAAAGGAAGTTTGTTGTCGGCCCTGCCGTACCTCGTCATGTCCATTATACTCCAAGCAAGCGGGTTCTTAGTAGACTGGCTTCGAAAAAAAGAAGTATTTACTACTACACAGGTGATACTTCTAACAGACTACGTTCTGGGTAGTAATTATTTTGAAGTCTCTCGAGCATTGGCGTTCTCAGATATTTTTATGATAGAATTCCTTATAGAGTAAAAATTTTTGAAATTGGCAAACCGCTTATAGTAAAAACAAATTTTATTTAGATCGTACTAAAGTTTTGAGAATCGCTAAAATGAAAATTTACGGTTTTAAGAAACAATAACTGAATCGGAAACGTTCAAATTCCGAAATCTCCGTGTCCTTTAAATTGCTCGAAAATTTATTCCAATTTTGTCTGCGTGTTAGTTTAACCCATTTTAACGACGTGTAAAAATGTAAAATTATTCCGAGAATTTCTGTACACCACACCTTCCTCGGAAACTAAGTGTGCCAAGTCACACCCTGCGGTGCGCACGCCTATATGCTCTTGAGATTGTAATAAACATTTTTTAGAAATCTTTCATATTGACGGCGTTATATATATATAGGTCAGGAAGCTTTTTAACTGTGGCGCTTTTGTGAGTCAGACCATTTTTATGTACTTTGCTGCAAACTCTACGACCGAATCCGGGTCCATAATCTGTTTAACGTTTGCAGTTGGCCTCGGGGCGTTTGCTTGGTCCGGTTTCAGGTAATAATATTAATGTTACACTTATAAAATTTAAAACATCACTTTGATGTACATAAATACTAGTCAACTTATTGTTTTTTTTTTTTTCAATTTTTTCAGTATCAACCCTCTTGACATAGCACCTCAATACGCCAGCATCATACTAGGAATATCCAACACGTTCGCGACGGTACCTGGTATTGTGAGCCCAATGTTGGCGGGCGTAATTGTGCAAAATAAGGTGAATATCTAATCTAAAACGATCGCTCGAGCATTAAAAGCAAATTACGTGCGCGTTTACAGAGCAGAGAAGAATGGCAATCGGTGTTCTTGATATCTAGTGGTATTTATTTATTCGGGGCGATATTCTACGCGATATTTGCATCAGGAGACCGACAATCCTGGGCCGAAGTCAAAACCGCCACCACCACCACCGAAGACAAAAACGGTCACGACAATAAAACCTTCAACGTGTGACCTACTATTGGTTTCGAATAAAGTTCAAAATCAAAACGCCATGACGGAAAAAGAAAATTTCAAACAAAGTCGTGCATCTTTGTTTTCAACGAGTTACTTGAGATCTGCAAGTTTCTTTAAAACGTGATTGAAATGTTCGCTTTGTGTTATTTGATTTTCTACTTTAAAGGTAGTAAATGTAATGAATAAATGTTAAGGCATAGTAAAACTTTATTTAGTTTTATTAAAGTGATTTTATTGTGTATACGTGTACGTTCTCTATAAATACCTATAAAAATACAAAGTACAAAAGTAACTATCTATAAGAAATCTACGATTATTTTACTTAACTTATATACTTACTTATGCGTTACACAAATACCCATTTAACAATAGTCTACTTTGACACCCGGATTGTATACAGTTACGCAGTAGGTATCCGAATTAAACCACACGATCGGTAAATAAATAACACCTACTACTGGGTAATACTTTAAGTGGTAGTTAGTATTTTTAAGATTTTTATAATATTATTTTCGAAAATAGCCAAAAAAAACTTCGCTTCAAAAATAATTTTTTTAATAAGCTGTCAGTGAAATATATGCATACCAAATTATTGAATTGATTCGTTATGATGAAACAATTTTTTTTTTTTTCACAGATTTTTTCACTATTATTTATATCACTTATTATTTGTGGTTTTTTATTCATTTAAAAACAACGTGAAACCCGAAAATCATTAACTAAATAAATGTACGGGCATACTAACGAAAAACGGTGAAAAACACTTTATAGCAAAAATATAAAAATTTGAAATCACAAAACGTTTTTTTTTTTTTTTTTACAGTTTCACAGAACAGTTTTTACTGTGCTTCGCTTATGAAATGTATGACGTGTTGTCCCCAGAAGTTCAATGTTGATAGTCAAACTTGTGTATACAAATTGTCGCCGGTTTGACGGTCGTGGTTCAAACGCATAGTTTTAATATGTCTGATGGGCCACCGTTGCCTTCGAAAATACGATTCTGAGCGAATTCGGCTGTTGTCCAGTATATAGATAGGGTACATTTTTCGACAAAGTTCTATAACACTGAGCGCGACAATTTTCGAAATCACTCCTCGAAACTTTTATCATATTCGAGTGTCGCGTTTCATCTCCAGTTGTATAAAAACAGGCACGTATTTGAGGACCGTAGTCAGTCTTATAATATAAATATTGTATAATCTACTACTTTAATAAATTTGTACGCTATAATATTTACGATACAGTTAAACTGTAAGAATAACACGGTTAGGTTAGGTTAGTGGTGAATATTATGTGGTATCATCACGGATATAAAACACATATTAATACGGCGGCTGACATCGGTGTCCCGGTGTATAACAAGTCTAGTGTTTAATACCTGCGGGTAATATCAATATTTCGAACTGACAGTACGATAAAATATCGTCGGTACCTACGTGTGCATAGAAAAATAGAAATTTTCACCGGAGACGTCATTCAACGGTTTGCTGAAATGAAAAACAGACCGATCTACTTTTGTAGAAAATTAGATCCAGTCACCGAAAATTATTTTTCTTTTTTTTTTTGTATACAAGAGCACACAGGAACGTATAATAAAAGCAACTCGTGGAGAATTTGAACCATTCCAAAAGAGTAGATCGACCCCTCCGTCCCCCAAGACAAGGTCCCCCAGATACGTGCCTGTATAAAAGCAACTCGTGGAGAATTCGAACCGTTCCAAAAGAGTAGATCCTCCGTCCCCCCAAGACAAGGTCCCCCAGATACGTGCCTAACAACACGTTCGCCGCTCGGAATCCAAAATATTTTTTATCGCAATAAAAACATCACGTCCAAACGAATCGCACACGTACCTGCAGTCGTATTCATCCACGAGTCGGCGGGTCCGTTGCCTGGTCAAACGCCGTCCCTCGCCGAGAGCGCTGTATTATTATGATGATCGTTTGAACTGCGTTCTCGGAAGCGTCGGCGACGGCACGGGTGCACTGCACTTGCGACCGCTGCCAGCGCCGGTGATACACTCGTCCGGTCCCTGCGTGGGCACGTGCGCCGAGTGCCGGCGCCCGTGTGTGTGTGTGTCCCGTAGGAGGGGAGGGCGGAACCGGGCCGGGCCAATGGCCGTTCGCCGAGGGCGCGTCTCGGCGCGCATATGCCCCCCGTGCGCCGCCGCCGCCGCCGATCCCTGTGTAAAATATCCGTCCCGTCGTGCGAGGAGCTGCTAATAATATTGTATCAAAAATACGCGCGCGCCGCTTTAAAAATAATACATTTTTTATGTAAATACGTGTATTGTTTTTTGTGCGTGTCCTTCGTTGCTGCGCCCTGACCGCGACCGCGACGAGAGAGAGAGCGAGAAAAGAATGAAAATTATTAAAAAACAATAAAACATATTATTCGCATACATAGTACCGCGCGCGCACTACAACAGTCGGCGAACCTGACGTGCATGTGGTCCAGAAGTCGAGTGTCCGTATGGTGCGCGTTTCGAGTCGCCCCGAACCCCTCGAATCGGCGAACAGAATACATGGTATATACGACGTCATTATACGTTATTATCGTACCACATGTGTATAATGTTATCGACCTCATTTCACCCGAGTTTTCATTACACGTATTATGTTGTTCAGTGAGATTTAGACTTGTACAATACGCGTTTCTTACTCGGCAAATATCAGGATTTCGACCATACGTACGTGTCCCCCACATCGGATTCGTATGATTTTTTGCTCTACATTTTACGAATTCAATTCGTACGAATTCGGGTACAATCGAAATTATTACAATTTTTACGGACCAAGAATTTATATCCGAAAGTCGACGGATGGGCTGGAAAAATGTTTTTCGCACGATGTGTAATTGTATATACTTGTCGGAACTTATCGAAGTCTCGTGCTCGTTGTTCGCAGAAATCTAACTAATAACAAGAGTGAGTAAGTATCCCAGAAGCTTTTTTCAAACGCACGTTTTTACACAAGTATTTATAATACACATTCCCGTTTCACATTCGAAAGACTTAATCGTTCCGCGTACAACAAAATCGAAAAAAAAATCCAGTGGCTTTTAACATTAATAATTGTAGTACGTAAAACAAAATGGTAAAAATATTTTCTCGTTCTTTCTGAGAAATGTTTTGAACCGATCGTTAGGAAGCTTTGTAAATTGGCCTAAAATCGGTAAGATTTACATGCATATGAACGAAACAGTTCAACCGAAATTTTCTATTGGAAATTTTGTAGTGCGAATTTTGTTCACAACACTACATTATGCGCTGTGTAATACACACATGTTTAGGTCTTAAAACGTATAAAACGCGTTATCCGCCACGGATAAACCGCGTACGGTTCACGACGAACGCCAAGTACGACATGATAAATATTTCGTTCAAATAGAAATGAATTTGTATATTTTAATTCGCACGGTTACATTGCAGTTTTGCATCGACACATCCGCCTGGGTGGCTAAAAAAAACGGAAACTCGAGCCGGATAAGACGTAAGATGACTTTTTGTTTTGTACGGAAACGGGAAAACACGAATAAAAATAACGCAAACACGAAACGAGGCTGAGGAGAAGAAAAAACCGCGGTTTGGTGCAATTTTTTAATGTCATTATTATAATTCGGGGGTTGATGCCGGTGCCGGGTTTCCGTCATTTCGAGAAGTGTACGACGCGCATAAAATACGCCGCGCTGCAGCAGAGGCGGCGGGACACAGAATATACAAATAAAAAAATATTTCTGTGAACTCAATAATATATAAGTATAAAATATGTATGTATAAATAATACGACATTTCTTTTTTCTAATAGTATAAAGGAGAAAAAGAGTGCAGGGGGATGGGGAAAAAGCGATGCATCCGAGGACCTGCGAAAAGATAAATGCCTTGTGGAAGTCGTTAAAGAATAATGGTCTCCGGTTCGCGGTGCCATCGCGGCAATATGACCCCCTCGGCGATTTTTCATATCCTTCGCCTTTTATATTCAAATAATATATATTCGGCCATAAATATGGCTGTTTAACAGTAAAAAATGATAATTTTTTCCCGCATTCCCGCGCGCCTCGACTCTGCAGCCGTCCACTATTATAAAATCATACAATACCGCAGTGAACCGCAAGGTTTTGTCGTCTAAAAATCCCGACTTTTATTGTCCCGACGTCTCCACGGTGGATTCTTTTTTATACGATTCCTCGTGTTTTCTTTTTACTTTTTGTATTGTGTATTTTATACCTTTTCTTGGGTACATTAAAAAAAAAAAAAAAGAAAAAAACGCGAGCTTAGTACACTGCTGCAGCTCTAACGTACGCGAAACGTCCGCACACAAACATAACGCGTTCAACACGAATCTCGGTGGTTTGGTCTCACTTTATTACGTTAAAATCGTAAAAATAATGCAATTGCAGAGTATTCTTGTACACGATAAATTCAATAATGTGTGAAATGCTTCTAAAACGTTATTTATAAATACTATAAATATATGCAAGACGCATAAATTCCCCATGAATAAACACAAAATACATTTAAATAATACCCGAACGCTATTATTTCTAATACCTTCTAATTTTTTTTAATACCTACTGTTAGTATTATTGCTTGTTTTTATGTGTAAATGAGCAATAATTTTTTTTTATTAAACATTTTACTGTTATTTTTCTCGCCCTTAGATTATCCACTGCAGTTGGTTTTTCAGCGTGATATTTCTAAAAATGTTCACTCTCATTTTCTAAGCTCACCTATTTGGTTTCGTCCACAATTACTTGAAACTTACAAACATAATACACCTAATTTCTCGCACACACTTGAAAAAGCTTTACGTACGAAAGATCCTCACAGTCAAACGTCATCGATATTAATTGTTACGATATTTACCTACTCCGTATATGTTAGGTACCTAGTACGACAAAGCTACTGAGCTGCTGAAATGATCAGTCAAATATCGGTTATGAATCAGTATAGGTAGCATAACAATCATTTTCAAATCCTGAAGAATATAACAACATTTTTTATGTTCTTACATGCAGAATATATCACAGACTAATAAAAGTAGAAATTACATTTTGAAGTTCAGTATTTCAGATTCCATTATCCGTTTTCTCATAACTGATAACTTACCAGTCAATGGTCTAGAAAGATTTTCAACCACACCAACTGCTCTTCTACCTATTATCTCTAAAGTTTCGAATGTAAGTTTAAGAAATATCTAGATATACAGATACTCATTTATTTGAAAATTTCTACTTAAATTTATCTCACTTACATCAATCGTGGCTAATTTTTTTTATACAAAATCGATCAACAATTAAATAGTAATTCATCTAAAAAAGTTTTTACTTAAATAGCTAAATTATCAAGTTCAAACAGTTAATGTTTGATAGGTAATTAACTTTTATTGTATCTTTGTATGTGATATAGTATGCGTTATTATTGATTACATAATATACGTATTAAAATATTTTAAAGTAAAAAAAAAAATTATAACAAAATCGCTTGGAAATAGTTCATAAGTTTAAGTGGGTTAAGAAGGAATTATACAATATTTATATTTTAACGTTTCGTAATATGGATGCAATGAATTTTTGGCGGTTCAAAGCAATTTGTGAAAATCGAATGTACACAACAAGTTGTACAAATTAAATTTCTATACATTTTTCAAAAATTGGCTTAAATTGTTTAAATTTATTGTAATTGTCGCACATTATATTAGAACGGATAAGTCTGAGTATCATAAACATTTCAAAGAGTTTGGATCATTTTTAACCAAATATAATTTATATAAAACTTAAAAGTTTTCATAATTAAATAGGTTTTGTTCAATGATTTTTCATATTCTCAACACTCAAAACTTTTACACAAGCTCAAACCCTATTTCTCTGTAATATGCTGTTAAAAAATGTTGTTGATCGATTAATATTTTTATTTTTTTTTTTTTTTTTTTTTTTTTGTTCATTGCATTTTTATTTTTTTGTTTTTGTCATTTTTGTTTGATCAGTGATTTTTTTTTTTTTTTTTAACTATACTTAATTAATATTCTAAAACATTAATATTTCAGTACTTGTCGATTGGGCAGAGATAAAAACTTTTCCTGAATCTTCACATCACCGCCAAATTGCAGTGTCGACCTGAGCTGTAACAATAGTTACAATGTTACTGAATACAGTAACTGTATACGATTATGTGACTCGTAAGTTACTCTTTATTCTCTTATAACTCGTAACTTAACGAGTTACTATAATATTATTTTGCGTTAAAAAGTTACAAAATTGATTTTTATTTCGTCGTCTACATCATAGGAAATTTGGTTGTATCTTTGAACACGAATCCAATTTTTTTTCTGAGGTTACATCCTGAATCTCGTGTTATCGTGCTATTAACGTCATCGTGTCCCCGTTACACGGTGTTTCCTCACCTTAATGTTAGGGGTACGAATTGCAAAGGATTACTGTTCGTTATCCTGCAGTCATCACCTTTTGATAACTATATAATACTAACTTTAATCCGTGAACCTAATAGTATACAGGTAAATTAAGTATAAAATGTAAAAAAAAAACAACTAGTAGAGCTTCACCACTGGTTACATTTTCCGTTCGGTAGCTTAACTAAATCACTTAATTGACAACCGTAACTTCCACCGTCGCTAAAATCGAATAACTCACCCTGCAAATCTTCGGTCGGATTTACACCGTTATGGTTTTTCTCTAAATGCTTTCTTTTCTCTTTTCCTGTTTTTTTTTTTTCTGCTCCGCAGCACACGTCCCTCTACCGCGCCCCGGAGCGCGCGACAAACGAGGAATTAATCACGGCGCCGGGAGAGCGTTTAGCGAAAATTTGTGGCTGAGATACGTGCGTGGAATACGGTGGAAGTTACACACGCACGCATTTTCACGCCGATTGTTTTCGTATTCAAGACGAGTAATTCGAGAGCCGGGTCGGACCTAGCTAGTAGCTGGTATACACAGTAGTTTTTGTCGTGGCCGAACAACGCAGGACTAACGCTGCTCTTGTTGTAGGCTTACTGCTGCTATAATAGGGGACGATAAAATGCGAACCGACCTGCGGAGGGATATTATTCATCATTTCCACACGTTCTGCGCGTGTACCCTAAAATGATTAATACCAGTAAAGTTAAGTCTGAAACCCAAACGATTAACGACTCACTGCGTGAAAAACGCGATTACAATTCAAAGTATATAGGCACTAAAAAACAAGTTTTCCCAAAATGTATATGTGCCGTCACATAAACTAAACGCAGAGAGGTCTGTCCGAAGAGGGCGACCCGAACAAAGTTGGAGGCAGGCGGAATAAAGGGACGGATCTGAGAATATTGGGAATAAGAAAAACAGAAACGATAATTGCAAATGACAGGGAACGAGAATAGAGGTGTACGTGCTGTTGCGACGATGGACCTGAGAGACTTGTCAAAAGCCGAAGAAGGAATATTTATTATTTCCCACTAACAATGCTAAATAGTTTAAAGCTAATTTTTCATTAACCGTGATAAAAAATGAAATTTTTTCGTCATATAATATTGATCGGATGAAAATTCATTAAAAATGTCAAAATCTTTTGTTTTTCATACCTACGTACGTAAATTGGAGGGGATAATTTATATCAATGGAAAAATTGAAAAATTCCTTGAGATGGCAAACAAAGCCCTCGATAAATTAGTTCAAAGCTCGCTACAGCCGAAATCAAATAAAAACGACATTACGCAATATTTCTTCAATAACTATTGCTGTACGAATCAGAAAGTTCCGATATAGTTTCACGAATCACGGTAAATTTGTGTTTTTTATTTATTCTTTTAATTGCTTTCACAAAATATAAATCTTTAATCCCTGCGTGATTTGTATCACGGTGACAACCATAAATGGTGATATCCGGTTGAAATCATTTAGAGTTATCTATGCGTCATGTCGTTTTTTTTTTCAAATCGAAATTACTTTTTTAGATTTGGAAGGTCAGATAGACGATCGCATTTAAATTCAAAAATCTCGTTGCGGTGACTTCCACGTCGTCCGCGATTTATGCGCATTTTTTATTTTTTTTTTTTACAACAAGGGCGCGATAGAGGGTGTCCAGCTTTGAGCAATTATTGAAGATTAGTTTTTTTTCACTCGGGGGTTGGAACTGATAACCACAAAAAAAAAAAAATGTAAACCGATTTAGAGAAACGGGCGATAGTCCCCCTCTGCGCGGCGTGCGTCCGTAATAAATAACCGTTTTGTACAGTACATAATATTTTTATAGTTTGTTTATAATATATTCGAAGGATTATCCGATTAAATTTAAAAATCATAATACTACCCAATAGTAGTATAGTTGAAAAAAAACTAAACGTAAAATTTACAAAAGTCCAAACAGAAATCAAAATTTTCAGTATGTTTGATTACGATGAACGTACATTTCGTTCAATCCTTTTCATTTAAGACTAATTCGTTTCGGTAACACCTGTCATCATGCACCACCGGTTGTAATATGAATTTAAAAATAAAATATTTAGCGATAAGTTAACAAATATTTTGCAATGCACGCTTGTAAAAAAAATTAACTAGGTGTTTAATACGTTTTCAATGTGACGTCATGACGTGTATGTAACAATTTTATTGTAGCAAGTCAAATCGTGAAAATCCTAATTTTTCGGAATAATCATAATTCATAAAAGAAAATGGATATGTTGATTGAACAAAAATGTTCCCTTATCTAGCCATTATACCTAAATCGGTGCTTAGCTGACTGAGAATAAAATGACTCGCGTTGTACGGATTGGCAAAAGCGTATTTGAGGGGAGCGATTAGCTATAATCATAAAATTTACATTACAATTATGCATTTTGGAGGTTGGAAAAAATTTCTTTTATTGTATACCTACCACACACAGGGGCACACGATTCGCCCCTCCGTAATTTGGATCTGGCCTATGCAAATCGGCGTATTTAAGGAGAAATTTGACGCCGATACAAAATTACTGAGGGTTGGTACCTATTCGAGAATCGTACCCCTGCAATCGCTAAAATAACAAAATGTGATTACCTGCTAATCGATGTGACGGTTCAAATTTTTCTGACTACAATAAAATACTGGGTATTTAATCACAATAACCATAACAATGTATCGTTCGGCCGCAGCGATAAATGATGATGGCAATAATTTCTAAAACAACAACGTGTGTATTATCTGAAAATGTTTGTTCACAGCGACAATATCTTACACAGGGTGTAGCGTTGTCTCCGTTTAAGTAAACGTCCATTTTACAGCCCAAACAATAAAATGTAGTCTATAAATAAAAAATATTTAAACTATACGTAAATTACACCTTAACACCGTCGACAGTCTCAGCTTCCTTTATAGTACGTAATACAGTACAACAACAATTGCAGTCGATGTGTTCACGAACTTAAAAAATAAAAATACGATGCGATTCGTGAAAATTCTCGTTTCAATCTCGCCGTATCGATCCGCAACACTCCGATGAAAAGAGGGATTATTTTGGAAAAAATCACATTGGTATGTAATAATTTTAGGGAAACGCTACAAAACCGGCAAATTTCTTATCGTAATAACCGTTATATTGAGAGTGCCTACAATGTAAAATACAGGAAACGTTTAATAAAAAAATACGTTTTTTTTTTTTTTGTCGCGATTCGCAAAAGTTAAAAAAACAACATAATATTCCAGATTTAAAAAAAAATATTTAACCATACCAAACGCGAAGACCATAGGTGGCACCCTATATACACGCGACTATTGCTTGTGCGACCGTTCCCCCATCGGGGCTTATTGTATTATTTGTTCGGGTGTTTAAAAAAAAACCTCCCGATTAACCAGCGCAGCAGCTCTTATTATCCACGCACAACTGTTCTGCAACAATGCTCGCTCTCCCCGCGGTGATGATAAAATCCATTCGGAAAGGGTACAAAAAATGGAAAATCGAGTCCATCGCGGACGGTGATAAACGAATTATTTAGTTTACACTTTTGTCGCCACTGTAAAAAAAAATGAAACCCGAGGATATTAAGGAAGGCACTGATCGCGATTCTATAAAAGTCGAAGAATTTTCTCGCTCGTCTTATAGGTTCGTCGCTCCATACTGATAGGATTCATTTTTATCGCAGATTTATAAAAACAATAGTCAGGTTTGATAACATTTTAGCTCGTACGCTATTTTAGTTGCTTACTTTAAAATACCATACGCGTATGATGCCAATCTATTTTAAAGTTTTTTTTAGTAAAAAATTATACGCATATTTGTTTAAAAATCATTTCAATTTTTGATCAGGTACACTAACAGTATTTTTATAGCTCGTAGTAAAGTTTTATATAACCAATCACGCTAATTGTTATTTACTCATTACACAAGTACGTACTTAAACTTGATGACGGTGAAATTATTTTTCTCATCAAATACAAAGTGTGTACCTACAAAAAGTGCACTGTATAAACTTAATCAAATTTCTATCTGATATCCTCGAATATTTAAACAAAAATATAATAAATTATAAGTCTACATTATATGGTTGTAAATTGTAATTTAAGTTTTTATACACTGCAGTTCATAACTCAACAAACTACATACAGTTATGTACAATTATAAACGTACTTTATTTTAACTATAAAATATTATGTTTCGTGTTCTTGCCGTTTAAAACTTCAGGCTCATTAAAGTTTTTATTCATTCTTCGTATCTACGATTTCGCTCGAGATACATTCAAGTATAAAACCTACACACAAAGAGCGGACGTGTTATCAACTTAAAAAGAGATTTATCGACCGCAGCAAATGCAATGAAAGTTTCAAAACGTTTTTATATTCGTGCTGATTCGGACTTTTTTTTTGAGTTTAGCGATGTTACTTGATTACGAATCAAAATAACGTAGACCGTACATAATATCGATATCTAGTATGTAGAGTTCACTTTACGGAATACGCGTAAATAAGGTGTACATAATATTCATAAAAACATAAGTTGCTGCAGGTATTGATATGGGGGCCTCTCTCTATTCGAACGGTTTTTGGATAAAGACATAACGATAAGTATACTAATTAATTTTTTTTTTTTTGGGTACAGTCGTCCTGGACTTGTGTAACATCATTATATTATGAACTATACGAGATTTTCGAACTCCGTAACCTTCTCGCCCTCTCGCGCTCCGAGAAAACAAGATGATATGCGATACATACATTATAATATTGTTTATTGAATTATAGAACACGTTTCGTGATTTAATTTATTTTTTCAACAAATTCGTCGCGCCTACGAGTTCACGGGATCTCCGCGGCCGTATAAAAAATGCGTTCATAAAAAAAACCGAAATGCTTCGTCGTTGTTATTTTCGTCGTCTCCCCGCGCACTTGTTTCGGATTCAAATAAATTACGATATCTGCAGAGACCCGTTCAATCCGATTAGGAATATCGTAAAACAATATTATGATATGTATTTTATCGTAAATCCGCGGTTGGGAAAAGTTGCCGAATCATCGCGGCCGCAAGCTGACGACGTACCGTTCATCGGATACGTATAAACTGTGACGTGCGAATCTTGCCAAATCACGCGGCTCTACCGCTGGTCCGTCACATCGCGTTACCCGGACCATTTGTTTTTTCGAGCATTTTTGCAAGATCGCGCCTGATATTTTATTTTATTTTTTTTTTTAACGAATCGCGACGTGACCGTCGCGGAAAACGAGATTTAATGAAATGAAAGCACGACATCACAAACAAAAAAAAACTACCACCGAGTTATTTTAAAGTGAAACGAAGATATTTTTTACCACTTCGCGTTAAGTGGATCTTTTTTATCAACGAAAAAAAAAACGTCTTTTTCATTGGTAAACTTTTCAAACATTAATAGTTTAGATCGATAGTGTCGTCTTTTTTATTTTTGTATAAATATTGAACATTAATTCTGGATACTATTTATTTACAGTTTCCTACGTCAGTTGGTCTTTTCTTAATACGGTTCCGTGAGATCCGATCATTCAAACGAGTATTGTCGACATTTTCCGGAATACTTTCCGTGTTGTTTTTCCAATAATACAAGATTTTCAATAGTTTAAACTACGATACCTTTTTTTACGCTATTTGAATTAAAAGTCATTCTTAGAGGGTATTTTTCTTAAAAATCAAACGGCTGACTCGTACAAACGCATATTACAGTTATAGGTACATTTATTTTGTAAGATTCTTGTCCGAATTTTTTTATATTTTCAATAATAAAAGATTTCGTATAGGCAGAAATAAACCGGCCGGCGGAACGGGGTCGGGGTATTGAAAGTTGGGGGGTTCTCTGCGCGTGTACACTTATCGCGATGAATTACTTTTTTCTTTTTTTTTGCGCTATCCTCTCACAAATAAGAAACCGAAACGCTAGAAGACTATTCGATTTTATTCGAACACTGCGGAACATCGCACATCAATGACAACACCGTCGAAACGTTATAGCGAACGTGTACGGGAATAAGGGTGCGTCAGCAGCGACAGAGAAAGAGAAAGATTTCCTAGGACAGCGTCCGCAGGGTGTGGGGATTCGCGACTTATCTCGCTGCGACCGTTTCACGAAGGCCGTTCCCCCGAGGGCACGTACAGGTTTAAGGTGTACACGGTAACAAACCGATACACTGCGGCAGAGCAAATCATCAATAATTGTGGCTCCAGGACAGACAGTGTACGAAGACGACAAGTACGACGCGATTCCCCAGGTGGCAAAATACCAATTATACAGTGCCCGATCAATCAATCGCTTTTCAATCGGCGACCCGGGAAACTGATCGAATTTAGTCGGGCGTAACGAACCGGGAACGAGGCGCCGCCGGAGTTTTTCCGTCGTGACACGGGTTGTTAAAAGTTGTGCGGAACAACGTTACGGAGGAACGCAATTTTCAAGAGAATCCATTGTGTTATTGTTGCAGCCCGACACCGTTTCGTCGTCCGTTTGCGGTGTATTTTTTTTATTTTTTTTGTCGACCGGTTCAATGACAAAACGAATTTAATAACCCATTACTTTCAAAACGAGTATGACACGAGTAAAGTACGGGATGTTGATAAAAAAAAAAACACGATCGTCGTTCTATTGCGGAAGTAGACCATCCTAAATGTTTCAAATATTGTCACAAGAACTGTAAATCTTTTTACAATCGTATTATAATTAAATGGCCGAGTGGATTGATTCACGATAATATAGTAATTTAACGACCGTATTGAACATGGTATTTTTATTTTTTAATTTTTGCAGAAATAACCCCAGCGTTTTTATAATAATTTTTCAATCTTTAAAAAGTCGGTAAAACAAACTCTTCTTTACGAATGTTTTTCGCGCCGTTTTTCGAATCGTCGACTCTTATTAGGAAAACGCGCGTGTTCAAAAACTTTTCCCGATAGCCTACGAGTGCGCCGGTTTTTAAAGTCAGCAACTTTTCTAAAAGGTTTATGGACTCCGGAGGTACTTGTTGAGTTGAAGATTTTTTTTTTTTGTTGAAATTTTACCTATTTTTCGAGTCTTAACACGAAAGGCATAAAAAAATCGAAAATTTAAAGGGGAAAAATTTGAAATTTTCCGGTTTTCAATGACGTTTTCGGGTAGTGCTCCGATCGTCGCGTTGAATTGAATGAAGGGCGCCACATAAAAGTCGAGATTTCCGCTTTATAAACACCGATTTAATTTTTACTCTCCAGTTCCACAGCAGTTACTGCAGCAGTGCAGATCGACCACGCCGCAGCGAGGGTACACGTATAAATAATAATTAGCGAGTATCGGCGATTATTATACACATTACTATTGTATTACCGCCGCGACTATATTATTACACTACAGCTACTACTGCTATACCTACACTGCGAACTAACGTGCAATTCGAATCCCTCGGCGCAGAGTCCTTCTGAAGTCCGAAAGTGGAAAGCCAATCGGACCGGCGGCATGACTCAATTTTCCACCCTTCCGTCCCTGCGGTCGTCCCCCGTCATCCCTGCACGACCACGGCCAGCGTCACGCAGCGCCACGCAGAATCGTATACGCCGGCATATGCGCGATGAAAAACGTTCCATATGTTGTGTGGAAAAGGTTGATTAACGCGCCCCCGTCGAGAACGCATTTATATACATGTATACTAATAAATACATAATATTATAATAATAATAATAATGCATACAGGGTGATGTGCGGTTTGTGGTCAATGATAATGTTACGATCTCGACACTTTTTTACGCGTTAAAATAATTAATTACGAAAACGAGTCGGTCGCTGTTTCGGAAGACTTGGAATTTTATAACGCGATAAATTTTGAAAGCAATGATAAACAACAATACTAATACGGTTGCGAAAATAACGATTCAGACAGCCGCGAGCTGTTGTGTACGGCAGTGGACGCGATGAGTCGTCGAATTCTTGCGACAAGTCGAATATTAATTTTGAGTTCTACACTACGAAAATATTGTTCAGTCGGTTCGAACGATTTTTCGGACTATCGCGAAAAATAAAAAGGGAATAATATCACGGCGTACAACACTTGTATACAAACAAATACTGTTTAGAACGATTTTCGAAAAATTTTACTCGTATAAACGTAAAAGAAAATGCGCTGTACGTACACATCAGAGCGATTCTACTGTTTATATCCGGCAGTTGGTTATAGGAAAAACAACATTACTGTAAATAAAGTAATACCAACATCCTTTGCTATACGCTTAGAACTTGAGAGTTGATTAAAGCTACCACTGCATTAAAAATGGGTAAATTTTTGCAAAAAGGCTCGTTTTAGAAACATACTCGAATTTATTTGGATCCCGAATCTCGGGTGATGATGCTCTTGCCTACAATTGAATAGGTAATCCGGGTCTTAAACTGAGATTTTACGTTTAACGGACAGCAGTACAGGATAAAATAATTATACGTTGAAATAACGATTTCACTAGGTAGGTAATACAACTAATTTTATCGCCTAGAAAGTTCTTTTCCTAAATTAACTTTAATTATTCCAGACGTTTCATTTCCAGAACCAATATAGTATTAGAACTTTGGTATGTTTTTTTTTTTTTTGTCTAGCAGGTTTGGAATCTTTCTTTATTTATACTTTTGCCGATTTGTTTCTTTCAGAATTTTTCGATAGTTTCAATTAATACGCATACCTCTACATGTATGATATTATAAACCATAAATACCACCATTTGATACCCAATACGAAAATTATTTTTGATCCGTCTTTTGCGATTTTAAGTGTGTTTCTTTTTTTTTTTTTTTTTTTTTCATTTTTTAGAACCCAAATGAATTTACCCTTCGTTCAGACGTCCCGCAGAACAATCACCCTGTATTCGCATAAGTATAACAATACGCAAGTGCTCGTGATTCGTACAAAAGGCTGCGTGCATCTGCCGCGCGAGGCCGCAACACATGTTAGCTGCCCAACACGATGCTCGTTAAACGCAGTGGTGGCAATACGGCCGGAGGGTCAAAGACAAATAAAAATAAAAAAAAATATACAAATAAAATCGGTCCCCAAATCCATCGATGCGATCGATATACCTTGCACGGTTTCGCGGCCAAAATCGTTTAATCCATCGCCACCGAACGCTCGCGGAGGCATATGTTCAGTGTTCAGGCTGTCCGGGAAAGAAACGACACCGCGGCCATATAAACACCGACGAATGACCGTTCTCGTTTTTGACAGAGAAAAGTCTTCGAACCGTCCTTTCCTTAGCACTTCCCGTTGTCCAACGGGACTCCGTTATTCGAAACGTTGTACTCTGCAGCGAGTTTATCGCACTTGTGTATCATTATAAAAATGTGCTGTATCGACAGGTATTATAGTAATCATCACACACACAGTTCTAGTTCATTAATTTTAAAGTAAAAAACTAATCCCTGTACTGTTTGTTTGTCTTAGCGGTGATCCCGTATAAGAACAATACAATACAAAAACCTTTTAGACTTATCGAATCCTTTATACCTAATTGGAAAACTTGCATGCTTACGTCTGGAATATTGTTATGGCTAGCATATATATCAGTTTATCTATTGAATGACAATCTACCAAACCGAAAACAATCACCCGACTGTAAAAAGGGTTGATTAAAAGACTTACGACGCGCATTAACTATATAATGCAACCTTAATGAAAATATTTAAAACTTTCCAGTCATCTATTTCATTTCTGAAACCGCATAATACAATTCGTTAGTGTTATAACTCGTGTACGTACATTACGCATGGTAAATTAATTTTGCCATTTGATTCGCTATCAATATTTTCCTCACAAACCTTAAAAATTATACTCTCCTAAATCCACATCGTAGTTTCACAATATCTTAGTCTGGTAGACACACTGTATTCATCAATATTCCAACTCCTCCAACGTCTTGTCAGTCATAATCGACGTCCCCTCTTTATTGACACAAGTCATAAACCAATTTGCTCGTACGTACTACATGCAATTATTCCACATCCCGTTAGCCTCCTCAAATTACACGCGCTCAACTTTTCGTCATCTCGTTTAATGTGTACACGCAGCCAACAAGGCCTTAATTTCGTGTAAAAAAAAAAAAAAAGATTACCCGCCGTTAAATCGTCATCTCGTAGAGTTTTTCCGTCGAAAATAAGATTTTTATGTTTTGAGACTCAATTGCGTTCCAACAATTCCTAAAGTTATTGCGAGTCTGATGTATATTCTCTATATATTACAATCAGTTTTCGCGCACATCTTATACTCGTATTTTGTTTCGGCACACTACACACAGTGTATATTTAATGTCTTTTTTGACCTATTTAAACAAAAAAAATCTAGTCCGAAATAAATTCGTCAACGGTTGTTTTGTTGTTTTGGTAAGATATTTCTTGAATTTAAAATCTACAATCGTGGATATCCGTCTGAATTTACTCAATGCATATATATACTACAGCACTACACGATGAAGTTGTTTGCAAATACATTCGCTGTGAATACGACGCTGCTCTCTATATATATATATAGTCAAAGTTCCTCTGTCACGAATCTGTAGGACGAAAACCATTTAGTATTCTGAAATGGTTTTTTTTTTTTTTTAACACAGTCTAACAAAATACGAATGACTATTAAATTGACTTGCCAGCATCGAGATTGCCCGAGGGGTGCAGACGGTGACCCTTCGCAGCGACAAACTAACCACCCCAGACCCCTACTGCAAAGGCCACCTGTTCTCTGCAAGTGCGATTCATTATGTCCCTTCGTACGCGCCCTCTTGTGTGACACTCGTTTATCGAAGTGTTACGAACCTATGGAAGAATAGTGGTAAAAAAAAAAAAAAATAATGGAATACATTGAAACGCAATTATTGTTTGACCATGTAGGTACATTGTCAACTCAGAGTGTACAGTTTATTATTACCGATGTAGTATATTATTATAATCATACAATATTCATTATTCGAGTTACTACACGCACTGCAGACACAATTAAAACAACTCCCCTCGCTTTGAGCTTACGTAACTGCAGTTTTACGATACGTTTTTTTTTTAGTAAAATTTTTACATTTAATTGCAAATTTTCAGGTTCGCGATGACGTTTTTGTGTAGAAGGAGTGGACCACAAAAAAGTTTCATCTTTGTACACATTTTTTGTTTGAAACTTTTTTTTGAGATTTTTTTTTTATTTTTTTTCCCTATTTTTCCACTTTGACGCCTAGAGGCCGCGTTCAATCGAAACACGTCGGCAAGTACCATATACATAAAGGAATGAAAAAGGGCGCGGGGTAAGTTTGAGGTCGGCGAGAAGTTGTTTGGCGTGGCGATTGCCGATTACCTGAAAAAAGTCGCATTTCAAAATATAATAGTGTGCGCAGTATAGGCGGTTCAGTAAAACTTACACAATATACTTTTTTGATTTTTACCAGGACTATAGCTCGCTCAGAATCGAAGGCGATGATTTATCAATGCTTATTACGTAAAACGTGACGCAATATCAAACCACAACTTGCAAACCGTGTACGATCCGCCCGAAGCGTAGTCGAACTACTCACTAAAGTGATTCCGGCTTTTTTTTTATCATCATTGTTTATTCATTGAGCACAGATGAGCGCGCAGGAGCGATTTTTCGCGTAGGAAAAATCGATTTTTTACAGTATCGTTTGTCGGTCGAAAAAAGTAGAAGCGGTACTCTCGGGGAAAAGCGTTTCCGCGAGCGCGGTATTAATAGGTAACCGGTACATACGCGAGTGCATCCCGAGGCTCGAGACGATGCACGACAGTCGTATATTATTATACTCGGACTGGATTTCCTGAACGACTGTAGTAAGTTCTCGTCCGGCGTAATAATAAAGTTTTAATAATATATACTATCTCGCATTGTTCACCGCGGCGCACGAACACCACATTAATCAGCGAAAACGGCACCGTCTTGCCGCGCAATCTGCATTTCAGCCTCATTAACTTTCATTACGTACACTGCAGAATATGCGCGCGCGTAGATGTGTAGGGTGCACGCGGCCGCGGAGATACACGAACGCGCATAAGACAAACGGAGTCCCCCTAGACAATGGTTTAACCCTTGAAACGTCCCTTGGAACAACGCGCGCGCCACGCGATTATACACGATATTAATAACGCGGCGAAATGATACGAAGTATATTATTATTATACTTCTGCGCGTTTCCGCGTAATATTCTACATTATCTCTTCCATCTGGTGTTTGAATATGCCCTCGTGCATATTATGCAGAGTCCCTCGGATCCGTTTAGCTCAAAAAAGTGGCTAACCTACCTCCTAATAACTCTTTCGGTCGTTAACTCGCCCGAGCGTTCTTTTTGCCCCGCGCGATCCGCGCCAACTCCGACCGCAACGCGAACCAGCACATGAAGTTCCTCGCTTCACTCAGAATCTGAATTGATTTTACAAGGACGTTTGTTTTTCTTTTTTATGTCTGTGACGTGCATGCACCTGAGGGTGTTGTATTGCTCCGATCTGAACGGTCGATACGTTTTCCGAAAGCCTTCAGACATGCAAGTCATTGGCGTACGCGGTGTTTTTTCAATTCCAAAAAAGTATTATAGACCCGAAAAAAAACAAAAACAAAAAACTTCGAAAGACCGGTAAAATGTATACGGCGAACCGCGCAAAATATCGTTATTGTTATTTTTTTACTTAAACTTAGTCGTTCGGAACGTCCGCGGCTAATCTTTATTTAATATACATTCATTCTTCAACAGGTAACACGCATATACACTGCAGGCTGATAATTGTATATTAGCGTCGGTAACCGGACGCGTTTTTATGTTTCACTAAACAACGAAATCTCTTTTCTTTTATGGACGATAAAACTTCAAGAAGAAAAAACTACGAAGCGTCATCGCTTTTAGGTAGGCACGAACGTGGTTGCAGACATTATTTTCAACATCAACAGCTGTATTTTTAAGTCTGAGAAGTTTGTATACGGTGCGAGACTTGCGTACAAACCGGCGAATACGAATTTCGCTTGAAATGAATTGATTGACGTTGTAACTGAACTCTAATATAAAAGCGTAGGTATTTTTTTTTTTTTTATTGGTTTTAATTTTTAGTATAATCGTTTTTTGTACTGTAAATATAACCAGTAGTCAATATTTGGTTGAATACACTGCAGTTTATATAGAACAAAAATTTAATTGGAATTAGCGAATGGTATTTTACTGAACCCATTTTTGAAAACGTGAATTTGAAAAAAAGGTTAAAAAACAATTGATATATTTTTGCGAGTCTCCGGTAACAATGAATGGTGTAGCCAATGAAGTTTTTGGTAAGCTATTTTTATGATACGTTTACACGGTTGCTTTAATTTGAAGTCGGTCGTAATTTAGTCGTAGAATATTTCTTATTTCACGAGTAATTTTGTAACCACGGGGAAACATCAAAAGAAAATAAATCCAATATTGACACGCTTGTATTGCATAATAACCGCTCCTCACTCAATAATCAAGTATCAGAATTTATCTGTAAAACATACAGTTTGATGCGTTTCGATTGTTTGAAACGTGTTTAAAAAAATACAAGTAAAATGATATCGATAGTAATGTGAAAATTCCGAGTGTTATAATTGGTACAGTTTGCTACTTAATTTAAACTTTTAAATTACAAATATCGTTCAAATGACTACAGACAATACCATCAGAACACCTCTCGAACATATAGATATGTAGGTAATTATCACTTGGTGCACTAACGAATTTCTCAGATATGTATGCCCGAGCATGGAAATCATCTGCAGGAGTCATTCGGTTTTGCTGTGCTGGCCATTGTAGAACTGCGATATGTGGAAGCGGAGCTTGTGATGTTTAGCCATGTCCCGCAGAACCACGAACCCAAAAACGAGCTGGGACAAGAGCAAGACGCACATTATTCCTTGGACAGCTGTTTCCGCGGGCATTGTGTTCAGCAACAAGAACAACAGTTGCAAAGGTAACTGGAGTATCAACGAAAACATCCAGAACGCCGCCAAATCCGGGATCTATACATAAAAGCGAAAACGATCAAATTGACTGCAGAAGTTCTGTAGGACGTAGGTTTAAGTATATTTAAATAGACTGTATTAGCGTAAGAATTTCTTATAATAAAATGAGTGCGAATTTTACTTTTTCCTTCAGATTTCCTTGGACGCCCAAGTACAGTCTAGCACATTCTAACATGAATATCAGACACAATGCTACGGAAATGATAGTCTGATTCAACATGCTCAAACAACCGAACTAAAAATAATAACGCATAACATCGTTTCGAAACATTTAACACGTATAAATAAACGAAAATTAATACAGAATCGATTGTTAAGTGCGGGTATACTTACTTTAAACACGATTAGTGATACAAACGTATAAAGCCAAAATGGAAAATATACGACGTTGAAGTACAGCGACATTTGCAATGGAAGACTTGATACGATCTCATTGTCTAAAACAAAATTTAACACTTCGGGCTGTTAACATACTTTGTTCTGCAATAATTATTATTAGACATCATGCTAAAAACCAATTATTATTTTAGTCTCAGATTACAAAATATGTTTATACAGCTGGTATAAAAATGTATGGGAGCTATGTATTACTCTGCTACTGTAAAATTGGAGATAGTTATAAAAGTGTTGAAAGAATGCGACATGGAGACATTTAACTGAATACAAAAATGTATATAATTTTCTTGAAATCTAAAATATACTGCGTTAGTAAACCATTAAAACCATCAAAAAATTGTACGTATAGGTACTACGTATAGTCGTACTTATAGTTACTCATATTTACACTTTACATATTTAAATAACTAAACATTGGCTTGTACGTACCAAAAGTAGAACCAATTTTCTCATCAGGTGGAAGTGTGGGAAAAATACGATCAGTTATATTCATCATTGTTTGTCGCCAACTGTCGCCCATTTTAAACTAAGATAGTATAATATGTGTTTCGTAAGAGTAACCTCCGAATGATAAAACATACAAGACACGTTATAGCGTTATAGTCAACATTAATTTGGAAAATAGCGGCAGTAATGCTACTACCCCCAACTTGCCAAACTACCCAGAGTTGGTGCGATTTTACGTTGTTTGGTGTATCGTTTCCATGGCAACCGGATTGATGAAGCCTGAAAATAACATTCCAAAATCGAACCGCATGGGGTCGTGCGTTGTAGGGTGACAAACGGGGGTAC
The DNA here is from genome assembly GCA_017140985.1 of Hormaphis cornu. Taxonomy (NCBI): domain Eukaryota; kingdom Metazoa; phylum Arthropoda; class Insecta; order Hemiptera; family Hormaphididae; genus Hormaphis; species Hormaphis cornu. The sequence goes on along the minus strand of CM029363.1, from coordinate 10,349,684 downwards.
CTGCCGAGATACCACCGTTATCGCGATTTCCTCCATGATCCGATATAATATAGATCCACCTTGGCGGATACCGTAACCGAGGTTAGTCCAACTTTGACCTACCCTGGTCCATTATCTATGCTCAAAACTGTCACGTTATCACAAAACAGTATCGCTTTATCACGTAAATGATTACGCGATGAACGGTCACCGAAAAACGAAACCGTGCCGGAACACGAACCGTCATCGGCGACGTGAGCACTTGCCGAATTCCCGTTATTCGTTAAAACTTAATATCTAAAGTATTATAACGTCATTTTAATATTGTGTCGTCCTCTGTTTTCCTCGTGTTAATGTGTCATGTAGTTTAATTATAATTGTTGGTCTTTTTTCGTTTTTAAACTTCGTTGACAGTCGCAGCTATCCGTTGAAACGATGCTTCGCTCCATACTTTTGGTCGCGTTGCTCCTGGCGGTCACGGCCGCGAAAAAATCGTCGCCCGGCGACAAACCGTCTTGGGCCAAAAAAGACATTCGTTTTTACTCGGAGGCCGACATGGAACGGTTGCTTGACCAGTGGGAGGTAATGACAATTATTCACAATTTACAGTAGTTTAGGATCTTTTCATACGTACCACCCTCATGTATTGTACTTATTTTGTGAACAATCGTCTGTACATTTGTTCTTGTTGTGTTCCAGGAAGACGAGGAACCGTTGGAACCTGACGAACTGCCTGAGCATCTAAGACCCCCGGTCAAAATCGATCCAAACCTGGTAACTTAAAATTTTAATTGATTTTCAATAAAAATTTTGAAAACTAATTGTCGATAAATCTGTACAAAGTCTTTTCAACTGTTGATTGATGGGTCCCCCCTCTTGTGTTCTAATATAATACCTACATTAGCTTTATACTTACTCAAGCAAAGCTACCAATTGATTATTTATCAATAACATATAATAACATTGAACGCCTTCTGCCAAGACTATATTTTTTTATCGACACAGTAAATATATCACTAATAAATTGTTCGTATTTGTATTCCAACGGATGGTCTTTATTATTATTGTACAAAACAAGATTGTAATTTGTGACGTATGTGTTAGTGTAAGCTCCGGTATAGGCTCTATTCACACTAAAACCTTCTCTTCTCCTCTTTTTCTCTACTAAAGTCCTCGCCTTGTCATTGCAAATCTGGTTCGCCATTCTTCTCTGTTAAAAGCCAGTCTTTTCATGTCTATATATCGATTACAGTCAGCTTGTTTAATAATTTTTTACCAAAACCTTTATACTTTAAAAAATAAGAGTTTTTCTAAAACATTTTTAAACAAGTTTAATGAGAGTATCTACCCGACTCAGACAAGGTTTTCCCCAAAAAACTATTATTTATATTATTTTTTTATTAATACAGTAGAAATTAATCTTTTTTTTTTTTATTTGGTAAACGTTTATCCAAATTTTTATCCACAGTAATAACTTTTTTATAAATAATATAATTGCTTTGATTGAACTCTTTAAAAATTTGTCAATAATGTTGTCTTGATGACGATTTGCAAACCTATTCCGCATTTAACAAATGTTTTGTCTTAAATGTCCGAGCGTATTTTATTTTTATTTTTTAATACACTTCAACAGTAGAATGTGCCATTATACTCACTGTACCAAGTAGATAGACATCAGAATTTATTCTCTACTCTTGAGTTCATTAAATAAAAACCTTTTTTAGTTTTTTTTTAAACTACAATTTTTTGTTATTTGTTGCTATGGTTTTATTTTATGATGAGTTTGTTTTGTTGTACCTTTTTTTTGTTAAATGAAAATATTGCATGTTTATACAACTGTTTAATTACTTTGGTTTAATATAAAATGAAAATGTGCTCATTGATTATTCAAATTCTCATAAAATGTGTAAATGATTAATATTTTTATTTTGTAGATAGGAAATGATCCAGATACCATATTAAAATTATCCAAAAAAGGTAAAACCTTAATGACTTTTGTGAAAGTATCGCCTAAATACACTAAAGACGAGGTTGATAAAATAACTAAACTCTGGCAATCAAGTTTATGGAACAACCACATTCAAGCAGAAAGGTTTGAAAAGTTAAACATATTTTTACATTAGGAATATTTCACAGAACCACTCTCAAAGTTATCAATATTAATTAATTTCTTAGAAAACAATAACATGAAATATGCCATAAGTCTGTTGTTTGAATTAATTTTATTACTTTTTATCATTTATTTTATTTTTATTAGTTAATTTTTTAAAACTAAACGTACTGTTTACATTATTAATATTTTCTTTCAGACACTAGTGTCTTTTATACATTTGTACTAGTATATTTTTAAATAAATAAAACTAAAAAAGTGTACCTAATTTAAATATTATCCTTTGTTATTTATTTGCGCATACTATAAATTTGAATAATCTTTTGATATTATGTAAATTCCATTACGGCCTTGTTCATCTTATCATGTTGGCTCATCAATATATGAATTTTGTTCGAGTTTATATTTTAATGAGCATTTATAAAAGCTTGTTACCAGTTGAACAAGTAACCCATGTTACTTGTAAAAAAATACCTAGTCAATACAGTACATAGTGTATACTCCGAATGGCTAATATTAAAAACTATTAATTGTTTTGAGATTAAAAAGTGAATTACTATCAACAAAACTTGGAAGGTATCTAATTTTTTTACTATTAATTGTTGTCTCACAGATTTATGGTTGATGATAATCGAGCTATATTCATGTATAAAGATGGCTCACAGGCTTGGGATGCAAAGGATTTTTTAATTCAACAAGAAGACTGTGTTGATGTAACTATAGAAAATCAAGTATATAAAGGTCCTGCTACTCCATATGTAAGTATTTTTAAATTTATTGTACGCATCACAAAAACTGAAAATACATGGGTTTTTCCATCCCTTTAAAGTCTGTCTCGCTATTTGGAAGCAAAGTTATTTGCCAGTTTTTGTGACGCGTTCTAGTTATAATAATTAATCAATATCTTTTATTAAAAGCTTATGTTACATGAAAATAATAAAATTAAAAAGTACAAATAAATAAAATTGTACAATGTAAAAAAAACATTCTCTATAAATTTGATAACAATAATATCTATAAAATTTAGAATTCAATTATTTGTTTATTAAAAGATAAATATTTCATTTTAGCCATATTGTACGTATCAATATTTTTACTATATTTATTTATTACAAATTAACGGACAGTGCCCTTTGAATATGAGTTAATAAAATAATTGTTAAATTAAAAAATGGTGCACACTCAATTTTTAAGATTGTCAAAACCCCAACGGCTGACCTCGGCAGTTTATTTGACGTAGATTTAATACTCCATATATTTAAATACTCTGTCGAAGAAATTTATGATAAATTATTTTTCCTATATTTTTGTCATAATCAAGAATTTATTAAAGATTTTAAGCATAAAAAATTAATTTTTTTCTTTTTATTACATTCAAATGCATTTAATAACCATAATAATAACATTAAATGATTTGTTTGAATATCGAATTTGTAGCTTTTTGTAAGCTTTTGACCCCTTTTAGCTTTAGTTTTTTATCATAAAAACTGACAAAATTATAAGTTTTTGAATAAACTTGTCAAATCCTATGTTATTTAAACGAGAAAAAGCAAGTGCTTTAAGACACATGTTAATATGTAAATTAAGCGGAGAAACATTGAGGACATTATTTAAAATTATTTGAAACCAAACCACAGGGGGTAGAACAAAGAAATTCCTCTTAGGGCTTGTTGAAAACAAGTCTAATGTACGATGTGATAAATATTCAAACATATAGAAAACATTTTAATTTTTAATGTGTAAAAAATAATTAAAGCATCATTAGAAATTAAGTTAAAAATTTGGCAATATTTTTCAAACTTTTTTTTTTTTTTTCAGGTTCAAGGAAACGTTGAAAAAGTGGAATTGTAAATGTTATTTTCTAGTAGTTAAGTTAATTAATTTTTTTTCAATACTTTGTAAATTGTAACTACTAATTCTAAAAATGAAAAATTTTCTTTATATATACATTATTGGGTTTTTAGACATTGCTAGCCTCGGTACAATAATGCCTGCGTTTAGTCGACGTCTCTTAGAGATTGGCGCCACACATTTTCAAATATCTCTTTTGGAATCTCTTTTCTCGGGCTTACAATTAATCACAAGTCCCATTGTTGGTACGCTTAGTGATCGCTATGGTAGAAAGTCATTGCTTTTACTTTCAATGGTTTTTAGTGTTATTGCATTTTTCGCTATTGGACATTGTAATACCTACCTATCAATAGCTGTCATACGGTTGTTGTTAGGTTGTTTCAAACACACACAAATGTTAGGAAAATCATTAATTGGCGACAATGTGCCAAAAGCCCAACAATTGAGTGCCCATGGAAAATTGAATAGTTTCATTTCATTGTCAATTGTGATAGCACCAGTTTATGGCGGTTATATATCTGAGCGTGATAATGGTTTTTATTACTTAGCTTGCTCAACCAGTTTAATCTGTGCGATAAATGCCATAATTATTGCTCTTTTAGTTCCAGCCAAAAACATCCAAACAACTGGTTTAAAAAAAAATATGTTTCAACATTTAAAAGAGATTGATTGGTCAGAGTATTGGCCATTGTTGTTCATGAGAATGGTTTACACAGCAACAGCATCAACATTGATGGTATTATTTGGTTTTATACTTGTAGAAGTATTTAAACTCACTCCTTCTCAAGTAGGCTATACCATATCGGCTAATAGTACAATCAGCGTTGCCACTGGATTTACAATTGCTAGGTTAGAGCCCTTCTTTCGCAAATATAGCGCGTTCAAAAAATGTTTTTTTAGTTTTATTTTACTGTTTATTGGTCATTTTTGCTTATCATTTGTACCCAACTTGATGTTCTTCATGTTGTGCATGATTCCTATTTGTGCAGCTGGAACTCTGATTGATGTATTTTTAAACGAAATTCTATCTAAAACATGTAATGATCATAACAGAGGCACTCTTGAAGGCGCCATGTCTAGTTCTATTGCAGTAGGGCGGTTTGTTACACCCATGGTTGCTGGCTTGGCAATGGACTTATATGGCACTGGTGGCGTATGCATGTTTGCTGCTCTGGTCGCTATATCTGGTGCTACGTTAGCTAAGTTTTACGACGGTAAAGTCAAACAATCTTAAGTTTAAACTATGTAGTATCGTCTAAGGCAATTTGTATCTGTATACTATTTCTGTTTGTATTGATTGTTACCTATTAAATGTATAATATTATGATAAATCAAACAAATTAATTAATTTGTATTTTTAATTTAATGCATTTTGATGGGAATCAAGAAAATTTAATTTGTACTTTTTTATTACATTATTACTTTTTTTTTTTTTTTTGTATTAAAGTTTTCAATAATTAATTTTATGATATTTATTTCTTTGTATTTTTGTTTACAAGATAACCCCAAAATATTTACACTGGTTTGCAAGCAAGTAATTATCACAGTTACTACAATAACTAAGAACTGAAATTATTACTTTTTGTATTTGCTTCTAAAGTTTGTAAAAAAAATTATGAACACTTGGCCCACAAAGCCTAAAGATATTTTAAGTTAATGTGCCAATAAATCGCTGCTAATTGTAAAATGAATACTGAAAATAAAAACTTGTATGTGAAATCATGTTGTATAATTTTTAAATGTATTCAGTATTCAATTATTACAAAATAATTGTTACAGCCTGTATAAATAAATCATACTGTTTACGGAAATGTAGTTGAAATTCTTAAATTTTGTATAAATGTTCCATCAAAACACAAGAAATGTGCGAATGGTGTTTGCATTTCATAATAAAATGTTTAGATATTTCAAATTTTTTAGTTTAAACAATATTTAATTAATTTAATTTTCTTCATAATATTGGTAATAAAAGTGAAATACGATTGTGTTTGAAGATTTTTGAGCTAGATAGGAAATCTAAAAAGTAAAAACGTCTAAAAAGAAATCAATTTATACAATATTAAAAATGAATTTTAATAATAAATATCAATTCAATTTTTTTGTGAAGCGTTTTTTAAATTTTTTGTGTAACTATTTGTATTCTACCAATTAAAAATGTATTCAATACTAAACACGTTTTGTGTGCGACTTGTACTCCTATAATATGTTAAAAGTTAAAACACATTTACGGTTTTCAAAACAACCTGGTTAAAATTATTTTTGTTGTAGAAATAAATATTACAAGAATTTATGAAAAATAATTTTATTAAAAAAAAAAAAAAACCTTGGATGATCTATGTATAGATTAAATGTATTTGAAAAATAGTGGATATGGGAGTTGAACAAGTATAAAAACTTAAGTTTACACGGAGATAGTAAAACTAGATTCAGGTCTAACTAAACAAAAAAAAAAAAAAAAATGAGCATTTAGATGACAAATTATAAACAGTAAACATCATTAGGTGCCTATAGTTAACATTTATTAATCTTTTACAATATGTAAGCATATTTATACTCATAAAATACACAATCAAACAATTATTTGTCAAAAACAAAAAGAGCAAAAATATATTACTACATCTTTACACCAAACATTGCTGGTAAATACTATTAGTGTGACAAGGCTTGCTTTTCATTCTCTTCGTGGAATTTCTTCATCCTACTTTCAAGTTCAGGTCTGAAATGCCGTATCAACCCTTGAACAGGCCACGCGGCACCATCTCCCAGGGCACATATGGTGTGTCCCTCAATCTGCTTACTAATTTCCCACAACATGTCGATTTCTGACGACTGAGCTTGGCCGTCAACAAATCTGTACATTATTTTATTCATCCAGTTGATGCCTTCGCGACAAGGCGTACACTGGCCACACGATTCATGTTTATAGAACATGATTAAACGAGCAATAGCTTTGACAACATCAGTTTGCTTGTTCATCACAATCAGAGCCGCTGTTCCCAAACTTGTTTGGGCAGCTACCAAGCCGTCAAAGTCCATGATTGCTGTTTCACAAACGTGTTTGGGTATAAGTGGTGTAGACGAGCCTCCAGGAATGACGGCCAATAAATTGTCCCATCCACCAACAATACCACCGGCATGCCGCTCGATCAGTTCCTTCAGTGGAATAGACATTTCTTCCTCGACGGTGCACGGGTTATTTACGTGGCCGGATATGTTAAAAAGCTTTGTACCAGAATTTCTCGGTCTACCGAGGCCCAAGAACCACGAGCCACCGCGACGACAGATGGTGGGTGCGACAGCTACTGTTTCCACGTTGGATACCGTAGTGGGACAACCGAAAACACCAACATCGGCTGGAAATGGGGGCTTCAATCGCGGTTTTCCCTGTTTACCTTCGAGCGACTCGATCAACGCCGTTTCTTCCCCACAAATATAAGCACCGGCCCCTCTGTGTACGAACACGTCAAAGTCATAACCGGAATCGCAAGCGTTTTTACCGATAAGACCGGCCTGATATGCCTCGCATATAGCTTGTTGAAGATTTGACGCTTCGTTGTAGAACTCCCCTCGGATATAAATGTACGCTGCGCAGGCTCCCATCGCGCGACCAGCGACCAGACATCCTTCGATCAGCTTGTGCGGGTCGTGCCTCATGATCTCGCGATCCTTGCACGTGCCCGGTTCCCCTTCGTCGGCGTTGACGACCAGATACTTCGGGCGTCCGTCGGATGGCTTGTTCATGAAACTCCACTTCATTCCGGTCGGAAATCCGGCGCCACCGCGTCCCCGTAGCCCGGACGTCTTGATTTCGTTTATGATGTAATCGGTGCCTTTTACCAGAATCTCCTTTGTTTTGTACCAGTCGCCGCGTTTCAACGCGCCTTTCAGCTGCCAGTCGTGGCGTCCGTACAGGTTTGTGAATATCCTGTCGGAGTCGGAAAGGTTGCCGTAAGACGCTTTCAGCTCAGGCGCGGGCGGCGCAGTGGCTGCAGTGGCGTTTTGCCGAGTTTGCAGCACGTTTTTGAGCGACAACCCGAACGCGCCATGACCTTTGGGTATCAAGTTTGACCTCACCAACGCCGCGCCGTTCATCTTTGAATACACTGCAAAAAATGTACAAAATTTCTGTTTAATTTAAACTTAAGCGACGCCAGTCCAACTTCATAACGCAAAACAAAAAGCACGCACATACCCGGAAAGCTGCTGAGAAGAACGCGATTTCGGTTGGAACTCGGAAAGGATCCGATCGACTTGGCAGTTCGCGCAGGACTCTCCGTTCAATAACAAGATTCGTATAGTATATTGCTCAAATTTGTGAAATCGTAATTCGTGATAACATTATCGCTTATCACTTTCTAACACTGATTAAGAAAAATCTTAATCCGTAATTTCCAACCACCGCCACACAGCTGCAGCCGTACTAAAAATAATACAATTAATTAATTATTTTAAATCGTGGTAAATTTTTCATAGATCGTGTTGGATAAAAAATATACAACAGCTGTGGATTGCAATTTGCGGACGCCAAAATATGTCGGGTTCGTCAGATCAGTATCACTGCAACCACGCATGTTCTGTCAATTACCACCACGATTTATTTTAAACCGTGATTACGACATGACGTTATCAGTTCCCTAAACAAATTTTTTTTTTTCAAACAAATAACAAAACTATAGAAAATAATAAATTAATAGAAAATATTCAAACGCATCTCCAATCAAATAAGTATCAATTACCGAACTGATATGTTTATTACGTTTTATTTGTCCGTAATTTAGATGTAATGTTTGTATAATAAAAGCAAATCAAAAAATAATAATATTTGTCCGTTCCAATGTTAAACATTGTTGATTGTTTTTAATAACGACTACCCCCAAGTTACAACATAATTGATTGTTTGAATCATTTGTGTGAATCTTCAACGTGAAATTATCAAATAATATCATCGGACGATGATTTAAACAATTTATAATCAAACACGACGGTCAAAGTTTGATTACGTCTTGTTAAACCAAGTAAGTAATGTACAACTATTACCAACTAAAAATATAATTTTTTTTGATAACGTTGACCTTGTGACGACGTCTTACATAATCATTTATCGTTCAAATTTGATTGTCGAGTTTGATGTGCACCGATTTGTTCCGTTTTTTAAGCTCATATTTGTATTTTGTTCGCATACCTATATAATTTTCTTTTAATTTCAGATAACCATTGATAATGGTTAAACTGCCCTACCTTCATTCCGACAGTGGACCCTGAGGTAAGTACATATTGTACTGTAAAGTATAAACCAAACAGAAAAATGTACCTAAACTGCATGAAATGTATGTATTTCCTATATTAGTTTCAGTGTATTAAATCCAACACCCAAATTTTATTATATGAGATACTGTATTATTGAGACGGTGCATTGACGCTTCAACTTGTTGAAACTATCAATTCAAAAGCAGTCATCAGTAAGTATTTAATAAATTATGTAACATAATACTTCTCATCAACAATGTTCTTGTGCCTAATGTTTAGTAATAGTTATAACAACGGCTTAGCAATATACCTACAAGAACAATAAAAATAGTAAAACAATGTATGTAAACTTCCTAGTATTAAAAAATGTATTTACAACATATTAGTATAAGTATATTTTCTTAATACATTAAACAAATATTGATTTTGAAGCTAGTTAAAATAACAAGATTTCTTATAAAAAATTTATAGTATCTACGATCATTTTTTTTTATTATTTATTGTTTTTTTTCTTTTTCAGAATTTTAAAACATTGATCATGTTCAAGTACTTGTATATCTATGCGATTGTATTTCTGGATTTGATCAGTATAAGTCTTATCATACCTGTATGGGGTACTCACTTACGCTCTTTAGGTGCCAGCCATTTTTATATAGCTTTAGTTGGCTCTACATATTCATTTCTACAATTCCTTTCTGGCACACCGATTGGAGCACTCAGTGATCATTATGGTCGAAAGATTGTACTTTTTGGGACAATATGTATTTGTTCCGTTGCCTATTTCTTCCTTGGCTGCGTGGAATCATTTATTTTGATCGCTATCATTCGTTTAATTCAAGGATGTTTTAAACACTCTCAACTGTTATGCAAGACGTTAGTTAGTGACCAAGTGCCACCTGACCAGCAGACTGCAGTTTTTGGCCGTATGAATGGGTTTTCTTCACTGTCGTTTGTTGTTGGTCCTATAATTAGTGGCCATCTTATGGAAAAAAGTGAAGGGTTTTTTACCTTGGCATGTTATACTTCTATAATATTTTTAATCAACGCTTTAGTTGTTTGGATAACAGTTCCAAACACAGTGCCAGTCGTGCTAAAGAAAGAAAGAAAAAGCGTATCACCCATCAGTGAATTACTAGAAGTAGATTGGAAAGAATGTTGGCCTGCATTATCATTGAAAATGTTAGGGGCTGCAACGTTATTTGCATTTTTCAGTACTTATGGTCTTGCAATGAATGAAAAGTTTAATCTATCACCATCAGAAGCTGGTTACATTGGCGCGGTACAAGGGCTCACCGGAGGGTTAACTGGGTTTTTAGCTGGCAAAATCGAGAACATAGTTTTTACAACTAAAAATCCGTTTATCAAGTCTTTTTATTCCTTTGCATTGTTGGGTTTTGGATTAGTTACATTAGCCGTAGCGCCGAATCTTGTGGTTTTTATGGCAGGCATAATTCCTATCAGCACTTCTAGTACTCTTTTAAGAGGATTTAACAATGAAATACTGTATGAACAGTCATCATCTGATCACAAAGGTCTTGTGGCTGGTGCTGGAGCTAGTGCTGCCGCTATATCAAGATTTATCGCACCAATAATTTGTGGATTTACCATGGATAAGTTTGGAAATAACTCAGGATTCTTGTTGTCTGCATTATTTGCTTTCTCCGGTGCAGTATTGTCTATATATCTGAGTAAGAAAAAGACCCGTGTGGAATAAAGTTTAAAATCTGTGGCAATGCACTCTTATCATATTACATCTATAATTATTAAAAATGTTTGGTTTAGAAACATAAAAAAATAAAGTACTGGTTTTCAAATAAAACGATGCTATTATTATTAGTTAGTTAATATTAAGTACCTTTAGTAATTAGTTATACTCTGTATATATACTATTTTTTGTATGAATATTTTGTATTTATTTACAGTGTTTTTGTTTCTTTAGTTTAAATTTTTACAACTTGAAGTTAATTGAAAAATATTTTGTTGCTCATTATCAGACATTTTACCAAAAAAATTAATTTTTTTTTTAAATAAATAAGTACTTTTTAATTAAATTATTCATTTTGTCAATAAATATGAGTGATGTATTAATATGCTATATTCATATTTTATATATTGTTTTTAATAGTGGTCTTTTTATCATGTATTCTTTATTTCTATTTAATCTTGGTGTATTTATTAATTAACTATACATATTTAATGAAAAATTGCCAACCGGAATGATAGTTTTTGTGTAACCACTATTAGACCAATTTTAATGTGTAGAACTTTTTTTTGGTAACACAAGTTTGTATTCTTGATAAATACACTACCGACTTTTTCAATATTTAAATTTAAAAGTTTTGCACAAAAAACTTAGAGAAAACTGAATTGTACAGCAGTTGTGTTTGGTTAATTGGTTATAATTTCTAAAATAATAAATGAAAAGACCTGATAAATTCACACTATGTCCAAATTAGTAAAATAAAGATTTATTATAAATTTCAAACATTGTAGAGCTGAATATATAAATAAATGTTCTAATGTTTAATTTCAACGAAAATTGTTGATTTAACTTACATAGTAGTTGTGGAAAAGAAAAATAAATGTCTACCAAATAGGTCAAACATAGAACATTAAACATTATTGATAGTTAGTATTTTTTTTTTTCTGTTGTTTCTGTTCAGTAGAAACTTTGATACTGCCTAACAATTTTTTTTGTAATTTGATGACATAACTGAACATAATGTATAAAATAAAATGTATTATTGGATTTCAACTACTTTGAAATAAAAAACTCTACACTTTTTCAATGAACGTATAATATAATTATAATAAAATAGTTGTCTAAATGACTTGAAATTGTCAAGTGGAATGTTTTATAGATGTGATAATCAATGCAAAAACTGACTGAGGAAACAAATGCTAAGCCATAAAAAAACTTAGTTTTTACCATTAAATGGTGATTATTGTTATATTATATTGGTACTTTATTATAGTCTTATTTTTATGTGTATGTAAATTACAAAATGTACGTATAAAATTGTTTATGTTTAAACACAAAAATGTTATTTATCTGTGATTTTTAAATTTTAATGTTTGTAACAATAAATATTATTGTAAATAACATTTGTTGTTGTGGTACTCAAAATCTAAAATTATTAACGATTTATTATAAATATAATGCATAATTTATAGAGAAAATTAAGTTGCCTGTACAAATTATTATTTGTGTATGCCAACTAGCAATGTTTAAGAAATAAAGATCCATAATTTAAGAATTTAAGTTTAGGAGTGGGCCTTATTTTTTTTTATTTTGTTAATTAAATTTTTGACAAAAAATTAATATTTTAAAATTATTGGAATGTAATTCAAAGGTTTTATTATGTTTTACCTAACTGTTAATTAAAATTAATTGTTCTGTTTTGTTTTTTTTTTTTATTAAATAAATTATGTTCAAAGAAATTTCAAATTGATTTTAATGTTTATACATTATCAAGAGTTTTGTTTTATTGAATAAATTTGGTTTGTTTTATTTATTGTAACAATTATTTGTTTATAAAATATCTAATTGTAATGTCACATTGATTTGTATTTTGTATTAGGTTTTATTTATGAAATGCTAGGGAACTATCTATTTTTCACATCATTCAAGACGTGTCAACAGAATATTATTTTATGTCAAATTTTGAATAGTAAAGTGTATAACTTCATGATTAATGTTATTTTTTCTAAATCATGTTTAGTTCTATGAGCACTTTTTCAAAAACTCTGTAAGTAAAATAAAAACAGTTAAAACAAAAAAAAAAAAAATTGTCTTCTGGAACCCTTTTTTGAATACTCTTTTGAATTTGAAAGGTACTATATCTACGGTGTGCGTCATTACATTCTAATAGAAAAGTGATTGCTTCAAAATAACAGGGCAGACTTTACAGACTTTATACGAAAGAAAAAAACGACTAAAACAATAGATTTAATTAGTTGGTTATTGTTTTGGGAGGTGTTTGGAAGCAGGAAAAGCCTGACAAATTTAGACTTGATGTGTACCAATTTTAAAAGGCCCCTGGCTCATTTACTGGGCCCATAAGCAAAAAATTAGGGCTCAAAACATAAGTACAAATTTAAAAGCATAGGTGTTATTTTACAGTTTAGCTCACCGGTTACTAAACAGGTAGTTCTGCCCCAGTTTGGAAGGTTTTAAATTTTGTTATTGATTTGTGTTTTAAACTTTACTGAAACAAATTTTTATTTTTATGCAACTTGGATTTGTATAAAGTTATTAACTTGTCAATCTCTCGCGATTTCAATAATTGACAAAAAAAAAATGTTATAAAAATAGATATAAAAAGTTCAAAGAGTAGCATGCCTGTAGGTACCCTATCAAACTTTAAAAAATATAAATAATTTCGGTCCCAAAAAATTATTTCCTGCATCCCTTTTTGTCGCATTTTACTCATGTCGATTTTTTCATGTAGATTCAATTTTTTATTTTTTTTGAGATGTTGATAGGTATGATCAGATTATGCGACTATTTGGACTAAAAAACACCGATACATTAATATTGACGACATGATGTATTGAATAAGAAGGCATCGAAACGACAATACGGCTTAGAAAAGTACCTAGGTATTACAATAGGTACTACCTACACATTTTGTTTTTGTAAATTTGTAACCTGTTGACTGTTGTAGTTTTAAACATAATTATATTAGCGTCGTTTACGGATGACTTTCGATACAGTTGGTGAAAATTATTTTTGAACAACACTTAGGGCGCGCTTAGCTATAATGTCTAAAATCTACACTGACAGTTAGCAAATAGCAGCAGCGGTTTTATTGACAGGTCTTAGGATTATAAAACCAAATCAAAACAATCGTGTTGTAATGTCATTCGAAAATACTTCAAACAACACGTACGTGCAGTTTGTAAATCTCCAACGAGACCTTCGTTCTACAAGAGAGATATTAATTTATTCTGATATTTTGTAAACAAACGACGGTTGTCGCGTACCCGCTCGCAGCGTCAACGTGATGATATTATAATATTACGGCACAGGTTGCTCGCTAAAAAGATCTCACAATTTATTGTTTGTATTCGTCCACTATAAATAATGAGAAAAAAATAATCGATAAGTAACGCAGATGTATCAAAATATACCAATGTTTGTGTCTATAATATATCATGTTGGGTGCATGGTCGTGGGTACATATATATATATTATATTAAAAAAACAACGAGGTGTTCCAAGTGTTGTGCCGTATAAAACCCTACAGTGGCCACGAAACTGAGACATTAATTATTGTCGAGTTGCAAGCCGGTAACGTCGACTGCGGAACGATGACTTCGTTTTTTCCAATTTTGGTGACGGCTCTGAGCACGGTATGTCTGACTATTACAGCACACGATAATAACTGTTATTATTTTAACAACCGTTAAACTACTGTGACTTTAGAATTTTCGTTGAACTGTACCAACATGTACACGGGTACACTGTAAGATTTTTTTACTTTTAAATGGTTCCTGCGATACACTATTTAGAGATTCTGAATTCCGGTGCGTTTGTACTTACCGACGTAGTCAATAACGATTCGCGTGTTAAGTTTTATTTCAAAAACATCCATACCGTCTATAGAATAGGTGCGACGTATTGTAGTGTGCAGAAGGTCAAAACTAATACTGACTGGTACTCGCCTAACTAATTTTTCAGGTTCATGGTTCACCGACGTGGGGTTCTTCCAGAGGATTGCCTTCGGTGTACGAAAAACCTTCGGTTTTGCCCGCTTCCAGCTCGCATTCGACGCTAAGCCCCGAGCTGTTGAACATCTTGAGACAAGCGCAGTCCGCCTCGGTTACTCGGAGTTTGCGGCCGACGTCGGACGTAGACGGTTCTGTCCCAGCGGAAACCGTAACAACGACAACGTCCGGCCCGGCGGCCCGAGAGTCCAATCAGTTGACTCCCGATTGCGATCTTCCGCCTTCCGATTGTTGTGCGGATCTTCCGGTCTCGAATTCCGATCCTCCGCCATCCGATTCCGACCGAACGCTGAAATTCTATCAACACACCGCTGCCGGTCCCTCGGAAACGCCGGTCCCGCTGCAGCTGTTCCCTAAAATGTCCACCCCGGTTCCCCAGTCCAAACCTGCAGCGGTTCCGGGTCTCCCGCCTGGTCCTTTTCCCGGTTCGACCCTGTTACCCATACAACCTCTAAACCTGACTCCCGAATGTAAGGATGAACTATTGCGACTCTTGTCGAACCTGTCCACGACCACGGCGTCGGGATCGCGACGTGCGGAACTCATTCAGCCATGTCCATTACCCGCGACGTCCCCCAACCCGGATCTGCGGGTTCCTCTGGTCCCCGAAACTACTTTGCCCCAACAGCTGCCCTCTGCAGCATTACCGACACCCGCCGAGCCGGCTTTTACCGCGGATCCACCTGCACCACTGCCGAGTCCTCAGCCCGTCGCGCAGCAACTGTTGAAGCTTCTTTTGAGTTCACCGTCAACGATTAGCCAATTAAACTCCGTCCTCGGCTATTCCGTTCCCGGCATAACCAAAACGGAGCCTCCATCGTCAAACAGCTGCAGTGAACAACCGGCGGACAATAAATCCGGCTTGAATTTGGAGTTTATGAAATATTTAACGACTTTGCCTAGCTATCGGTCAAGTCAATCGACAGATACCGCTAAATATTGATCGCGGATTTTTATAAAGTTTTAACTATACGAACTATAGTGGTCATTTTATTTCTATACACAATCGTACTTATAATTATTATAATGTAGATATTACTATTATTTAGGTATAATTTTACCTCCATATGATTGTATTTTATAACGCATAAATTGTATAATTTAATAATATCATACTAAATGTGTTGAAGTTTATAACACCTTTGGATAACCCATTTAGTCGTAATCAAACAGTTAAATTATTGTACATTGGTTTTCGTCCAAATTCGAATGACCCATATCGTAATATAAGTACCATGGCGTATCATTCTAAAAATATCTAACGCCATTGCGACGTAAATAATTCTTCTAGCTAAAATGTATAAAATAATTTAACTTGAAATCGGAGTGCAATAATTTTCAATTTCTAATTAACCGATCGTACTACACTACATGTTCTTGTATTCGCGCTAAACTGTTTGTAACATACCTACGCATATTTTAATTGCAAGGGTAAATATTTTGTGTACTATATTTAAGTATAAACACTGAACCATAGGTATGTGAAGCATAATAGTGGAAAAAATTTGGTCCAACGCGGATTTTGGTGTAGGTACCTTTCATAAAAAAAAAAAAAAAACAATGTAATATTAAAATACATTTTTTTAATGAATAAACTTCGTTAGCCATCAAAGTTTTGTGATCGAGTCACTAGATATTCTATACATTAAAAAACGTTTCATATGAATGTATTTTGTTATGTTATGTTTGTGCTGGATCGATGTATTATTATAAGAATAAGATTACAAGTGTAATATATATTATATAAACTACACGTAGTTTTTCACCTGATTGGGTTTTTTAACTTATATACTAGGTAGATAGAAAACATATGCGTTACACTTTTAAAATATTGTCTAGTTGAATTTCAATAGATGTGAAGAATTAATACTATGTACTGGACGAAATCTTACAGACTGTTATAAACGTTCGGTTTCGGTACCAATCATTTTTTTGTGTATTTTTTTTTTGGTTTTTTTTATAGTAACAGATTTCGAAGATCTATAGTTCGAACGTGGGTACAAACATTTCGCATTTTTAGTGCAATACATGAGTAAGACCGGGAACAGTGGAACCCCCCCCCCCCACCCCGCCTCCAGCGAATCGGTTCTCAGCTCGGCGTAGACACGTCCGCCCGGCGCGCGGTCTGCTCGTCTTCCCGATCCTCGTCCGCGTCCTGTTCGCCGGACGTGTCGCTCCGCGCGTACACGTTGTCCACGGTCAACGTGTACGACACGTCGCGCCCGACACGGCCGGCCCGCAGCGTGGCGTCGGTGTTAAGGGGAAGCGGGTCGTTTACGTAACCGTGACCGATGCGATCGGTGCTGAACACGGGGAACGGAACGGACGCGGCGAACCGGCGGAACACCACCGGCACGAGCTCCGCCGGCTCCGAGTCCTTGAACAGGCCGAACACGACGGCTACGGTACCGTCGAACGCGCCCGCCTGTCTCAGATGGTCCAGGTTGCGCTCCAAGTGGTACGGACTTTCGTCGACGTCCTCTAGGAACACGATCTTGCCGGCGCCGCTGAAACCGAACGTCGTGCCGATCGTGTTACCGACCAGCGTGAGGTTGCCGCCCACCACCCGGGACCGTAGCGGCGCCGCGCACGGAGGGTCACCGTCGTCGTGTCGCGTGTCTACCCGCAGCTGCAGCACTCTCCGAAGTCGGTGCTCGATGCTGGACACGCGGCCGTCCACGAGCGACACGAGCGCGTCCACCGACCGCGGGTCCACCTCCCCGTCGACGATCTGTTCCAGCATCGTCCCGTGGATCGTCTGCCATCCGTACACCGTGTGCAGATACACGTGTAACACCGTGATGTCGCTGTACCTGCGGTAACACGTGGAAAGACGTTTAAGAACTCTACAGTCGCTATGTCTGATGATTATATATGTACATTATACACAAGACGTATGTGTTTAATTTCCAAAACTGCACGTTGAATTTCCGGCCCTCAGGCAAACTGTAATAATTGCGTTCCAGCATTTAAGTATGTTATTTATGTCTTTAATGAATACGTCTAAAATTCACATCAATATATAGGGGAACTGCGAAAACGCTTTAGTTTCGTTTGCGTGACCAATAAGACTAAAACACCCGTATTAAACAATACAGTTGAAAGGTCCGGTACATGGTAATTTCATTTTTTTTTTAAACTTTTCAGGAAACAAATTTTAAAATAACTTTTTACATTTAAACAATTTCAATTTACTCTAATTTCGTAATTAATAACGAGATATTATGTCTACGACATAACATGGAATTTGCAACTTCATAGCAAGTAATATTATTATATTCGACTTTTGAAAACCGTACGATTTACACCTACGAGAAATAAATAAGTATGAACTCGATCAGTCAAAAATTTAACGGAGTGTCCATATTATATTCACGTATATTCAATAATTTTCCAAATTTGAAATCCAAAGAACGGACCGTTTAATGTCATTATATTAATAACTGTTGACGCCCAGACTATAGGGGTTTTGAAACACACACACACACATACCCTATAAACACCTTCCTGGCTTCCCGGATTCTGCGTTTCCGGTCTTCCGGTAACGCCTCGAGGTACGGCACCAGCCGGGACGCTCCCCTGCCGCCTAACGCACACCACACAACTGCAGCGCTGTCGTCTGTCAGCGCGTTCGCCAAGTCGTCGGCTCGAAACTGGTCGGTGTTCGCGTATAACGGGTCCGCACCCTTTTTGAATATCGAGTCCGTGATGTGCGTCCTCGTGGTGGGCAGCCTGTCCCGCAAGAACCTCCTGTATAACTCCAGATTCGATTGCTTGCCGATTTTCGACGGTGCGATCACGTACACGGTCTTGTCACGCAGACGAGTGTCGGATGGAGTTAAAGGTGCTGAAGGTTTGCTCGTCGAACTGTCACTTGTCGCCATGGCATCTTTACAAGTACATACTATGAGATAACAACCGCAGTTGTGTCACATTTGTTTCTGCATCATTATTCGCGTAGCAGAACAGTTTTTTCATTTAATTTTAAAAAAAAACCTATCCAGAAAAATTATTTTTTACTTTTTACCCATTAAATTGTGTTAAGTTTTGAAATATCCCTTCTTACACATAAATAAAATACATAATATAAAACCTCCGAATTTCTAAATTACGCGTATCTGATTGCATATACTGTTATATATTGCGCTTCGACAACTTCAGCAATTTCGCAGGTTAAAAAACAATTGAAAAACAAAAAAAAAAAGATGACCGGAAAAATGTTTCCCTCGTATTTCCATTCTCTATTTATTGTTCATAGGAGTTGAGTATTTGAAAATACGTACTTACCCATTTAGTGTGTAAAGTAACTACGTATAATGTGTTTATGCAAAGTTTCAAAATAATCAGATCGAATAATCTATTCTCTCGTTTAAAGCTGTATTTGGAAAAAAAACGCTTCTAAGTGAGGTTCTACGCCATAGAAAAAAAAAAAAGAAAACTATACAAACTGCAGATTGAATTTCATTTACTTGTAGCTTTAGCGGTTTTATCTCTGCAGTGATAAACCAGTCAATCAGAATTCAGCACATAGGTATAGACAACGAACATTGAAAACTATTTACGCAACGATAAATATTGCACTATACATGGTGTTTAGTTCACACTTTTTATGTAAGATTGTGCCTCTATAACATTATAACAACTGGAACAAGTAAATAGGTATCAAACCGCGAGGTCATTTTAATAATTTTAGGTACTAGCATTGTGAGGTTTGTAATAGTAGTATCTTTACGAGTATAACGACAGAAAATTGTCAATAATTGACGAATTAAATATAATTTATAGTCATATCTTTTAAAAATAATAGTTACAACATTCTCTTGTGTATCAAATATTATATACGCTACACTTATCTCGAAAAGTTATAGGTATATCTTATATAATTACCTTCTTTTTATAAGTAACCTGTGCACGCATATAGGGAGTGCCACTTAAATCAACTTTGATTGTTCAAATTAAAATTTAAAATTTAATGTAGCGTATAAAAAACATTATATTCTGTATAATTATAACATTAACAAATACACTCCATTTTTTGTAAAAAAAAAAAAGAACTTACGTTCCAGAGTATCATGACTATAACGGCAGTGAGCATCTTAAAGGTAAAAAAATTACCCCCACCCCCCTTATTAATAAACGACGATTAGAAAAAAAATTGACAGCACAATTCAAACTAGTCTTGATAGACTATCATCATGATAGTTACCACTAATTAAAAATTTTTAATATTAATTTTATATAAAAATCTTGACTACACGTAATACGAGTACCGTATTTTGTAAAAGAAAAAAAAAATTCGAATCGTTTTATAATGTTAAATCAACAGTAATTTATTTAATGGGTAATGTATTTAGTCAAATATATGTTAAAACTGAAAATGATATTTTACAAAAGTGCAGGGTAAACTTTTTTTTACACTTGTGCTATTTTTGGAGTTAAGGACAAAAAACGCCAAAATTGTAAAAAATCCAAAAAATAACTCTATTATGTCGCATTACAATATTTTTAGGATTTGATTCAGGCTGCGGACAAAAATTCACTTCGTATAGGTAAAAATCTTAAAAATTATTGTTTTTATTTACAATGTCATGTGTGTTTATATACATATTTTGACGACTAAATAAATATTCTAATATACTATATACATATATAATATATATATATGCCATATTGGTCACTAACGAAAGTAATAATTTGCAACGATTATACAGATGAAAAACGTAGGTACATATTTTTAAACGTTCTGATTTTGTCGCCTATAGGCTGTATTGGAGGTTTCGAATTGCATAATTTACAAAGATCGGAAGCTGCAGAAGTGGATTGATACGGTGCGTGTATGTAGATATTGATGGTCAGTGCTATATTTTAGGGCGGACGACGGAGCATCCTTTCATTTTTACAAATCGTTTTAGCGTACCCTTTGAAATTGAGTTACTATCGCGTTAGGTCTGGTATGTATGGAAATCGGAACGTTTGTAACTATTCGTTCGACAGCTGCTGTGCTTCCTTGCAGTGGCTGCACATACCTACCGGCCAAAGGGGTTCCGACCACCACCACAAAAAAAAAACATAGGTTTATAATTAAGAAGAGGGGTAGTTTTCATGATTTACATTCTGCTACAGTGTTACCCCCCCGATTGTGCGCCGCTGGTGCCCCCTTCTATTATTTTTTCAATAACGGAGCACTGATTGTGGCTCGACGGCCGTTTGCAACACATGCAGCGCAGGATGCGTGATGATGTCGAATAGCGGACGGACGGCGGACGACGTTTGTGGTGCAGACTGCAGGGCGAACGAGAACAGCTGGAGCAGAGGGCACGGAGCTGCGCCCGCGGAGTTGTGGATAATCGTCTGTAGCGTTGCGGCCGGGAGCAGGCCGGACGGGAGCAGGTCGGCCGGACGATGAGCGCTGCAGCGCGTGTTCGACTCCTCGGCCTGATAAGTTGATGGCGAAATAATATTATGATAGCAATCGGAAAAAGGCTCAAAAAAGTTGCTCGTCGTACCCCAGACCTCTCACGTGCCGGCAGGAGAGAGGAAGAGGTCTGGGTTTGAATCGCGGTCCGACGAGCAGCTTTTTTGAGCCTTTTTCCGATTGCCAACAATTATAACTTCTAACTAAACGTTACAAAACAGTGAGCCGATAACTATACACACGATTCTTAGAAACGGGGGCCAGTTTGTAACTCTTTTTTTAATTTTTCGCGTTTATCGAATTTGGTTACCAAAATATGAAATCTGACATCCAGCTGGACCCTCATACCTATCTTTTCTGGGCATGGACAACAAAACTTTTTTTTTTTATAAAAAATTTTACTTGTCAAACAACTTGTATTCTATAAATTCAAAATGTACAAAATGACAGGTATTTGAAATTTTAAGAAAATATGTTTGTTGATCAATTGAAATTAAAAATGTTTTTGTTTTGGTATTTTTTAATTTTCTAGCACAGTTCATCAATCTGACTTATAAATTATTTTAAAAGTATGGTATTTAAATAATGGTTTTTACTATAGTTACGTATTGTTAAAAACGTATTACTTGTTGCTATAATAGCTGGGAAATCAGAATTTCGTTTTCAATTTATTTTTACAACACACCTTATTTTATTTTACTGTAGCTACTATATCAATCTTAAACTATTTTAATAATAAAAAAACAAAATTTAATGAATTAGATAAACTGTTCAAAATTTCTCAATGTCAAAATGGATATGTCACTTAGTATCCCTTCCGAATTTAAAAAAATAAAAAAATACTTCTTTCGGTAAATTTAGAATACAAGTTGATACATCAATTCGATTTAGAAAAAATCCAAATCTGATATTAAAAACAGGGGTACCTACTCATTAAAAAACGAGTTGCGTTGTGCATGCGCAGACTACATGATACAAAAACAATGATACATAACAATTAATTAATTTAATTGTCTTACCTTTGCCAAAAAGATAGTCATGGATATCATTAAAATTCTTGCAACGTTCATGTTTTTCTCAGATGAACAAGTTGAAGATAAAATGCCGAAAAAGCGACGCGAGTAGACTATCTAAAAAGAGTATCAATTCCATATACAAAACAATTTCGTTAAAACTAAACCACCACATAAGTACCTATACAAACATTAAAACAATAAAACTAAAATATGCCTATTACAGCATTGTAGATTTTATACGAGCTAAAAAATGTAAATGATTTTTAAAAATATTTACAATTCAGTTATTCAGTTACGTACCTATAAGTTGTGCGTCAAATAATTTTAAGCCGGTATAACATGCGTGTTGTTTGCTTTTTTTAATGTTATAAAAAACTATCCAGTAATTGCATTTTTATTTTTTGAAAACAATTCAAAGAAAAATCATGAACAAGTTATCTTTCTTATAGTTCAAATGAGTAGAATAAAAAATTTCCATTACTGGATATACGTGTATGTCTATTATATTAATTTTTATGAGTACCTAAGTACTTACCTATACCCCCATCAGAGACGCTATAAGTGTCAATTTGACCACGACGACGTTACAGTCCACTCTGTATTATTATATTCGTGTCTGTCACGATCGTTTTCAATCTTTTAAACAGAACAGTTGTGTACCATAATCAGCATACCAATATAGGACTTATAGGTATAGGTATTTAATATTTATGTCACAACAAAATTGACCTCGCGTGTGTCTCTGTAATCTGTAATCTATCCACAACACGCATAGTATTTTCACATAAGGTTTAGTCTGTTTTAAATTTAATACATTTAATAATAAATATATAATTTATAATAATAAATAAATTTATTTATTATAAAATCAATGCTATAGGTATCATCAGACATCATCAAAGAATTAACCACAAAAACGATATATTTTTTACAAATTACTCACTGCGTAAGTAAATAAAATATAAGTATAAGTACATGTAACACATTATGCAGAATCTATCTATTTTTAACAACAACTTAGAAATAATATTTTATTTTTTAAACTAAATGTAAGAGTATTATATAGGTACCGAGTATACCTAATAATTCAAACAAAGATAATGGGTAGTGAAGAAAAAATATATTTCCCATCTATAAAATTTATTATTTTCTATTATTATGAACTATTATTATACCTAATTTATTGCGTATGATGGCATCGCGTTTTATTTTCTACAAATAGTACCCCAGCTAGCCAAGCTCATTGACTTATAGTATTTATCTGAAACATTTAACTAAATTAATATAATGAGATTGTAGAGAAATTAAATCATCAAATACTTATATTTCAACGATTTGGGACTCGAGTACATTTTGCTTGCATTTATTTAATGAAAAATACTTTATGTCTCAACATGTCAGGATGGCCGAGCGGTCTAAGGCGCCAGACTCAAGGCTACCCTTGGCCTACTGATGTAGGCTGCAATTGAGCGTTCTGGTCCTCATCTGAGGGCGTGGGTTCGAATCCCACTTCTGACAAATTTTTGGCCATTTTTTTTTAAGAATTTTCAAAATATAATGAATTATTTTTGCATTTTTCATAATGCGCAAGCGATTTCTTTTATAAAATCATGTAAATCAACTAAATTATGGTAGCGTTAAGTAGAATATAATTATTAATATTATGTTACATCTGTGTATAATTTAACATTTTAATTATTATTTTGAGAATAAATAACATGAGTACTCGGTATTTTGAGTTAAAAAAAACATAAAGATAATATTACAGAAAACATAAATTTGTAAAAAACAGTGTTAATTTATGTCTTCGGCCATCAAGGGCAAGTACAGCGTCGAATACCTCATGATTTATTTGTCACAACAAAATAATTGACCTCGCGCGTCTGTAGGTCCAAAAAAAAAGTAAAAAGTGTGTTGTTTTTCAAAATGGAACATTGTTATGATGTTTTGAAAAGCTAGTGAAACACATCTAGTGTAAACAATAATAATATTTTTACCGTTACCATTTGGAACAGTACTGATAAAATAACATTTTATTGTATGATAAAAAAAATTCGGTTTACCGCCTAACTGACCTTAATAAACTTTCAATCGATTTCGGATTTTTTCAAAACGTTCTGCAGATGATCTTTTGATGCCGAAATTCAAAACATCCGAGGGTATTCAATTTTTTTTAAAACCCTCTTCAAAGTTAACCCTTTAAAAAATTGAAAATCAAATTTTTAAGTGCAAGTTTAATATTTAATAGTTAATACGCTTGATTACAATAGCCGTTATCCGATCACTGTAGAAATATCTAAATGATCAATTTTTGATTAATAACTGATAATCATTTAATATCCGGTAAATTATCATGAGGCTCAGCTCCCTTTGCAAAACTAACCTTTTAAAAAAAGTCCTGAGAAGTAAGATCTGGGGGTGAAACTTATCAAATAGTGATTTAATATGATGCGATTCGAACTACGACAAGATATAAAAACTAAAATTTTCAAAAATTATTATTGTCTTTCTATAGCTGGTAGTTATATTGTTTTGAATAAAATTTTAAATTTTACAGAAAAGGTATTGAAAATTTAATTCAACGACTACGAACGTTTTTAAATATAGAATTAAAAATTTTTAAAAATATCATTAGTCTTAATTTTTATTTTTCAATCGTTTAAAGTAAAATTGATCATACCTGTGATTTATTTTCAGAGAAAACCTTGTGTTAAAAATGTAAATTGTAATATGATAATGATTATTACTGATTACAGAATAGCTGATATTACCAATGAACAGCGCGCGAATGAGAGTGTTGAGCTGCTATCACAGTTACCATAATTATTTCTGTTGTTGTTTGTATTTGGACGGGCGCATGGTAAAAAATAAACTTTACACTTTAAACTCATTTTAATTGTTATACTTGTGTCTTGTTACCTACCAAGTACCAAATTAACTGTCCATTACTGCTTGGAAATTTCGGCGTCATTTCGACGTGTTACGGTTTCGATTTTTGTTTGGAATATTAATCAAGTCGCCAAAGATTGTTTTTTGATGTTTGATGATCGTTGCTGATTCGCGTACATAGAGCCAACATGCAGAACATTGATTATAAAAACGTTAAAAAGTAAGTGGACCGAAAATTGAAACTCATCAAACTACTGTTCGTCTAAGCCTATAGAAACAGTACAGGTACAGACTGTCATAGTGACTCGACGATAATGCTGTTACGGACACTGAAGTCTTCTCTTTTTACCAGTGTTTAAAGTTTGACGTATGCAACAAAATAACCAAAATCAATAGGTCATTCGACAAATATCCCTACATGACGAAGAAACATATTATAGGTCGGTTTCATAAATAAATGTGTATCATATAAATTCGGTGTAGGTACACACACCCCCTGTCTGGTTTCCGGGGTCAGCTAACTTGTCTGTTTTTAGGCAATACCTATAGCTTAGTAAAATTCAGCAAGATATTCCTATATAAAGCCAACCTAATTAATTATGTCAGTATTTTTTCTATGCATAACTTCAAAGTCTAACTGCTATGTCAAGAAGACGTATTGTATATCATGTTCCAAGGAATTTTTATTCAAATTACTTTAAGCATTTACTTTTTTATGTCTAATGAAAATACATTAATTTCTACTGCTCTATAGGTTTATAACTTGCTCCAAAACTTACCATGATAATTGTTTTGATGTTTTTAAACTTATTTTCAGGTATCCAGCTGTAGAATGTGCCCTGTGTGGTTTTATGTTTCGTAACAAAACCAGTCTCAAAAATCATCTTGACTCGATGCATTGTGAAAACAAGAATTTGTCAAAAGCTCTGCTTAAAAAGAGACCTAGGAGGGTTACTGATTTACTGTGCTTAGAAAAAGGATGCAGATGTAAATTTTACAATAAGCAGCTTTTTATTAGTCATTTAAAATTTGACCATCAGATTGATTTTGATATACGCTGTTTGAATTTTACTTCAGAAGACGGTATTGTTACAATCAATAAATAGAAATAAGTAATATTGAACCAAACTTAAATTGTAAAAAGTATCTTAAGTATGATAGTTACTGGTGAATATTTACGTTTACCGACCCAATTTTCATTTATTGACTACCAAGTTATCACAATGAACCATTTTTTTTACATTCTTAGTTATTGCGTTTCATGTTAATTAAGTTGTGTGAGTATTATTAAATAGTTATATTGAAGATGAAACTATATTAAATTCATGCGTAAATGAGTATGCAGTTCTTAAAATTTCTTTCCCATGAACTTTTACTGGCTTGGCCTTTGTTATGCTCAGAATACTATTGTCACAGTTGTGCACAGGTTTAAACCTCTAATTTCAATAAGTGTTCATTAAAATTAAATGCCCATAATTATTTTGTTGGTAATTGGCTGTAAAAATAACTTTCAAAAAAAAAAAAATACTGATATGTCCTACCAAAAATTGTTATTTGTTTTGCACTAATGTTTGTATAAATGTTTCAGAATTTTTAATTTGGAAAGAAGATTTTGAACGTGATAATAATTGTCGTTATGTTCGTGTTACTGGCTGTAAAACTCACTCTGATGGGAAAAAACTTTTTTATTATTACTGTAATCGATCCACATATTTTACAAGTAAGTCTAAAGGTGTAAGGAAGAGAAACGTTCCTGTTAAAGTTAATGGCCTATGTACGGCATCCATTAAAGAAATCCAAAACAGCAATGGCTCTGTTGAAATACTATTGTGTGCCACGCACTATGGACATGACATATCGTCCGAACACATGAGGATGACCAAACGTGAACGAAAAGAAATAACTGATCTTATTCAAGAAGGAAATCATCCAGATTTTGTCATAAATGCAGCTCGTGCAAAAGCAACGGATTCCCTTGGACGTATACACCTGTTAAATAGAAAAGATGTAACAAATATTGAACGCAAACTAGGAATAAGGCATCCTGACTTTATAAAACAAAGAACAATAAATGATCTTAATACAGATAGGTGGATTCTACGGTTACAGCATACTGCTGATAATCCTGTGTTGTTTTATAAGCCTAATAATGTATCATACGAAAACTTTGAACAAAATGATCTCATGCTAATATTTATGACTCGATTTCAACAAAATTGGATTAATAAGTTTGGGACGGATGGAATTTTTATGGTAACTGAAATGAGAATGCTTCGTGCTCAATTATATTTAACTGTTTTATACGTTTGTGATGAATTTAACATGATGTTGCCTGTGTGTTTCATGATGTGCAATGATAGTAAAATTTATCAATCATTTTTTTTGAACACTATATTTCAAAAGATGGGAATTATTTATGCCAAAGCATTGATCACTGATGACAATTATGACTTGTATGAAAGCTGGTGCTCAACCATGTCGCCTGTTAAGCATGTGATCAATGAGCGGTATATTGATAATCAAATAATAGAAAAAATCCAAGATGATATTGAAGATCAAGAACAACAACATAAAATATACGATAAAATATGTTCATTTTTCAATGCATCTGAGAATTGCACTAAAGAAGAGATAGTTAAGTATACAAAAAATGTTCTCAAAGCTAATGATGAAACAAAACAATTTGGAATATTTTTTGATCATATGTTTGCAAATAGAGCCGATATGTGGGCATATTGTTATTTGAAAGAATCTTTAAACTTAAATAAAATGATTGATATCAATACAGTTTATAATCAAATGTTAATGCTATGTGAGAATAAAAAACAGTTCACACCGAATTTGTCTAAAAATATGCATATATTTTTCACAGCATTATTAGACATTCAAAAATATAGGAAATCGAAAATTGAAGAAATCAACATTTCTATTTTAAACAACCACAAAAACGCATTATGTTATAACTCCACTCATATTTTTCCTGTCACTAATGATATTTGGCGGATCAAATTAGAAGACGGTTCTAACAAAAATTTTGTAACTGTTACTCGCAAGTTTTGCAAAATTATTGACTGCACTGTCAAATGCCCGGCGTGTTATGACATATGTGCTCATCTATACGAATGTTCGTGCAGTACAGGGGAGATCAATATATGTGAACACGTTCATATGTTGGGAATCTTTACCAAGCGTATTCAAAGTAATGTTCAAGAGATGAAAATAAAAGAAGAACTGGTTGTTGAAGATTTAAAAACAAGTATACTGTCAAAATTGAAAACAATTTTTAACACTTTAAACTTTGTAAATGATGAGGAAATGCTTAGAAAGGTCGATGATTCTTTGGACAAAGTCGACAATATTATGTCCAAAGAAAAAACCGAATGGTTTTATTAATCCAATAATAACTTGTTTGTACCATGTATCTTCAAAAAATTTCTCATAATTCTAGTTTTAAGTATTTATTTTTTTTTTTTACTTTCATATTATTTGTTTTTTATTTTTATAAACTAATTTTAAACCTATTAAATTAAGTATATGCCAAAAACAATTTAGTATTAACCATCTTAATTATTTTATCTCAGTGTGAACCTAGTCTTAACTTGTATTTACAGTATTTTCCCAAAGTTTTAGTAATACTACTGTCAATATATTTTGTAATTGCATAATAAATTATTACATTATATTGGAAAGAAATATTGTTTATTAAGTGTGTCGGAGCCGGCTATTTATTAAGGAGTAAAATTTAGGTAATTTATACCACTTACATGTGAACAATATTGAATTTATGGGAAATGTTCTCCTGTTTTGTAGAATAAACGAAATTGAATAGTTTTTTTATTCACTGATAGAATATAAAATGGTGTTGATCAAATTTACTCATTAATTTTAATGTAAAACTATAAAAATAAATTGTGTAGGTAATTGACTTGAAAATTTATATTTTTAATTAAACCAAAGCATTATTTTAGACTTTAAAAGTTGTAAAAAACAAACTTAAACGCAACTATTAAAATGTTTTTAACTTTCAATTAAAAAAAAAAAAAATATTGAAATATTATTTTGCTACAAGGAAGGAGAACTATTCCCGCAAAGTGTGTTTTGAATGAAAAAGGGTATTGACACCAGCCCCTTAAACAAATGTTCACAATAGTAAAAAATACTTAAAATTTGATTATGTTTGCAAAAGTTTAAAAGCCACATTACATCCCAGATAAAACAAATGTATTATTTATTTATTTTAGAGAAAACAAACGGTTGTCTAATACAATGATTATAATCTATGCACAGTGGATTTTTTTATTCAAACCAAAACAAAAGTATGACATCGTATTTTATTGTAATATAATTAAAACATAATAGTGATATCAATTACAAATTTAAATATACAAACCTCATCTATTATATAAATTATACCGGTAATATTATAATTAAAAACTGGATAAATAGTAGTGAAACAAAGCATTTTACAATCAATTATAATCAGTCTTGTTAAGTATACTTTTTAAATGTATTTTTAGTACGACATATGAATTGTATTTAAATGCTTTTAGTGTAAAAAGTAATACTGAAAAAGGTTTTTTTTTCAATTTTACGTGGGTAACAAAAAAAACTGATAGTCTTTAAGCAAAAATACTCGGAACAAGTACAATATAAAAGCAATCATTGAAAAGTAAATTTTAACTGTAAATTTAAACTTATTGGCATGGTAGAAATATTGAGAAGATCTAGAATTTTCGAACTTAAGCAACCATGGTATCAGGTACAATTGCCTGTTGAGGCATCAATTTGACAAGAAAAGTACACGATTTAGGCGTATGAAATACAAAACAAACGATACGTAACTTAAATATTATCAGGATCAACTGCCAAGCTCTTAGGAGCACTTGTTGTTTGTTAAGACACTTTAAAGAGTTTTGCTTCCAAGAATTATAAATATAATATTGGAAAATTATTTTACAAAAACAAGATTCTAGTCTGAGAGTATTCGAAAAATGTATAGAAATACTAGTTACTTTAACAAGACCGAATCGTACAAAAATGGCTAAACGTTTATGCTCAAAATATATTTTCTATTCACGCCAAAAAAATAAATACGATGCGGATACAAAACATACTTTTTAACGGTTCTAATAGAAATCAACCTCGTCATTGACTGCTGCAGTGGCGTATTTATTATTATTTTTTTTTTTTTTTGTAGAAGAGGAACGCTCAATTTATTTTAAGAGCTAATTCACTTCTTTGCCCCTAATTAAAAATTCTATTAATGGGCGAATCGGTGTGGACCAGGGAATTTTTCAGCATCAGCCCTTGACCATTCCCAAAAAAAAAAAAACTCCCGGATACGCCACTGGACAGAGCTTTGCAAGCTGTTTTATGAGATTAATAACATCCAAACAAAAGTCTGACTACATCATAATGTACTATAATATTTGGTCCAGACACGTCGCAGGTAGTAGTCTCCAAAACGGAGTGGAAAACGATGCGTTTTTTTTTTTTAGCACTGGGTGGTATTACGACGACAAGTCGTCCGCGGAATCGTCGTCGCTCGTGCAGCAACTGCACGCCGTCGTCGAGTCCGAGGATCGGTTGTGCCGGCTGTGCGGACGACGGTGACGCTGGAGCGGCCGCTGCCCGTGGTGATGCGCGGACGACAGCTGCGTCCGGCGCCGGCGTCGTGGCGGCGGCGGACGTTGATACGTCGCAGCCGCGGCGACGTCGCCGCTGCCGCCACTGCTCAGCGTAGGCGTCGCCGGCTTGTGTCCGACGCCGCAGCTGCGTACGGACGTGGTGGACGGGCCGGCCGCGACGCTCACCCGCTGGCGACCCGACTGGAAGTCGTCGTCGTCGTCGCCGGCGCCACCGCTCTGTACGGACATGGAGCGCGTGCGACGCCGGCCGCACCGCAACTCGTCGGTCATCGCGTCCAACCGCACACTGTTCGGGTCGGCCTGTCCAAACGCGTAACGAGTATTTACAGAAAAGACGAAACAATTTTCCATACAGGGCGCATTGGATTAGGATTTTCGTTTTTACCGCTAGTGGAAAGCACCCCCCCCCCAAAGATATTAATTCAAACAATTTTAAAAAATAGGCCCGTATCATAATAATTATTGATTACGAAAAAATCCTAGTCCAATGTTAAGTTTAAATTTATATATTATCTCCGACAAAAATTACGTAAATCCGTCCATTTAATTGTACGAGGAGTGAGAGTTTTTCCAGTAGGTAAGGCTCGTTATCGAAGGAAACAAATTAATTTCATAAAAAAAAAAAAAAAAAAAAATGTAGTTAATTAACTAAATACTTGTTGTTAAAGGTTTAAATCCTTGTTTAAATTATGTTTTGGTATAATGGTATACAAACACTTTGACGATACCAAGCGTTTTGGATTTTTTTTTCCCCTTCAATTACAATCCATAGTATATACCTGATAGGCGAGTGCGGACAACAAGTCCCGGTCTGGAACCACGCCCAACGGCATAATCTCGTCCAGGATTACCCTGGCCGCAATCTTGTGGTACTGGATGATGGGCGCAAAGTGTTCCCGGAACAGCGAACGCCAGTCTGCCTCCTCCGAATCGGGATTATTGTTGTCGGCCGCATCGGCGGCACACTTCTTTGCCCACATCAGCGCCGCCTAAACGCAATGCATACATATTACTGTGTAACGTGTCCAAGCAAAACAAGGCCGTGTATTATTTGTACCCATGAAATAAATTCTTTTTTTTTTTTTAATATTCGTATCCTTAATATATTTATACGGAAAATTCAACAACGGATTAGGAGACGTCGTCAAAATATTTAGTTACCTCTACAGGTATTTGCGTGTAACACAACACAATATACCCTACATGGGTATATCGATTAATATGGATTTATAGTTACAATTTGATCTGCCCTCGTAAGTTTTGTCCAAACGTCTGTACAATATACCGCAGAACTCCAACTTGGTAGGTTAGGTATCAACAAAAAATAGTTTTAGGTTTTTGGTTGTGGTACAAACGGGTGTCATGCACGATGGTTGTTTTACTACAATACTTGTTGGCAAGGTCAGAGTTGATGTGGATCGCTCACCTGGAATTTTGTCAGCTCATCTGCGCGTAGCTCGTCCCGCGACAGTATAAGCCGAACCACGTGCTGTGGCAGCAATGTGAACGATCCAAGGGTCAGCACGCGTCCACCGTTCTCGTCTACGAATTCCAGCACCTTTTGGAATTTTCGTTCGTAACAATATTAATTTAATTAGTAGGTTTTAATGTGATGAACAAAAATAATATCACAATACTGTAGTCTATATTACACTGTGTATTCAAGCATTCAAAAATATGATACAAATACAGGTAGTAGTAGTTGGTCGATTGTGATTGGCGTAAATAAATGCTTTTATAGGTGTAGGAGGTACTACAGCAAAAATTGATGTAAATAAATAATTCACTATAAAAAAATCACTTATTTGTCGATTATGTTTTAAAACGTAATGATTTCAACAATATTTTAACTAACCCTTGTTCAATTTAACTAAAACTTTTGTTGACTTTCTACAAATTTCTTAATTATACATTCTGCATAATATAAAGATGCATAGTATAGCGTAGAAATATACTGTAAGTCTTCAGGTACCAGTTTTCTTGTATTAATATTGGAGTCTGCTAAAAACAAACAATCCAACCTATATTCATTCTAAACATAATATTTTCACCCAATATAAATATACTATAGGTATAATAAAATATTACGACGTAGTAAATTAATATGATATGAATGTATGAATATTGGTATTTACGTGTTTATTTTAGTAAAACTAGAACACGATAAGAAAAAACAATATGTACAAATAATACCTAAGCACAGATGAATACACAAAACCGCAAACATTATAAAACAACAATTTACATTATAAAATAATAATATTACACGCACCTATATCTGAGAAATCAAATGGAGACCAAAAGTATAACAGTAATAATATAAATTATATTTTGCAGCTGTGTGCAGTAGAAAATCAAACGAAAAGTCAAAGAAAATGATGAATTTTTAACATTTGTCATATAACAGTCGTAGGTACATGCTATTATAATATTTAAAAAAAAAAAATGAAAAGATTAAATTTTGTATCGGAGAAATTTATTGGCCTCTAAAATTCGTTTTAATATTTTTGTGACTTGATTTTCTGCTACAAATATGGCCTCGGCAGTTCAATAAATAACTAGGGTTAATGAAAATTGAAGAACTATATCCATATTTGCACAAAACATAAAATACAGAGCGAAAAAGACCCTTAACCTGTAAAATAACAGTGTTCTACAAACTACAACTGATAACTCTTTTAAAAAACAAATTGTTTTGCCGTAACAGTTATTTTAGGAACCAACGTTTCAGGAAATTATAAAATAAAGAATTAATTATGTTTTCTCTTTGTCATGCCTAGTACAACACAGCTGTATTGATCGTTGCATCGAATCAAATTTTCTCCGAATACCTCGCACAACTCGTACAAATACTACGAAAGGCTGTTTGTACAACAGACAACAGTCAACGGGCCAGTTTAAAAACTATTCAACTCAAACTAACCATAAATACAATAATACCAGAAAGAACTGTTAAAACAATATAAATCATGCAATTTATAGTTTACATTGAAATGAACATCAAATTATATTTTTGTTTATATATATTAATATATTAACTATGGAAATCATTTTTTTTTTTAAATCATTGAAGTAAAGTCGGTGAACAAAACCAAGTTGAAATAATTATAATTTTTATAATTATGTGTGATTCAAAATCAATACTAATAAATCTATAATTTAAGTTAATTGTTATCTATACAGAGTACACAACAACACATTTAATAGTATTTTCTCAAAACCAAAATTTGAAAGTATTCTATAAGCACTGACTTCTATAATTTTTTAAAATAATCATTAGGCGCGCATAGTTTATTAGCCTTTATGCTGTTGTTGATCGTTTTTTTAATTCCTGCAGTAAGGGTATACACTATACATTTTGCTTAAATTAACGTTTATAATTACTTGTAGGCTTTTTTGCCCGCTGAAGGTATACTGTAGAATCTCGCGTATTCTTATAGCGTTAAATAATTAAAGGAACATTTATATTTAATTGAGCAGGGGTGGACTGATAATGTAAGGCCTGGGGTGCAAAAATGTTAGGGGCCCTTATAGACATAATAAGGGACCCAAAAACCTATAAATTGAAGCCTAAAACATATAAGTTAGGGCCCAAATCGTATAAGTTGAAACACAAAACATAAATATGGATGAGGGCCCGAGGTACAGTATGGTTTATGCACCCCTCGTCAGTCCGCCTCTGATTTTGAGTGTTCTTATTCGCCTTGATGTTACAGTATAAAGTTTTTGAAGTTTCGAGTTGGTGCGTTTAAAGACGCGGTTATCTGAATAATATGCCTGCTTGTTTTAAATTTTCTCTTTTATAGTAATTATTTTAATCGCACGGTTCATTAGTAGGTACTACAACTTTGCTGTATTTTCGGATGACAATTATAAATATGACGTATTTTTATGGTTTCGATATATTTTGTTTAAAAATTGTTTGTTTAGAATTTATCATAAAAAAACGAATCATCAAGAAAACAAAATCGGAAATCGATTGGTAGGTAGGGTACATACCCTATAGTCCCTACATAGGCGAATCTCAGTTTACCAATTCACATCTGTCGGTGAATGGAGAAAAAATTACAAGCAATTATAATGTCCTCGAGAAACGAATTCGGATTTTCGTGCGTGTGACACATCCGTGCATTCAAATGCGAATTACTTTTATAAGAATGAGGGCGTAATGCGTATTACACAAACTTGAAACCCAAATGCATCAGCTAATAGTCTCTAACTCTAATGGTTAGTACTATGTGTAATATGTATATATATATATATTGGTTTATGATCGATGGTGAACTATAATATGACATATTTTTTATTCTATACAGCATTTTGTAAAAGTGCGCGCACGAACGCACATAAAAAATAACGTTTCACTACACACTTCACAAAATACAAAAAAATCCTTTGGAGAAACGTATGTGCAACACAAATACGAAACAAAAAATTTACATGCAAGTACGTATGAAATACATACTTTACAAAACCATCATCAACCGCAAAATAAAACACTGCAGTGCGGATTAGTTAGGTACTTATAACGATACGAACATTTTCTCCCCGTGAAACTATTTGATTAGTAATTTATTACTTAATTTAACTATAACTATAGGTGTAAAACTGTAATTGTTATTTAAATTATAAAAACACAAAGGTGAACAATTCATAAAAAGAAAGAAAATTGTTTATTTTTATAATGATTTTAGTTTTTTTTTTTTTGGTAAAAACGTTCTAATATTTTATGTAGTTAATTGATCGTATGTATAAAATATGTAAATTTAATATATAATCTAAGTTCTAAACTGATTTTTATTTTTTCCGTATAAATATAGGACCTCACATTTTTGGAGTTGTGCGTATCGTTTTGACGTTGCCCATCACCACCATATAGTAGCGGGCGTATTGTTGGTGTATATGATATATATATAATATATATAATGAATAAATGATGCGGAATTATTGTGGAATGATACGAGTGGAATGATACAAGCTACAAGCGGTATAGCGACGTGTCATCGTTAGCGTTACGCGGTTGCAAGTACCTACCAGCTATTATATAGCCGTCAGGCAGTCTTTTATAAAGTTTCTGTAATCGAATACTATTTTAAATACGTTTCGAAGAAAGTTTTCAAAAATATACGTATTCTGAATAATACTTTTTTTCGTATTTTATCGTTCATTAAAAAACCGTCTTTTTCTCAACCCGTGAAATAATTTTGAATTGTTGACGAAAAGAAAACGCTTCTTGATAAAAGAATCTCTTTGTATATCATGTGATACGTCAAAATGATTAATAACGTTAAATGCATATTATATATAACTCATACTTATACTTACTAACATTAATATATATAGGTGGCTAGTTAATACTACCTACATATTGTATGGTTATTGAATTTAGCCCTCTACAATCATCTGATATAAGTTAATTTTACGTTGTAAAATGTTGAGCACAGCTGGAACGTTGTTACTTTAAAATCAACC
Source organism: Hormaphis cornu (assembly GCA_017140985.1). Lineage (NCBI taxonomy): Eukaryota > Metazoa > Arthropoda > Insecta > Hemiptera > Hormaphididae > Hormaphis > Hormaphis cornu. The sequence continues at coordinate 10,313,327 of CM029363.1, read as the reverse complement.
ATTTTAGTTCTGACATACGAGGGGCGGCTCCTAAGATATATATGTCTGGGGGAGGGCCACAGCTGTTCGCTTTCAGTCTTTGCGTCAGAAAAATGCGAATGTTTAAAATAAACAAATTTTTACAGTATCGTTTCAATCCTTCTATTTTTGTGTTGCAAAACAAACCCGCAGTAACCACAGATATAAACGATATTATATGGTTATTTTGTACACCCGTATTGTATGATCTGTGTGAATTTTTTTTCTTTGATCTGGACGAGCCACCCCTGCAGCTTGTGCAAGAAGGAGAACAGATGTTTACACTAAAAATATTCGAATAGTCTTTCGAGTGTTTTTATACACGTGTCGTACGTATACCTGTATACATTTTTTTTTTAAATATTCCAACACGCGTTCGAAAAACACTTTTCACCTATTTGTTCGAACACAAAATCCTTAATATAAGACTGCCGTTCGGTATCGTTACGATTATTTTATTTTAGGTCACGACGGCCCCGTACTTTTTGCACTAGCGACTTGGTGCACTTGTAGTGAATGTAACGTTCGGCGGACGCCAACAGCGCGCAGGCCGTGTCCACGGTTATGCCGCCGCCGGTTTCGGCGAAGCCCGCGCAGGCGGCCCGCAGCTCGTCCAGCCCGTAATAGTCGGCCGCGTTCAACACGCCTGATGAAACAATACATTTCACACACAAACACGAGGTACTTACAATAATCGTTACCATTACCCGCGTTACCAGAAGTACGCGCCCCCTCCGGCCCATCGCGACTTCATCAGTGATGGACTGTTTTTGGGTGTAAAGAACAGGATGTACAGGGCGAGGAATACTGTAATTTATCACGTTGTGCACTGCCGCCATTAAATAGCCCGAGGGATTTCAGCCCGTAACACCCTAAGAGCTTCAACACCTGGAACGACCCCTGTATGACGCCGTATGATTTTTTTATTTACCCAAAACAATTTGGGTTTGCCCGAATACTGCTTACTAAACGTTAACGCGAAGTTGTATAAGTATTTATTTGCGCCGAATTCCACTTGGGTCGTTGTTTTTTTTTTTTTTCGTAAAAATAGCGAAAAACGTTAAAATCTATAACCCCTTTCTCTCTTTTTTGATATAATGTTTTTTTTATTATAACGTTTACTACGAAATATTTACACCATTCGAAACGCTAACCATTGCGTAGAGAGCAAAACAATAATTTCAGGACGTATAGAAAACAACACTCGTGTACACCATTGTATAGTGTACAATATCGAATTGTGAAATACAAACATTTTTTCCTATCGGCGTCCTATCGGCAATTTAGGGGGACTAGACACTAATCTGGTAGTTACCGTCTCCCAAGACTCCCGAGTTTTTCAAAAAGACACACAGAAAAACCCAAATCGGGGGAAACCTTAACGCCAATTAGCCCCTCTCGAAAATTTTAATCTCAGCTCTTCTAATTGAACGAACCTAAACGAACCGCAATAATGTTTAGGTACTACGTGTGTTATACACATCGTGATTCGCACTTGCCTAGTAACGTTCGCGGCTGTAAAATGACGCAGCCCGTGTGCACGTATTCGACTAGCTGCCGGAATACGTCGGCGTCGAATTCTTCAATTATGATCACCGTCTGACAGACGCTCGCGACCGTCATAGTTCCAACGGCACTTCCGCGCTTGTGTTTCGACCAGGACGCAGTTGACGCGCCACCGGTTCCCGCCGACGTCGTTTTGCCGCCGTTCCGGTTCGGCGGCGACTTCGACGGCGGTTGCTGTTCCGTTTGAAATCAAATGGGGGAAAAAAAAAAAAATCACGCTAATCAGCCACCACGTCAACACTCAACGTATTCTAAATTTTGAGGCGTAATGCGTGGCTAGAATTGATCAATTTTTTTTATTAGACGTTTCAAATTTATCCAATTCTCCGGTGACAGTGAAAAAAAATGTTAAAATACAGGAATCAATATTCCAATGCGATACGCGTTAGTGCTAACAACTTCGGAGCGATTTTAAAACGTCGTTCTTGGACTACTATCGTACAATGATTCCATTTTAAAATGTTTGTGTCGGTTTGCAGCAACAGCAAACGTTACGTTAGGCGCAGTATACCTACAATATTCACCGCGTACAGCGCAAATAGAACAGCAGTGTTATGTTGTGCACGTACCCGTGATTGATACTGTTGTTGTTGGTTGTGTTGAAATATTAACAACGGCTCCGAACTGCGTTTCAACAACATCCTTAGTCGGTTCTGCTGCTGAGAGTTTTGACACCCGCCCCCCGCAGCGCCGGACAATTGTTTGATCAAGCCGGCTCCACTTCGTTTCGACGAACCGCCGCCAATCGCGTGTTGTAATTGATGTTGTAACTGTTTGCCGTTTGTGTCGTACAACATTTTATGAAAAACTCTGTTTAAACAAATCGCCGTACAAATCGTAAGTCGCTACGACGTCCGATAACGCATTCGTTGTAAACATCATAATTATTGTATTATTGTGTTATTATTATTATCATGTGGACAGTAGTGGGTAGGTGTAACAACAAACAAAAAGAGAATTTTTTATTAAAGATGATTGTTGAGATTTTAGAATAACAATTTTAAAAGTTAAATGATCATTGGAGACGTCTAAGATTGATTTTATTTTCTAATGAACCGTCACACACGTTACGTGCATGTTCATTTTTCCATATTGGACTCAAATGTATTTGAGTGCTTTTTTTTCCGTTTTGGTATTGAACTTTATTTATGTTATCATATGAACTTCAACTCCCTTCAGACCAATCAATTTAAATTATTATATTCATTTTAATTTACAAACAATCATGCAATACCATTAAATCAGTTTTTCTTTATAGAGTCTGAGCGTATAGAAATGATTGAATTTTTCTTGTTGTTTTTCGGTGATCAACCGGAAGCGTATATAGAATTAGTATAAACTTAATTTTTTTACAAAAGCGTGGTCAAAAGATTGGAAAGTGAACTAAGATCATGCTTTGTACTAAAATATTAGTTAAAAGTTTAATTGTTTTTAAATTGCAAACAAATGTTGCTATAAAATTTTGAAAATATTTGAAAAAATTTCATTGGAACAGAGAAAGCAATTCTCATAAATACTCTTTACCTAAGAATAATAATTATTTGGTTTTATCCATTTCCAAAGTACCTACGCTGACCAACATTACAGCAATAACTATCGACTGTCTTTCAAGAGATTAATACGTCCCATAATTCGACAAGTTTTTGAGGGATGGTCGAGCGCATTGTTTATTTGGCTTAATCGTGACCGAAGAAGGGATGTGGCGGATAAAACGCTACTGCGCAGAAAGTAAAATATCTGAGTACGTGTACTCAATCAGATCAAGACTGCTTAGTGTTCAGCGGTTGTACTAGCAAACTAAAAAAACAGAATTATTCACTCCACGTCGCAATGGGTATACATATATTATGATGGGATTAAACCTTAAGAGATTAAACATTTTAATTCTTTAATATAGGGTAATTTTTCAACATAAAATTACGTATTAAGTTGTAGCTATATGTATGTATAAGTACTGTATTATATGAGCATACCTCGTTGGCCATTTATATCGTCGTAATCCTACGTTAGGAAAACTAACCTTTTTACGAAAACATAAAAATCCAGGGCTTTGTAATGAGACGGTCTCCCGCATTTGAAACGATCATTTTTATCCTTCTCGAATACAGTCGGTTAATCCAATTCAGGCTAATTTGATCGACGTGACAGTTTTATTGCGGGTATTTTCGTACGAAATAATTACAATTGTACATCATATAAAACCATATCATTAGGTATGATTTTAGATTTAATGTATAAACTATATTCTAGTTTTTTTTTTTTTTTATGTAGAATATAATTTTTATTTTTTACAGTATAGTAATTATTATTTCTTTGTAGGGAACTACTAAATATTAGCTGATTAAGTTTATTCGACCGATGTACTTGAAATACTTTGACTCCTATAAGGCTAAAAAAGTTCAAACGTCTGCTCTTATGGATCAAAAAGCCCTCAATAACCTTTCACCCGCTCTAATTAGTGAAGCGACCGCTTCAAAAGACAGTCGATAGAATTATATCGTTCATAAACGACGGTTAGGTAAGGTACTCACCGACTTCTGGCCGCGAGAATCGCTTTAACCGCGCACACCGGTTCTCGGGTCTCTCCGACTAAAAACGTTACGTCACACACTTCCGGGATAGCCGCAAGAAACTTAAGATCATCAGCCAAACCACCCTTGTATTCGAACAACGTTTCGTCCACTGCCGTAGACGTTGTCGTTACGACGTACGGTTTCTCCATATCTGTTTATAAAAATAATAAATATAAAAATTTTATATTTTACACAACATTCATATGGGCTGGTCCAAAACACGTTTAGTATAGCGGACATATTTTTATGAGAATTTTTTCTTTATCCTATATAGGCGTATATTATATATATATAGCTTTTGACCGAAAAAAATAGTGGTGCAATCAGAATTGTCCGCTCGGCCGCTTAGTTTCGAAGTTACGGCGATTTTAAGTTGATAAATTTACCGTTTTTCACTAATCAATCACAAACAGGTATTTTACGTTTTTACTATTTTTTTTTTGTTAAAAAAAAAAAAAAAATCAATAGATTTCAACATAATTAATTTCTTTATCAGTATAATTTTCAATTGATAATGTATTAAAATACAAGGGACTGTATCTATAAGGTACCGTGTTCTTTTTTCTTCTAATATTATTCTTAAATAAACGGTTCATAGATATTATAATAATGTAGAACGTGGATTGTTAAAATAGAAAAAACACGAAATGTATTTTATTTATTTATTTGTAAAGCGTTATTTAAGAAGAAATAGACCACAAAAATGTATACATATATATAAGCGTATCCGCAATGATTAAAACATAATACTTCATACATGTTTGTATAAGCAAAACAACGGGGCTGAAATATCAAATCGCTTTTTCTGTCATCAACCTTTTTAAATCGGGTTTATTATACGTATTCTTTTATTATGTATCATATTATTTATAAATCTATTTTTCAAGAATTTCCGGATCCCTATGTTCAAATATACAAACAAACCATTAAAAAAACCATAAAATGTGTTTATAACGGTCGTATATTTTTTATACGAATAAAACAAAAGACACAAAGGAACAAAAAAAAAAACAGATTTCCTGTGTCTCGGTGAAAATGTTACGAGTTATTATGTTAATTTATGAAAATTGATGACGGCGTATAAAAACGGAATAAAAGCGTTGTTTAACATTTTCAAGACTGTAAAGAATATTATGTTATCGCAAAATCATAATGATAAAAAGTGTGGGTGCCCTACATATATATATAGAAATAGCGGTCCAAGACGCGTCATTCATGCGTGTTAGGTACTTATAGTATAGTTTTGACATAAATACTATACAACTGTTTTCATTATAGATACAAGTTGTGGCAGTAAAACTTTAGAGGGGTGGGCGAGTGAAATTCGGTGAAACTGCAAATCAGAAACTGCAACTATAGATACCGCTTCTATAGACGCCCCGAATTAGTAAATATTATGAAACGTCTATAGTTTGGTCTAGTGCGAAAAGCGTGTGTTGGTCGTACCAATTATAAAAACGGAGAAGTTTTTTTGGTAAAAGTACGGTCTCTCGCGCTTCCCCATGCGTCATTCCGAGTTGCTATCAGCCTGCAATGGCTAAGATTTACTTTGGAAAACCACCCGAAGAAAATTTAAAATAAAAATTTCAAACCATTTTTCTGTCAATTTTTTGAAACCGTCTCATTAAATGTCATTGAACGTCTTGAATTAAACAACTCACAAAAAAGTTAATACTAAAAGGTAGAGAACTGCTACGAAACCTTAATAACCATGAACTACCAGTATAATTATAATAATACCTATTATAATTCCCGACCCTATTTGTCCAAAAAAAACATAGGATAATTATAGGGTTTTGTGAAGAGTTAAAAGAAAATCTGAACTCGCGAATAGTGTTCCTCAAGTATATCTCTGAAACTGCATTTTAATATAAATTTCATAACACGGGTATCTAAGGGGGGGAATTCGGGTCCAGTAACTCCCCCCCCTCCCACTGTACGAAATGTCTTTGATTGACCGTAGACGTACTTACTTTGAAAAAAAAAAAAATATCTTGGTCAATTACTCTTATCTACTATTACAAAATTTGAATAAGTGTCGATTGTATTCGACACATATTCACAAACCTTTTATACTCGCACAAAATTATCCAAAAAAAAAACGATCATACCTTTGCAAGAATGTACCACCTATGTGTAGAGTGGAAAGCCGTTTCCCAGCAGATAGTTCAGCAGGCGTACACGAGCACAACGTACGGGCAAGCTTGCACGTGAGTAACTGCGCGTTTTCGGTAGGGTCCTGTGTGACGCAAGCACGCAGCTGAGCGCGCGGTGCCCGTTGACGGCGGCAAAGTGGCTCGCGGGGCTCGTTCGGCGATTCGAGTGACGGGGCGGCGGCGGGTGGCAGCCAAGCGCGCTCAGTTCGTCAGACGCGTTGGCGTTGTGCGGGCGAACGACACTATCGCGATACGATAACAATTACGTATAACTATTACGCGCGAATTACCTATCTTTCAACGGCTCGGACGGAACTGCAGGCGATCGATCGGGTTCGACAAAGGCGCATTTTGATTATCATCCGATATCTCGTAATTTCCGTACGCGTTTCTATTTTTTTTTTTTTTTTATAACATTTTGGCCCGGTAAAAGACTCGACCGACCGACTGTACAGTCGCGGCTGTAACACGGCTCATTGCACTTACCGTCGAACTTTTCGACACCCAAAAATAAAAATACATCGTCAGTTTTTTAGATTTTAACACGTTCGGTTAAAATGTTTATATAGCTGGATTTCAGCCACTCGCGCCAACGTCTTGGGAAAGCGACGGTGGCGGCGCTGTCGGCGGGCGAATGCGGCTCGACGGCCGAAGAAAGGACCGTCGAGCTCGCGCGCGATCATCGCCGCGCAAGTTCTGGCCGTCGGACCAATCGATAGAATATAACGTGTTCTATATTATTATCACGGTTATAATATCGGTCGGGGGGGAGGTGCAGCTGTTCGGCCCGCGTGTAAGCGCTTCGATAGACGGTTAATGAAAACGTATTATTGTAAATTGCTAACCAAGATTTTATATTGTGGTCGGAGGACTTGACTTTCGAATTTGTGACGACACCAGATAAAAAACAAATACAAACGCGAAATAATTATAAAGAATTGTTTTTACATTTATCAAAATTAAATTGATTAATTATTACGGAAGTTAACGAATTATTATAAAAAAAATGTTGGCTTAATAATGTAAAATAACTAGGCACGAAGAATCATAATCAATTAGAATTGATAGTTAAATATCACACATGATTTGTAGAATTTTCTCTACAAACGATCACTACCGCAGATACATATAGATAATAAAATATTATCTGTACAATATCAATGTTTGTCTTAGATCTTGTGCATATCATAATATTACAGTGTAATATGGTCTAAGACAGCGGTCGCCAACCGGTGGTCCGCGAGAAAGTGTTGGTGGTCCGCAGAACAATTTGAAGTATTATTGACCATTTTGATTTTTTAACTTTCTAACGGTTTCACGGACGTAAATTGACGATAATCTTTATGACGTGTTTGTAGCTGGTATTAAGTTGTCGAATATAACGTTCGGTTTGGTAAAAATGTTTTACACGTGAGACAACATTTTTTTTTTTTTTTTTTTAATCAATTTCTGTCATAACTATTTGTAATAAATAATTTAATTTCGATAAAAATAAAAACAATTCTTTGTGATTATTTTACAATTGTATATATATATTTTTTTTTTTTTTACTAGTATACGCGACTTGGTACGTGTCAGGAGAACCTGACAAATCTTAAAAATTTGATTTTTCTTGATTTTTTGGCTGCAAATGTTTTGATTACTTTTTCAAATGATGCTCTTTGATGTTCAATTGATATTATACTTAAATTGTTTAATCTTTGTTGTTTCATAGTGTTTCTTAAATAATTTTTTATTAGTTTCAGTTTACTGAAGCTTCTTTCTCCCGAAGCAACAGAGACTACAAGTGTTAGAAATATTTGTAGGGCTATCTTAATATTTGGGTAGATATCGCGGTATAAATAAGTCGGCGATACGCGCGTATATTAATGTGGCATTTCAACGTCAAATGTTTTTATATTTTGCCGCCCCTAAAAATTTGCCGCCCGGGGCAAAAGTCCCCCCTAGCCCCCCTAGCTGCGGCCCTGCATAGAACACAGGTTACATACATTGATTAAAGTATACGTATATTATAGTATTAATTTAAATATACGTTAACATGTACATTATGTATGCTTAATCAATGAATATACTATATATACACTTAACTGGATACATATTTACAGGGCAGCAGTAGATAACGCTAGCTATCAGTAAATCTTAACAAAATAATTTAAAAATGATTATTGCTTTTGAATTATGATAATATTGATAATAAATAATAATGTGATCTCTAAATTTCATTTTCTAATGTTCAGTACCTCATGCCGATTAAAATATTAAATTAATTAATTAAATAAACTAAATGTTGTAGAACACAGACCATTTATTACATCAGCTACTGTGACTTTGGCCGTGGTTATCAATTTTAAAGAAAAACAATACGACAAAAACTTACTCTAAATGTAAAATTTTCTATTTATGCAGAGACCTACAATCAATATTATTCACGTTTGATCGCTCCGACTATAATAATCATAGCATTTCAGTCAAATAAATCTGCCGGAGTCCACGGCAGTGGTGCCGTTTCTCTGGAACTCGTTTGCAATGGAACAACGTCATCGACAACTGATCAACCAATACTTGGAGGATCTGTCGCATGTTACGTACGACGTACAGATCGTCGTCGACAAACTGTACGAAAAAAACGTGATCAACAGTTGGATGAGAGATTACATACTGGTGAGTATTTCTTGTACACCGACTCGGGCTAGGTATTTGACAATCGTTCTAAACGTTTTAGGTAGTTTAACTCTTATTTAGCGTTTTAAAAGTTTTCCTGCCATTGGTCAATAAAACTACCAACCTACTTAAATTGTTTTCATACTATTAATGTACTAAATGTGTTTAACATTTTTTTAGGATTCTTCTTTGTCCGAAACAGGAATGTCAAAACGATTGTATGAATTGATTCAAGGAAGGGGGCCTTTGGCATTTAATGTGCTTTGCAAAACTTTGGATGAGACCCAAAACAATCCTGCTCGTTCACTTCTTAAAGCAACAAAAAATATAAAGTATGTGTTAAAAATAATATACTTATCTATGTGTTCTATTTTAAAAGTAAATACTGGTAGTCGAGCTGATAGTTTTGGGACAAAAACAAAAACTCTTGTACAAATTATTTGTATTATTATTTATTTGTATAACATTGGTACAACCTTTTTTTCGTTGCTCTGGATTTTATGATGTTATATTTTTCCGATTTGCGTTCTGTACTTGTGCTCATGTCAAAAAACTACATGTATTAGCAATTTATCATTTTTTTAATAGCGTAAGTACATTTTGAATCACGTTGATGGATTTCCTTTTTAAAATCATCATATGGTTTTGTGTTACTATAATTGTGATTTTTTAGGGTGGGTTTGGAGCCAACACTGATGAGTTAAGTTTAAAGCAAGAAGATAAACAGTGTTTTCACTAGATGATTTTTCAAGTAAATAAGTTTTCATGATATTTTATGGTTGTTTAAAATAAATCAAATATTGTCATAATTTCAATATTGCAATTATTACTATTAATTTATTTAAAAATAAATATTTTCAAAACATATCCTTTAATAACATGATAGACAATAGCACAAGTCTAGAATTGTTTTCAGAATGAACATTTTAAAAGTATAACCCTAGTAATTTATTGAATTACTTAGGCCATATTATTTGCATCATCCAAAGTGACAAATATCTTTTTTTCAACATTAAAAATTTCACATATTCTGCATTTAATATTGTTATACAACAATGAAAAGTAACAGTGTTCTACTGTTTTAACTATAAACTATAAATGTTATTATTTCCCAAGTATTTTCCTGTTTGATTTGTTGTGCATTAAAATTAAGGGGATTCAACACTTAGCCTTGCACCCAATTAAATCAACTAAAACACGGGACTCAGGAGTCTATAATTATTTAAATGAACTTTTATTAGTATATGAAAATAGAACAGAAAATGAGTGTGACGGGAGTGAGAATGCTTAGATGGATGAGTGAAGTAATAGGGGAAAATGGAATAAAGAACAAATATGTAAGAGGTGTCAATTGGTGTTGCACCAATAGTCAATAAGATGAGAGAGAATAGACTGAGTTGATTTGGGCATGTAATGAGAAGAGAAGAAACTGAAGCAGTTTGAGCGAGTGAAGAGTGGTTATAAAAATAAACGTTAAAGGAAAAAAAAGTAGAGGAAGACCAAAGAAGGAAGAAATGGATAAAAACAATTGAAAATGATATGAGGTCTGTTAATGTGTGTGTAGGGGATGTAAATGATTTCAAATAGTAGAGTTATAGGACAAGGGTAGTCAATCCCAAATATTTGGAAGGAAGAAAAAGAACTAGTAAAACTTGTATTTTAATATTATATATTAATATAAAAACTAAATTTTTTAGGGTCAATGAGATAAATAATTCACTAAAAAGTATTAATTTGAACAATGGAAGAAATGAGCCATATATTAAAATTCATCCTGAACGTAAACGTATGGATAGAAATGATGAAAGTGCGTCTACTACTGGTGTATGTTAACTGTATAATTTAATTATTTTAATGCTTCTTTGAATTTAAAATTTGTAAATGTGTTCTTGTAATATTAATATAATTACAGGTTTATCATATGGGTTCAAACCCTAAAGGCCATGCATTTATACTAAACATTAACAAGACAGTAGGCAGAGATGAAAGGCAGGGTTCAAATGTTGACTTGGAAAGTTTAATTAAACTATTCAAAGGTCTTGGATATGCCGTTCAACCAGAAGTTGATCTAACTAGAGTGGTATGTTTTAATTAGTGTGTATTTTAGCCAAAAATACTGAATTTTAGTACATTTTATAGGAAACTATTGAAGCCATTGAGAAATTTATTGATAATTGTCAGTATAAAAACATTGATTCTATTGTAGTTTTTATAATGAGTCATGGTGAAGCTGGTAAAGATTCCACTAGGTCATCAGATATATTGACAGCAGACAGCAAAAAAATTAATACTGACTGGTTAATTGAACAATTTGGGTCGGACAAAATTTCCAAAAATATACCAAAATTGTTTTTCTTACAAGCCTGCCGGTAAGTTGACCATCTAATTTGTAATGTTTTAATTATTAAAATTAACATTGTTTCAGTGGTGAAAAAGGTGATTTTGGTCGTTCTTCAGTCCATATTCATAATAATGTACTACAAAATGATGGGCCAAATTCCAGTCTAACTAGCGTTAGTTCCTCAGTTGGAAGTATAATCAACCGACGCTATGAAAATGTATTCATAGCCTATGCTACAGTTCCAGGTAAAGTTAAATATTCTAAATTTCTGAGCTTTCCAAAGAATGTATACATTTTACAAAAACCATATCTGTCATCTTTTTAATAATTTTTTTCATTTTGAAATACACACAACGTATTGCTGATTGCAACACAAGTAGCACTAACTATGACTTTTTTGTCTTTGTTGTCCATTTTTAACTGATAGACAATATGATAAAAGGCAGTCCTGATTCAAGATTTATAAGCTTATCGTTATGTACTTTTCATGAAACAATCAATTAAATAATTTTTCATCGATATTTTACATTTATTTTTGACTGAATGTCATATCTAAGTGCAGTATATGAAAAAAATTAAGAAACTAATTATAATATAATTTAATCATAACTGCAACGGATATTTGCAGGTCTATCAGCCTGGACCAATTGGTACATTTCTATGCATGACTGTTTTCCTATATATATATACGATTTGTACAGCTAGGGTAGACGGCTGGGAATCTTTCATTTTTGGCATTCTTCTGCTTCAACTTCGCCCTTCTCCCAACTAGTTGGGGTCAGCTACCCTGTCTTATACCTCCACTTGTAACGATCATAAACATCCCCTACAGGCACATTAACAACCCTCACATCACTTTAATTGTTTCCATCCATTTTTCTTAGGTCTCTCTCCTAACCTAACCTAACCTCTATTTCCACCATAAATTATGTGGCAGTGACAAAAAAAAGACGAAATCACATTGTAATTAGAAGTATTTATGCTATATTCTCTGTCAGGTTAACATATTGTGTTAAATGTTTAGCTAATCATCAAAGTTATCATCGAGTTCTGTGGTAAAATATATACTAAATATTTATGTTTTTATTTTCAGGGTACAACGCAAAACGCCATCCTATAAACGGTTCATGGTTTGTGCAAAAATTGTGTGAAGTGTTTTGTAATAACGCTTGGGAACATGATATAGACTCAATGATGAAAATGGTTAGTTGTTTTAATTTTGGAAAAATTAATAACAATTGTTTTAAAATTGTGGTATATTGTGTGTCATACAGGTTGATCAACTGATAAGGAATATGAACTGCTCTAAAAATGGGTTTCAAACGGTTGAGTGGACATACAGAGGTTTTAATAAAAAGTTTTACTTTAATCCAGGTTTGTACGATGATAATTCCAGCATTAATGTTTCAACAAATACTTTAGTCAATTCTACCAACAATAAGGATTAGATTATTTTTTCTATTTTATACTTAATATATTAACTATTTAAGACTGTCTGTGCATTTGTCATTTTGTATTTTATTAATAATATGAATTCTATGTTTTTGATATTTTTATGTTTACAAGTTAACTGGAATTAACTTAATAATGTGTTACCCTTGCATATTTGTAATACAAGTCTTTCAAATGTTTTATATCTTTGAGTAAGTTTATAATTATTAATTATTATAAAATTTCTAAGTGTATTGTTTTTTTTCCAAGTACACACATTTGTCTTTGAATTTATACATTGTCAGTACTTCTATTTGTAATAATTATTGCAAGATAAAATCTAACTATTAATTAATACTTAATTATAGTTTTACTATAGATCTTGTTATGTTTAACATAAGATAAAATCCAACTATTAATTGATACTTAATGATAGAATATATACATATTTTTTATTTTTTTATTTTGCATCGTTAAAGTCTTAGATAAAATGCTCATGCTTAATATTTATTACATGTTTAAAATTAATTGTTGCATAAATATTTTAGTATTTTTAAATTTTAAATTTGTTGTACAAAAAATTTAGTTAAAACAGCAACATTAAAGTGTGATTTAAAACTACAACTATTAGTAATAATAAATATTAAAATTTACATCAACGAGCTACATTTGGCTATAGTTATAACTAGGGAAATTGTTTCCAAAAATAAGTTACAGGTACGACCAATTTCCAACAATTATCCAACTTTTAACATTAAATAAAAAAAATCGTGAGGATGGATTTTTAAAATTTTCAAGTAGCATAATATAGATTTATATGTTAGAAATCTCGTATTATATTTTCAAAACTTTTAATCATCAAACAAAAAGTATGAAAGAAACTTTAATTTCAAAGTTTTATACTTAGATGAATTTGAGATACATTTTTTAACTGATTATTTCAAGTTAAAAACCGTGTAAAATATACTGAGAAATATTTCACAATTATAGTCTTGTCTTGATGTAGTGAAGAGTAAAGACGTCCATCCACAAGTGTCTTGAACATTGAACTGTTTGTAGTAGTGTAGGTCTGATACCTTTTTATTGCTTTCGTGTACAGGTATATATGAAACAACCTAACTATAATACAACAATACTTGCTTTTTAGAAGGTGAAATCATCATACACTCGATTATTTTAATTGGAGTTCAACGAGTTCTCTTACATAGTTTTTATATATACATGTGTTAATAATTAGCTGTTTGAAGTGATCACATTAGCTAATGGCGGACATACACGTACGGTGTACCGGAGCGGTCATCGGTGTTTTCACAATGGCATTGAACGAGGACACATATAGTTTTGTTAGCTCTTGCGTTAATTATGTAAAAAAAAAAAACAAAACAAAACCAGTGAAAAGGAAGCAAAGAAAGTGGAATAATTGGTTAATGAAAAGGGCTATTTATAGTCATGTAAACTTAATAAACGAATTCAAACCTGAAGATTTTTAAAAACTATCTCAGAATGAACGGGAAAACATACGTAGAATTATTACTTTCAACGGTGACTGCTATGAAAAAAATATAGGTACAGTTTCTGTCGCGCCGTTCGGGCCACACTGTAATTATATTTTTGTTTACTTTTTGTTCATTGTTTTATTATCACGCAATGATAAAATGGTTTTTGATAATAATGTGACGAACTGAGACAAAATTACACAGATCGCGATCAAATTCATAAAAGTATAAAACTAAGATTTTTTTCTAACAAGGTAAAAATTGTCAACTTATAACAAGCGCTAATCGCGTTAATTTCAGCGCGACTTTTGGTGTCCAGCGATCATGAGCAAAGAAGATCCGGTGGTGTTAAGCTACGAGAATTTTCTCCTGCACGAATCTGACGTCCGTTTGCTAGTCGACGACCAATGGCTAAACGACTCCGTGATTGGTTTTTACATGGAATATCTAAACACCGAAGTGTTCAAAAACAAATCTCAAGTGTATTTCATTAGCCCGGAAATTGTTCAGTGCATAAAGGAATGTAACCTGGACGATATCGCCGTGTTTCTCGACCCGTTGGTCAAAGACAAACACTATTCTTTTATTTTTTTCCCGCTCAACGATCAGGAACAATTGCAAACGGTCGGTGGCACGCACTGGTCTTTGGTGGTGTATGGTGCGCAGCAAGACAAACGTCTCTATCACATGGATTCCATTTGGGATTCAAATGAAAAACAAGCGAGAAAGTTAGCGCTGAAGTTGAAATTTTATTTTAAAGACATTGTAGACATTATCACCCCGTTGCCGACGAGACAACAACAGAATAGCTACGACTGCGGTATACATTTGATGTGCAACGCGGAAAATGTTGCACGGTCCGTGTGCGCAAATCTAGATATTCGTGACATAGATCCAGTTGACGTGGATGACCTGAAAAGTAAACGAACTAGTCTTGTCGATCTGATTTATAAATTAGCCAGGAGAAAAGTAATCGCGCAGTGATTTGTTGATACCTATTTATGTTTTGTCCATTTTATTTTATTATTTGTTCCTAATTTATAGATTTATAATTCATCATATTATTTTGTTTTTAATAAAACTATTTACTGCACCCAACTACTAGTTTTATCTTAATGCAAGAATAAGTTGAAAATTGTTTAAGACTAAATATCAATCAAAACCTATTTAAAAGTTTTTAAAGTTTTACATGTGTATGACATTCTTTCATTTCAATTATTATTATAAGCACTCGAATAAAATGTTTTTATTAATTATTATCTTAAAACTGAAGTTTTCGTACCTATTTCATTATTCAAATTTTAACATTTTAAAATGTCCATTTACATTTTTGTTTTAAATCATTTTTAGTATGAACAAGCAATTATATTCTAATAACTAATAATATTTGACCTTAACAATTAAACTTAGTTAATGATTGTTTTATAAAACTATACATATCATTAAACCAAAATTTTACACAAAAAGCAATCAAAAGTGGCAAACATTGCCGCCTAATTCTGAAAGGAGTTTTTTTTTTTATACTTAATTCATACTTTTAGAATATCCAGAATTAATTTACACTTATATTACCTAGTACCTACATAAATCATTTAATTTTGTAGTTTTATTTTTTTATTACAATATTAAATTTACCTACGAAAGACTATATACGTTGTATGATTGGAACATTGATAAATTGGTCATGGTCAATTTAAATGATTTAAATTGTGGTCATATTATATTTTCCAATTTTGTTAGTAATTGGCCACAAATGATCCATGACAAAAAAAAAAAAAATAGTTTTTAACAAGAATTACTGTTATACCTTTTTTGCATACCTTTTTCTAAGTGGTTTATATATTCTGTAGGTACTCATCCAAAAACAAGTAACTGTATCTAAACAGAGTACTACTTGCACAAGATTTTGTTGTAGTTATTTTTTCAGAATCAAAATTTAACTTCAAATATTTTAGAAACTGTTAAAAAATATTTACATTTTGATTATGCATGTATGATAAATATTACCTTTTTAATAAAAGAACTGTTAGTATATTCAAAAATGTGTGTAAACTGGTTTAAAAGTCACAAGAAAAACATGGTTTATAACAGTATACCAGACTGTATTTATTTTATTATTTACAAATTGTTTCTTATAAACTTAACAACTTTCGGTTCAACGCTACTTTGAATTTATTTCATTTAATTTTGTAAGCCAAATGTTTTTATTTTTAGCAGCTTCGGCTTTTTTTTGCTTTCTTGTCTGGCGATGTTCATCATCATTAAAGTACTTTTCTCTAAAAGTGCTAGCTGAAGGAATAGTACAACTACATTTATCAGTATTCTGAAATGAACAAAATTTATTCACATCATTTACTTATTCTGGATATAAATAAAAAATTTTAATTAGTTTACCTGAGGTTTTTTTATTTTTTCATACACCAGCAACCGTCTAGCAGTGAACGTTGTTAACACCTGTTCACAATTTCCAATTAATTCAAAACAACTATGTCTAGGCATTTGTATGTCGTCATAATCTTGCCTAAACACTGGTACCCAAAACAACAACCTGCCTTTTAATTTTAAATGTTTGGATGAAAACCACATAAGATCTTTGATAATCTCGTTAATTCCATATTCTACTTTGGATGGAAAATGTACAGGAGATCCTTCTTTCTTAATGATTGGCAGAACCTCTTTAGAAGCTATTCGTTCCGTTGGTTCACGAATGCCATAAGGGGCTGAAAAATTGTGTTTATTAAATTACTGTTGATTTGATAGGATAATAATTGAATTGACTATTATGTTGTATTACGGTCTGCTAAAATACAGTCAAATTCTAAATCACTGCGCCAAAATGGAATAGATGAATCAGCTACGATGACATCAATATACTTATCAACACAAGAATATTGTACCATATTGGCTTTGATACTTTCATCTTTCCTAGCTAAATGCTAAAAATCAATAGATTATACATGAATAGTAATACTTAAACTACAGTAAGTCATAAAAATAAACCAACTCAGGTCCTCAGTATTTTGATTTGATGAGATTTATGGGAAATGACAGACAACAATAGTCGGACTTTGTATGTATGTATCAGTTGTTACCGATTTAAATTTATTTTTGGGTTATTTTATTGATTTTAATCCTTAACACCAAAATACTGTTTTACTATAATATTTAAGTATTTTTGTTGATAAGGGGTACTTTTAGTAAATTATTTAAGAGATTAATTGTTACTAAACTCAATGGGTTTATCTTTTGTAGTCGTGTTTGAAAAAAAGAACTGGCAGTAGGTACTGAGATCCAAAAACTAAATTGTTAGAACCAAGTAAAAATTGATATTTAGTAATGTTAGGTTTATTTTTATAACTTAAAGGTTAAGATAACATCAGTACTCTAGTTTGTTTTCTTGTTGGTCTTGTACGCCCATGAAGCATTAAATAATCAATGTCTGTTCCAATTACATGACCGCCAAATTTTGCAGCAGCAACTAATAATGAACCTAAGAAAAATAACAATAAGTGTGTCAAAAACTAAGATTTCCATTCGCATGCTTAGTGTATAATATAGACCAGTTTCTAATTATTAAATGCAACATAACATGATTTACACCAAATCTAAAGTAAGAATAACATTATTATTTACACAAAAAAATTAATAATAGTTTTTGATGGGTAGTTAATTTGATATTATTGTTAGAATACATATTAAAATATAAGAACTATACCTCATTAGGATAATGATAAGTTAAGGAGAGCAAAAAGTGAGTTAAATTTACTGTGTCAAGTTTCTTTTCTATGTAACGACTTGACATGTATAAAAATTAAAGTTAAACGATGACCAAAAATGACAGTTGAGTATTGTAAAACAATGAAAAGTGCTTATTTTTAACTATAAAAGAAATCTATACATTTTTAATTAAAAATAAACAGGTATCTAGGAAAAAAAAGCTATTTTAGTTTACAGTATTTAAAAAAAATATTTTTTATAAACACTAATTTTTCATGGTACACTTTCTAAATGTTATGTTATGTATTCATAAGTAGTATTTACGTGCTCAAAAAAATTCATAAGCGCTTTACACTATGGTAATTTATAAATAATAACACAATTAACAATACATCTTAATAAGCTGAAAAATATACTCTAAACTATACGCACCACTCCCAACAAACGGATCTAGTACTAAATCTCCATTAGAAATTTTTCCTAAATTTGCCATTAATAACGATAGCTGTGGTTCCATACTAGTGTTACCAATAAACATACGTTTTTTTAATGATAATTTATGTATTAACGCGCGTCCACTTTCTGCCACCTACAAAAACTTGTTTGATTAAAAACACAATGTAAGAAAAAAAAAAATATATTAATGGCAAATCAAAAACTTGTATGCTTACTACTCGGCCGAAAAAAGTGCGTGTAGGTTTCTCAGGCGCAGTGTTTGGATCCAAACCATAATACTCAATGAACTGAAGAGTAACGTCTGGATCCTTAAGATTAACTGGACCTTTAAATTGCATATAACTGAAAGACTAATTAAAACCAATGAAAAATAAAGCCAAGGTACCAATGCAATATCATGACGGTGTGTTACCTCTATTCTTTCGAGTTTTTCTGTTTGCGTCTGAGAATTACAAAATAAATCTACATCAATTTTGAATGATTTCAGTTGATACGCTTCGAGTAAGCCGTTTGAGCATTTTTCTTTCAATGTCGCATGAAGGTTCGGTACGGTCGGTTCGTCGGCCCATAAGTGTATGGCACGCCTCATAGTTACCGAACGGGCGGATAATTTTCGTACATCTTCTTCTGTCGGTAGTTCAACAAGATACCACGGCTGAAAATAAAACTAAAACATTCAAGGCAACGATGTACGCGCAAAACGTTTGAGAAGTACAATGCAAACAAAGAGCGATGGGCAATTTAAAGCTTAAAAATGAAAAGTACTGTTTTTATGGCAAGTAGGCAAGTATGATTTCGTAAGAGCTGAATTATTGTCATCATTAATTTTAACATTTTAACACAGAATTGGTAGGACTAAATAAATCACTAGAAATTTTGTTTTGAAGCAGTATTTGATTTGCATCTTAGACCATTTTATTGAATTTTAATTTCCGTTGAAATTATTACCACAAAAAAAAAAAATAACAATAAGAACGGTAAAAATAATTACTTTATCGGACGGCGGTTCGAGCCATTTTATTGGTATTTTCAACGTCGAGGCGATAGATTCGATTTCCTACAAAAAAGCACACATTCAGAGCATGTTGGTAATTTTTTTTATAAGACATGAAAAATCGTACGTGTATGCGAAAGGGCACATGTTCGTGAGCGAACCAAAGTAAATACTGAAAACGTTTCATGGGGGGACAGGAATAATTTCACTGTCCGAATACAAAAAAAAAAAACAAGAGAATAGTAATTTGATTTAATTTTTGGTTTTAACTGAGTCGAAAAATACAGCGCATGATGATTGATTTCACGAAAATTGGCTAAACGCGTATAAATCGTTTCCTCAGATTTTTCTTTTGAATTTTCTAATATTTCCATATTTTTTTTTATCAGATACCGGAACCATGATATTATTATGCTCCAGCGCGGGTCGCGTTATCACGCAGTCGACGATGAAGCAGCTGCTGCTCCAGGCAAAATAAAATATTCATAGACCTGTTAACTAAGTTAACATTAGCTAACAGGTCTATGGAAGTACCGCGGATTATAAAAAAATAACTAAAATTATATTTATGATCTTCTCTAAAGAATATTATCTCCGGACTCTCCGGATGATAAAACGACGGTTGTGGAAAAATACACGATTATTTCAGCGAAAACCGTGGGTACGACTTTATCAATGGTTGTTTTTAACATCGTATCCGATAAAACACAATTATTCGTGTTGCGAGTTCAAAAATTCGATCGAAAGGACCGAACAAAACTCGTTTGGCGATAGTAATCGAATCCATCCGTGATTATACGCGGCGCGCATCCTCTCACCCCCTCCACACAGCCCGCGGGACGACGAATACGACGAAGATTAGATTTTTTTTTGTTTATCGTCCGTCCCACGCAGACCGCGCCGCTAATCAGACAGGCTCAGTTCCGCTTTTTCGCGCGCGCTCGTTGCACGCAGAGATTCGCGTACGCGCCGAGAACAGCAGCTCGCTCCGGGAAACCGCCGCCGCCGATTTCTTCGCCGTCCGAAAGCTCGACTCCACGTTTTTGGTTAGTACTAACCCTTCTAAGTACTAACCTAACCCTTCTCTAGCAACATTTCGGGCTCGGCCTCGTCCCGAATATCCGCTTGTCGCGCTCCTCGAACACATCCCTGGCCCCCCCGACCTGTGTGTCCGGTTGCTATGATAGCTGTTACGTATCTTCTTCTTTGCCTTTCACCCAACTATTTGAGGTCGGCCACCCTCGTCCTATTCATCCATCTATCACGGTCATTCACATCCCCTACAAACACATCAGCAACCCTTCTTTGGTCTTCCTCCACCTCTTTTTCCCTCAACGTTCATTACGATACCCGCTTTTATACTGCTTCAGTTTCTTCTCTCCTTATCACATGTCTAGCTGTTATTTGTACGGGTCCTAAAAAAAAAAAAAATAATTGCAGGAAACCACCTTCTCCGTATAATCGGTACATCGTATGTCTGTAAAACATAGGGAAATTATATTGTTGAAGCATTTATAATTTTTTATTTTTTTCCACTGTTTGATAATATAAGGTACATAAAGACTAAAACGAGTACGTATACTCTAAAATTTTCTTGCTTTTAACGTGGAGAATTTCATAAAACCATTTGAAAATGACGTCCCAAGAATGGGTATTCGACTGCACTAACATTAGATATAATTTGCTCTTGGAACGACCCGTTGGCCCACTAAAATTCTTTTTTTTATCCGGAATTATTTACATGTCAAAATATCGCATTGTTTGCAAGGTTGTTTAACGTGCAAAGAGTAACGCGTGTTATATTTGATGAAGTTGCACATCGCTTTAAAAAAAAAAAAAAAACGTTAAAATTACTTTGTTAAAAATAAGTTACTTTGCATAAAAAGTATAGTTTATGTCACGTTAATCGTTATAACGCACGTAATTTTTTTTAAATTCTTAGGCCTTCATTACCATAATATTTATTTTTTGTTTTTTTGTCTTTCAAAATATGATTATTGATGTATACCTATATGATAATGTATATTTATTAATCAGAAAAAGTCCAAAATTAATTATTGAACCTTGCGTGTATAACTTAAATAATAAATAATATTTAGGTTAACACTAAAATGTTGGTACGCCTATAATGAAGAACGATTCGTTTTCATCGTTTTAGTTTGTGTTTAGTACTGATGATGGTAACGTTGTTACCGAAACACGCATTTACTCAAATAAAAGTTAATTTTTTGTGACAGGGTGATTCGCTTAGTTTAATATTGTGTAAGTATGTGACTTTTGATGTCCAAACGGGCTGTGATCTATAGTGCTACCCAAACCATCCGTTCCCTTATCTTTTCGACAATTCCACCTCATTTTCCTGTACGACTCGCTTGCCCCCACATTTGGCACTTAATATTGTGCACGGACTCGTTGGAGCACTCAATTTCTATAAGTAGGTGTATCTGATGTGTAGTAAATATACATTGTATATGGTTTCAGGTTTGCATTAATTGTACTCTTATTTTTGTACACTTGTAATGTATTATACTCTTGAAAAACCAGTTACAATTCGAAACGATCGAAATGTTAAAAAATAAACACTATTAAAAATTGTATTTCTACAAAAAAATTGCAATACACACGCATTTTATTCGAACTATTTACCGGATCGTCGCGAGACGACCGTTTTGCGTCCGCTGAGATTTTCATCTTGGCGATGATGCGCATGTTGCAGAAAAAAACTTTCCAAAAGCGAAATTTTGTATTGACGTATGAATTTTGAGTATTTAAACTATCATTTAAACCGTAATACACAGGCCACAGGGAGACATCCTGTATAATTCATACGTGATCTCGTTACTCTTTAGATAGTTTTAATATAGTATTGTATATGGCCCGACAGCGAGTGGCGACTGCACATTGAACTGATAAAATATGACTTCGCCTTTGCGTCAGCACTTGGCGTTATACAATTCGATTGCTATATGTACCTAGGTGCTAGTTTTTTTTTCGCAGTCACAAACCACATTATAAATTACAGCTCTGTACGCATTTCTGTGTACAAATGTTATTGAATCTATACATCCTCTGACAGTCTGACGACTTTCACGCGGTGGAAGTTGAAACGAATAAAAAAAAACCGCATTGATTGTCATATTCAAAAACCGCTGCCAAAGTAATTATAAGAGTTGTACAGTACATACTGGATATAAAATAACTTGTCTATACCAGCTGTATTAATTATTCTCAATAGTATACATTATGGAATTTAATATGTAAAAGCATATGGCGACTACGCTTTGGGTGGGTCATATGATCATATCGGTTTTTAAGTTGCGGTTTATCCGCACTTATTATTTAATATCTGAAAGCAATTAATCATTGCATTCGAAAAAACGATTCTGAGCGAGCTATCTAATCTAATAAGTCCTGGGTGAGAATAAAAAAGATCGCGAATTACTTCTATTATATACACGTATAAAAAAAAAAAAAAAAATATATTGTATTATACTATGTAAGCAAACTATTTTTTATAACGTATTAAATTCATTTAGTACATAAAAGTTTGAAAACGACAAGAAATAATTTTTTAACGTTAGTATAGCCATTCTGACAACGCGGATTTGACAATTCCACCATTTTCATCATTTTTGGCACACAACTCAGAAAACAATTTAAACATAAAAAAATGTCTTAAAAAATATTAAAACTATATGTTTATACATGTTTCGCTGCAGTATTCGTACGTATAGTCGACCTAACTGGGTATCTTACGATTCGTAATGTTTTGTACCATCGGATTTCTGATTTACTTAAGATTTCCTAAGTTTTGTTCCCCGCGAATTCCCTTTGCGAATAAACCCTCGCTTATACACCCATTAATTATTGTTAATACCTGCGCACACAATAGCTATGAACAGTAGGTGTTAACATTTAACATATTATTAAATAATTAAAATAATTTTTCTAAGTAATTAAGAAAAAAATATCGTATACAACACGCGTCTATTGTATTGGTATATACCTAGTATGTAGTTTTATGCGACGACGATGTATTTTTTTATGGCCATTCTAATTTGATTATACACATATATAGTTAATTATGATCGGAAATCGATTAAATCGATTCAATAATTTGAAACGCATCATGCTGCGTTTGTGCATGTCACAATTATTAAACTACTACACGCTTCGGATATCGCACATTAATATTATATTTAACGCCTAGCAGATCTTATTTCGATATCGTTTTTAATAATGTTATTTGCCGTGTTATTTAGAGGAATTATTACTTTTACACAAAATGTTTTTGAATATCTTTCGCGACCAATAAATTATATGGGACAAGGCTTTTTGCACTTGGTATTGTGTAGCTATTTTTTACGCCTTTAAGTGGTGGGTACCTTGTGTAGTCGAATAGTGTACAGTAAGTAGACATTGTGTCGAATTGTATGTAAGAAAAAAAAAAAATGACTGGCTGAGTAACTGAATATAATATATTATAATGACAACATAATAACATATGCACTGTTCACTTTCTCCCATAGTATTATAAAAGTAATTATTGTAATACATCTTAAACGACGTACAAAATACCAAAATATGAAATTCAGAGTACAGATAGCTTAAAATTGTATAAATATGCGTCATAATATCACCTTAAATATAGATAAATATGCGCTAAAATATGTAAAAAAAAAAAAATGTACTATTTAAAATTTTTAAAAATGTATCATTTACTGCAAATATTATAATATTTTACTTAAATGTTGAATGAAAAGTCTTCATCTGTATATTTTACAATGAAAAATTTGATTGTGAATATTATTACAATAATCTGAACGCATTTTATTCAATTAATATTTTCATAAAATAATTGGTAAAATGTGACCAATTTCAATTAATAAAACGGGTAAAAATGCAAAAATATCTTTAAAAGTCCAAAAAATAGCATTAAAATCGAAAAAAATAACGCAATATGCAAAATAAAATTTAAAAAATGGGATCTGTGAATCACTAAACGAATTTCAAGCTTACTCTGCTATTTTTTAAAGACTTCATAAAAAATATGCAAATGATATTATAGTATAGTTAAATATTGAAGCGTTGTTATTTTAATGGTCTATGTATTTTGCGTTTGTTTAGAATTATATAATACCTATATTTTTTTTGTTTTTCGAAGGTCACATGATTATCCTACATGTTTGTAGTGTAATACATCGATTTATTAGATATTAATCGTGAAAAATCTGTCATTATTCATTATTTTTTTTATAAATTTACAGTGAAGTTGAAAACGAAAAATCGTCGTGGCTTACGCGTCTATCCGCAGGGGTTATGAACTCGCGAGACGTAAATTGTGTACATTCCAGTTGATCGGATAGCACCGGTTTTCCTTCATAGCTCGTAAAAATAAAAAAAAACCATTTCTACCTCATGGTCGACTTGTGTTCAACAGTTATAATAACGTGTTTATATGCTAATAGTTTGACCGTATTAATAATATTTTATCATTGATGATCGTTGAGATATTATGTAGATAAAGTTGTATAAACTTATGGTATAACTTCGTTGGAATTGTACTATACCCGGGCATTAAGTAGGCGCGTATAGTAGGCGCCTATATTTATTCTTGAAAGTATAAAGTACTAATTAGAATTAAAAATTCAAAATGTGCGTGTACTTAAAATAAATAAATAATTCAAATAGTTGCTACTTACTTTCCAGGAATTAAATTTACCAGGTCCAGGCGTGTGTTCTGCTCTTGGAATTATACAGTATTTTTTTTTACAGTTACATATTACAGTTAACACGTATTAAATAAATTTACCGCGTGAAACAAATTAATGTATTTGTAAGTACTTGGTACATGAGTCATGGTATAAAGATTTGGGAAAAGCTTATAGAAAAGAGAATAAGAAGCGAGACAGCGATATTAGAGAATCAGTTTGGTTTGATGCTAGGAAAATCAACAATGGAATCATTATTTTGTGTTAGAAAACTAGTAAAAAAGTACAGAGAAAAAAAAAAAGTTATGGTGTTTATAGATCTAAAAAAGGCGTATGACAGAGTTCCAAGGGATGTTTTAAAGTGGGCGTTAATGATAAAAAAGGTCCGAAAAATGTATAGTTATTTGATATAAAGGATATGTATGACGATTCTAGTATTAGTGTAAAGAGCGTGTGTGGAGAAACAGGAAATGTTAACGTAGGAGTAGGTGTGCATCAGGGTTTGGCATTAAGCCCTTATTTGTTTTTTACTTTACTTGTTAATTAAAAAAGAGATTCAAGGTGAGGTATCCTGGTGTTTGATGTTTGCTGATGATATGGTTTTGATTGAAGAAAATGTGGTAGAAATTAATAACAGATAAATGGTTAATGGCAGTAAGTGGTGACGTACTATAGAAAAGGTAGAGAACTTTAAGTACCTAGGATCTTTTGTATAAAGGGACGGAGGCTTTATGAGAGATGTGAAATATAGGTTTAAGGACGGTTAGATGAAATGGATAGAAACGTCGGGTGTTTGATGTGATAAAAGAATAATTCCTATAAGGCTAAAAAGTAAGTTTTACAGGAGTGTGGTGAGAAGAACCATGTTGTATGGTTTGGAATGTTTGGTGGTTGACAGGAAAATAAAACAGAGTTTGAGCGTAATGAAAATGAGAATGCTTAGATGGATGAGTGGAATAACAAGAGAAGATAGAATAAAAAACGAATGTATAAGAGGTAGTATTGGTGTTGCATCAATAGTAAATAATGATGAGGGAAAATAGACTGAGATGGTTTAAATGTGTGATGAGGAGAAAATAAACTGAAGCAGAAAGAGCAGTTATGAAAATTAGCGTTGACGGAAAAATATGTAGAGAAAGACCAAATAAGAGATGTATGGAAACCATTAAAAAGATATGAGGGTTGTTAATGTGTGTGTTGAGGATGTGAATGATTGTGATAAGTGGAGGGATAGGATGAGGGTGGCCGACTCCAAATAGTTGGAAGAAAGGCGAAGAAGAAGAAAAAGAGTAAGTGCTTGGTACATAACTATTACCTATACTTAAATTTGGTCGTATAAAACTTTAATATATTGTGTATATATTTTAGAAAAACATATTAAATATTGTAGAACAGCATATTTTTAATGCAGACTAAGATCTCGGTTTAAATTGTGTTGACAGATTAAACAATTGTAAATACCGGAGGAAAGCAAAAAAACATAAAATGTATAATACGCTTGTTGTTTATCATAATTGGAGTACTGCTTATAACATAAACCTTTTAACGAGAATTCTTTCGATTTGTACAACATTTTTGTTGTATCTATATAAGTGTGTTTTTGGTTAGTGAAATGGTCATCACATAATCGAGAACTGTGTTTAAAAAGAGTAAAAATGTGTTTTCGAGATTTATGCGATATCTAATACATACTGCCTGCAGCTAGTCGTACACAGAATGCAGTATTTAAGTGTTGTTGTACGGTTATTATAGTTTTTATACTTTGTTTTTTGCGTTTTTTTTTTTCTGAACATTTATTTTAGTTAGATTATTTTTTTGAAAACTATCAATTGGAATTCGGTGCAGTATAATAAATATAATTCTTCACGGATCGCACAGTTCACCGCAGTAAACGAGCATTGGATGTAAAGTAGATACATAATAGCATAATGGTTATTAATGGTTCGTGCATATATAGTTCTTACTTATATTATTATGTGTACAGGTTGTTCACCACTGGTGATTTTTTTTTTTCTGTCCCGGTGGCAATCTGCCAGAATAATATTGCTGCGTTATACATAATAAACATTATGTTAATAGGCTTGGGAGTCGGGCGATTACTCTGACACAAGGGATCTCTGGCATTAATATACTGATTTTATAAATCATTGGTCCTCAAAATATGTGTGTACAATGTACATGGATAGGATGAGGTACACGGTGTACACCAGGGGTGTCCAACCTTTTGTGAAGACTGGGCCACATCATATAGGTAGAAATTGTTGTGGGCCACATACTTTTTTGATGTGAAATTTGATTTTTAAAAATTGAATAACGACAATATATTAAGCAATAACGTATGGATTGTACACACTTCTAACTGCAAAACTTCTAACTAGTGACTAAAAATTCAAAATGCAAAATTTTAATTTTTAAACTAAAAAATAAAAATAAATATTTTTAAATATTTTTTAGGGTCGTCGTAAGTTTAGTATTAACTATACGTGTACACTGAACCAAACCATTTAAGCAAAAAAAAAGATTGGATATCTCCTTTAAATCTTTTACGGTCATGTTCATAGTTCATAATATAATATATAGTTTGTTGATCAGTTTTATACTTCCTATATACATTTAATACTACGTTATCGACTGGTTGTATACATTATATTATGAAATTATTATTATATCATCAAATTTTGATAATTTATACGTATGGACGTATATTATGTAACATTTACAAAAATTAATTCATATTAAAATATTATGTTATTCACAATTTTTTCTGCAGTCAGTAAATAAACAAATATAGTTAACACTCGTTTCAGGGATAGGTTACTGGTTACTAGGTTACAGTTGTTGTGATGAAAAGGAGTAAAAATTTATGGAAAACTTCAAATTTCTAACTTTCTATAGATAGGTGCAACTATACAGCTTATTTTTAAAATGGCTATAGGTGCCAATACGAACTCGGGTAGAGTATTTATATATTTTGTTTTTTGTTTTTCTGACAACAACTTTTTGGGTAGAAATAATGCATAGACGATTTTTAAAGTCAGTACCTCTAATGATAGGTATATGGACTCCAGTGATACTTTGGTTGAAGTTTTTTTTCTTCTAATTTTGCCTACTTATTGAGATAAACTTTAAAAGTAAAAAAAAAAAAAAAAAAATTGGGAATTTTGGAGAATTGTTTGGTGAAAAGTTAGAAATTTTAAAATTTGTGATAAAGTTTTTGTATAGAAGGAATGCTCCGATTTTCAAAGTCAGTAACTCTTCTAAAAGGTTTATGAACTTCAGTGGTACTCCGGTTGACGCTTTTTTTGAGTTTTATCTCAAAAACAAAAAAAAATCAAGGATTTTACGGCAAAAAATTTGAAATCTTCTGATTTGTAATGACGTTTTCGGGTATAAGGAGTGCTTCAATCGTTACGTTGTATACTTTATAAAAGTTAGGATTTTGGCTTTAACTTTTATTTTATTTGAAAAATGTTTTCATATTTTGATTATTTTCTCAATTATGTGCCAAACATGGCAAAATCGCCAAATCAGGCGTCAGAACTTATTAAGCTCCCATATCGTTTTCAAACCGTTATAATTTTTTTTTACGTATGTAAAGGAGTAATTCTTTTTTATTTTCATCTAGGACTTAGATTAGATAGCTCGCTCAGTTTTGTTTTTTCAAATGCAATGATTTATTATCGTTGCTTTTAGATATTATAAATAATACGGACAAACCGCAACTTTGAAACCAATGATCCACCCAAAGCGTAGTCGCTACTGCACCTTTACGACTTTACTCCATGATACCGTTTATTTTTAATTTGCATAGTTCCATAATATGAACCGTTTATAGCAGATACATTTTTTTCTTTTGACTTATTTTTTGTATTGTATGTTATTGCTGCAGACGAGACAGTGCAGCTTATACCTATTATTTTTCTTAATTTCTTAATAACAGACAGCCAATAGGTGTTTAACCGACGTTTTAATTTACGCGAGTGACTAATGGTTTATAATGTCGTATAAAAAGTGAAAATACATATTAATCTCTATAGCCTCAAGGCACAAGATGTCACGACCACGAATGTAAGGTCATATAATATAATATGCGTGGTATGCTATAACTAGTTTTAAACACGCTTTTATACATAATCCTCTTTCGTGAACAGCTATTATAACGGTTTTTTTTATATTTTTTATTAAAACGTATTGTTTTGCGATACTGCATAATAATATATAATTATTGCATAGACTCATGACAAAGTTTCTATCATGCGTTTACTCCGCTGTAGGTACCTACGTCATTCTAAATAATAAACGTGGAAAGTAAAAGCTATACAGATACGGTCGAGGATGATGTATAAAAAACGTACAAATTTAAATATTCGTCAATCTGGATACTAGAATATTATATTTTCATTAAATGTGGTCGATCTGTTTTATGTGCTCCGAATGACTTGTTCGTGGACAGGGGCGCCCATGGGTATACTATGGTGAAAATCGCTACCAAACGGCTAATTCATAAAGTCATTCAGTATAATGATACTTTTACTTGTATGCTTCTATAAAACAAAGTGATTGTATAGTGATTGTTTGCAGTGTGGATTGTTTTCTCTATACGATCACTACTCCGTTAATTACAATGTATAGCTATAATTCTTAATTAAAATTGCTTCTGGTTTATGATCAATGACATTTTCATTACTCAGCAAGATATATTAGCAATACTACTATATTGATTAGATTCTACTAATAGGATGTTGCCGGTACAGCAATGTTGCATTTGATTGATTATATAATTTTTAGATTCTGAGCGCAGCAAAGAATGCATTGCTTTTACAATGACGGCCAGAGGGTTCGTCCGATCGAAAAATGTCAGAACATTAAAAAGTTTGGAAAGTGAAAAGTTTAGATTGTATCTAACTTGAAACTTTTTTCGAAATTTCTTCGCCAGAGAGGCGAGTATTGGTCCGATGGGTCTAACAAATATTACAATATAGTAAAAGCAGTCTTACATAAAAAAGAGAAAAAAAGAAAAAAGGAAGGAAAGAAGGAAAGAAAGAGAGTAAATTTGAGGTCGGGTGTGAATATAATAGTTGTTTGGCGTAGCGATTACCTAAACAAGTCGTATTTCAGGTAGTGTAATATATGGCTGATATTTGTTGAATTTTTTTTTATTCAGTTGTGTATGATTTTTGTTTCACCCGCGGGATCAGCTAATCAGCGAACGTTATCTAACATAGCTTGCGTAAAAAGTTTGAGAGGGTGCTAAAGTAAATTTTATTTTTTAACGATAAGACTGGAACATGATATTCCACAAATTTTTTTGGGAGCTATTTATGGTTTTTTTTTTTTTTTTTTTTTTTTTTTGGGAGGGCTTAGCAATAAAACTATATGCATGTACGTAATCTTTTTTATCATAAGAGTGTTTATTTTACATTTCAATAGGTATCTCGCAGGTACTTCAAAATATTATCTTATTTCCAGTCGTTCGGCCGCGCGGTAAGAAGATGCTCGAGAATAGTTCCGAGACCGGTTTTGATTTTATAGGTGCTGTGTCGTGCAGGTCAGCTGCGTGTACACGCGAGAAACGTCGTGCTGTGTCGCAGCTCTTAAGAATTGAAAGTTTTACGTATTAAAGGTACACTCGATACTCGACAACGCGTATAATTTTACTTTCGTAAATTGAAAGTATAATATACAACATATTCTCAGCCTTAGTTCAAAACAAACATCGTACCGTGTTCGACGTTTTATGTAAGCTCACATTGTACATATGCATCCACGGAAAACGCATCTAACAACTGTTATAACATTAATATACTAGTTTTTTTAAACTAAACCTATATATAAAGAGATTACCTTTGAATTTTAATTTTTAACCGACTAAAAGATACGCAAAATATTGACTTTTGACTGACCGGTATAATATATACCTAAATCTATCCCAGGTGTTTATATTATGTTTGTTCGTAAAAAAAAAAAAAAAAATATGTACTCCGTTTCATGAGAGAATAATTCCAAAAAAGAATCTCGCCAAACTTTTTCGACTTACCCTTTGAAAGAAAAGGAATCAATTTGTTTCGCATCAGAAAAGTTTAGCTTTGGATGATATTGTCTATAACGTTGAAGACGCTTGGTGAAGGAAGTTGAAGTCTGGCGTTGCCAAAGCCGTGAGTTGAGATGCATAAAAACTGAATATTCTTTCGTGGAATGGAGTATAGATTAAAATAACGCAAATGGTTTAACTTAGTAAAGTCAAGTTTAGGTGTTTCGGTGTATTAAAATATCATATTTTTTACTGAAGATAATCCAAATACATTAAAATGTATTGGTGTACCTCTATATTATACGTATATCTATAAATAATTCGTTATTAAAAAAACGCCTTAGTATGCAGTGACTGTCTAATGATGTCTAGTGTAAATAATATTTATATCCGTTGAAAAAAACGGGCACTTTTATTAGCTGATGGATTCAAATTATGAATACTCGCTTAATTCGATTCAGATTTCAGTGCACACACAATTGTATTGTGCTTTTACTGTAGCAGGAAACTCGTCATTATAAACTGTACAGTTATAGTTTGTATTTTTCAATGTGTGGAATCCATTATGGTTTTCTGCGTCCATTCAAATTCTATAGATAATGTATTAATTTATATTTTGTAAAACGCTTATCTCTCTGGTATAAAACATATAATAATTACTGTGTTTTATTATACATATAGGAAGTAAAACTACATTCTTTAGGCCATGACCCTCTGTTGGTAATTGTTATTATTTCTCACTGTTAGCCAAAATATTAAATACACATAGTTAAATAATAATAAAACAGTCGAATCAATTAACATCAAAACAATACAGTATAGTTAATCATATTATAGAGCTGTAGCCGCAACTTTAACTGACTATTTCACCGGTACCTACAGGCTGGACTTATGGAATACTGTAGCAGAGGTTTCCAAACAATATTATTCACTGAACTGTGCAGAGACCATTTATTTTTAGGAATATTTTTAATCAACTCGCTGTTTTAGTAACGAAGAAGTTTTTGGTTTCCTGTAATTTATCGATATAGTTAAAAATATACTAAATATAGGCTTTATTATTTTTTTCGTCTCTTTCTGATTTAAATGATAAATCAAAATTATAACAAAACTCGGATGTATATTCTAATGTGATTTGACGTTAAGTTATAACTATTGAACACATCAACACTATATTATTTATTCGTGTATTATATTATTTATAAGCTCGCAGCTTTTATTAATTTCCACTAAAATGTCAAGAGTTATCGTGTTTTACACATTCTTCAACAAACTTCCATTGTTACCAACTAACAAAAATTTATTTTTGTATTACTACAATAAATAAATTTTTCCATCGCATTACACTTACACAACGCAAACAACTACTGTTTAACAATGTTTTAGTATTAATAGTATTATATTTATTACATAACGTTTAAAATATTAATTAATATTGTATGGTTATTGTATAATATGTTATACATAATATAGTTTCGGCTTGTTTAAATAAACATTTAGAGAATAAACTAAATATATAACATAAATAAAATTAATCGATTAGTTGACAACACAAATCACAATTAGGTACATAGATAAATAAAAAAAAAAATCATAAATAATTAATGAACGAATAATACAAGACAAAGAACAGGGTAACTAAATATTTTAATCATCGAGTATAATTTAAACAAAATAATAATTTATAGTAGGTCCATGCATGTTTTATATCATCGAACGCTTCCATAATAATAAAAAAAAATATTTAAATTAAACTGAAGGATAAATTTTCTGAAAATCTATTTTAATAAAATAAAATGTATTAATTTTTCACTTGAAAAGAAATTTAAGAAAGTTTTTTAACCGTTATTGACTCATCCTGTTTTCATATTATATTTCCCTACACATAGATCCAATTCAAAACCAAAAAATCATGGCGAAATGGCCTGTGGACTCTCTTCTTCAAATTTAAAGTTTTTCCTAAAATACAAAATAAAATATTAAATTAAAATATTAATGTGGCCAAAAAATTTTTTTTATAAAATGGGTATATCTGAACTACAATGGATTATATAAGGCAGTTATAATTCATATTTGTCATGTATAAAAATAAATAAAAATTACCTAGGATTCATCATTTTAATTTTGTCAATTTACAGTAAATTTTATGAATATTTTTGAATAAAGTTTATTAATTTGGAGTTTGCGCGTTTTATTTTTAATTGTTAATTGTTTTTATCGGTACCAAAACAAACAGAATTATAATAAAATTGTTTTGACAATTTTTGTTTAGTAAGCGTTTTAATAAAAAAAAAACGTGCGTTGAAAACAATTCTAACCGTAAGAAGTCGTAAACGTGTCAAAAACGTTTTAAATACTTTTAATCTTTATTCCTTAAATGCTTAAAAATTAATTTTAAACCATTTACATAGTTGTTTATTGTGCGAATAAAAAAAAAAAAAAAACACACCTGACACCAACACAAACCAAAATTATTATTAGCAATTATATATTTAACAACGCCTTAGATTAAAAACAATAATAATTATTTAACATTTATATAAAATACATATTTTTTATAAAAATTATCATTCTTTCTTACCAACGAAAACGGTATTCATAACAGAATTTAACCGGACTTTTTGGTGTGCCTACAAAAAAACACGTCACAGAAATAATATATAAATTATATTGATTTAGCAAGAAACATTTTGTATGATTTTTTAGAATTCATAATGTTAAATATACATTTTACAAAAGTTATTAAAAATTTTGTCCTACAGAATATTGTTCGATTTTTTTTCTCGTTAACATTTTTCAATACTTTATGGAATTTTTTCAATACTTATAGTACACATACCCTTAAAAATTAAATTAAATTACACAAATAATTACTATATAATATAGATGCAAAACTACATTAGACCCCGCGTATAAACGACAAAATGACGCCAAAATATTTAATAACAGTTATCATTGGTTAAAAATATAATCAGTTAATTTCTATCTAAATAGTTTATATTGATAGAACATAATAAAAAAAAAAAATACAGATGAATTGACAACCCCTTCTTTTTTTAGATTCTGAGCGTCAGCGAGGAATGAATTGTTTTACTAATAATTTTTTTTTTCTAAGTCAACAATTTTTTGGGTAGAAGGAATTCTCAGATTTTTAATGTCAGTACCTCTTATGATAGGTATATGGACTCCGGTGGTACTTTGGTTGAAGAATTTTTTAAATTTTTTCTACTCGTTGAGTTAAACCCAAAAAAACAAAATAAAATTTGTAATTTTGGAGAATTTTACGGAGAAAAGTATAAAATTTTAAGATTTGTGATGATAGAAAAAATGCTACAATTTTCAAAGTCAGTATCTCTAATGAGAGGTCTATAAACTCTGATGGTATTTTGAGTAATCTCAAGTTTGAAAGTTCAAAATTGAAGAAGTTACAATAGAAAAACAGCTCAAAAACTAAGTGAAATTTAAGAAATAACATTAAAAATTACGGTTATTTTTTTATTGAGTGTTTTTTGAAATAATCGATTTTATTTTTTGGCTATTACTTCCAAAATTATTGATGGAACTTGCTGAAATTCTTACACAATATTGAAATAGGTAAAATACAGGTTTTATTCAAGTTTCAAGTTATTTTGAAAATTTTTGAGCTAAGTATACAACTTTAACATTTTCATACAATTTCAATTTTCTTTGTGGTTTTTGTTCAATAAAAATTTAATTTTTGACAAAAAGTTTTGAAACTTTAACATAAGGTTTGTAACATGTAAATATATATTCTACTAAAAGATTTCGAAAATCCATTGTCAAAAGTTTTTTTTTTAGTGGTTTTAAGTATACTTAAAACCATGTATGTTATAAGTACTTAATCTAAACAAATCTGTTATTTAAGATTTGAAATTAAATTAAGTTATGTAAAACAAAATTTGCTGTCTGATAACAAAAAATCCGTCTAGTAGATTCTGGTAGCGTACAAAAAAAGTATTGAAAAACGGTGTAATTTGGTTATAAACATGATATTACGCATTATTGTGCAATTAATACTAATATCGTATTAACCTCTCGAATAATGGTTCAAATGTTTTTTAATTTTCACACGTTATTTAAATTAATATTCTTTATTTGTGGATACGTTTATCGGAATTTTCAAACCATTATTATTATTGGTTTTTTACCAGGACGTTTACTTGATAATTGAGCTCGCTCAGAATCGTTTTTTCGAAGACAATGATTTATCATTGCTTTCAGATATTAAAATAGTACGTTTGAATGATATCTTCCAAATTAGTAATTCACCCAAAGCGTTGCCGCTACTCCGTCAAACTACCCACGTGACTTAGAGTGATGCCGGTTTTTGATATATGAAATATAATTAGTAATAGTAGATAGGTAACAGTGAACTTACCAAAATATTCAACGTTTGTTGCAACATGTTTCACATAACCAACTATAATTTCTATATTGGTTTAAATACATTATAATATAACTTAAATGATGATGACATACGCATATATACCGTAAAAAAACGTAAGTGAACAACAATATATTCTATAGTAAATTATACTGTTCAAAATAGCAGTGGGACGTACTCAGGATTTTCGTTTTGAGCGGCCAAGTTACAGAAAAGTATAAGCGAAAAATTACAGGGAGGTGATTTACGGCAGGCATTATTTTCACAATTATTTTATAGATAAATTCATAGAATTTTTTGTGGAATCTGAAATAGAGGGGGGCCAAAATAATAATGATTTCTAATTTTTTTTTTTTTTTATAACCAGACATACGAGTAGAGTTGATAGTAGTTAAAGACGTAAAAATATAATATACAACACGTCTCCAAAAAGATGGGGGGGCTAATAAGTCCCCTAAAAAATCCCTTGAATCCGCGTTTTGGGTAAAACTAACCTATATATAATTTCAAAATTTTGGAATTAGTTTATTTTCGTAGTATCTCGTAGTAAAGTCTTTCAGTTTAGAGGTTTGAAATTTAAGTACAATCTATAAAAAAAAAAAAGTATTTGTACTGTAATACTGAAAAAATGTATACCTGCGAAGTTACTTTTAGCATTGTGGAATACAGAATACACACCTGTAAATATATTGATATACTTATTGAATATGGAATATTATATTTCCCAAACCTGTTAAGGTGTTTACTGAGAGCTTAATACCTATCCTATATATTATCTAAACTTTAAAGTATACCTAATACCTATACTGGTATTGTTTTATAATTTAAATTAGACAAGATGTCCATATTATTAAAAAATTTTGTACTTAGTAAAAAAACTAAAACTTAAATATCTAGAGCTAGTTGTTAAAAAATAAATTTCAGTTTTATGATTAGCGTAATTGTTAATTGTTTCGTAAAATCGAACAAATCATATTTTATCAATTAAATGTTATGTACAAGATATCTATAATACACTATCATTTTGGAGTCGACTGTTCTATTACGAAAATGTGTTCTCAGACAATAGTTAACTCACGCAAAAAATGCATTGGTTTCGTCTAACAATATTAATTTTTAACCATTTCGTACGAGTGTATATATCTAAGTGGAATAAGTGACAAAATTAAAACTTCTTACGTACTTTCATATCGTTTAATGTCTACAGCTAAATTATTGGATTCAAATAATATTTTACAAATCATCAATAATTTTTCTTCAATAGGTATTACACGTATACAATACGATTATGTAGTGTAATCTTACTGCTATCCTTTTTATAAGTGTTTGGCAAAACTTGAAATATTTTACCCGATTTTGGTGGAGAGTTATATGTTTATAGTATAATATGTGCTACGTATATACGTGTGGGTATAATATGTTCTCTCACAGAGCCAATTTTCAACCTAAGGAGGGATCTATAAAGTATAAACTTGTTAGGATCCCGAGTGTGTTTTAGGTTTTTGTTAAAAAATAATTCTAATTGCCATAATTCAAGATATAATTTCTCAAAGAAAGTATTTACTGAAAATTAACACACGCAAAACCTAAATTAATAGCAGAATGGTTCAGTAAAAAAGTCAAGCTTCTTTAACTAGTTTCAATAAAAAGTAGTCGTCAAATTATGGCCAAATCTCATATTATCACTGCAAGTAAAGAAAAAACATTTGAGAATACCTTTGTTAAAGCTACCTTTTTTATTTTTTTTTATTTTTAGTTACTATCAAATAAACCATGAAATTTCTCACACCAAAAATGCGCCAAACGACTTGTGATTTCCTTACGTTTGTGATTACTTCTTCGGGATAAAATAAGTGCTCCGATCTTTACGTATATGGTTCCACAAAAAAGTTAGATGTTTGGTTAGAAATGTCATACTTAGTTTGAATTTTTGAGGTGTGAAAAACAACCCGAATGACTCACACATCGTTAGGATTGGTAAAACTAACGTAAAAACGTTATTGAAATAAATTCTTCGAAATTTTCATGCGTTGTTGAAATATAAGCTTAAAAGTTCCAAAACGATTCGAGCCAAATATATTACTTAATAATTTACAATTTGTTGAGTATTTAAATTACTGTAGTGCTCATGCATAACCGAAATTTCGTTAGTTCCTTACAGTTTTAATATAAACATCCAATTACATAAAACTTCCAAAACAGAGACACACCACACACTCCAAAGCGTAGTTACTATTCCAACGATCTTGCCGCCCAAACTAGTATTTACTTCATTTTTAGTATTCGAATTAACTAAGAAGAAAATATACTAGTATATATTATAACATATTATTATAGTACATTTGATCATACGAATAAAAAAAAATAAGAGATTGTTTTGAATTTTATTTGTTTTTACTTTTTTTTCTCCGTAGACGGGTTTTAGTTTTTTTTTTAAACATATTACTATACTGGGTTAAAAAAATTTTACATTCAATTTGTGGTTCAGCAGTTTTGTATTTGTATGTTTTGAAACGATTAAAAGCCAAGTTTTGATATACAGGGTGGGGCGTGGTTACTTCCTTACCTGAAACTCTCGCAACTTAGCGGCTATTAATAGTAGAGCGTTGGTTTATGGCTTGTTCGAAAGCACGTTATCTAAGGTTTTTGTTATGACTAGTTTAGTGTCAACAATGCAGTGGACAAAGCAAGAGCGCGCGTTCGCCGTGGAGGCCTACTTTTCTTTCAGCCGTTCGATCATCGCAACTCAGCGTGCTTTCAGAAACCATTTCAATATCGCAACTCATGATCAAACTCAACATCCCACTAACCCGAGAGAACTTCATGAGCAGCCTCTGCATACAGAACGTGTGACTGTTTGGTGTGCAATATCCAGAATCGGCATTATTGGCCCGTGGTTCTTTGAAGAGAACAAAAGAGCAGTTACGGTTAATTCTGAACGTTATGTCAGCATGATTGTGGATTTTTTTTTGCCCAAACTTGAAGAAATGAATGTTGGGGAAGTGTGGTTTCAACAGGATGGCGCCACAGCTCACACGGCAAGAAGGTCAATGAATATTTTGCGTGAACACTTCCCCGAACGGCTCATCTCTCTTAGAGACGATCTTCAGTGGCCAGCACGATCGCCAGATTTAGCCCCATGTGATTTTTTCCTGTGGGGCTACCTTAAATCGTCGGTATACACTGGTCATCCAAAGACCCTTCGTCATCTCAAAAACAATATTCGTGCTGCTATCGCTGACATAAGCACAGATATGCTGGAAAAAGTAGACAACAATTTCAAACTCCGACTATCTCAATGCATTGATGAGAACGGTGGCCACCTTCGAGATGTCGTTTTTAAAACCAAATAAAATAAAACTTTAAATGTACTTCTATACACAGAAAAAATAATTAAATCAATATTGCCAATACTTTTCGTGTTATGATTTTTTTAAATAAGGAAGTAACCACGCCCCACCCTGTACTAGTATTTCGATTTTGGGGGAGGGGGAGAGAATTTAGTGGCTTAGCTCCCCATATAGGAATTATTATACATTTTCTAGTTGTACGGTTCCTCTTCTACCTTATATTATTAGTTACATATCGTTACTATAGGTATACAAATTTACTAGTTTATATGTATAAAGTTATACGCGGTAGTATAGATATAACGCACGTAGATTGAACTACTTACATTGAAAGTGGTACACATTTTTTATAATTAATTGAATTGATATGCCTGCAATCAAATTAATTTGGTTTTTGTCAAAATTTGCTGTTTTTTTGCATATTATTAACTATCATAGTTTATGACTATGAATGATTTATTAAATAATACCCATTTTTCCAATAGCTAAATCTATTAAAACGCAGAAGATTGTTGTACATCGACAAAAAGTCGGATTTTGAAAAAAGTTGTTAATTTTTAGATACGTTTTTTAGGAATGGATTGAACAATTTTTTATCCGAATTTATTTATATAACAATATGGCATAGTAATTGAATACCTATTAAAAAAAACGGTTTTTTTCAACACTTCTTTCTTTCAAATATTATGAAAAATTCTTCTGATCAATTTCAAGTAGGTAGAAATTTCAACCGATTTCAACCTTTTTAGATTTGTAATAATCTATTATCACAATTTTAGGTCGCTTCCTAGAAATCTTAGACTTTTTGAATCTAGGTACCTACCTACTCATCAAATGTTTATAATGTATAATTGTTACTTAATATGACGTTACCTGGTAGGAAAAACTTGTTAAGTGTAGCTGCAATAAAAAAATTAAAGCTTTTGTCTAATGTTCTTAACAACAATTTTAAATAATTTAATTTAAATAGAAATTTTATATAATAACACAGTTTGTAAAAATTTGAATTTTGTAAATAATAAAAAATGCTCTTGGTAGTTTTCATTCTTAAACAAGTATAGATAGGTTATAACTATATGTATAAGTTTTTCTAAACAATTTGTAAACAACACTTACTTATGCACCCTGGAAAAAAATATTCATTTTAATAGTAATCAATTTGAAATGTATTAAAAGAAATGCATTTTTATGGCGTTTTAAATCATGTACCAGTTAATGTTTAAGGGTGTATGCCTCTTTGACCTTTATCGTTCTAAGCATTTCTGTATCCAAAAACAATTTTTATAACATACTGCAATAATGTAGGAAAATTCAAAAAAATTTGAAACAATTTTGGAGGTGTAATAGCCAAAAACAAAAAACAAAAAAAAAAATAAAAATATATATAGAAAAATATCCGTAAATCAAAATAATACTAACCAATTTTTCGTATTTGTTCAATCACGTATATGGGAAAATAGGCGATTGTTAAACTTCAAGTACCATGTATACTAGAGTTTTAAGACTCTATAAATTGAAAATTAAAAGTTTTATGAATACCTCATGAACTTGTTGTGAATTGTTTCCGATTTTGTTTGTATGTGGTAGTATTAGTATTTTATCGATGATCACATTTAGTTGTTTTAAAGCATTTTTGGAAATTTTGAGTTTTTTGTTTTTGAATCATAGGTAGCTATTTAAAAATAATCAAAATGCAAAAAGAGCTTTAACCGAAGTACTATCTAGGGTAAAAACACCCGTATTTTGAGTTATTTTATGTATATAAATCAGGCTATCGAAGCAATTCTATAATACCCATAAAAATGATGAGTGATGATCGAAAAAAACCACCATTGTAAAATCAATAAATATATAGGAATATTTATTAAATCCTATACTTATCCTATACTATTTGATCCTAAAAAGATTCATTGAGTAAATTTTTGTTCTTTATAATGAATTATTATTTCAAACAAACACGATCAAGTTAGTTTTAATTTACATTCTACTGTACTATATTATGTTATTAATTATTGATACATACTATCATATAAAAGTTTCATAAGCAATGGCAAAGGTTTCGGTATAGGAGTTGGTGCAGGACTTCTTTTTCTTTTTTGGGAACTTGATGCCTCTGACTGCATTTTTGCTGCTGCCTCTAATTGATATGGTAATAAAAAGCATAATTTATTATAATAGTTTAGAATGAAATATGGTTTTCGTTCCTGGTGATTTACACTATTGTAGTAATGGATAGTAAATGACAAATTATTAATCACTAACATTAAATTTTAAAACAAATGCAAAATATTGTTAAACTAAAGAAAACGGAAAACCATACCATAAGTTTTACGTCGATACTTATAATAATTGTACTTATGTTTAATAATTTATAGTATTAACACGTGGAGTTTACTTATATAAGAAAAAAACCATCCGGCCCATTACAAAATTAATAGGTCTATTTTAATAAAACCTAGTGAAAATCATGAGACTTTTTTTCCTAAACCGAACATTGTATTCAAAAAGTTCATATTATGAAAATCAAAAAATTACTAGTTCAATGATTGGAATAGTAGATTATTAGGGTGAACCTATAGGTAATGTTTTTGGAAAAGGATCATTGTTGATAGGTATAGTTTTAAATAAAAAAAAAAGAAAAAATTACAATTTTTCAAAAAACAAACCTATTACTCAAACCATTTACTAAAAAATTACCATTTACTTTGATGGTATTACCTTACCATTTACTCAAAAGAAAGTATCACTGCAATGTTGAGAATAAATATACTATACGATTGAAAATCAGTATACAAACTAAATTGTAATTTTATTACTGCAAACATATTTTTGTGGATAAATTCTGAGAAATAAGTTTTTTACAAATCTTTTCTATTTTAATCCAAATCGAATTCAGTAGTGAAAGGGTTTGCAAAAGTGCAGTATTAAAATACCTTGGTCGCTGTAGAGAGCAGTTAACTGCACTTTGTCAAAAAGTATTATAACTTGTCTTGTGGCTGTAGAAAAACTAAAAAACTTCCTAGGGCCTTTTTAAACACAAGATACGAAATTATTTAGAGGATTAGTGCAGTATGTTTTCTCACATTATAGAACTTGGTGTTTTAACTGTTCGTAAGTTTTAAATTTCTAATAATATTGCTTCATTAATTTGAAAACACAGTAGATATCTCAATAGTATTGAAATTATTATAATATTCCTTTTATTTATTACATACTTTCATGTTTAAGATAGTCGTAAAGACTTAGACAGTACTCTTCTGGATATTTCACTGAACCTATATATTATTGTACGTTAAAAAATGTTTTAGTGAAACCAAACATTTCGTTGACACCGATTAAACTCGACAATAATCGCATGCCAAAAAAAAAAAACGACATATAACAAGATAATTTTAGATATTTTGTATTTAATTTTAATTTTTATAGGAGTTACATCTGAGCTCAGAATTTAAAAACCAATTTAAATTCATTCCATACAATTTTAAATTAAATAAAAATTTGCAGAACATAGTTATAATGGCACTTAATTTGTCTTTTCTTTATAATATTTTTTTAACATAATATCGTTAGTACCATTTAGAATAAAAATTACTAAATGTACGTAATATTCGTACGCAGCTCCTGCAAAACACAAAAAAAAAAAAAAAAAAAAAAAACAGTAGGTAATTAAAAAATAAACCAGCTATTCCTCTTAAATCTTTATATTTTGTTGAAAATAATTTCTTGATATTATTTTGTTTAAGAGCAACAATGGTTATTATTTATTGTCAAGAGTGTATGACATTGTATGCCACCAGTATATTCTTCCACATTAACGTTATTAAATTTTTGTAAGTAAACTGTAAACATGTGTACAATATTCCAGTAGACTTAAATTAAAATGTTGTGAAAACAACTACTTAAAATGGTTGTTCTTTTTAAATTTATATAGTTAAAATTAAAATTTGAACTATGTTTTATTTAGATTGGAGATCAATTACATTTATTCAAGTACCTTTATTATATAGTTTTATCCTGGGTCGCATTGAATGTTTATTGAATAGTTTAACAGGTGATGGATTTTTAATACCCAATTCGCGGCCTATGTATGATTGGTTTTAAAGTATTAAATTTCTTAAATATTTATGAGACCCCGCATTAAAATTGTATATTGTATAGTGGGATTGCTTTTGGAATTGATCGTCCACGACAAAATCATATTTAGGTATCTATCTACTAAACATATGAATAATTAATAAAAAAAGTATTTGTTTTAAATTCTTTCAAAAACAATTTCTTTATATTAGATCAGAACATGAACACTTGGTCGAACTTCGTGTTAAAAATGGCTAGTTAAAAAAAACCAATAAGTTATGATAGGAGGAAAAGAGGAGTTCGGGTGTCTATACTATTTTTCACCCCAAACACGCTTTGCTTGAAAAGTCCTTCTGCCTCTTAAAATTAAAATGTTTGAATAATTTTTGTTTTAATCAAGAGTAAAAACTAAAAACATTTCACGTATAAGTTGATATTTTTTTACTCTTTGATTAAAAATATCTGTTTTAAGGTAAATTTCACACACACACACACACATAAATACCCCCGGTAAAAATATACTAGGTCATATTTACCCCCCGGTAAAAAAATACTAGGTTATTTTTACCCCCCCCGGTAACATTTACCTACAGGGGGGTAAAAATATTCTAGGTTATTTTTACCCTCCCGGTAGAATTATCCTACTAGGGGGGGGGTAAAAAACCTAGTATATTTTTACCCCCCTGTAGAACAATTAT
The DNA here is from genome assembly GCA_017140985.1 of Hormaphis cornu. Taxonomy (NCBI): domain Eukaryota; kingdom Metazoa; phylum Arthropoda; class Insecta; order Hemiptera; family Hormaphididae; genus Hormaphis; species Hormaphis cornu. The sequence continues at coordinate 10,269,649 of CM029363.1, read as the reverse complement.
ACCGGGGGGGGGGGGGGGTAAAAATAACCTAGGATATTTTTACCCGCTGGTGATGTTAAAATATCCTAGGATGATTTTACCGGGGGTAAATATTTTAGGAGGTAATAAAATCCTGGGACACCGGCACCGGGCCTCTTGAGCACTATAAAGATCATGAATAAATGTCAAGTAAATTCAATTAAAGTAGACTTCTATTATTTTCACAATTTATTTACTGTGGCAAGCATAAAGTAATGTCTTTACTAATATTTTTAATTTGTATTTAAGTCCTAATACCCAGTAGTTATTGTGTTCATTTAATTCGGTATCGTATATATTAAGTAAATAAATATATTTAAACAAAAAAAGTGGACTTAATTTAATTTACTCAGTGTCTTAGCATGTATTCGTGAAATCATATCGTGTGATTATCTGTGCTTGAAAATGTAATACATTTTTTTTTTTACTCACCTGTATTTTTTACACAAAATTCGATTGTCAAGTGTTTATTTTTTGCGATTTACCAACATTTTTGGTATAGGTACCTAATTAGTTTTTCTTTTTCAATCAATTTTGTCTCTCAAGGATAAGATATGAGATAGGGTCATTTTTTACTGATATACATTTGCAAAACTTTTTACTTGATTTTTTTATTCGAATAACTTGTGGCAAGACCATGATAAACTATAGGTTTTCCCAACAATTACCATCCAACCTTCAAATTGGAATTTTTCGTAGCTGCAGTCTCATTTGCAGAAATCGTTGTTTTTATATACCTATCACAAACTACAAAGACCACATTCCCAAGAGTTTTTCGTAACGTCTGAGACAGACAAATAAAAAAACGTCAAAATGATCAAAAAACCAAAGACAAAGCTTTACGCGCACATATACTGTATACAGTATACACATATACTATATCGTAGATAATTAAAAAAATACTTACGGTGTTTATGCCACGTCTCATCGTCTCCTGTAACATTATAAATAGGACGTTTAAGCGTATCAAACGATCTTTTATAGTGTCGCTGTCACAGATAATTAAATAAATGGATAGGCCATTGAGCCATTCCTTTTAATTCTCTAGAGAGAAGCGATTGTTAGAATGGTTTTTATTTTGGGGGTCATTTTATCGTATGCGGCTTAGAAAGACGCCGTGAAATTTTAAATTAAAATTTTTCTTGTATACTATGATAAGACCTGTGGTCTATCAAAATATATTTTTTATCTATATGATTACTCTTGTTGTTATAAACATCATTGCAGGGTAAATAGTAATGAACTAAATTATTTAGCCATAGTTGTGGTGGTCTATGTGGTGTTTTATAACCCATCCTTGGTACACGAGCCAACCGAATTTAATAACCAGTGGACCGCTTTTGCTCGGCAAAATAAGGGAAAATAGGAAAAAAAATTCCCAAAAAACTGTTTTGTAAATCACCAACTCGTAAACAAAATACAATGTTAGTATTATGAATATCATAAATTTTTATTTTCAACCTATATAGAAACAAAATTATATGTAAAGCTCTGCACACACAATTTATTCTTAGTCAATAATTATAACTATTTCATTTGTAAATATAGTGAAAAAATTCATTCCATGCAAATTCTAATACATACTAACAATAATAAAAAATATTAATGTAAAAAAAAAATTTAAGTATGTGACGGAGATGGGAAAGGACGTGTACAAGTATGAAAAAAGTGGCATCTACGTGTAAACATAATACATGTATTATCTTTGCTGAATACAATATGGTATATATGCTCATAAAAAGAAAATTATTTTAACTAAGGTAAGTATATAGTATATACTTATAGGTAAGAAATAAATTTACAACTAAGGATAATTAATTATTTATAGTTTTTAAAAAATTAGCCTATTTTTATAAAAAAAAATTCATACGAATAAACAGAGCTGTTTTCCAACTCGTACACGCAAACCTACTCCTCTTCACCCGTTTACCTTTTCGTTTTTAGTGTTTGTTGTTCGTGTCAAAACACAATTTAAAACATAATATTATAACCTCAAAAACTACACAATTGTTCCTCTAAAAAGACTATATACCGATATAGCCAATACAATTTTTTATTACCAATGACTAGTGCTTGATTTTTGGGGGTGTGTGGGGAGGACCCTTCTTTTTAAAAAAAAAATATTTCTACCCTTCTTATTTGGTACCCTTAACGGGCCTTAAACACCCTCAAAATCATTTAAAGGCATAACGTTTTCTAGTTTCTAACAACTCTAGTATAATGTGTATTTATTATGTGTATAAAATTGGAGCCAAATTGACAATGGAATTCTCTAATATTATTGAACGATCAAAAGTTATTACATTTTTGTTTTTTTTTTTCATTTGGTATAGGTAATAGAATATTATTATGTACCTACTATATATTAACAATATAACAAGTATATTGTAGTCAGCTTCAAATAAAATTTTTTATCAAGTTAATGTCATGTATCTAATATTATATTTAATATACGCTATTGATTTATACACATGAACATGCATTTCGTTTTTATTATAATAGCTTATAGTCATATATAATATGTATACTTATATATTATATTTTACTCACGTAAATTAAGGATTGCGTATTCCAGACAATATCTACCATCCAGTAAATGATCACCTATAATATAACAAAATAGTGGATGTAAACAAATTATTCAATTTCACATCGTAATAATAAAACACAGTATATTAACTTTGATAATCCGTATTTGTTTGTACATAAATAAATGTACGTTGAATACCTATTATAATTTACACGAATAATATTGACGTGCTATGTAGGTATGGACAGCCTACACTTAAAAAAAAAAAAAAATCATACTTACTGGCTTCGAACTTTTCGACTATTTGCTCTTTAAGACGACAAAATTAACAATCATTACAACTACCAATTATAATAACTCTCATTTTTACAATTAAAATTAATAATGAAAGTTAAGCTTTCATTTCGTAAAATAAATCGATAGGTGTAAATGTGTTATAATTCTAAACCAGAAAGTAGCAAATTGCATACGTCATATATTTTCTACTTGTGAAATAAAATTCCTAGTATTATCATATTTAATATGATATGTGTTAACGGTTAGTTAAACAATTAATAATTATAATTTAACTATTATAAGACGAAAAACGCTGTTTCACTTGTTAACTATTATTTGTTATAGCTCTATGTAGGCGTGTATAGTATTATATACCTATGTACAGTTTTTGTTTTTGGAAATAATAATTGTATTTGTTACGCCGAACTCTTGAACGAATAATAATCGATGGTTTGTTAAAAAATATGAAAGAAAACAACAAGTCTGGTTTTGCTTTGTTTTTAGTAACCGCTGCACGCTTTAAATATTTCCTTTTAGTGATATATTATGGTTAATTCAATTTAAAATCGAAATAGATTTATAAAGTGCATACAATTAAAAAAAAATAACTCACGTCGACATGTTCGTTCCTCTGTAAAATAAAAATTGTACAAAACATGAAAAGGAGTGTTTGTAAGTTAGAAATTGGAAGTATCCGCGATTACAATGGTTGCAAAATTTAGTGTTATAGGTATTATATGTTATTATTATTTTAAATGTCCGATTTAGGATTGAAATTTTCGTGACAAATTTTGAATTTTATACAAAAATTATAATCTTAATTAATTAACAATTAAAACATATTTTGTCAATATATTAATTATATAAAAATGCAAAAAAAGCTGTAGCGTAACTATACCGTCTGAATATGCTGGTGGAATAATTACTCTTTGGGCTATTTTCTTCTTTTTTGAAGGTTTTGTTCCAATAATGTTAGATGCCAAAGAAATCATTAAAAAAACTTGTAATAATGAGAGCATATTTTCTAGATTTCTGAAGTATACTTATAAGAGAATACGAAGTATCAAATATAAATATTAAAATACAATAACCACAATATCCCGTCTAATGACTTTTTAACCTGTTGACAAAAACCTGATTTGGGGCCCTTCTTTTTTACAAATTTTCTTTAGCGCACCCCTCCTATATTTTGGTACGATTGATGGTCTAGTATTGTCACAATGATAAAAATTTCATTTTATTTAATCGCGTCCCCCTACTATTTTTTTATCATTCAACTCAAGCGCTGACTATAAAAAAACACATGGAGGTGTTAAAAAATACGTGTTAAAAAGTATCGAAATAACACGTAAGTAGATTCTCCACGAATCAAAACCTTAAATTAAAAGTTTTTTTTTGAAATTGGCATGTGTTAAAAAACATAATTAAGGCGAAAGTGTAATTATTTTGTTTTGCGAATATCGCCGACTGCTGCCCATTTGTAGCTCGTTTATAATAGTTTAAACCACGATTGAACATTTGAACATAATAATAATATAATATTTTATATCTTTCTATAATTGTGATTGAAATTGTATTTGAATTCAAAATAAATATAGTTTTAGTTTTCTGAGCTGCAGGTTTTATTACAATAATACTGGATCACGTAGAAATATTTTAACGTTGATGTTTTGCAAAAAACTTTAACTTCAGGTGGTTGTGTCACGCTGGGCTCTATATTACTTTATATGTACATATCATTTGTGTTTGTTTCTAAAAATGGTTGTTTTATCCATTCCACCAACGGATTTGACCATTTCAAAAGCTTATAGACCTAAAATTTAGTTAGAGAAAATAATATGTCGATGATAATATTGTATTTATTTTTTTATTTTTTACAGGAATGCCCCCTAAATGGGTGGCATTGCCATTATGTTTGGCTCTGTTTACAATATATGTACAAGCCGAGGTGTATACAGCCCTCTCCGAGCTCGAGGAGCTGTTAGAGACTGAAAATGTTCTTTTGCGAACACTACATCAATATATTTCTGATCAAGAAAACAGAATAGCAGCATTAAAAAAGTAACGATACTGTCGTGTTGCGATTCGCAGCAGCCTAAGTTAAGCTTAAGGGCCTCTGTCTCTCTATTTTTTAGACCTAAAACACGTCTTTGGCGAGTTCCATCAGTCTAAATGTGTGGATCGAAATAAATTATAAAAACAGATTTGGATACAGAACAGGAGATATCATTGTATCACACATCGGCATTTTTTCAATTTTTGTTCATTAATTTATTAACTACTCAACATAAATGTGAAAAAAAAAAAAAATAAAAATTGTGCTTTAGATAAATTTTTTCGAAAATGTAAAAAGTGGGCGACTCAGACAATGTTGTTAGGTTTTTTTTTAATCCGTTTTTAAAATGTTCATTTCTCTTATGGTTCTGGCGGGACTAGCAAATACATTTTTAAAGTGCGTACAATTTAATTCAAGAGTTTTAAATAGGCTACAAGATTGTTGGTACATTGTGTGTGAGAAAAGCTCAAGTATAACTTTTTTTTTTACAATTTAACTACGTAAGGGACTATTATTTTCAAAATAGAATAACTTTGTGACTATTTAGTTGCCTAAATTATTGCCCCTTAATACACGCCGGGAAAGTGGCCTCATCTTATGCTGTTTGAAATAATAACCGATTTTAAATTACAGTCTGCCATGTTTGTTTCTTCAGGCATGCTGAGGATTACGAAAAAGAACACTCAATTGCGGCTAGAGACGTTACGAATTATCTATCAAATCCAATCAATGATTATCTGCTAGTAAAACGATTGACTAGCGATTGGCATAAAACCGAACAATTGATGCAAGACCCGTATTACGAAAGTAAGTTTGCAATGCAAATAGATCGACCCTGCGAATTAAAATAATCGAGAACAGAATGGAGGGTGACATGTGGTTGAACCAAAAAGACTGGAGATCTCTATATTCTACATGAGTTGAAATTAATATTGTCTAACTTCAAAGTAGTTTTTAGTTTACATTATACGTTTTTCATCTGCAATATTTGGATAGTTGGAAAGTGCAAACCCAATGATTCTATAGAGTTATTATATTGGCAATTTGTTGTACATCTATGTTTGTTTTTATGTTTTTTAAGCAATAAACAAACGCCAGTACCCTTTAGATCAAACTCCATCATTTTGTAATTTTTTAATTTTATACCTTACCTACCTACATATTATATATAAATCGCCTAACTATTTATTTCGTCCAAATTAGTCCTAAAAGCTTAATAAAAATATCTAAGAATCAACCGATTTTTAATCTGTAAAATTATTATTTTATTTATTAAAATAAATCTTCTCTTTTTCTAGGTTATTGTGGAAGCCAAATTTTTAAAAAGTTTTTAGATACTTCAGAATAAATGAATTATATATATAATTTTACCAAATTTTAAAAATGAAAAAATTATTTTCAAATACTTGTAATAAAAAAAACGAATATAGATTTTTTTTCAGAATTATAATTAAATCACTCTAAATGTGTGATTTTTTTTTAGGCTTTTAGGTCTAAAACACTATTATAATAAGTCACTTTTAACAGCCTTAATCATATTTATTTCGATATTTTTATTGTGAACTACTATTTATTATTCAGTTACGTTTCACACTATTATCATTTTGTCACTTGTAAGGTTTTCCTTTTTAAATTTCTATAGTTTTATACAATTTTTCTTTTTTGTAAATATAAGCTATCCGTACAAATTAAATTATTGCATAAGTGTATATTTTTATAACCATCAGAAACGATTCGATATAATAAAATTTAAACAAATACTTTTGGGTAATAACATTATGAAAACATTTGAAACAAAACTATTTTTTGGGGAATATTTATTTAAAAATGGTTTTTTTATGGGCTCTTAAGACCCCGAAACAGAACCTGAATCTCAAATAAATTGTTTTTACCTAAATCTACGTGTAAGTGGCCATTTAATGTTTTAACAAATTTAATGACTGGTGCACTGATTGGATTCACTTACTGGTTGGGTTTTACTCTTTTTAAAACTTTACGTAACTTGATAAGCTAATATATTATATTGCAGCTGCCATGAAAAATCTGAGTCGATATCGTGAACTTCTTAAATTCCCTACTGATGAAGATTTGACCGGTGCAGCAACTGCACTTATCAGGTTGCAAGATACGTACAAACTGGACACTGCGTCCGTAGCCAGAGGAGAATTGAACGGAATACAGTACAGCACTCAACTTTCTGGTAAGTTTGTTTGTCGTTTAGTTTTGCAGACGAATAAATAAGCACACAAAACCCTTTGATTTTAGCTGGCGATTGTTTTGAACTCGGTCGTCAGTCTTACAACGGCCATGACTTTTATCACACCGAACTGTGGATGAAGGAAGCTTTAACAAGACACGAACAAGAGAGATCGAATGTAACTATTCGTTGGGAAATTTTAGAATATCTTGCGTACTCCACTTTCATGCAAGGTAAAACCGTTAGATGCCGTTCAATACTTATTAGTTACTTATTAGTATGCGCAGGTTGAGAGTGAACAGTCAATTGTTTTAGATCATATAAAAAGTCACACAAATTTTGTACAATACTAATAAATGATAAGTACCTACTGTTTTTAGATTGAAATATTTAGCACATTATTTTCTAGAACTTGGCAAGGAAAAGTATAATTTCAGATACAATTATTAAGTAGTTTTTTTTTTCAAATAATAATAGACAAGGGGTATGATATGTTTTTGTTTGTTCAGATTTTGTGTTTTTAAAAATTGTTTTCTGCTACAAGTATTAATGTTGACCAAAAGCAATAATTTATTCTTAGTAAGTAATTAAAACTGTTTTAATACACTATACTAGAACGGTACCACAATTTTTATGAACAATTTTAACTTGCCAAATACATAATTCCCAACAGAAATGTACAATTTACCTGTAATTGTTATGGACGTTATTAACGATATTGCATAAAATAAAATATATAAATTACCACGTGCATTGTGTCAAACTAAATTGTAGTTCAAAGTAGTAACATCTAATTCTACAAAAAACAAACAAACTAATGTTAACAACGCTTTTAATTTTAAATTTAATGTATTATGCTCAATGAAAATCATTAAAATGGGTTACCTTTTTGATGGATATAATTAGGCACTGAGTTAAGCGCCCAATAATATAAAATAATTTAAAATAAACTTCCGATGGCGGCACCATCACTAAAAGTCTTTCCAATGCTCCTGTATATTATATCTAGTGCTTGCTGTTGGTCCAAATTTCATGGCATAAACAGATATTTTATGGAATTTATCTTTTGGGTCGTATCCAGTAACGCCCACTTATAGTTAAAATATAATAATATGTACTATAAAAAATATAACGTTTGTAAACTTTTTTTTTATTACAGGCAATTTAAGAAAAGCTATAGATTTGACTATCGAATTGTTATCTATACTGCCAAGTCATGAACGTGCTTTAGGTAATCTAGCATACTACGAAGCTGCAATAAAAAATGGTACCACTGAAGTTGAAAAAAGCGACCGTTCGAAAAAACCTGTTTCTACTATGTTAGACCCCGAAGAACGTGACCGCTATCACAAGTTGTGTAGAAATGAAAACCTAATGTCTATTGAAATAAGTTCTCAGCTTAGATGTCGCTACACCAACAATAATAATCCTTATTTAATGATTGCTCCGCTCAAAGAAGAAGAAGCTTTTCTCAGTCCACGCATTATTCTTTATCGAGACGTACTGTACAACAACGAAATTGATGTTATTAAGCACATGGCTCAGCCTCGGGTAAGGTTTTTTTCAGAATTAAGTGCAAAAAGATAAAATATTAATTTTGATTTTAATTTCAGCTCAAGAGAGCTACCGTGCAAAATTACAAAACCGGTGAACTGGAATTTGCCGATTATCGAATAAGCAAATCAGCTTGGTTAAAAGAGCACGAAGATGTTGTTGTAGCAAATGTTGGCAAAAGAGTTGAAGCAATGACTGGTCTTACTGTAGAAACAGCTGAGGAACTTCAAGTCGTTAACTACGGCGTTGGTGGTCATTACGATCCACACTATGATTTTGCTAGGGTATGGTTTTCAGTAAACTATATTAAATTGTACGCATTAATGTTTTAAACTTTTATTATTTAGTCCGAGGAAGTTAACGCATTCAAATCGTTGGGAACGGGTAATAGAATTGCTACTGTTTTATTTTATGTAAGTGTGTCAAAATCTATAAAATGCTTTATGACCTGTAATATTAATTCTAATTTTTATTTGATGATAATAGATGAGTGATGTTGCTCAAGGAGGAGCTACCGTGTTCCCTTGGTTGGGCGTATCGCTCAAACCGGCAAAAGGAACAGCTGCTGTATGGTTTAATTTATTTTCAAGCGGAAATGGCGATCTCAGGACTAGACACGCTGCATGTCCTGTACTTCAAGGATCCAAATGGGGTATTTATTTAAATAGAAAAACATATTTGAACACGTTGATTATCGTTGTGTGGTTTTAACTGTCAATTTATTTACTTTTAGTGTGTAACAAATGGTTGCATGAAGCTGGGCAAGAATTTAGAAGACCGTGTGATCCTAAAGAAGATATACAGACAACTACGAGTGATTGATTTTTTTTTTTTAAAAACTTTTTCTTTTTCAAAAGAAATTTATGTTTAAAATGTTTTATGTGTTCTTATATTCAACCAAGATCAATACTTTACTTTTGTACAATATACTACTTATACACAATTTTTAGAAATGTCTTATTTTTGTTTCTTTTTGAATTGTCATTGGTCCTATAATTTTTAAGCAGATGTAATAAATTATTTTTATATGTGTATATTGTGTTTATTTAATTAAAAAAAAAACACAAAAATATGTGTGGTAGGTTGTCAAAATATATAGGTAACCCACAAACACATTGGATGCTAATTTTATTATCGTCAAATTAATTAGAACCGAATAATCTGAGTGAAAGTCACTAAATCAAATCAAATTGCATTTTCTACTTTGTACCTATTTTTTATTTTGCTCTTTTTGTGCCTAGTCCGGATTTATTATTATTTTTTTTTTTTACCTCCTAAACCTATTAGTTATTTTTTCTTCACACTTTTTATTTTAATTCAAAAACTACACGAGCCTTAAAATTTGAAAATTATTTAAGAGCAAGAATAATTAATAACCTGTAACACTGAACACTGCTCAAGATCCTAAAATACTAACAGACGTCATGTGCTCTCATTATAGTTGAAATCTTCAACTTGTCGGCAACTTCTGTTACGAATGTCGGCAAGTATTATCCTTAGGTGTTATCTTTAATCGTGATTATAATCAATGAACCACATTGGTTCGTAGATAAAACATTTGTTACCGAAAACAGCTGGTATCCGCAAAGACGTTGCAACACTACGCACACGGATACATTATACAAATCTTTGACGGCGACTGCCTTTATGTTTGTTTCCGGCACAGACCACGGACGAACACATGTGGCGCGGTGCAGTGGTCGTTGCGGACCCGCGGTTCCGATCGGCATAACCTAGAAAACCCGACGTTCACTCTTCCCCTACAGCTTATATCATACTCTGCTGCTGCTGAGTGCCTATATAATATTATTATTATTGTGTTATATACTTTGTAATTATGGCCTACACTACACTCAGTTTACATCTCCAAGTCTCGCTGATGAAAATAAGATAAAATAAAAAAGTGGCACGGTTGTCCGGTTCGAAGGTGCACCAGTTGTTGTTTGTTTTGGTTTTTTTTCTTATCCGCGTCGCGTCACAACAACAAACAAAACGATGCGCTCGTTTTAGTGATCAATCGACGAACGCAAACGTCCCGTTGCCCGTTGGCGTTTCTAATAAAAGCGTCAACAACAACAACAACAACAATCGGAGCGATCCCGTCACCGCCTGTTCTCTCTCCGTCGGCGATTTTTCCCGCGGCCGAATGACGAGAAACTGAACAGTCTCCCGTCAAACGTCGCACGCCACTGTGTTCACATTTCACCTTAAGTGTTCAGGTTAGTCATGTGGTGGACGGCGCGACGAGCGATTTTGACGTTTTATCTACCTAGAGATTTTTTTTGGTTTTAACAGACTGATCGACTTATGGAAACCTCGGAAGTCGACACGTCCATTTTGAGTTCGTTGCACGGTAACCGATACGAGTCCTTTGACGATTCGGGGTTTCTCGTTGAAGGTCTCGACAACAATCTGCCGCAGACACTGCCAGAGCTCTCTGATATCACTGACAGCGACACTTTCCTACACGATAGCGACACGTCTCGGATGATGACTGTTGATAGCCCGTGGTAAGTCGGCGAAAACCAGTTGATTCAAATCTAGATATCTACACGCTGTTAATTGAGAAAAATGACTAGGTACCTAATCATCAAGAGTCCAAGTTTATCTATATAAACAAAACCGAAATGGTCTGTTCAACTTAACTATAGTATTGTTACGCTGGTAGTGTTAATAATGTATGAAGGAAGAAAAAAAATCAGCCTACCTATTATATACTTTAGAAAGTGTTGCCGCGATTTGGTATGTTTTCATACAAATTCTAGCCGGCACCGTTCCCCTTAACGTCTTATGTACCGATCAATGGACAATAACATTAAAATCTAGATTTATAAAAATTATAAATTAATAAAGATATAGATTAATGGAATTTAATTACTTTTAATTAAATTGAAATGATCAAATTAAAAAGAAGTAGGTAGAAAGTTGGCTTTAGATTTACCCGAAGGATTTAAAGTTTAGTGTTTTTAAATTAAGTTCACATTTATAATACATAGTCTTGTATTTTATTTTTCAGGAACGATGAGTCAGCATCATGTTTTCCTTCGTCAACAAATTCAAACTTTCCTTTAGCGCTTCCAGGACCTAGTGATTATAATGAGTTTAATGGCTTACAAAATATACCGACTTCAGAATCACCAGGATTAGGGTTGAATTCTATTTTTGCTTCTGATACAGATTTGTCAGATTCAACTTCTGAAATTGGAGTTTGCGGTCTTCGTAATCTTGGTAATACTTGTTTTATGAGTGCAGGTTTGCAAGCTCTCTTATCTACAGACAGTCTTGTAACCTATTTCATTGGTTTTGATAATGATGAATCAGAAGATTCATTGATTGGACAATTTTCTGATCTTGTTAAAAAATATTGGCAAGGACCGTTTAGTATTATTAGTCCACAAGAGTTCAAGTATGTGCTGGGAAAACGATATGCTCAGTTTAGAGATTGTAGCCAACACGATTGTCAAGAATTTTTGGCTCTTTTGCTTGACAGCCTACATGACGAGCTGGTGATGCATATTGCCAAACACAATAAAGTTACGTCACGTAAAACTCGTAAGTCTTCAAATCCTAAAAAACTGTTGCCGCGAGAAATCGAAGATTTTGTTATTAGTTCCTCTGATTATGAAATAAAACAACCATGTGAAATTTCACCAGAAGACGTAAGAGTAAATGAAGAAACTAAAGAGGGAAATGTGGATGATCCTGAAACTAATTCATTTATGCCAACAATTGAAATAACTGATTATGAAACAGATGGCACCAAAGAAAAAGTGTATGTCAACGATTCACTAAATGGAAAAAGAGAAATATGTTGTGATTCGTCATCTGACTCAAAACTTATAGATTTGAAGCGTGTTAAGTTAGATGACACTATAATGTCGTGTAATACAGAGTTGGTAGAAGCCGACTCTGTAGGATCTTTAGATATTGAAAAGGGTACTCCACAAGAATCAATTATAAATAGGATATTTCAAGGACAATTTGAAAGTACTGTAAGTATTAATTAATTTATACTAAAACAATAATTTGTCTCATTGAAAAACATATTGCAGTTGAATGACAAACAGTTTGTTGTATCTGAGACTTAGTTATCTTCATCAAAAATTTGTCACTGTATGATGCACTTACTATGGTTGTAGATGCAACAATCAGTAACATGTTTTGATAAGGAGATCAAAAGCCTCAGTACTGTTTGACCGTCAGATTGCATGTGCCGACTGTAACATTTTTTTTCTCGAGGGAAGAGTAAAAATAATTTTTTCACTAATACTAAATTGTTTTCTAGGTGACATGTTCTGAATGCAATTATGTGTCTGAGATGCGCGAACCTTTTATGTATCTATCCGTCCCTTTACCTTATGCTACTCAACAACAAATGTGTAAGTTGTTCTAGTTGAAAAATGCTTGAACTATAAATATGTATTGTATTATTTAATAGTTAATTGTTCATTATTGTGTTCTAGATGTAACATTTGTTAGTGCTACAGATCAATCGCCAATTAAGTACCTGATTACTGTAAATAAACAGGATGATATTAAAAAGGTGAAAAGCGAGTTGATCAGTTTAATAGGTGAAGAATACCATCCTGACAGAATTGTTATTGCTGAAGTTTTTAACAAACACATTTCAAAAATATTAGTTAGTACTCAAATTGTTTGTATCCACTTATGTTTCTAGGGAAAGTACTAACAATTATTAAAATTATTTTACTAGAATGATGAACATCAAGTGAGAAGTATAGACTACAACAATCGTGACTTGTATGCGTTTGAAGTTAAAGATATTTATGTAGAACTTGTCAAAGATGAAATGGTTGGATATGTTAACGAAGACAACAATATTGTAAGTAGATAATATAGTTAATTTGTTTTTGCCATAAAATGTATAAGCATTCCAAGTTTGTAATTCACCCAGGACAGTATATTTTTTCTATTGTTTTGAAGTCCTTTTACTATAAAGTAGATCTTATTGTTATTATTTTCTTAAAAGTATGGCCGTTTTAAACAAATTTTTCGTTGTCATTATGTGTTTAGATAATAGTCTTATAATGTGTGTTGTAGGATTCAATGGATTTAGATGCTGTAGCTCTGGAGGAAGGAGAAACTTGTACCATATGCTTAGAATGTAAGCCTTATATGGTTCAGCATAAAGATGTCAATAATTGCTCTTGTGTGTTGTGTGAAGAATGTATTAGAACAAGTTGTGCTCATTACAGTGAAGAAAATGGCAAAATGGAATGTCCTGTTTGTAGAGTAGTAATAGATCCTAGTGTTGATTTAACTCCAATAGATCAACCTATCGTAAATAAAACCATACGTTGTTTAACTATTCCTATTGTGATAAAACAAGCCAATGATAAAGGATTGATTGGTCGGCCTGCATTACTCCGCTTACCAAGTGTTGTTCCAACTGATATATTATATGATGTTGTGGCCAAACTTCATCCATACTCTGAAGATTTCACATTGTCTGTAGTTGACGGTCAAGGAACCATGTGTTCTAGATGTTTATGGGATGTTCATTGTAATGGCTGTGTAATACCTAAAAAGGTTTTATTCAGATTACACAGCGCTGATACATTAGCCATAACATTTGAAGATGATGTTAATGAAAATTTGCTTGAGACTGAAATGCATCCAGGGTCTGTCGAACAAATGCGATTAAATAAACCTCTTACAATTTACGATTGCATTGACGCTTTTTGCCAAAGGTAAATTTTTTTAGTTGATGTAATAGTAAATTGTGTCTTAGATTTAATGAGTATCGGATGATTTCTAATAACAGTGTTTTTTAGCATTATAAAAAAAAAAAACCCTCTAGAGACTCAAGTTTTTAGTTTTAATTATAGTTTTTATAAATAATTTTAGTAATGCTATTCAACAACTTTATTTTCAGAGCCTATTTTGTTAGGTTTATAGCTCAACATGTGGTTCGGCTCTTTCAAGGGGGTGCGTTTGGGAGAGACATAGTTACTCCTCAGTTTTCAAAAAGAAAATTTGGCTTTTTCCCCTCCTAAAATCAGAACAGTAAAATAATGGAAATACCGCAATGTGCAATCATTTACTATGTACATGTAAATTTATCACGTATTTACGTATGTAACTTACTTAAAAAACTTAACTAGTATCTATACTTTAAATGGCTTACACTTGAACTACATGTTAATAAAATTACTTATCGATGTTCATAAATCATAACTATTATGAATTTTAGATTTTGAGTGTAGCAACTAGCAAGTAATGTTTTGTTTTTAACATGTGTGTTATTTCCTTTAATTAATTTTTCTAGTAGTAGATTTTTCTTAATCTTTACATAATACAATACCTTTTATAATCGGTTTTTGACCTTTTAATTAGAAATTTTTTACAAGCTTTTTTCAGTGAGTTACTGGACATAAAACTCTTGAAAAGCCTTAAAATTTAAATATTATCTAAAAAAAAATTGCCTACTAATTTTAAAAATCGGTTTGGAGAATTGTTTTTAATTTACTTACGTTTTTACATTGTATATTTATTTGTTTTTGACATTATGTCTATGTCCTTATTATTGGCACATGTGTCCATATTATAGTTTTATATTTTTATTTATAGATTTTATTCAATAAAATATGCACTTTTCATATAAAAAAATTCGAAACTTTTATACAATCTTTAAAATATATATTCCATTTGCCGTTAAAAAACTTTTTTTGGCAATAGCGTATCCAAACTTAATCAAATTAATTGACGTTTTCCACATTATTAGAATGTGTAAAGTACAAATGTTAAAATAACTCTGAAATACTAATTATTCTACCACCTTGACCTTCATGTAAAAATTTTAATTTACATTTTATTAAGTATTTGACTCATTGCATACAAATTAAAAAAAAAACGTGAATCTACATTTTTAAAGTCCAACCTCCTCACAAAAAAATCTATGTTAGGCCACAAAGGCTTTGTTGTGAGGTAGGTAGCTTGTGTGCCAATCTGGCTCTGTTTAGTTATAATTATAATTAGCTACAGTAAATAATTGAAGTTTTGATAGATTGTAATATTATTTTCAGTGTTTTCAGTTATACATATTACTTATATTTTTATTTAATAGAATATTTGAAGCCACCACACACCAACATAGATATACTCAACATTGAATGTAAAACATTAGGAAACAAACAACACACAAATAATAAATGTATTTGAAAAGTCTAAAATATTGATATTCAATGTAGTATTCAATGTATAAGTTTGAAAACAAATATTATGTTGAGTTTTTCTATTTCAGAGTAAATTTTAAAAAGTATTTTTAAAAGTTTGAAAACTAAATTTGCAGTGTGTAGGTTTATTTCCTATTTAGAGTAATTAGAATTAATGCTAATTTTAAGCTGTAAATTACATACTAAAAAACATTATCCACCTTTAGCTATCTGGAAATAATATTTAAGTTTAATTAAATTGTTGGTATGGTCATTCTCACCAGAAATTAGTGTTTTAAACTTACTTGACTCTGTACAACAGTATTTAACGATACATTTTATGACTTAAATATTATTAAAGTAAAAATTATTTTACAGTGAGCTCTTAGATGACAATAATCCTTGGTGGTGTCCTAGCTGTAAAAAAAAACCAATGTGCTACAAAAACATTGTCCGTATCAAAGTATCCTAGGATACTTATTGTATACTTAAAAAGGTAATTATGAATTAGTTAAAGCTTTCATGGATTTTTGAATGTGGTTTCCCTATGTTTTGGTCCCGTTGCAGGATTCTTTTTTTAAGGAATATGTGTACGGATCGGGTATGTGCATACCTATTAAAATTGATTCTGCAACGGATACAAAACATCAAGAAACCACCAAAAACATGTGAATATAATCGAAAAAAAACACTTTAATTTTATAATTTAACTAAAATTTTTAACATAAATTTGATAAATAAACTAATACAAAATATTCTAAACAATTTTATGATTTTTAGATTTGTATTTCATGAAAATTGGGGTTTAAAACTACAAGATAGTGTAATGTTCCCTATAGATGGTTTGGTATTGGATACCAACCAAAGAGTTTCATACGATTTATATGCATGTGTTAGTCATACTGGAAGTAAGTTAAAATAATTTTATTTTTTTGTATACTATTTAACATTCGTATTTATTTATGAATCTGCATTAGGTACTTCTATGGGTCACTATACATCATACACTAAACATATAGAGTCAGAAGAGTGGTACTTTTTTAATGATGAAACTGCTACTAAAGCAATCCCCGGACCAGAAGATTACTGCAACGCATATATTTTGTTTTATAAGAAACAAGGTATTTATATAACTGTCAGTTTCATTATGTATACTTCTTGATTTGAGCAAGAGTTTAATTGGTATATTAGATAATATTTAGCATATAAAATCATTTTTTTTGCTCGGGAGGGTAAAATGAGTTTTACAAAGGTAAGAGAGCATTTGGTTTGTTA
This sequence comes from Hormaphis cornu, assembly GCA_017140985.1. Lineage (NCBI taxonomy): Eukaryota > Metazoa > Arthropoda > Insecta > Hemiptera > Hormaphididae > Hormaphis > Hormaphis cornu. The sequence goes on along the minus strand of CM029363.1, from coordinate 10,252,568 downwards.
ACTGTTTTTTTTTTATTAAAATAAATATTTTTAAAAACCAAATTTGAAATTTTGTTTTTTAATCAAATCAGTTGATAAATTGCTTGTTAATAATTTTGAGTACATTATGAATTTTCTATGTACCTAGTTGTTGTAATGGTCAAATAAAATATTGCAACAATAGTATGAACAACTAGTGAGTGGTGTAGTGTGTTACAAACTGTTTGATTTTTGAACTGAACCCAGGGTGTTCGGTTCAAAAATTTGAAATATTCAAACTAAACTAAACACAAAATAGTTCAGTTTGAATATTAAACTAAGTAAAAAAAATTCGTCGAGAAATTATAAAAAGAAATGAAAATTTGTGGAATCCTTCTTTACATAGACTTAAAATTATATTTTAGCGGTACCTACTAAATAAAATAGACATTGTTTGGCATAACTTGTCATTTATATTGTTATATTGATTTTTTTTTTTTTAAATTCTGTTCGGGTTTGATATTTTAATTGAATAGTTAAGTTTGGTTCGGGATCTAATAAAAAATTGTAAGTTTGGTTTGGTTTGGGTTTGTTAAAATTTTACAAATTTGTGTTTGTAACATCACTAGTATGAACTGTTGGTTTTTTTAAATGTAAAATTATATTTTTAACTAAATCATAGTTATCTTACTAATGAAAACATATTTAAGGCCCAGAATACAGTTCTGCCAATAAAAAAAAAATTGTATGGTGATGGTTGAAAAAAAAAATGATTTGTTTATTTAGATTTGTAATTTGTATTTATTCTCCGGTTTGAATAAAATTATCTATTATATGGAAACATAATATTTACCAATTCCAAAAATTTTTTGTTTTGAGTACTAAACATAATATATTGGTATTATAAATTATAAATTACTATTTAATACTAAAATAGAATATAGATACAAAACAATATGATTTATTATTATGGTTAAAAATTTCAATTAAATAATCTCAATAATAAATAAATAATAATCACTATTAAATCAATCTCCTAAATTATTTCCTATTTCTAAATAGATTAAAAATTGATTTTACTCTTTTTCAATATGGTTATTAGATAGAATGAGTAAAATACTTCTTTTATTTGAATAATAAAGAATTATCATGCGCACTTGCTTTGTCTCAAATATGTTGTTTAGGTTTAACATACCTATAACTGTTAAATGTTAATAATTTTTAACTGATTGTTAGATATTATTTTTTTGTTATACAATATTATTAAGTATTAATGACGTTATTTTATTTTTGCAGGATCGTCTGATGATGATACCAATATGTCAGATCACTGAGAATTTTATTAGAAACCATGAAATAATAATCACAACAATATACAAATTTTGTATTTATGTTACGTTTAAACTAATGAAAGATAAATCAAGGAAAAGTGCATAAATACATTTTTGTTACCCTTGATCCTAACATTATTACTGTTGCTCTGTTATAATTATAGTTATTATCATTTCTAGTTCTTTTTACTATCATTTTCTAGAATATTTCTCCAGTTCATTGTGGCTAGTGATGATCGTCCCCTTTATATTTTTTTATACTGCTATTGATTATTTTTGTATCAGAGAATTGCTCAATAGATGGCTGTTCCAAAAACTAGCAACGCTTTTTACCCTTGTACCCGGCTGCTCTTTGTTACACTATCTATTGAGCGACTGTACTGTGTAACAAAAATTTTTGTCAATTGCTCAATTTTTTTTTTT
>CM029363.1:10160502-10250846 GCA_017140985.1 Hormaphis cornu | reverse complement strand
TTTTTAGTACACATTGTACCTAATTATGAATTGGCATTATTTAAGTTTGTACAATATACTAATACTAAATTATACAATTTTTGAAGTAAAAGTATTAAATTAAATGGTCTCTACACTGAGGAAAAATGTTACTGGCCATAAATGTGTGAGAAAAATTCTTGACATGCACATTTAAATATTGAAAAGAGTTAAATGTTAACTATGTGTTATTTTTTAAGAAACCATTTTCTATATATAAGTATTACTATGTATTAAATGTTGTTTTTTACCTCAGTGTTTTGGTATCTACAAAAAATTTTATACTTGGATGAAGACTTATGTACTTAATTATATTTGTATGGCGGCTGGACTTACAAGGTTCAATAAGTTAATAGTTTACCATAGCAGCAAAAGCGATTCATTTAAAAATATTATAGCAATTAATATAAAATATTAAAATTTCTAGGTTTTATTGTTCTGTCAAGTTGCAAAATTCCAAATCATAATATTTTTTTGTATTATAATAATTATTGAAATACATTTTTTTGTACCTATAAAAACAGTACTGTTATCGATTATCTGTACTTAGTTAATATTTTATTTTATCATTTGTTTTTTTTATTAAACTGTGTATTCTAGATATCTACATAAAAGTATGTACTTAACTTTTTTTATCAACAATTAAAAAACAGGACCTTCATTACTGGACTTTTTTTTTTTAATTGTATGTATGGTATTGTCTTATAGTCATCATTATCTAAAGATAATAGTAAACATATAATTTCAACAAACATGCAAACAATTATAATTTTTACTGTATGCAATGGTGGTTATGAATCAGATTTTTACAAGATGTGTCGTGTTACGCACTTAAGTATCATGTCATATGTTTTAACGCCGTACACACTAAACGCATGTCGTAATAATAATATTATGTCATGTTAACACACTCGATACCTATCACGATTAAACTTTAGCAAAATCACTAAAAAATTTCAATCCAAAATCTTTAAGATAATATTTTTTGAAATCAACATAACTAATATTATGTAGAAAAATAAAATTTTTCTTATATAAATGTGAATTGTGCTTAACTGCTCATGCAGTTATAAAATATAAATCTTATATTAGACATAAAAATTAATATATTTTTTTATTTCAAAACCACTTTTAACTTTGTGTAAGTAATATTGTTGATGCTTGGTGTCACTGAACCCCAATAATTATATACTATATACAATTCTATGTAAGATGTTTGCATAAAATCCAAAAACTATCTAATTAATATTAATTAATTCTAGCCGTTTGAACAGTATACAACAAATAAATTTGAAAATAAGTCTTATTATTTAATTTTGAAATAATTTTTCTTCATATAATTACTAAAACGACCACAGTATAAACATAAAAAAAGGAAAAATATAAAATTTTGTTTGTTTTTTTTGTGAACATTTTGGTAGTATTTCGATTTATCTACAATGAAAATTATTACATCTGTTTTAAATCAACATTTGAGTGCGGGACAATTCCTAAGCACTCCAATAAAAGTTTTTCAAGTTGGATAAGTTAAAAAAAGAAAACAATTGTTGGTGCAAAGTATCCTTATGGTATTATATTTATGGTACTTACTGTATCCTACAACCTTAGTTACTATAGTATACCTACCCTATTTTAAAGTGGGACCCAGGTCCTACTGAAACAGCGTCTGCTCGCCACTGGTAATTTATCTGGTTTTAGTGCGTTGTTATGTGTAACTTTCTTCAGAAATTAACTACTTTACATAAGTAGGTACAGCTCTGATTGTGGAATTAAAAACTTTGATTCACTTGACTACTTTTCACCAAGTGATCTGGTTACTATTTTTTTATTAACAACCGACCAGAGATTTAATGCAGCAAATGTGGATATTTGTCTGCAACAGCATCTTGCACTTTAAAGCTTTAAATTCTGAGCAAAGCTATGAACATATCAATTTTAAAACAATGATTTTGGTTTTTCTATGATCACTTTTTTGAGTCTTGGAATATTGATCCAGTCTTTTTTTACATACCTCAGAATATAAGTATACTTAATTGACCAGAGATGGATTTTTAGACCACACAATGTTTTAATTTAATAATTTTTCAATTGTTAATATTTATCTGTATTTTAATATTTTACACGTAAAATTGCTGTCAAGCGTTAGACATAAATAAATGCAAGTACAATTTTGCTACATACCTACATCTCTTATTAATCATTTAATTTAATTATTTTTAATATTACTGTTTCCATTGCAAATAACCTTTTGCATATAATATATGTAAGTTGCACATTTTTTAACTTAATTATTTGTAAACGTATTTTATTCTATGTTGCATAATTTTATTTGAGTCAATAACATTTTTGTTTGCATTTGTTATTTAAAGTACCTCTCAATATGAATTTTTTAAAAAATTACTGTATGGTGTGTCTAATAAAAACTATGACAACAGTCCAAAGTTTTAGCACATCTAGAATTTCAGAACGGGTCAACTAGAGTCCATTTGATATGATTTACTCACTATTGAGTACACTTTACGGAAAAAAATTATAACTGGTGATCACTGATAATAATTCATTCATTTATTGACCTAATTGAATATTATTTTATGCCATATTTAAATAAAACATTATTATATAAATGTACAATTACAAAGTATACTTGTTTACGGGTACAACCAAAATGTACAGTCTCTAATTCGTCTTGGCTGATGGTGAATGTTCCATTACACTACAAAAATTTGATAAGAAGTAATTATTATTGCTCAATACTCAACATGTTTTTAGTGTTATAAATGTATAGTTAGAGACAATATCTAATAGTCACATATTTATAGAAACATTAATTTTTAATTATCTAAATTTCATTAAACAGTACCGAGATATCAGCCAAGATGAATTGTACAATGGACATATAAAAAAATCTTGTAAATAATACATACACCCGTGTACTTATTCGAAAAAAAATATATAATGTATGTATAAATATATAGGTATAATTATTGATTTTATAATAATATCAATGGTATAATGAAGATGATTAAAAGATAATCAAGTCTTGCAACTAAAAATATTCAACTTTAATATATTTTGTTTTATAAATGTACTATACTATTGAAAAAATGAAAATTAGTATAATATTAAATTGCCATAGACAATTATAATAAGTAATTACACATGTTTATGCGTGTATTAAAAATGAAGAAAGTTATATCATCTATGCTTAGTAAAAACCATGAATTAAGATATTATACTGGATACGGAACGATGACTGCAGAAGTGCAGACTTGAATCCCATTGTTGCTCAGATGTGTCAGAACTATTAGCACCAGTCTAACTCCAGTGGACATCTTATCGTACTAATTTATATCGTAACGCATGGGGTAAAACCACTAATTACAGAGAGAGCGTGCTAGCTGGTTGACACATGTCTAATATACAAAACAGCTTAGACTGCTTAGCAGTTTTGAATTTCATTATTTTTTATGAAAACGCGCTTTGTTCCATATCCAGAAATGACCAGTATATCTTAATTCATGGTAAGAACTATACTACGGGCCACGAGAGGACAAAACTCACTTGTTCATACAAATGACGATACTCCTCCATCCCAAGGTCTAATTTCCCCCTCTATGAGGCTAAAAGAGATGTGCGGTTTTCCGTTGCAATTTGATTGCTGTCAACTAGCGGTCTCTTGTGGCCCGGGGTATAGATGTCAACAAATGTGTGTTTACAAATATAATAATGTTCATAAGGTTTGAAGGGTCTCGTTGCACGTGTTTTGTACAGGCTGAAGCACAAAGTCTGGATGATGTTTTTTAATGTGTCTCTGTAAGAATGTGTTGATGACAAATCTATCATCACACACGTCACATTTATAAGGCCTGTCCCCAGTGTGCCATCGGGTATGTATGCGCAGAGAAGTTTTTTGAGTAAAGCCTTTTGAACACAGATCGCACTTGAATGGTCGCTCGCCAGTGTGAATTCTCTTATGTTCTACTAAATACTTGCTGACAGTGAATGCTTTACCACACATTTCACACACATGGTTCTTCTCGCCAGTATGAATGCGTACGTGGAGTTTTAGATGGTGTGCAGAACTCAGTAACTTTTTACAATAAGTGCACTCGTGCTTGAGGCCTAAATGCGACTGGATGTGTCGTCTGTAACTGCCAATACGTCTGAATGCTTTTCCACAAGTCTCACACTGATAACTCACTGACTCAGCAGTTGAAGTGTGCACTTTCATATGGCTATAAAGATTGGTCTTAGATGTACATAGTTTGCTACAACGATCACACTGGTAGGGTTCAGCACCATGGTTTTTGATTTCATGCGTGGCTAATTCGTCCTTGTTAAAAAATCCTGCTTGACACGTGTTGCAGAATACACTATACACTTTTTTATGTCTGTTTTCGTGATATTGCATTCGACTTTTGTATGGTGTACGGTAATCACATGTATCACATGAATACGTGACACTAGGATGTTCTTCTTTTTTGTGTTTTTGTCTAGCACACATTGTATCAAAAGTTTTATCACAACAATTGCATTTATACACTGAGTGTGGGTGCGCATCATTTTTATGGTCTTTTAAAGCGCGTTTAGTACTAAATGATTCGTCACATTTCGTGCACTTAAAAAGTTTTATTTTTAATTTACGGAGCGTTTTGGTTTTGTCTGGTTTTTGATCGATGATTTCATAAGATCTGTGTTAATCATAAAAGCAAATGTTTGACAGTTTAAAATGATGAATATAACATTATGGATTCATTTTTAATAAAGAAGTTGAAAGCTAATACTGGCAAGTAATGAATTTTCTGTTTTACTTTTACCTAGGTATATTTTAAGTATCATTAGGCTTTAGAGCACTAGCGTCCAGTGGGGTAGATACCTATAATTTTATAGGGAAAGGCCAGAGGCGCAAGGCCGCTTACAGGAATGGGCCAGTGAGTGTCAATGAATCCAGATAAAAAAAATGTCTCCAGTGTAGCAAACATTTTAAAATGTTTTGTGTGTCTAAACTAAATGGTATGTTTCCACACCTATATATTTTGCTTAAAATAGCAATGACATTACCTGTGACCAGTGTATCAAATAAGATCGGTCGTTTTCAAAAATGAATCTTGTTCAGACTAAGCTAAGGACTACAATGAGTGAAAATTGTTTAGAAAATCTTATAATTATAAACTGTGAATTAGATAAACATTGACACCAAGAACGTAATCAATAATTTTGCTAATAAAAGTCCAAATTTTTTAAAATATATGTGTACATTATGTGTTGAATTGATATACCTAGTAAAATTGTTAATAAAAATTTAGTTGCAAGGACCAAAACAAAAAAATTACTAAGTTTATAGAAAAAGTATACTAAGATTGTATGTATGAGGTACAGTATTAGATAATTAGGGGGGTGCGAGGGTGAAGTTCTACAAGTTATGTTGACAAAAATTGGTGGTGCATTTCAGATATTTTATTTATTTATTTACTCCGGCGCCCCTGATTAAAAATAATGAAATACAAAGATATTATACAACATTAATTATTAAATATTAACTTACGCTTCCATTTTAACTGACTCTTTAGATTCATAGTCCGATTGATTTTCATCAGACCAATCGTCAGGTTCATTATATTCTGATTTGTAATCTGTAGTTTGGTCATAATCAATGGTGACCATAGGTTCAAAACTACTGGAAGCCTGTAAACAAAAATGTAAATATTAATATTAAAATTATTCTTATAAAATTCATGTACCTAATTTGGCATGCCTTTAAGTTTTAACATTGAAAATGATTAATTGTAAATAGTCTAAAAGTAAACCCTTTAGAAATATTGATGGAAAACATGTTCACATTATCTATTTAATGGTCGTTTAAGTCAACACTAATTAAATACACGTTAATAATAGTCGGTAAGTAATTAATGTAAACACAATTATCGCATACAAAGTGCATTATAATATTATGCAACACACAGAAAAGTGATAATTTTAAATTTTAAATAATTTGTAATCACAAAAAAATACAGTATTTTTGAGAGAATACCCAGTTTTCGTGCATTAAAACTGAATAGGTAGTTAAAAAGTAAAAACACTTAAGAAAAAAGTTCAATTTGTTACGCGGCCGAGAGAGAAATACAAACAGGTTAGCAGATTGGGTATTCTCAAATTGAATACCTATTTATAGTGGACAATTTTTAATGTTTCACTTATAATTAAAAAATGGTTAAGCTATGCGTAATAAATTTTAATTAAAAATTAACATGTAAGTCATACAAAATAAATGATACGGGTTTAGTAAGCAGTATAAATGAAGTAAAGTTGTGTAGTAATCTCTAAATGTAACCGTGGTTTTTCATTAGGTAAATAAGTAGAATTTAGATTATTCAAAAAACATAGGTAATCAAATAGAAATTACGCAACAAAAATTCTTGCTTTTTTTTTTAAATATATATTCTAATTAGGTACGTCCAATGATTGTTAAAAATTGTTTTTTTGAAAAATTTGAAGGATAAAGTTTGCATGTAGCAGGTATTTTCCAGGAACCAATTGAGAAGCGTTTGTAATTTTAGTACTCTGTGTATTATATATATTTTAGAATTTAGAAGGATACAAATTTGGTAAAGAGAGCCATTTCGTTGAGAGTGTTGTACGGTTATATGTACTTACTGGCAGTGGTGTTACCATATATTTTTTTGAGAGTATACCAAATTAAGCTTATCATCTAATACAAAACATATTTACATAAAACTTGATGAATATTTCCTTTTTACTTCCATACAAAAATTATAAAATCAAATTCAACGTATTGATTAAAAAATTGCAATATCCAGCACACAGGCACAAATTATATTTTTCATTATCTGAGTAGGTATCTAACAGTTATTTTTGTTTATATCTTGCCTATTGCCGCGATAAAGACTTAGAATCGACATCAATATGTGTACATACTAGCATATTGCAGAAATATGTTTTGATTTGATTTTAAACTTATTTTGCATAATTGACATTTTTTGAACATATAAATGCATAATATATTGATTACTTATAGATTTGGTAGCATATATTTTATAATTTCAATTATTAATATTAAAAATTTGTTTATAATGAAGACCCATAGAATAAATTAGCAATTGCAGCATTAGCTCTAAAACAATACACACATACATTCAAAAAGTCTTGGACAAAAATTCTGGATATAAAGCACTGTCCAAAATTTCTAAGACAATAGACAACAAAAGGACTACCAGAATTTATAGAAACTAACAACATCGTTAATTTTAAACACGCATCGATTGACTCTGTAGACGTGGCGGAGTGGTCATTTATAATTTATAAAAACATACTGTCGGATCATCAATGGTCGTTCAAAAACATCCGCAAAATAATCATTATTCAATCTTATTCCGATATTTAAAATGCGTTTATAATTTTTTTTTTTTTTCATATTTAATACGCGCATTTTGTAATAAGGTAATTTTAATAAATTTACATTTAAAAAGAGCACATCATTTTTTTGAATTAATATTAACCCTCCTTTTTTTTTTTGCATACAGTTATTGAAAAAAATTTATTACATTTTATAGCATATAATTGCGTATTTTTACATTTTTAAACGCATATTTCAATAACATTTTGGTCATAAAACATCCGACTTCTAATTATGACGTAGTATACCCTGTGAGAACACTTCTGTGGCCACTATTCGCTGGAACGAACCTGTAGATACCCATCGCCGCCACGACAACTAACTGGTCATGAGGATTTTGGAACGGTATAACAATAATTTGGTACCGTCGATCGCTCACCATGTTTTGTTGGACGTCGACCACCAGCTGATCGAGCTGTTTTTGACACTCGGCCGTGTTGGTGTAGTACGCGTGAAACTCGTTGACAATGTCTTTGCACTTGACGCACACGTGCTTGGGCAGCTGGTCGTTGCGGGTAATGCGAACCTGCAGAAACTGCGCGATCTTGTCGGCCAGCTCGTCGAACACGTCCACGGGCCAGTCGGCCGCGGCCAGACACAGCCGGCACACTTTCGTCAGTTCCATTTTCGGTTCTCGTCGTCGTCGTCCGTCCGTCCGCCGCCGCCGGTGTTCGGCTCGTCAGCGCAGCTGCGATAATTGTCTTCGTCGTCGTCGTCGCCGGTCGCACGATTCAACGATACGCTGGGCCATTCGCACTAACACGTTTCTCTCGTTCGGGACGGCGTTTGTTAACGAGTGTCACTGTAAAATTATTTTTTATTTGAAAATGATAAATAATTGTATCGTGCGTTGTGCGGTCGGTCGGTCGGTCGGCGCGTGATATAATAATTTTTTATTGTTACGGTAATATCGCGTCGGTCGGCGGAGTATATCGTATTATGGTGCAGTGGGTACGCGGAGCTGCGCGGCGAGCTGCTGATAACCGCGACCCGTGACCGGGGTCGGTATAACAATGGTTACCGAAGGTTGGACCGCGGTCGCCTGCTGGCCGGTCAGCTGGTTACCCGAGTTCTTCTTCCACGGCCCGTCCACAACGCGCGTAAGTTCGTATCCCAAAGCTAAAAACGTTTGTTTTTCGAGTGACGTCCGTGGAACGGTTAGAAAGAGTTTTTTAGCGTCTCCGTGGTGTCGGATATTAAGTTTTAAAGCGCCGGACGTGTGTGTTTGACGTTACTATTTTTTGTCTTGATATAATAATATAATTGACGTTTCAGCTGTACACTTGCTCGTCGAAATCGTTGTTGCTGTTACCTACGTCACGTAAGTCTGGAAACTAGGTAGGTAATTTTTGAATACAATTTTTGATCTACCTGCAACTACGCCCATCTAGGTGGATATCGGTTTTTCGTACGATAAATATTATTCGCGAAACGTAGATCCGTATAATCCGGTTGGAGACTCGATTTGAAGTATTTTTTGAAATATGCCTATCTATATTTCGAGTTATGATCTAAAATTTATTAAAGCGCTTCAAGTTGCTCGAAATTTCCATTATTTGCTAAAATTAAAAGTGAAATTGGTCGAATTCTGGCTTTTGGGTCCGGGAGAAAACAACAAAAAGTGAGTACACGACATGTAAGTGCGAGTTTTCGGTTAAGTTCGGACACGTGACCAAGTCGCGTAAAGTGTCTCGGTTTGGATGCATTAAAACCTATAATTTTATAGGTTTTAGGCTATTATCTGTTAGCAAAGCGAGTGCCAAACACGCGGATCTGTATCATTTGACCACGACGAATTAAGAGATTCGTGCACGTGACCGAACGCTGAGAACTCGTTTTTACCTTATGATATACACTTTGATACGGACTTGTGAAATTTATAATTTATAAATGAAATCTTAATTAATTTTATCATCAGCAAAACGTAGGATATTTTGTAACTCGTTGATTTTTACGGTTTTTGTTTCGTAAAGCCTACGTACGTCTATGGATTATAGAAACTTTATTTTAAACTTTCTCCAAACACCGGCTAATTCTTCCAAACCCAGGCGCAACCTATCTCTCAGTATTTGTTTATTTTATACTATATAACTTATACCATTATTATTATTACTGTTATACTATGCGCCTGACACGATTAAAAAAAAAAAGAAACTTTATTACAACAGTAGGTATATATTCCGATACATGATTTAAAATCATTTTGAAAATCGGTTTTTAGACTTATTTTGTTGCCTTTTTATACGTTGCGAAACTGTCAAACAAAATAACTAATTTACAGTTTATACACAATTGCGTACGTATGTGCATAAAAAAAAACCTAACTGGATTCTAAGTTTATGGTGTTTTAAAAATTTAATTATTTTAAAAGTAACATATTGGGTAATATTGTCAAATTCGATTTTTACTATTATACATGACGTAGCAGATACTCGAGTGGGCTTCGTAGGTGAATTAAAGTGATTTGAAAATTCTAACTTCTACCACAGAATATTATCCTAGTTACATCGTGTCTACTAATCAGTTTTTCATAAACGCATGTACCTAACTTACTATATACACAACATACATATAATATTTATTTTGATTTTTAAATTTATTTAAAAAAAAAAAAAAAATATATATATATATATTATGATATTAGTGTTCAGATCGTTTCTAAAAAATAATAACGATAATGATATGATAAGTATATCTATCTATAAAATCTGGATTGGGTACAAATGTACAGTTTGTAGTTTGTACACGCGTGGCTTAGAAAACAATGTATACTTAATTAGTTAATTTAAAAAAGATGGTAATACGCCAACGTGTATGAAAAATAATAGAACTTAATAATTATTACGTATTACAATAATAATATATATATATGTATTTATATTGGATGGCGCAAATATCATTTGTGATCAGCCCAGGTGACGTGTCTCGGTTGAAAGTCTGAGTTTAAAGTGACGCGATCGTTCAGCACCTTTTGGTTCGTCGATCGTCGAAAAAATGACCAACAACCCAACACGATCAACGTCTGCACAGTGACTAGAATTATGGCGATCGCCAGTCCGGTCGGCCATGTGATGCACCACTCGTTATTGCGAATCACTGTCAAAATATACAACGTCATCGACGTACACTAAGTTGATGATGAAAAAAATATTATAAATCACATTAAGCCGGGATCACTCTAGGTCGCGTGGGTATATAGTTTCACGGACGGAGTGGCGACTACGGGTTGAGTGGGTTCCGAAGTCGTGGTTCAAACGTGTTATTAAGACGATTCTAAGCGAGCTCACTTATCGTCCGGGTCGTGACCAAATTTAACAACGAAAATGGTCTGAAAATTCCGAAATTTGTGCCATCCACGTATAAAAAATATTAATTTAAATAACGTGTGAAAATATCAAACCGTTTGGAGGACCATTATGCGAGGAGTTAATACGATTTTAGTATCAATCATTGCACAAATGTTATCACGCATCTTAAAGTTTTGAACTTTTCTCCGTAAAATTCTCCGAAATTCTCAATTTTTTTGGTTTTTGGGGTTTAACTAAAAGCAAAATTTTTTAAAAAAAAGCTTAAATTTAAGCACAACCGGAGTCCATAGGTCTTTCATTAGTGTTACTACCGTTACTGACTTTACAAATATGAGCGTTCATTCTACCCAAAAAGTTATTGACAGAAAAAAAAAACATCATACTAAAAACAACACATTTCTCGCCAACGCTCAGAATCTAAAATTACGTTTACACAGTCGACACTAAACTAAGTTAATCCTCAGCCGAATAATCATATGGAGAAATCGGGGGTTTTTCTAACGGTTCACTATAGGTAAATGTGTATTGGGCTGCTGCTAAGATAACACTCTTATGAAAAAAAAAAAAAATAATATAACAATTTTAGTGACCGAATCAAAAGAAAAAACATTGAAATTTATAACTTAAGAGGTCACAATATGGCCACAATTTTTCACAGATAAAAATCTTAAAAATAGTGAACAACAAACTTTTGGCCGACGTTGTTTAGTAACTAAAAAATACTTAGATTTGCCGCTTTATCTATTTTCAGCTGTATGCGTCATTGTTTGGTTTTTCGTTGAGCGTCTTTTTGAATTTTATTGAATTTGCTAAAGTAATTTCGCCACTTAAAACAATAACACTTACGCATTATGTTTATTGTTTATAAGTTTTCTACAGTATACTCAGTACTCCGACGGTCTAGTTAAAAACTTACGTGAGTTTATTATTTAAATGATTCCGAGTATTTTTAAAATATTTTTCCGAGTGTGAATCAAAATATTACCAGTGTTCCAACTTCCCAGTACTTTTTAAAATTTTTTTTAAGTACATATTACCTATTCTCACGATATAGTACTAATTTAATTACAATTTTTTTTTTTTTTTTTTGTAACATTTAACCCGGGCATACAATTTTTTTAATTGTGTTTAAATAATAATTTCAATTTCGTCTCAAAAATAATGTTTTTGATTTAAAATCATTCGAAAATAAGTTTTTTAGAGGCACATTATATAAGCAGATAGGTTAGAGTCCTTCAGTATCACGATATATTTTTAACTTAACTTTTAGAAAGTTATCAACGTAATTACGTTTGAATACAGGTCGACCAACTTCGAATGCCCTGGATTTTTTCAAGTTCAAAAAAAAAAAAAAATTCTGTTTATCCTTCTAAGTTATTCGTGTTTACCTATGTCGTAAACGTTTTGAGAAAATTAATCGATTGTGAGACTAATCGTATTTCAAATTTGAACATGTTCGGCATAGAGATGACTAGAAAGAATTTTTAAAATTTTAATTTGAGTATTAAAGTTAGTGTATCCTATAGAGATTATAGTATTTTGCACTTTTTCTTCAAAATATCTTGGAAGTATTTTTCAAACTTTCGAAATTTTACGGGTAGGTATTTTAAGCTATTACGCGTTTCTTCGAAATAAAAACAGTTTTTCAATCTAACCGGCGGCTTCTAATCTTCTTGATGCTCGTTCGCTGCTGTTATTAATATTTATTTGACTTTGGCTGGATATGGTTTTTTCTTGCTCTTCGAGCGGTCGCACTACGATCGAAAGCTGTAACGGCACTTCCTTTGTTTTTGGTTCCGCGGCAGGCGCTTCACGTTTACGTCGACCGTAAGACACTTGTCCGTTGCCACAGTCGCTCTGTGAAATGTGGTTGATGTTAAGAAATTTAAAAACTACTTTTGACGTTTCATTTGTACAGGCAGTTTATTTAATTTATACAAGTATACTCACTGGTTTGCACGCTTGATCGCAAAACATCATCATAAGACTGAAACGCAACACTGGTGATGAGGGGAAACGGAACGCTTTGAATCGGGCAACCATTGAATTTGGAGGCATAAAATTCAATACTGGGAATGTCGATGGTTCCGGAGGACATCCCCTCCAATCCAAAAGTAACAAAGAGTCAAGACCGTCTCCAGAACTGGCGACCAAGTGACCTGCTCGCAATTGTGTCGCATCTGAAAAAAGAAAAATAATAATGAACATAATACATTAATACAGTTGCGATAGAATATTTAGCCGTATAAATATCTGACTGTATGGATGATTCACGTCGATCTGAAGTTCTAGTTCGTCACCAAGTTTTACTTCCGTCACCTGTCTTGTGTTTTGACTCACTTTAACGATTCTCATTTTAGCCACTTGATTGGCCGACCCGACTAAACCGTTTGAATCGTACCCACCGTCGTTGTATATCGTGTTATGAATGCTGTACAATCACAAATTATTTCTAACAATATTAATTAAGTTGATTCAGTTGAATTTTTATATTTGTTGCTGTGAAGTGTAATAGGGGGGGGGGGTTCAACTTGACCAGGTATGTTTACTCATCGAACTTGATGTTTTACTTGAAATGTTGAGTTATTTTTTTTGACCCTTGTTTACTATATAGGCAACAAGCCATATTATCAGTTTAAAATAAATCTATAAATCATACTAGCGAGATTGACGAAATTTAATGTTGACTGTAAGTGTCAAATTTCAACAATTGATTTTGTTTGAATTTTAAACAATTGATAGAACATTTTGTGTCATATTATATAAATTAATTATACAATTAAAATAGCCCGTAAAAAGATACAATTAACTAAACTAATTTAACCATAACATTCGAGTAATTGGGTTGGTTCAGACATTCAAAGGAAAACGTCGGGTGCGAGAAGTACCTACCTAAATGAAATCAATGTCGGTCGTTCTGTTTTTTGTTTACCTACATTCGTGGTCTCCACAAGATAAATCCAATGGAAAACATTTACAGCAGAAAAAGGTTTACCTAAATTCATAAAACCCAATTATCCCTCTGTAAATGTGTCACTATTTCGCAAATAATATAAGCCCTTGCAGTGTATACGACAAACAACGTGACGAACCTATATGTACAATGTGATGCACTCCGCTTCGTGCGTGCAAATGATTGAATTGCTAAAACTTATGAAAATTCTAATATAATCTCTTTTCTTATAATTGAGTTTAGGATTTTTATTTCATCAAAAGTGTTTTTTTTAAATTTTGAATTCAGTGGTACTCAAATTGTTTCAACACCTCCAGTATACATTTTTAAGTTGACGGTAAGCACTCATAATAATATTATCATAATATATTATATTATGATACTAACTAAATGTTACTAACTAAAACAACGTCTAGTAGGACGCGGTCTTAGGTATAATGGATTTGTTGTTAAGTAAGGACTCAAAAAGTATTTTGAGTGGAAAATTCTCACAAAGGCAATTTTTAATATTTACACAATTTTATAAAAATACGTACGTTATCTTGGTGCAAGCTATAATAATGGTCTAATATGTTTGCATCGATTCTTCTTTGGATTCTTACGTTAAATACGTAGAAGTTGCTAAAATATTTTAGTTTAATGTTGAGAAAAAGAAAATACCATTGTTTTAAAATTTTTCCATGGACTCTATAATAGTGATTTAATGACAAATTTGGCCGAGTGGTAACTATTGTTGCCACTCGGGAGTTGAATAGGTGTGTATTTATCTTTTGGTTATACATCCCGACAACACGAGTTGTGAATGATGCCCCCCATTGACGCTTTATTATTTGTCGGCGATAACGTTTAGGATCGCAACCGCTAAACCGAACTTCCAGTATTCAGCTCAGTGGTCGCAACTAACCTTGGCTCCGCCACTCCAAACGTTGCGTCCAGGGTAATGTTCTGCGGTTTGTACCTCAAGAACGGCTGACCGTTGCGCTGACTCGAACCAACCGCGCACGACACTTTTGTCACCCGGTCGCCGACCGTTTGTATGATCGGATGGTGCTGGACGACGACGACGGCCGTGGCCAACTTCCGGTTGCTGTTCGCCGACTTGGCCACAAGCACGTCACAGCGGTTCCGTTGCATGCTGTTTTCGACGATAGGCAACGTCACCGTGGTCAGATCCGTATGGCGGCCGTTGACGCCGCATTCCTCTGGTCGCCCCAACACGAACATGCGACCCTTGAAGCCCGGCGACCTCAGTGTCACCATCATGGTGTCGTCGTTGCACGAGACGCTCACTGAAATGAGCGACGCCGTTGAACGTCGTTAAAACGTTAACATTTTTATACATTGATGGTTAGCGAAGAAGGATAGAAGGAGAAATTGATATCGACAATTTGCTCATTATTTCTGAATTCATTACGAAAAATTACAGTGCCATCTAATAACTAGATCGTACATTTTGATAATTTAGTTTCAAAATTTGAACACGGAGAAACGGTTAGGTGGGGGGTTAGGTTAGGGTGACATCAAAACGGAAAATATCAATTACACATATCTGTTGTCTTAGACAACACGGAAAAAATAAAAATTTCGAGGGAAATTTTCTTACAGTCAATACAAGTAATTCTTTCCAAATAAGTGGAACACGGCGATTGGATGAGTGGACCAGCCGTGCTTGTATCGTCACTGTGCAGTAGGCAAAGAGTGCCTCCGAACTCGTCCGTTGGACATCTAAACGTGTAACCTCTGCAGCTAAAATACTGTTCGTTTTCACATCTCTCTTTGCACTAGACGATAAAACAAATAATAAATTTGCTATATTTTGTGTAATTGACAACGGTGTATCTCACTTGTTCAATATTGATACTTTCGATTTGTAAGTCTACTTGTTGTAGGGTTCTGTCGTACACAGGTTCGTGCCAACACGAGTTCTCATTCCGTACTTGATTCGTGCCTAAAAACCACCGGAAATATTTAGTCGGGTATAGTATAATAGTTGTCGATACAATTATAATAATTGATACATTTTTTTTTTTTTTTTACCTAGAAACGTGTTGATACACTCGTTTTCCAAATATTCAACTTGGTTTGGACTTGGATTAAACGCCATTGGTTGGGTTCTTCGTGTTTCAGTGTTCAAAGCGCACATCCTGGTTTTTCGAAAGTAGTTTGCCGACATACAATTATTTTGGTCGATACACAGTTGGGCACAACGCCATTTATCATTGACGTTAGGTATTACAGAGTATTGATAACCCGTGATTTCGTAGTCCATAGATACTTCGACTGGCCACGCTTTTCGGTTACACGATTCTGGAACTATATATGACTATACGTATATATATATATTACAAATTGTCACATAATACCTAGCTTGTTTCTACGCATGGCATGATTTTTATTATTGTCTGCAGAATTTAGTTTCTCGGTTATTTTGTTTGTATTTAATATGATTTTGATTCATTTAAATTTATACAATAATTGTAGGTTTTAGGATTATTATAAAATCCACAAAGACTTTTTGTAGGTACGTTTCCCATTTCAATACGCTTAACAAATCAACATTTTTTTTTTTTTAATACAAAATTAGAATTTGTGGTTGACATTTAAAAATAAAGAGATCAAGAAAAATATTCTTGTAATTTTAAAACTTATACCCGTATGTTTTTGTCGGTATTATAAGTTTTTTTTTTTTTTGTTAAAAATAGTATAAACGAGTACATTTATTTTATCGTTTACAGTATTGTGCGTATAAAAAAAAGGAAAATAATTTGGTTGTTGAGAAAATGAATGCAAAGGACGCGTGTAAGTATCGCTCCGCTTGTGTTGACGCTATGCAACCTATCTTACTTCTTAGGTTAAACTATTGTTTTCTTGTAAAAACTAAACGTGTAAAAGTAGTGTAAAAATAATATTCATTTTATATAGTTCTGGATTTTCGTTTTTCAAATAAAAGTTCCAATTCCAAAATGTTTTTAATTTCTAGTTAATGATATACACTTATACAATCGCATAAATACTGACCCCGAAGGCAAGCTTTTCTGAAAAAGTTTACGTTCGGTGTCATCACAATGTTGTCGGTAGAGCTTCCCATATTCGGTACTCGGTAACACGATGTTGCCGTGTAATCAATAATGAAACCAGCGCAGTCCACCGATTTTCGACATCTGCAAATCAGGACAATTTACAAATAATTGGGCGTCTATATATATATATATATTTTTTTTACAATAATTTTATTTAATTTGGCCGAGCGGAATAATGTTGTTGTTAAAAATCAAAAGCGAAACAAAAGACAAACAACACTGTTTCAATCACCTGTTGTAACATTCAGCTGTTATCGCCACTCCGGGGGTGCTGGCGTATAACAAAATTGGTTGCACCACAGACCTAGGGGCGGCGTTGCTGTACTTAACGAAAGTCACCGGAACGCCGTCTGGGCAATCTTGACCTGCAGTCAAAATCGGAGTAAACATGATACCTACACCGGATAAATTAAAACAATAAAAATTTGAAGATGAAATCGTTTTAATCATAATATCACATCCGGGGGCGCATTTACAAACAAGGAAAATAATTAAAAGGAACCTTATTTTAAAATATTCGTTTGCTCCAATGAAGTCGTATAAAGGGACCATATTTAAAACGAATGATTCTACTAGAGAATCATATTGCCATTACGATCGTTATTGTTTTCGGATTGATATGTCACAGACATTTTACAAAATAAAGACAAAATAAAACAGTAAAAAAAAAAAAAACCCGGAAACAATGATTTGAAACAAAAGTTTTAATCGGGATAATATTTAACAGGGCTGGATAAATCGGGAGATCGTGATTTGGGATGGTTTGAATCGTAATAGTACGAATCGGAAAATGTAAAACGCTTTATTTTATATCTGAAAACAACGATAAATCATTGCCTTCAAAAATACGATTTTGAACAAGTTCGGTAGTCTAGTATACGTCGTGGTAAAAACAAATTTAACAATAACAACTTTTATTAAATCCGTATCTTTCCTATTTTAGTATTTTGTTAAAGTTTTGGCTCGTCCCGATCTTTGTTTTGGATGATCAAAAGAATCTAAATTGATGTGTGAAAAACATGTTTCCCGTAATTATTTGTTCCCTCCACAAGAAATAAACGGTCGCCCGAAATAACGAAAATTTCAAAATTCATAACTCCTTCAAAAATGATCGAAATTTATTGAAATTTCAGCTGTACACTCGTAAAACCCTTCTTAACCACATACACAAATTTCAAGTCGACCCCTTAATAATACAACAATACTCGTATTTTAAGCACATATTTAAAGTAGTTTGTCATGTTGTAGGTATAATTTATTCTTACAATAGTTAAGTATAATATGCGTTCAAGGATTGATATTCGTGTTTTAAATGCTTTATTATACGTCTTAATTTGATTCAATACCGTGTAGCTAATCGTATACATTAGTCAATATTTTACCGAATCACTCATATTAATTAACAATGCAAACAAATATAGGGATCAAATTGTTTTAATCACAACATAATTTGAGCTCATTCTTATACTTTCGTCAAAGAAAAAACAAGTTGTATTACATTACAATATTTGTATATACGCATGTCACATAATGACATGTAGCTTTTAATAGTAAAGCATTTAAAATATGCGAGGCTAAGTTAAACAAAGCCGTTTTTTAAACGAAAAATTAAAAAACGAAAGTATATCGAATGATATGGAAAACTTAACAATACGTCAAATGTAGGCGTTCCAAGCTGTTCGCGAAGGTCGACCTAATCGTGTGTTTTAACGTTGCACTCGCACCTACCTATCGTTGTATAACACAGGTGGTCCGTAGTCTATTGGGTCAAAACAATGCATAATACACTAATAGTATTATAGAGTAACATAATATTATAATATATACTGCCTATACCTATGTTATTATACATTATATTATTGTCGTATCAGTGTCATGATCAATTTTTTAATGTTGATTATTAATTCCGATCCTGCTGATCGATAATGCTCTTTACATACGATGGACTGCGGAATAACGTCAAAATTCAACGACAGGAATACACTATACACAACGTGTCGTCTTAATTTTGAACTACAAACTGTATTCTTACAAATTCTCGGTTGGGTTTTGAGATAGTTCGTTGGAGTAGCAATTTTAAAGTACGTCACAGTTTTGGGCGAGTCACTGGTTTGGTAGTTGTACAGTTTGATTTATGCATATTAAATCCGTAAGAAGATTACGAAAATTAGGATTCTGAGCGAGCTCAATGAGTCAAATACTCAACAAATTATACATTTTTAAGTTTTATATTTGGCTCAAACCGTTTTAAAACTGTTGTATGACCTTTTGAACTTGTCTATTTTAACAGTGTGCGAAAGTTTCAAGTAATAAATATATTGTGTAGAGGTTTCAAGTAATTTCAAGCTCTTTTGGAAGTTCTGACTAAGCCGCGTATATAGGAGCGTGGCAAGTGGCGATTATACTTGATTTGTTTACTGACAGTGCTCCGAGTGTATAAAATACAACAAGTATTAATATTGTATACAATAATTCACGTCAGATAATAATAATTTCTACGTAGATAACGACAAATTTTTCTGTTTAATAATCCGTAAAAACTCTTACTCAATATCCATAGTTAGTCCAAAATAGTAGGTATACGCGTATTTACTTATATAGTACAAATTACAATGTACATGGTGATTTAGTTACATTATGGAAGGGTGTGTGTTTGACGCCACAAAGTAACCTAGAATGTATGCTTTTAAATATTATTTGACCTAAAAAGCTGCCGAAATGTATATATATAATGCAAAATAAAAACTTCGTTGTTTTCTTAGAGATTTGATATACGGCTTAAACGAACTTTAACGACATATGAGTTGAAGCTGTACGTGTTTGCTGGTTAAAAAAAAAAATATATATATACTGGAAAACGCGACCAAAACGATGTTACATTTTGCATGAGCACAATCCGGCTATGAATATTCACTACCTACACACGACAGTGTTAAAACATAGCTGAATATAAACATATTTTGCTTGACGATTTTAGATTTTGAGCGCAGCGAAGATTGCATTGTTTTTACAATGATGTTTCTTCGTTTTTTATGTAAACAACTTTAAGGGTATAAGATTTTTGCTTAGATTTATAAAGTCAATACCTCTAATGAAATATCTATAGACTCTGATGGTACTTTGAGAAGTCTCATAATTGAAAAAGTTACAGCAGTGATACTAAGGTTAAAACTACCCGCGCGACTAAGAGCGATCCTGGATTTTTTAAAAGTATTAAAACGAAAGTATATACATAGATTAATGGGTAAACTGCAGAAAACTATATTGAAGTATAGAGGTATATTAGTTTATAAAAAAAAAAAAACACTTTCTCTATATCTATATGTTTACACGGTACCTAATATAGTTAAATCATAATATTATTGAAGATAGTACGCACGTCGGTCAGAACGGAAATAGAAACCTCATTCTGCATAAAATATTACGCGTATGAATTTTGTTTTTTTTTTCTCAACTCGTTAATAAACAAAATAATATCATGATGTCACACTGTAACACATGATTTTAATGTCGCAGATAATAATATATGGTCTGGCTTGTCAATAGGCATATAATAATAATGTATAAGTCGTTGCAGTGACGATCGGCTCAATCATTGTTAATTATTAAATGTGCATAATATATATATATTTTATAATTTTCGACAAATGATTCAATTGATTTTAATCAAGTCATTAATTTATTCGAAACGCACGCGTTAGTTTAAATTTTTTTGATGCAACAAGATACTGCGGTATAGTTTCTTAGTGGAATTTTCGTCACAGGAACTAACCAATTAATTATTAAGGAGTTCAGACGTAAGTCTGCATGACGTATCAGTGGGTACTATATGATATAACATATATAACTGATTTAAGTTATTGAAAGTTACTTATCACTTTACACGTAAAAATAAAATTTACTATATGTCGCTAACATATTGCAGTTTTAAAATGAAAGAATGACGACAAACATAAATTAGTCAATTATAGCGATTAGCGAAAACGATTAGCCCTAAGTATTAAAAACATTTGATTTATTTAAAAAAAAAAAAAAAAAACGAATAAACCTACTTAAAGTGCAACGCGACGGCTTGACACCATGGGCTTAAACTTGCCGAGTATGCAGACATCATTTAAACGTATTCATAAAAATATTAATTAAATACAAAATGATTCGCAAATTAACTTATACATATTTGTTGAGACAAAAATCTTGAATGAATTATAATCTTTACAGATATTACGACCTTTGAATATACTTCAACACTGTAAACAGACACGATAAAATCGATAAAGAAAAATTATGTATTTTGTAATCCATTTTACATCGATTTCCTAGGAACACAGGCGAGCATTTGCGATTTTATTGGAAAAAAAAAAAATTGAAAAATGGTGCCAATGTGATGAGGAAATCGCGGTAGACGGGTCCGAAATTCACGACATTTTGCGCACACCCCTGCATCCAAAGCTGAGCGCAGTTTGTCGCTTTGTTCAAAATTGGAAAAGTTAAGTTAGACAAGAGTTAAAATCAAAGAGATGTAAAATTATATGACGTATAGTTTCTGAAATTTTCAATATTATTAATTAAGTTGAATAGTTAAAAGTAGGTCAAGAAATAATTTAAATTTAGTTTGACTTACTAATCGAGTTACGTATTGTTATAGTGCTCGCTATTTTGAGGTTTTTTCGAGTGGATTCCCAATATTATCTCGGAATAAAAACGCACCAAAGTGAAGTCCTTAACCCCCCCGATAATTTGTTAAATGGTCAACAATTGCAAGTAAATTACTACAATCTACACTAATAGTATTTTACGACCAGTGTTGTGAAAAAATAACTTTTAAGTTAGGCATTTACGTAAGATAACAAAAAATTACTTAAAAAATTATCTTTAGATAACAGGTAAATTTTTTATCGATTAAAAAGATAAAAAAATAAGTTCTAAAGTTTATGATACATATTGTAGGTAATCTTAATGATAAATAAATCGTTAACTTTGTTAGATTTTCTACAAGCAAGCGTTTTCAACATTTGGTCGTTTTGAGACGTTTCGTATTCTAAAAAAACCGAGTATAAAAATTTATCGAACCGGAAAATCTAGTTGATTCTCGTCAGATAACTATTTTTTTTATCTAGAGAAGATGAAATATCAATCGAATAATTTGTGTCTAGATAATGCACAACACAAGACAGAATTTCAATCATCAACAGCGTGAATCAATGGCGAAGATTGGGTGGGCCCCCCCAAAATATCGACCCCAGAAAAACATTTGATCAAACTATAATAGCCCTATATTATAAAATAATGTATAGCCCCCCTTAAAAATAGGTACGTCGCATAAAATAGTAAAAAAAAAACAGTTTTTTCTTCATCCTAGTCTTCATCCTGTACCTCCGCTTATCACGATCATTTACACACATCAACAACTGTCTCATATCTTCTTCTTCCATCCATCCTTTCTTCGGTCTTCCTCTACCCCTGGCTCTTTTTTCCTCAACGTTGATTTTCAACAGTGCGGCTCTTATACCACTTCTGCAGTTTCTTCTCTCCTCATCACTGCATGCCCGAACCATATCTCAGCCGATCGCGCTACCTCTTACATTTTTATTCGTTTTCTAACGTTCTATCTGCTCTCGCCACACACCGCTCATCCGCCGTCTAAGCATTCTCGTTTTCGCTGTTCTGTTCTACTGTATAATTCCTGTACTCACGCGGCGTGTATTCGATATTTAAAATATTATAGTATATACTTACCGTGCGCCGTCCGGTGAACCGTCGCCAAAGCCGCGGCGACGAGCAGCACGGCTCCGTGCAGCGATCCCGGCATGGCGATGGAGTGCACGAGCCGCGGTCCAGATCCTGCAGAGTTCCCTGGATCCTGGAGCAGCTGGAGCTAAGCGATCGACAAGACTCGCGGACGGTCGATACGGCGGGACTGGGGACCGGTGTCGTGCGCGCGCGTGTTGACGGGACGCGCGTAGGCGATCGTTTAAGGCGACGGCGACGGCGAAAATACTCGCCGAAACGGCCGACCTTGCGAGGGCGAGAAGCGGCGGCTGCGGGTCACGTGCTTCGCGGCGCGTCGTCTGACGTCACCCGATCGTCTCCGGCAATTATTATTATCATAGTATAGTAGTAGTCGGTCGTTATTCCGCGCGGGTAGGGCCCGCCGACGTATTGTTATGATCTTGAGGAACGCGCCGATGGTCGTCGTATAAAGACCGACGATTATAAACAACAACAATAATAACAATTATGGACGTACAGGGTGATTGTTCGGTTTCCAATGGGAACTGTTAAATTTTTCCCAATCGAATTTTACGTTTTCTCGTGTACAAATCGATCGGATTTCTTTGAAGGGGCGGGGGAGAGGATCGCCGAACTACTATGTCAAAACGAGGCGATTTATGAAAATCAGAAACGTCAAACGATTTTTTTGAGGGGCCGCTTTTGGAGCCCTCAAACTATCGTTGTACAGCCGTTATCGTTATAGCTAATGTTTTTTTTTTAAATATATCAAAAAGTTAGCTATTACAATAAACTGTTTTCGTTTTCATGGGTTCGCGTTCAACTGTCGGTTTAAAGCTTTTTGGAGAGTACTCTCCATTTTCTCGTCTTATAAATCTTGGTAGTAAGTTTTTGTCATTCTTCCGCGCTTACAAAAAGGCCGCCCAATATTGTGGTCTTGAAGAACGCGTATAGTCGTCGATGTTCACACGGCAGTTATCGGATACAGGGTGAATGTTTTTTGTTTTTTTAATCTTAAACAAATTTTTTTCCAGTCAAATCGATTTTCTAAAGCTTCTCTCGATCTTCTAGTCGCCGCCTCATACCTGTAAATAGTATTTTTCATTTTCCGTTTTCGTCCGGTTTTTAACCGAAAAGCTAGTTTACAATACCCTCAATAGTTTACGCGTTCGCGTATCGGTTTAAAATGGTTTTGTACGTTGTTTTTTATTTTTTTCGCGTGTAAATATCACGTTAAATTAATGGTGGTTGCGCAATTTGAAACAAGACAGGAAGATCACGCGCACCTTGCGAGAGACTTAAATTCCCGGTCCCTTAACGGATTTAAACAGTACAACACGTTCCACGTCACTATAAACGTTGTAAAACGAACAGCGTCTGTGTATTATTTGAATCAAGACAAAACCGTAAAGAGTATAACAGCTACACGATCGGACGAACACCGTGAAATTGTGGGATTTAGTATCTAAACTACATGATATTAAAACTAAAAATCGTAATACCCATAGTAATAATAATCATATTATTATTATACGTTTAATGTAGTTATTGTAGTTATTAGTTATAAATTTTTTTTTTTTTTTTTTATGCTACAAGCGTGCAGTCTACAATATTTCGATTATATCATATTATATAATCGTGAAAGAAAAAAAAAAATTAAAACAAAGCCTTAGAAAATAAGTAGGTAGTATAAAAAAATTCATCCTGTAGCATAATATAATGTCGCACAATATCACAAGCGTCGTGCACCCATATTATGTACCTATAGGCGCTATCGCCGTCATCATCATCGCCGTCGCATTGTGTTGTGACCGCTGTTTTAGTGCGTTTACCCGTGGCCGAACAATACAATTATTACGATAATAATAATCGTATAATATGCAAAGTTGTAGAACGGCCATCATACACGCTGCACGCCATTGCTACAGCACGACAGTAATAATTTGGAGGTCAGTGGCGTACTCGTGTGTGTTTATGGGGGGCTTATGGGTCATATAGATCCTCCAGGGGCTATTTTTTGCGTTAGATATGGAAATGACCGCACGATTTTGTCATACGAATGTATATTTATTGTATACTTTACATAAGATCTTTAGATTAAGTGTCAAATACCAACAACTTCATACAAAGAGCAAAAAGATGTTGGGCTGCACTATATGCCCAACCTTAAATAGCCTTAAATTACATCGGCCTAATTAACAATCTTCAGAATTTATGCTAAACCCGTTTTCCTAAATGCAGCCACAGCATGGGGCCTTCTCGTGAGCTATTCAAATTGGAAAAAAACCTGAAGTCGTTTAGAATATAGCAATCAGGAGAAAATATCACTATATTTCGTTAAAATCGAAGAAACACTCCTAATTAATCATCGACCGATAGGAGAGCTCATTTCAGTGTACCTAGAAAAATTTTTTCACCATCGAAACAGAAATTCTAAAGTAC
The DNA here is from genome assembly GCA_017140985.1 of Hormaphis cornu. NCBI lineage: Eukaryota > Metazoa > Arthropoda > Insecta > Hemiptera > Hormaphididae > Hormaphis > Hormaphis cornu. The sequence goes on along the minus strand of CM029363.1, from coordinate 10,225,901 downwards.
CTCATATCCAACAACTTGGCACAGTTTTCCAACTGAATCGCCCAATTTCCTTTTTTTCAATTACCTATAAGTCACGAAATATACTCAACCGTATCAAACGAAGCATATGATACAAATGGACTTGTCCCGGAACCCTGAATAGGCCTAAGGCAAGTTCAAGTAGTTACGGTTATGAGCGAGCTCAGGGAGTAAAATACTTGCAAAAATCAAAAGTTTTGTCCTATCCGACCCCGTTTGGGCTAAGTTCGAGAGAATTTGTTCAAAACGGGTCTATCTGCAGGTCCTTATAATTAGCATATTTAACTGTTGGACCGGTAATTTTATTGCCCTGCCCTATAGCAAATATTGAAATGACGCCCCTGATCGGACCAATCCTATATTCTACCAACTGTAATAATGTTCACGGAGAAAATGTGCTGTACGGTAAATCGTAATTTTCTTTTGTTGTGATTCAAAATTACAATCAATTAAACCTATTATCGATAAATTGTAAATAGACAACATACGTATTTGTGTAGTCAGTGGCGTAATTTGGGCTATTTTTTTGGGGGATGTCCAACATTTTTTAAGGATCCCGTAGGGCTGTGGAAAACCTTCCATACCCCTTTTAGAATTCTCGATTTTGAAATGATACGTAGGTATTTTTGTTTTTTTTTTCGGAAGTCGTTTGGGGGGGTGATCATGATTCCAAGGAAGTTTAGCCGGTGTGCGGTGTAGGAAAAATTCAAATTGTCATAATATAAATCAAATATTGGTACGAATTTTATCGGTCGGTAACACTGTGATTACAACGAACAGTAGTTACATTATGTTACGACCGTCGAAAGTGTTTACGGCGAGTCTCGCGCGTCTTTTTCCTTTTTTTTTTTTTCGCGGACACATTTCGTTTTTTCGACCGCGCGGAGCTTCGAATTCGATTTTTGAGGAGCCGGACGAAGGCCGATTCATCTTGCAATAGGCACAAGTATATAATAAATGTAATATCGAGAACAAAACCGCGTTGATTGCGCGGTAAAGTGTATACTTCCAAACTGGTCGGGCGTGGTGAACACAAATCGGCGTGTGTTAAACGCGTCCTCTTGCAGCAGCAGGAAAAATAATAAAAAAACCAATTCCGGCGTACGTAATATACGCGGCAGCTCGACTGGCGCACGCGTTGTAGGTACACGAGAGCGTGTATAGTAGTAATACATAGTAGTTATTCAAAAACGGTATACTCTTTGTTTTAAAACTAGACACACTTACGATACACGTATAGAGGCGTACGTGTGTATAATAGTATAAAATACGTAAAAAAAAAAAAACGAAAAAAACAAAAGCGAGGAGGACACACACGTACCTACTATTATGTGTGCTTTACACAAACACGTACATCGCACGAAAGTGAAACCGGCGCATTATGCGCGTGTATTTACGGAGATAAAAACGTTCAAATGGACGGTTACGCAAGCAGACCTTCGGTCACTTTTTAGCTTATATTTGTTTCAACAAACGAGTGAAAATTTACCGACCCGCGTGTTTTTTGGACGACTGCACAGAATGAACATCACGCGTACCCACCATCAAGGCTAACCAAGTTCACGAGAATTTTTTTAACCGCGAGGAGTTCGGACGAACCGACGAATCGAATGGGAACTCCGGGGGGTGAGAGTGGGTGGTAAAATTACATATTTTTATCGGTGGAAGAGAAAAAAATCTACCCAAAATCAAAAAAATTACGCGAATTCAATGTCGCGTGTGCGTCTCCTACAAGTTTTTTCGATGGAGTCATATATACTTGGGAAACTCGATATGAAAATATGACTGCTGGCGGACGCGGTAAAAAATCCGATTTTTCGGTTGGTTAACGTATAAAAAAAAAACAAAGAAAAAAAGGGAGTAACGACTACCGATCGATCGGGTGGATATGTCGGAGTAGCAGCTTTGCTTCGGAGTAAGTCACGGTTCGAGGCGGCGGTCACCGGTTCGGAAGTTGTATTTTGATTCAATATTCGTGAGCGACGACCAAACACTAACAAAATTTAATGTTTTGAGCAAGTTTTGCAGCGAGGAAAATATTGAATATATATTATGAAATTTATAGTTTTACATTTAGCTCGAATTTTTTTTTGAAACTTTCGTGACATCCACAATAACTTCAATAAGCGTGTAAAATTTTTGAAGGATAAAATTAGATAACGACGTTGAAACGTCTATGCATTTTACGAACTTAAAAACTTTCAACACCATTAAGTAAAAATAAGCCGTTCTACGGATTGTTTTAAATAGTTTCGAGACTGTAATAATCAGAAAATTTATATATTTACGAAAAAAAACCATGAAATTACAAAGCATTGTATAACTCGTTTAAATTGTCCAAATCGGCGCAAACGTCACAAACAAACTCTTTCAATAGTCGTCCGCCGCATCCGAGGGGTAAACCACTTCAATAACCAGTGTACAAAACTTTGATAATCCAATGTTAATTTTTGATAATCTTTGATAATCTTGATAATCTTTGATTGATATTCTTTGCTAATCATTGATAATAATTGATAATCAGTTATCTGGTGTACAAAATTTTAACAGTGGCTTACCCCTCGGCCGCAACCGTATGGAAATTTTGACATTTTTGTTTTAGATAATTCGAAAAATAATAAAAAAAAATCTTCAACCTACCAAGCATCTGCACCTATATACCTTTCGAGATGCCTATACCGTGTGTGTAAATATCGGCGGTGCATTTATATATGCTCCAAACAGTGCGTTTTCAGAAAAAAAAATTTACATTACACGTTCATCGTTTAACCTGTAAGTTTAGTTAGCAACACACAACCATCATATTGTTTCCGTTTTCGTTCGACGAGCTTCGAAATAACCTAACCGCGAGGTGCAGTTTTCACGAAACGTGTTTATAGAGACGCTTCGTCCGTATCCCAAGTAATTTAATATAATATTATACCGTCAACGGTCAGGTTCGCGTTTCGTCATAAAACTTCAGAGTACGCCAGCTCTAATATTAAATTGGAACGCTGACCACGACCATTTTATTATTATTATATGTGTACAGGGATATTGGAGAATTCCGAGATCCGGAAAGTATGCGTGTGTGTGTGTGTTATAATTTATAATATTTCGTGCGCATATTCCAATCGGTTTGTCCGCGTAGAAGATGTTTATTGACGTGTTTTCTCTTCAAAAAATATGAATTACTGTCGAGAAAAACACTTTTCATTGCACAATACGTACACATATTGTATACAATATGCGTTCTTATAATGTGTACTGAAAACATTAAAATCGTGACGTATTTATAGAATGTGCGAAACGGCAGTATACAGAGTGTTCCAAGATACCAGTGATTATTTCGGAAAGTATTGAAAACAGAAAAAAAAACCGACATCACTCTAGGTCGGAGTGGCGACTACGCTTTGAGTGGGTCACTGGTTCGGAAGTTGTAGTTCAAACGTATTATTTAATATCTGAGAGCAACGATAATCGAAAAAACAATTCTGACCAAGCTCAATCATCTACAGTGTACTTACGTCAAAAAAAGTTTCATTTAAACACAAAATGTTGATCCAAAATCCCAAATTTTATGTGGTATTCAACGTAATGATTGGAAAACCCAAAAACGTCATAACAAACCTGATTTGAATTTCAAATTTTTTACGGTTAAATCCTCGATTTTTTATTTGGTTTTTGGGGTAAACCTCAAAAAGTAAGCGAAATTTCAAAAAAAACTTCAACCACTTAAATTTATAGACCTTTCATTAGAGATACTGGTTTTAAAAATCTAAGCGTTCCTATTTTCTTCCACCCGAAAAGTAATTGTCAGAAACAAAAAATCATTGTAAAAACAATACATTCCTCGCAGAATCTAAAAATTTTCATATGAAAATAGTTTTATTCTATGTGTTCTACAATAATTTAAGTTCTAAATTTTTTTATTGTTCATTGGCGTTTTTTATATAAACTTTTAAAACTCTGTAAGTGGTACCCTTAACTTTGTTTGTTTGTGTTGTGTACGCATAATTTTTCAATGCATTTTGGTGGTCAAAAAAAATTTTTCCATAGAAAACCCTGCAAGTCAGAGAGGTTTAAATTTTCTAAATGAATATATGTACTCCAACATAGCAGCAGTCTAGAGTTGTCTAATCTTACAACACATTAATTATTAGGTCATTGCTTATTAGTAATTGCGTTGACATAAATATTATTTGCAAACTAAAATAATAGTACCTATACATAAATTTTAGAAACTTAAAACCTCTCTAAAGTGTTTTTCTATTTTCAACGATTTCTGAGATAATTATCGCTGTTACATCCAACTTGAAACACTCCGTACATAGCAGCGCGCGGAGAGTGGATAATGGATCATGCTATTTATTAATTTTTTATTTATTTTTTTTTTTGGACTGGTAATTAGGATTTAATGCGATTAAATTTAGTTTAAACGTGAGCCACCTATACCATTTTGGACGATGATTAATAACATTTTCGTGTTAGTTGTTGCGTTTTCCATTTACAGCTTATATGTACGAGCGGTGATATTGTATTGGCCATTATAGTCCATTCAGATTGATTCTGAGGCGGTTTCACAGCTTCGCGCTGCAGTCGAATCATCGTTAAAAATCATTTCCGTACAAATCTTTGGACTTCAAACGGCTTTATGTTTGAAAAACAAAAAAAATTCAATAAAATGCCTTATTATCTCAGTTGTTATTATAAGCAATTAATATTCTGTGTATGTACAGGTAATTCAAATTTAAGTTACATGTTTGTACGAAATCGTAAAAACTGTAAATTGCTGTGTTTTTTTTCAAGGAATTACGGAAAAACTGGACGTATACGGTGTAAGCTTATTTGTTCTGTCGTTTGAATTTCGTTTAAAAATTGTTTATAAAATTTTGTACTGAAAAAAATTATTATCGGTCGTGTGGATCGGATAACATATTATAACAGTAGGTATATATAGCACTTACGCTGTATAGTATTTAGAAATTTTACATACACACACGGCCCATTCACATTTAAGTGATTACGATCGCGTCCGTGCGATTACAACTTTCCGCCTTTTAATTAAAATTGCTGTTGCATTATGATATTATTATGACGTGAAATATACGAGTAATAATATAATACAAGTACGTTGTATTGTACGTTTGATTGTCTGCCGCACATGTGGGGAGAAACTTTCAAACGTTTATTGGAAATGGCGAGAAATTTTCTTTACACATTTTTTTGAATTGATTTAATTAACAGTCGTCCACCGCTCAGAACGCGCTCGTTCGGTAATTAATTATTCGCTCGCGAGAACGATCGAGCGTAAATATTTCCTCATTGCGACGCTGAGAAAATACCGCGCGTTCTACTATTGTTGTCAACCGCAACGATTGTTATTAATTGAAAAAAAAAAAATAGATTATTAATTTTGTTCGTCTCATAATATTGGCTGTACCAATTATACAGTTTATACCGATAAATCACTCGTAAGTTCACGCATTTGCAGGTTTTTACTGTTACATAGTAAAACATGCTAATCGTATTATAGTGAAGTACAAATCGGTTTTTATAAAAATAGTAATAAAACAATATAGTTTGATAGTGCATAATTTTGCATAATTTGTGCGCTTAGACATATATATTCGACACATCATAGATTTCATAATCGAAACATTTTTCGCAAAATCTTTTCTCAGGTTAGGTAAACCAACATACTTGAATTCTTTCCGAAATCCTTTTCCAAACAAATTGGATACTAATATTCTCAGTAAGTGTTTCGGGTTATTGTAATGTTGTACGACTGTATGGATTTTATGAAATATACCTATACCAAATCCAGATAAAAGAATGAAATATTCAAGAATTCAATAAAATGACAAAGCTTCGAACTTCACCAAGTGTGTTAATTTTTTATGTTAAGATAAAACAACAAAAAAATATAGAACATTTAAAAATGATTTTATAATTCCTCTTATTTGAATTTTCTATCAGTTTTATTGAATTTAATTTTTTGATCACGCATGTTTTAAATGCTTAATTTTAGATTTTAGTGCATAAAAATGCATATTTACAAACTTTTTACTGCATATTTTGCTGGTTTTTAGTGCATGCGGGTATAAGACTTGTACATTTTAGAACTTGTTGAGTATTTGACTCATTGAGCCCGCTCAGAATTGTATTTTTCGTTAGCAATCAATTGCTCACAGATTTAATGTAAATAAATTCAAACTATAACGTCTAAACCGTTTAGCAAAGTCACCAATCCACCAAGATTCCCACACTAGAATTAGTTTCCTATTTTTCATTTTTAGTTGAGAGAGGAGCAGAAGGCTACGACTTCCCTAAAATTCTTAAAGTATTTCCAATTTATCTAGTATTTTACAATCGACAAACAAATTTTCGAAATAATAATATTCAGGCCTTTGGCAACGACTCTTCCCAATAATGTATTTTTACTTTTACTATAGAACATTTTGAGAAATTTGAATCTAAAACGGTTCAAATAAAAATATTTTAATAAGTAATAGCAACAATTAATTTAAATGCAAAGTAAGTTTGGTAACAAAATATTATTTTTTATTTGAATATCGTGCAAATCAAGAATAATCTTTTTTTTTCTTATCTAGTGAGCATTTGTCATTGACATACATTTAAATATTACTCACTTGAATCCACTGTTATATAGTTTGGTTAGTAAGTAAAACTAGCGTAAACAAGGCTTTTTTCCATTGGGCAACAATAACCCTAAGAATAAATAAAATTAAAAAAAAAAAGAGTTATACTCGTCCAATTACCTGTTTTTGAAAGTATTATGGAATTATAAGTATAATGAATAGAAAATCAATACATCCTTTGCTTAGCTTAGAATCTAAAACATGTTGAAATTAAGTTTTATAGATTTTTAGTTACTTTAGTTAAAAAGTACTTAAAATATAGTAATAATTATTGTTTTTTTTACTAGATTATTTACTTAAAGTATGTAGTTGGTTTAATATCGTCTTGCCGTTTAGCATTAGTATAAGAATTGAATTTTAGTTACTTATTGACTTAGGTACCTATCATGAAAACCATCAAGTTTCTTGTATGATTCACGGTTATAATGGCCGCTTATAATTGTATTGTTCATTTTTGTCACGGTACGTCCTTCAACTATAAAGTACACAAACAAACTATATACTTATCTTATTTTTTTTTCTTAATTATTTTAAGTGTAATAATTAAGGTGCAGGTAAAAAAAAACAATAATTTTAGAATCGAATATTCTAATCACGCAGAATATCAATAGGTACACAATGACTTAAGTCACCTACTAAATTGTCGTTCAATGTATTATTCAAAGCAAATTGACAAAAAAAAATAAATATACCTTGCATACATCAATGTGTTTTTTATTTATTTGAACTCGAGTCATAGTTGATAGATTTCTTATACTCATTATTAAAAAAAGAACCGATGTTGTCATATTTCAGCGTGGGATCGTTTGCGAAGAAATTGATAGTATGATTTTCAGCCTATAAAAATCGTTTTTTTATTCTCTTTAAACTGGATGACAAAATATAATAGTTTATCAAAAATATAAGTTAGACATATTTTATCACGTTACAAAATAAAAATACGTTTTAACTTTCAACTGCAGTTTAGGTCGAAAAAGTATTTTTATACTTTTGACATGCGTGTCACAGTCAACAGTCTGTTTACACAATTTTGAGGCCTGGTTGTTTTGAAGTTGCAGACGAAACCCTCGAGACCCCGCCTGAAGTTAGCAACAGGTTTTTACCCGTAAAAAGGAATGTATAGTTATAATATTTTGTCTGAGGGTTGTCACTTGACTGACAAACTTGATGATAAAATAAAATATAATATTCGATATGGAGTGATATGGATCAAAACTAGTGAACAGCTGTTTATTTCTGGGGCTCAAGGCCACTGAAAAAATTAACATTGAAAGGTAAGGAGTGTCATAGCCCTGTCAATATTTAATCACCTGGATAGACGGCAATTTTTATACGTAAAAAACGTGACTATTTTGTATAATTTTTTTTTCGTTTCCTTTAAAATTCGGTTTTCAGCGTTATTCCTTTGATTCAACGTTATTTCCCAAGCTGTATCGTTTGTAGGTATATACTTACACTAGGTATAATCATTATTACTATTATTAAACGTATACTCGTGTACTTTATTAAAATATCGTCTTTGATGTTATACCTCGAGGCCATTGCAGTGGAAGTATACATTTCACACATATATCCCTTGTAAGCGCAGTATCGTTCATGTGTTTTTAGTACGTGCATTAAATAGTAGAAAAAAAAAAAAAACATAAAAATGTCCTTTAATATCTTATTTTTTCGTATTAATTTCCTAGTAGATCGATATCAAAATTGTGACAGTATACAGGTATTCTGAATTGTAATCATTTTGCAAATAAAAAATCAGTTAATTATTGTTTCAGTTGCGTAGGAACTAAAATTTCCTACTGAGATATGCCTCCAGCTATAGAAATACAGTGTAGAACGCTCTCTGGTGGAATTCGATAGTAATTCATTCGGGTATTAACCCTTAAATTACATTTATTTCACACAAAGCAACGGTATTATTATAACATATACTTTGATATAATGTGCGTAAAATGTAACACAATATTTTAACAGGTACCTTTGGATTTTTTAAAACGCATTTTTTTTTTTTTTTGTGAAGCTTTTAATTAAAAACGTATGAAACGCATCAATATTATTGATGAATAAGTTATAATAACAGATGATATTAAAAAAAACCTGTAAATACTGAATAAATTTGTTTGATAATTTCACGATCCACCATAAAAGCCGAAAGAATATTATTATTATGTTGTACGTGGTAATTTGGCACTTGGGGGAAAAAAAATGCATTTTATTCATGCGGGTATAATATTATACAGTTATAAATTGATGTCATTGTTTTTCGTTCAGCTGCGCGGGGACGGAATGAATAATATGAACTAACAATAATAATAATTAATAATTACCTTCCTGTATTTTATCGTACCATCATATTTTTGTAATACTATGGGCTGTTTACAGACTAGATATACATATTATAATTACCACATACGAACATTTTCATTTTCTGCGAGGTAATTGTTTTCACTTAAATCGTATAATTATTATAACATTTTTTAGATTCTGAGCGCAGCGAGGAATGTAATGTTTTTACCTATGATTTATTTTTAATTTTTTGTTTGTTTGTTTTTCTGTCCACAACTTTTCGCAATGCTCCAATTTTCAAAGCCAGTGCCACTGATGAAAGGTCTATGGACATTTTTGGTCAAAGCCTTTTTTAAAATTTTGCCAACTTTTTGAGTTAAAGCCCGAAAACCAAAAAAAAAAATTTGGAAATTTTACGGTGATAAGTTTGAAATTTTAAAATTTGCAATGAATTTTTCGTTTGGAAGGAATGCTACGATTTTTAAAACCAGTATTTTTCTGATAGGTTTATTGACTGCGGTGATATTATGGTCCAAGAGTTTTTGAAATTTTGTTTACTTTTTGATTAATATCCCAAAAATTAAAAACAAATAAAGAATTTTACTGAAAACGTTTGAAATCGTCAGTTTTGTGATGACGTTTTCGCGTAGAAAGAGTGTTTCCATCTTAATTTCGAATAATGCAAAAAAGTTGAGATTTTGACTTCAAACTATATCTTGTTCCAGAGAAATTTTAGAATTTTACACATTTTGCGAGTCTGGAAACACACAAATTTATATTAAATAGCCCGCTGGAGTGGCGAGTATTTTGTCCGATCGAATTGAAACCGTATTAAAATTTTCGCACGTTATTTAAATAAATATCTTTTTTAAACGTGGATACAACTTTCGGAGTTTTTGGACCATTTTTATAGTTGAATTTAGTTTTTACCTGGACGTATACTAGATAACTGAGCTCGCTCAGAATCGTTTTTTTGAAGGCAATGATTTGTCATTGCTTTCTGTTATTAAAAAGTACGTTTGACCAGAGTTTTCAAACCCGTGAGACCCACCCAAGGCATAGTCGCTACTCCGTCAAACTACCACCGAGACCAAGACTGATCCCGGTCTTTTTGTTTTTAACAATACCTACCGATTTATATTATTTATGGAACTGTAAAATTTTTTTTATAACTCTACTGATTCGTGGCTGTTACTTGTATAATGATTGAAAATGACGTGTAAAACATGAAAAGCAATAGGTATTGATATTTTTGCAGTGTATTATATTGTGTTTGAGTGTAAAAACGTGTCGTATACCCGATTGTATACGCGTTTTTCCGGAAGTTACAGAATGCACAGATCGTTGATCTTATATTATATTGTACTCATTTGACAATACTTTATAATTTAATACAAACGAATATTTATGTACCGACGAGACCTTGAAATATAAGGACAAAACTTTGTTAAGGCGTGTCTCTGCTAAGAGGTGTGAATTAGATGGTTCGTTAGAATTCACCGAAACAATATTAGTCATCAGTATTTCCAAAATTAAATCAAATTGTAGTTTACACGTCTACGTGTGCATCTTGCATCCATTGTGTAAATATTAGCACCTTTATATTATTATGTACTGGTTTTACTTGAACCTCTACTACAGTGTGTGTTTTAAAAACGATTTTGAATAAAGTTTGAGTAAAAACGTACTGTAAAAATTATTTAATAAGTTCTCATAATACAGAGTTATACTGACGTGTAAACATTTTAATACATTTTTACGAAGTACAGAACCTTGAGAAATGTTTGAACTTGTAATTTATTTTATTTATTTTTGTAAAATGTTTGTTTTGTTTTTAATTTTAAATACTCGAAATAATTTGAACAACACCACATTTTACTATTACAGGTTATTAGAACATTTTGAAATCAGTTTTTACAATTTTCGTTTATTTTATTTAGAAGTTTGTGCATCGTTATTATTTTGTTTTTTTCATTCTGTTTTTTTTTTTTTTTTTTTTTTTTTGTATTTGCAATGACAGCTTGAAAATTTTTCCCCAAAGTTTGAAATTGCCTTATTATATTGAACCAATTATTTATAACTTTGAAATTTTCAATGTTTTGAGACTTCCAATGTCTGAGTTCACCAAAAATCGTTATTTTTTCGTAAGAAATTAAATTTGTCACACAATTTTAATATAAAACATTAAACTACACTTTATATAAAACAAAAACTCGTCCAAAACAGTGGCTATTATTCCCTCTACTATTTGCAAACAAATTTTACTACGCATTATAAAATTTTCATTTTATTCGTTTTTTATAAATTTATAAATCGTAGTTAATAATACATATTTTTTGGACAAAATTATTAAAAAAATTATTGTGTCTTGAAATAAGAGCAAAATGTGACCTTATGTAATATTTGGGTTAAAATATTTGACAGTATAAAAAATTTGTTATTTATAAATATTATAACAGTGTTGTAGTCTGACCTTAAAATAAACATTAATATGTATAATATTATAATAATATATAAAATAAGATGAGAACTATATGTCTACATAACAATGCAAAAGAGTACAATGGATCATATAAGTTTCAACGTCTTTTACGGTGTTACGGCATTATATACTGAAATGGATATTTGCGTGATTGATTATTATGCTTGGATACGCGTTGAAAGAATTATTGAACCTATATTCGTGAAAATAATCGATGCATCGATTACAAGTATTAATTTAAAACGATTAAAAATCAATATCGTATTATATTTTGGGTAAATATATTAGCATAATATAATGTTTCAAACAACATTTCAATCAAATCAATGCGTCACTACAGTAAAATTCAATCAAGTTGTTTTTTTTTTTTTTTTTACAAAAATTGAAGAAATATTTAAAATATCAAAATAGTTTAAATTAGAAAATTTTATAATTTCTATGAAAATAAATTACACTTAACTATTGAAGTGTTTTCGTAACATCCAATGATGAGTTGGATAGAGGACATTTTTTTGTATTTGTTCGTTTTTTAGTTCTTACGCTCCAGATAACATTTGGCGATAATGTTATAAAAATAAATAGGTAAATTAAACAAGGTGATCTACTAGAAAATTTTGAACTCGTAAAATGTAGAAAAAACCGTCGCTTTTAATCAAATAATAAATCTGTACCGCATTTTTTAGACACAGAATTTAAATACCAGAAATAGTGAACAACGAGTTTTTGAATTTCATTGTACATAATATTAACGTTAATTTTTTGAAAACGACAAATATGTGTTTTGTTCTTTCGGGAGTAAAAACAACTTTTTTTCCGTCAATATATCGCTAAGAATTAAATAACGATTTTGTGTTGTTCAGGCCACTGACCAACAGATTGTGTTGGCAACAAACAACAAACAGAGCAACACCAACACAATCTGTTGGCCAGTGGCCTGAACATGTGTTTAAAAAAATTTGCTCCTGTAAATTGGGTGGTCGCAAGGTAAAGGTAAAGGTACTCAAAAAGTAAGCAAAATTTCAAAAAAAGCTTTAACTAAAGTACCAACAGAGTCCGTATACCTATCAGTAAAGGCACTGATTTTAGACGTTTGAGCATTCCTTTCACCCGAAAAGTAGTTGACAGAAAAAAAAAAAAAAACATCATTGTACATTCAATACAATCCTCGCTGACGCGCAGAATTTAAAAATATAGAACGCCACTTGAGTTTTAAAAGTTGATATAAAAACACCAATTAAAACATAAAAAAAAAATTTGGAACCGTACAAATTATTGTAGACCACAAAATATAAAAACGAAACAACGCTCTTGCGAAAATGTTCTTTCTATTTTCAATACTTTTCAAGATAATTATCGCTGTGACATCCAACTTGGAATATCCTGTACATTGTGTTTACACAATATGAGTACGTAAAAAGATGCGAATTTATCCACCCCAAAAAATATTCGGCTCGAAAACGTATTGTGTTGGTGCGATATCGGTCTGCTATCCTTAAAAGAAGAAAAAAAAATTGTACTCGTTTTTACTATACTTAAGGCGCGTGGTTTAAACTTAATACGTTCTTTTCCCAGTATATTTCCCGCGGGGTAAGATTACGATGGCACGTGGAAACCATTGATGCCGCGGCGGCAAACGAGGCGGTCGTAAATACGCGCGTACGGACAATTTATAGCTAAGCACCAGGAAAAGACGTTGACTTCGGGGGTAATTTTTGTCGGGGGGAGAAAAGAGAAGAAAACATTGACCACAGAGGCGAAAGCAAGACGAAATTTTGAAGAGGAGGGAAAAGATCTAAAAAAATTAAAAATTGTGAATTGATATTTGTATACAAATTTTAAAGCACTGTATAATACGGGAGGCGTTTGAACCCAGCTAAAACCCTCCCTGTGTTTGCCACTGATTGTCCATATCTATTCTTTATGTCGAATCTACCTACAGCTTTTTTTTTAGATTCTGAGCGTAGCGAGGACTATCTTAACGGTCGAAACGTTTTCTGACAGCCCAATTTACGACCCTGGTGCACTTTTGTAGTTAACGTTTTATCGAAGTTCACGATTCCTAAAAAGTTATATCCAAAAAACAAAACTTCGAAAGAACTAACCAGTGGAGAGTACGATGAAGCCGATATTATTATCATAGTTATTTTTGTAATTACGATTTTTCAGGCCTGAAACTTTTACGAAATTTTTATACGGACAGTATACTGGTTCTTTGCCGATTTCAAAATGATTGAATTATTTTTGAGCTATAAGTGTAGGACTTTGATTTAATTTTGTTTTTGTTCAATTAAAAGTTATAAATTTTCAAGTAAAAGCTTTGAAACTTTATTACAAAGTTGGTATTACGTAGTCAAAAGTGTTACTCTCTAAAATTCTCGAAAAACACAAGAGAAAGAATTTTTTTTTTTGTCGATTCATGTAAGAAAAATAACAAACACCGGTCATATTTTTTTTTTAAAATGTTGAAACTGACACTATTTTATTTCGTAAAACTTGGAAATTCAGTAAGTTATGCAAAACGAGATTCGCTATCACCGGCAACAAACTTAAAAATAAATCCGAGTTTCCAAAAGCCTATAAAATAATTATTGATAAAACGGAATTACTCTTTTCTATTTTAGGCGTTACATTAATATCTTGTAGTTATGGGTTACTATTTAAAAATATTTTTGCGTTTTTTTTCGGTTTTTTTTTTTCATTCAGTATTCTTATAATTATTAACATTTGATTGAATTTCCGTTGTCCTATCGAGCTGAGATTTCGCACTGACTCGTTTTTCGAAAACATTGTTTTCAAATAGTAGATTAAACCACAGCTATTCCAAACCAGTGACCCACCCAAAGCGTAGTCGTTACTCCGTCGAAATATACTCACGCGGTCTAGAGTGATTCCGCCTTTTTTTTACATTCTGAGTGAAACGAAGAATGAATTTTTTTTTAAATTCAATAATAATATTTTTATTTACCTACCTTTACTTACCTATCCGGTGTCTATTTGCCTATAAATTCGTATCGTTTCGCGTCAATTTTTCCGATTATACTAGTAAAATGTGCCACGTCTGCCCGTTTATTTTTCACGTATACAATAATTGTGTGCTCATGCAGTAGAGAAAACCATTGAATATTTTAACGTTCATAAATGCGCAAACTGGAATAAGTTGTACTGACAGTGAAAGGGAACGGTTAGTAAAAAGAAAAAAATATGTTGAAAAACCATCTGGAATAAAATCATTACAAATGACATTTTTAAACCTCTTTTTCGTTGTATCGAGTTTGCCTATAAAAAACGCCTTAAAGTCGGACGTTTGCTGTTCATTAACATATTAGGGACGTTCACTATAGCGTCTCATTAGCTCTTATTAATTCATGTTCTGCGTGTAGAAACAAATCTTAAATATTTATAAATCGATAAAGAAAAAAAGTAAAAACAGTATAATCAAAGCAAAAGTTTGACCGAGTGGCGACTACGCTTTGGGCAAGTCACTGGTTTCGAAATGGTATTGTGGTTCAAACGCAGTACCTATTTAATATCTGAAAGGAATGATAAATTATTGCTCTCGAAAAAAACGGTTCTGGGCGAGCTCAGTTATCTAGTATACGTTCTGGTAAAAACTAAATTTCACAATAGTAATGGTTCGAAAACTCGGAAAGTCGTAGGTATCCACGTTAAAAAAAATGTGTGAAAATTATAATACGTAATGAACTACCGATTATAATTGTATCAGTTTCCATTCGTTCGGACAAATACTCGCCACTCTAGCGGGCTTTTTATTATAAATTTGTGTGTTTTCGGACTCGCAAAATGTGTTATACTCAAAAATTTGTTTGGAATAAGACGTAATTTTAAGTCAAAACCTCAAATGTTTTGTAGTATTCAAAGTTAAGGAGTACTTTTTTTACACGAAAACGTCATCACAAACCTGAACGATTAAAATGTTTGCAGTAAAATTCTTAATTTGGTTTTTGGGGATTACACAAAAAGTAAGCGATATTAAAAATTAAAATTTTTTTAAATCTGAAAAAATCCGAATCAAACGAGCCTGCAGGATTATTATTCTTATGAGAGCTGCAAAATAAAATATAAAAGTGGGATCCGTGCAAACAAACGATGACGTTTTGAAATAACCGAACGATATTGGTAATTTAGAATGACGCGTTATCAATATAAGATCGACACTGGACATAGACGTACTGCTTGTAACACATAAGCTTACACTCAAATATTGTGACAAACACACGCATTACGTGCGATACGTCGATAGCGAAAAATAGATGTTATGAGCTCTTATTAAGACGGTTGGAGACGTCGATTTTCTTCTACACCTGTCTGTCACAGTACAGTTTTGACTTAAGCAACGGCAGCACCAGAGAAGCGTTAATGGTTCGATTTTTTTTTTTTTTTTACAGTTGGTAAATTTTTTTTGATCGCCCGTCCGACGAATCGATATTTAATCGATATCCAGGGCAAAAAAAAAAAACAATCAAAAAACAATATTCCGCGTGTTGTACCTGCGAGTGTTATACATACATATTATAATAATACATATAGTACTTCGGTGTTCGTGACGTCATAAATACACGATCACTGCGGGTTTTCGAATTTCGCGGGCGACGGCGAGGGGTGGTTTTTGTTCCGCCGCTTCCTCTACAGGCTCTCCGGGTAGCCGCAGTGCACGCGCCTACAGACACGCGAGATGCACCGGGAAGCGCCCGCGGTCGACGGGGGAGGGGGGGCGGCGAGGGGGATGGCAGCGATAAGGTTGCGATAGTGCACGGGCGACGGCGGGGCGGCAAAACTCCCCCGGCAAAACCTCTTGTCGGATTCCGCATCGATCCTCCTCCCCCGCGTCGGACGCCCTCTGGTCGTCATGACCCAAAGTAACCGCGCCGCCGCCGCCGCTTGGGGACGCATACGTCACGACCGCCGCCGCCGCCGCTTCCCTTTTTTCTCTCTTTTTATCTTATTTTTCCCGGCCGGTTCATGTGCCGCCTGGCTACCGTGCGATCCGGCCGCGCGTTCGTCCGCCACCCGAGGCCGCCGGGTCCCCGTGCTAATCGCGCGCGCGCTTTTTCGCGGCACCCCCTTGCGCAACACCACCGCTCGCCCCTCCGAATCGCGCGGCCGCTCCGATCGTGGTTCACCGCGGCAACCGGTTCGGCCGGTGCACGTGTGCGATTTCGCGAACGGACACACGTGCTCTCGGCGACGTAAAAAAAACCGCAAAAATTTCGTGAAATAAGAAAGAAAAAAAAAATTTTCCGCGTAAGTATACTTGCACACACCTATATTATTACTACTATAGGCTTTTTTTTTCTTCCCCATAAGGGTATAGCCACTATACCTCCGAGAACCCGGATAAGTCTCTGGTCAGGGAACTCGGGGAAAAGTCGCATGGAATATATTGTATACCTATAGAAACTTGTGAAACTTTTTGATAACATTTTGAGGTTTTATTTTATATAGTGCCCACGTGTACAGACGTATGTGAATTATCGTTATTATGTGCGGGAAAGATACCGCATAAACGTAAGTAAAATATGTGGTACCTACCTAATGTCGGTTCTGAATTTTGAAAAATTCAAATTTTTTAACTCGGTATTAACCGGGAAATTAAGACAGCTTTAGACGTAGGTAGTATTATTTTATTCGTAAGATAGACCTTTTTTAATAGATTTTGAACGGTCATTACGAGCGAAGCGCGCAACGAAATTTTTGCGTTTTTCGTTTCGCTCAAAATTTCACCAAACTTAATTAGTTCAATTATTTGAATACGAGCCGGACAACATAATATTATTTCCCTATGGCCGCAGGTTAAAACAATTTGATGATTGGTCCGTACAACTTGTGTTTTTGGACATTATTTTGTTGTTTTTTGATCGGGCGAAATTAATTTTGAAATTTTTATACGCATAAAAAATGGACGTGTTAAAAATCCCAATTAATTCCGTACGGTTTCGCACTGTAAACACCTACAAAACTTTGAAATTTACAGGTTTTTTTTTTTAATTTTTGACCGACCGATCATTAATAAGTTTGCCATCAATCTGCAATAATGCCACTATCACTCTCAAATCTAATATTATTTGGTTTTCACTTTTTGAAATGGAAATCTGCTCCACGCTTTCGCCCTCGACTCGTTACCCTTCTTTTTATTTTCGTTTTTTTTTTTTTTATTCAAAGACTGTTTGTCTTACGAATAAATAAAAAAAAAAAAAAAATGATAACAAGTCGTTATTATATTAGTACTTGGTTTAGTTCATGATTAAAAATGCATTTTGCTTGTTACTGTATCGTCGTACAGTGAATAGGTTTATATAAACTGTTAAAGTGATCTATAGTCGGGTCACCGAAAGAAATCCGAAGATTTTTAGCTGCTATAATTTGTAATTGAAACTCGTGTGGTGATTTCAAACTATTTTGAACGGTTTTTTGACGGTTATTTACCTTTAAATTGATACTTGTCATTACCAATTGAATGAATGAACAATTTTTTTATAATGATACTCCTTAACGTCCATAACCATCACATGATAACTTAGAAAAAAAAAAATAAAATACACATATTTTTAAGGATCATTCTATTCTTTTACTCCTTGGTTAACTATGGCTCTGGTATTACTTGTACTAAACTATTAAAATATATATAATAAGCTAACCTATGTTTTTTAGAGCATCTTAAAATGTTTGCTATTCGGGTAGTTTATACACGATTCTCCGTATTTTTCATCTTTAACACGGTAGGTACTGAATGAATCAAAATCTTCCTCACATAAAAGTAAAACTTTAATGGGTTAAATATTTTTTTAAATATCGTTTTTAATAATTTATGTTAAAACGGCAAACATTTATAAATATTTTTGTCCTTCACGAGTGATCACTTTATTAGTTTTTCCGACTCTCACCATTTGAAAATTCCAACGAATGCCGGTTTAAGATTATTTTTGGGCTCTGAGCCAACTGCGAAGGGTGAAAGTGAGTGGGCGTAATGATACGTATATATAATGCCAAATCTCTGAACACAGTCGACTGGGTGTATTTATAGTTAGTGGTCATTGATAATACGGTGTTTTACGGAGAAACAAAATGCTAGCACTTATATTTATCACGAGAGATAATATCACAATGAAATTCCAATAACGAAAAATCAGAAAAATTCATAATGACGATTTGTTGCGATTTCTATACATTTATAGTTGATAAATCTTATAGTATGTGATCTTATGCGAAAAGTAAACATATAATATTTGTAGCTATAGAAACTCATTATCAAAATGTGATGTGTAAATTAATCACTGCTTTTGGAAATTGTTTGTTATAATTACTCTAAACCGAGGTTTTCTATATTCACATTCGGGTCATTAAACAAACGCCCCTAGTCGGTTGTTACCGAAAAAGAATAATCGGACACGTGGACCGTGATAAATAGATCCTAAGTGTCTTACTGCAATTGAAAACGCCTATTGATTAAAATAGGTTTTTCTTTTTCAAATTAGTGGGTTGGATTTTGATTTGGTATATTTTATTTTTCGAGTTTAAATTTGTTTTAAACAAAAAGGGTCAACGACTTTAGATAACGTAGGGGGATAAATACGTAAAAATGCTATAAATTTGTTTTATTTATTTCTATTCGAGTGTCCATAAATTGCGTAAAATGTTTATAAAATAGGTACTTCTATAATGTATACGCTCGCGAAGAAGAGAAGAGTTGATTTGACAAAGGTCTTCTTACTATGGGCAACGATGAATTAAATTTCAAAAACTAGATGTTAACTATTTTACCAAGTGATTTATGATTAAATTTATTTGGCTTTCAGCATTTCTTTGAAAAAAAAAAAAAAAAAAAAAAATGAAATCACAAGCTGCCAATCCATTTTGTTGGTATGAATTATGATATGTTTATACACATCGAGAGCACACTTTTTTATTTTGTTTAGTTATACCTAATTGTTTTTTGCAATTATGAAACCATGTATATAATATAATATTATTCATCACAAACGTTGGGTAGGCGTACAACTAACTTGGCTTGTCAATCTTCATTTAAAATAGTAATAATACAATTAAATTACAATGGCGAACGAAATTAAAACATTAATTAACATTTAACAAAGTATTTTCATCAAAACAGAAAGAATTCAATGTAATTTATGATGTTAAAAATGCTTCTTCGGTTATCGTGTTTCTTAAACGAAAGCGTTGTTTGTATTTTTTTTTTTTTTTAAATCGCCTAAGCTACTTAAACGTGGACATTTTTTAATTATGACATATATCGAGTGAATTAAATAATTGTTTTATAGTTTTGCATAGTTACCGATATAATGTACGATTTATTACGGATATGGAACGTTGATTAGTTTTTTAAATACTGAGCGTAGAATGTATTGTTTTTACAACGGTATTCTTTATTTTTGTTTAGTGTGGACACTTTTTAGGGTGTAAGAAATGCTCCGATTTTTTAGGTCAGTGCCTCCGTTGAAAGGTTTTCGGACCGAGCTGGTATTTTGAGGGGATCTCAAACTCGAGAGTTCACGATTGAAAAACTGCCAATCAAGACACTAAGTAGAAACATTAATTACGGCAAACGTTAGGGTAATTCAATTCACGATTGATAATCTTGTGTACCAGATTTATGATTTCCTGGATTTTCTTATTGTAATTTCATTGCAGAATTTACTGGGATTTACATAAGATTTCTTTAACTTTGTACACAGATTTCCCTTTGCGAAAAACCCCTCGGGAAAACGTGTTTTTGACGTGTCGATTTAGTTTTTTGGCCGTAACATCCAAAACAATGATCGGAACGAGTAAAAACTCCTACGTAATATTAAAACAGTTAAGATGCGGGTTTGTTAAAAGTATCCCGAGATTTCGTAATCTTTTGATCTGAGTATAGAAATTTGAAATTCTCAAAAAAGTCACTAGGACGTATATAATATAGGTATACACTATAGACTATTCTGAGCTCGCTCAGAATCGTTTTTTAAAAGGCAATGATTAATGTGATAATAGCTTTCAGATATTAAATAGTTATACGTTTGAACCACAACTCCCAAACCAGTGACCCACCCAAAGCGTTGTCGCCGTCAAACTACCTACGAGACCTAGTGTGATCTCTGGTTTGTTTTTTTTTTTTGTAAATATCTATGGTGTGGTGTTGCGTTAGTGATGCGAAATCGAGTAATTAGTGCAATTTAAATATTTATTTTGTAGCTGCGGCCGACGAATAATAATCTACTATGATTTATGACTGTACATTGTGTCGTGTATGATAATTAAAAAAAGTACGGACACCCGAAAATACTTTCTTGTTTTATGAGTGCGTAATAAGTGATTAATTTCGAAACATCACATATTATGTAAAACATTTTTTATGGGTACCCTTGTTCCGTGAAGCAAAAGTAAAAAAATTTAAATGAAAATCGTGTATATACCAAGGACCAATGTTGTCATTATATATTATCTAATCTAAATGGTTATAGAATGATACGATTATTGTTTTATATTTCCATTACGTTTTAGCTGCGAATTAAAATTACTTAATAAAATTAGTTTCTAGTTTTTTTTTTTTAGAGGAGTTTTTTTATTGATAATTATTCGGATAGTCAACTGCATAGAAAAAAAAACTCGTGAAAAAATTATTATAAAAAAAAAAAAAAAAAAAAACTAAAATTAGGTAAACATACTCGTATTTGTATTTTAATGGTTAAGTTTATGTTTTTTGTAGTATAATTTAATATATTCACAGGGAAAAAAACTTTACAGTACAAAGTAATGAATACAATAATGTAAGTTCACAGATTATAATAATGTAAATTATATTGTAAACAAATTTTTTACAATAATCTTTTTTTCATAACGTGAAATGTTTAATTGTAATGAGATCAGAACCGTTTTCAGAATGAAAATCGGATAGCCGTATTAATTTGCTGAGACCATATTTGCGTCATAAAATCCAGTGCGACAAAGACCCTTAAATAGAAAAAGTTTTTCATTTCAAATCACAAAATGTCACTTTACCAGCTGTTAAATTTCACATTAATATACCTACTTCATAATATTATTAAATAAAAGTCAAGGTGACACGTTTAATATTGGTAATATCAAAATTGGTCTTTTTTTGTTTTCTGTTTGTTATATACTGTAAGTCAAAAATTAAAATTACAATTACATTTTCCGTTTTCCAAGGACCGTGTCGTGTTTTAGGTGAGTTCTTATTCTTAGATTCCGTCTCCCTAGGCAATTTACCACGGTTTGTTTGATGTTTGTCTTGTAACAATTTTGAATTACATGTTGACGTTTAATTTCCTATACAATATTAGTTTATAGCGCACACCATTGTATACTTATCGTGTTAACCCTATAATGAAATTGCCAAATATACACACATTCACACGTATATTATTTACCTTCAAAAGTACCAGATGTAATTACGTGAACACAGAAAAAAAATTAGACGATTTTGACGATTTTCATTTGAGAGTTTTGAGATTTTTTCTTATAAAAACCACTAAACACGAGTCCAATGAAGTTTGTTTTCGTTTGTATACCTACTTAGTCGTACTTAGCATACACTAAATTTAATCGAGAAATAAATACGGCCAATACAATTTTATTTGAAATGATTTAATTTTTTTATAAACGCGTCATACTGTCGTCGTAAGTTCGATACTTGAAACAATTTTTTAAACTCATTCAAATATTAATATATAAAAAAGCCGGAATCTCCACTTTGGATTCCGTTGGTAGTTTTATGTTGTGGATCGCTGTTGAGGAAGGTTTAATTATTACAAGTCATTTATTATATTTTTTATTGATTCTGAGTGAGCTCGGTTCACCAATATAAAAGTTGAGCAATAACAATAGCATTTATTATTACAGTCGTTTCATAGGCGATATAATTAAAAATTATAAATAGGTACATGTTTAAAATATTGTCGACGTTGTTTGGAATTTTAAGTTTATCATCACGTGAAAATCTTTTTAAAACTTATACTAAAAAAAAAAAAAATCCATCCAAAAATGTCAAATATCACGGATTAATTGCAAATAATTTTAGCATTTTTCTAAAAATGGTCGAAAATTTCCACAAATCGTACCCCCGTAAGAATAGAATATCACAATTTAAACAACGTGTAAAAATTTAAAACCATTTGAACAACTATTTGATGAGTTATTACGATTTAAGTATCAATTGCGCAACAGTGCAGCAGTAATTTCTTCGCATCTGCAGTGTATTACAATATTTTTTTAATATCGACATTAAATTCCTTTTGAGTAAGTATGATCTTTTTATTTTAAAGAAAATTTCTTGTTGTTTAAAGGATAATCAGTATAAATTTATTGAAAAAAATAAATAGGTATTTTCAACCTTTTTATATTTCACGATTAAAATCGCTATAAAACACATTTGGGCCATAATTTTTTTGAACACTATTTATAGTGTTGATGACATGCATGACGTTTTATCATCTTTTCGTACTTGATTTCAGACCGAGTGCACTTGAATTTAGTGGAAAATGCTCAGCTATTTTGATACTGTCGGCTGGCGGAAACTGCAGAAGATATGATGCATCTCATAAATCTGCAGATAATTGTAAGCGCACATATCGTGTACAATTTTTGATACATAGTATTAATTATTCGGACTTATATTGTCACTCGACAACGTAAAAGTTCATTACACAAATTTTGCACGAGTATTAAACACACTACATCTAACTATATTTAATATTTATCACACGGTTTTCAATTTCCCCGATTAGACGTGAATCAATTTTAGAGTTTTTTTTTTTTTTTTTGCAACCCTCGAATAGTTGGTCGTCTACTATTCCCCGTGGACTCGATCGTTTTTAATTTCAAGATTGAAACCTTTTGTCTCAAACGTCTTGTATATAATATTAAGCTCTGGAGATCGGCTTCCGACGCCGTTATTATATGAGCCAGAACGGATCTGAAACGAAAGTAGAAAATATTTTACAAGTACTGTTATGACCCCAATACAATCGTGACGTGCTCTCACAAATTTCATTCGATTTTACCCAATTCGCAACGCATTTACGCGATGATATTACGCCAAA
This sequence comes from Hormaphis cornu, assembly GCA_017140985.1. NCBI lineage: Eukaryota > Metazoa > Arthropoda > Insecta > Hemiptera > Hormaphididae > Hormaphis > Hormaphis cornu. Next base: position 10,202,397 of record CM029363.1, on the reverse strand, counting down.
AACGTCGAATTATCGTCACAGACAGTCCGGCACGATTCGCCGAAAGTAAAATAGCTCGAAATAATAATATAAGTACCTATTTTATTTGGAATGCATACCAAAATTATAAATATTTTACGACGTTTTTGTCATAAATTATTATTCCTTCGGGAACGTAACGATTGGAGCACTACTTCTACCCGAAAACGTAATTGTTACAAACCTGAAAATTTCAAATTTTTGCCGTGAAATTCTCGATTTTTTTTGGGGTTTTTGGGGTAAAACTCTAGAAGTAAGCAAAAAAAAAAGATTCCTACAAAGTATCGCCGGAGTCCGTAAACCTTTTGGAAAAGTTACCGACTTTGAAAATTGGAGCGTTCCTTCTCTATACGAAAATTTGTTGATAGAAAAAAAAAAAAACATCACTGTAAAAGCAATTCATATTCCTGGCTCGTCGCTCAGAATATCTGAAAAAGTGCGTTTTGTGTACCGTCAAAATGCTCTTAAAATCATCTTTGAGCATTAAATTTAGACTTTCAAACGGGAACTTGAGTTATTATTATTTAAACGTGTCGCTCGCACAATTCTTTTTTCTTTTTTTTTTATAAATGTTTTGAGGATGAAAAGCAATTTCCCATATGGAGAACACTTTGTAACTTAGAGGGGTTTAAAGTTTCAAACATAGTGTATAACTACTTAATTAGTATGCAGCCGGAGTGCACATAGAATACGCTATATCCACGGTTGGCATAATTATAAATAATATATCTTATCTATACCGATTCCTGTGTGCGAAAACAGCACGAACTTTGTATGCACGTAATTTTTTTTTACATTAATTAATACCACTCTAAGCGACACAGAATATCGTTTTTTCACAATTAAAAACTTAATTGGAAAATTTAAATGAGGGTACACGATAGTACATAAATTATACCGGTTTGTTCTAGCGGTTCGTACGTCAAAAGGAGCTATTTTCACATTAAATTCAAACAATACCTATACAGTAATTTTTCTTGGATATCAAATATATTATTATCAATACTGTTAACTTAGATAGAAGTCAATATGTTAAAATTCATCATTATTTGAAAATACAGACTATATATAAGACTATCTCTTTTTTCTAAACGAAATTATTCTACGAATATCGAAGAATTTTACTATTGTATTTTGAAAATTTTCTATGAATTTCGTAGTTAGATTTCGTAAAAGCGGTTTCTTTCGTAAAATTGTTTGTTTCGACGTGAAGCCCGTGCACTAATATGCATTTTTTTTTTTGTTAACTCGTTTAATTATCGGTTATATTGAAAATTATTTAATACGATGACGTTACGGTGAAAAAATAATATCGTAAAAGATTCGTATAAAAAACTTTGGTTTGAAACCGTCACCCTTAATGTATGAATATGAATTCTAAAGAGGAGAAGAGAACTCTGTTCGAGATCAAATATAAGGGACGGAAAATGAATTTCTTACGCACAGGAGAAAGTTTTCGGAAAAAACTAACAAGGAAAATTAACAACTATTCAGAAACTTTGACGATATATACATACATGCACAGGGTTCATACACACTTCCTTTTAACCGTCTTCAGACATGATCCAATTTGATCCGCACTGTGTACACTGAAAATACTTACACATAACCTTTTTAATTTTTACTTTTGACCGTTTTCATACAAAATTACTCGGACGGATGTGGGTAGGTACTTCAAAACATTATGTAAATTTGATTAGCAAACAGAAGATGTTACATAGTGACAATATCGAGCTTAGATTAGAGTTTTGATCGTTCATCTTTAGGTTCTAAATTTATAATATTAAAAAAAAAAAAAAACAAATCAAATAGCGATTAATTTTATAATGCTTGTAGTAGGTACGGAACATTAGTTTTTATAGTGATAGAAAACGTTTCAAACGTTTGAGACATATTTCAATCGAATCCAGTCGGACTATGATAAATACCACTTGTCGGGTTCATTATAATAAACTCGTTTGTACATAATTGTACATAATAGCGTTTGTTTGAAATATTTTTTAAATGTCTACTCAGTATGGATTTAAAGTGGCAGTTAAGATTTCGACTTAAAAATGAACGGTAAAAACTTCAATAACTTTGGTTGCATATACGTTATAGATTCTTACGAGAAAGCAGCCGCAGCTTCGTTATCGAGTAGTATTACAGTAACGACCGTCGATCAACTAAAAGTAAAATTTATTTTCGTTTTTTTTGTCGAATTAAGTTATAAGGATTTAATTGAACGTTATACCGTCAAAAAAAAAAAAAAGGTGAAAACTGCGGACACGATGATTACTTCTGTATAAACACATAATATTATATTATGTGGTATTTGGCATTCGTCTCGTCCACTCATCTCGGGTCGTATTGTGATTTTATGTATATATTGTATGAGATTTGAAAGCCGCGTCGGTTAATCATTGCTCAAAATTTTTATTAAAAATTATTTCGTATTTTGTGCGAAGTTTGGATTAATCGTAGTGCGTTTTCAGGAAAATTGTTGAATATACCTAGCTGACGGCGTTTATTAACAAAATAATTCATTCATAATAATGGGCTGGATAATATACAGAAAATTTTTTTGGTAAATTTGATGATTTATAATGTTGAATTAATTAACAGTTACTTACGTATACTTAACGATTGTGTCCTCTTGATTGTGTCTTTTCGAACCGATTCCCTCAAACTTGCAACGATTGGTCCAAACGTTTCGATTATCCAACGGGCAGGCAAATATTGTACTGTCTCGTTGTAAGTCAGAGGTAAACTTCTTTTGCGATTCACGTTCAAAAATATTATTTCGACGACTCACGAATAGGTACACTCGGTTTTACAGAAAACTTTATGGGAACTTTATGGAAACTCTTTTTTTTTTATTTTTATGGAACTATAGCGTTATATTTTATACGTTTTGTAAACTATAACGGTGTTTATACTGAAAAATCGACTACGTTTGGCTTCACAAATCTAATTCGCTCGCTCTGAATAATATCCCGTTGGGCTTCCTGCAAAAAGGTCTCGGAACAATGAGATTACTTTTCGGATTTATTGGTCTTACAAATCAAGCTTCCCGTGACCGATCATTTCTTTTCACTCGGTTGACTCCTACCTACTTATACTGTCGCGCGTAATTTTGCACAAATTTTTACTTTCCATCTCCTTGATCTCAGGGTCTTTTTTTTCTTTTTCGCTGTCAGTATACACTTTTTATGCTCCTTGTTGATATTCTTTTTGCTCATATTTTTGACGTGTATGAAAAATAAATCGAGAAGCATTCGCTTTCCCGTGACAGTTTTCCCAAGACGAGGCGAAAAAGTGAGGGGAACAAAAAACATCTAACTATTTTAATAGGTATATAAACACGTGTGTGGCTTTAAACTTTAATAATTGAAAAAAATAATATAGTCGATAAAATATAATTTACAGAATAGAAAACAATATTTATTTTTTCATCACCCAGGATTTTTTTTTTTTAAATCCATTGCATTTCTTTTTCGTAATTCGTTTTAACATTTATGTCGCGTTAGCCAAAATACTTTCGTCTACAAGTAATATAATAAACTTTACATTATAAATGGGACAGGAATACAATATATGGATTTACGGCCTGAAATTTTATCAAAACGCGTTTTTTTTTTTCGGATTGGCATGCTCATTATACTTCAATTAAAGGTACACAAAACTTACAGCGATTAAACGTATGCACTATAAACACAGTTTAAATCATAACTGAACAGAACAAAAATTTATATAGTTCGACGGATTAAAATATATTATTTTCAGTGTCAAATAATAAGAGCGACTAGTAATGGTCGCACCAGCTTTTTAAATGATTAAAACGTATCCATTGAAAAAAAAAAAAAAAAACAAAAAAGTCACGTTCATTGTTTAGTAGTGTTTTGTCGGTACGTCAAATTTTTCAATGAGAAAACCAGAATTCGGATAGTTCAGCACTCATAAATTCCAACTTAACTTCTCAACTAGTCGTTACATTATGTCGTATAATATTACATGTTAAACGTTTGATTTGAATTATTTAAATTTATGGTATACCAAACGAGAAAGTTTTACGCACCGTGTTATGATATGTTAATATTATGTTCAAATAATATTATACGTAATGAGTATTTTTATAACCGCATGCATACAGTTTCGAGAGAAATTTGCTTCGGCAAACATCAGTAAAAATATTAACGGTTCTTAACAAACCGAGAAACAATGAAAGGAAAAACGTTTGTTTTTGAATATATTAATGACAAAAGAAATATCCGTTACAGCGGCACGTTAAAATTTGTTTCATCGAATTTGTTGGATTTTGTATCTACTCGTGAGCTCATCATTTTATTTGGTTCTTATTCATTTACTTTTTTGTTAAAACAACATAAAAAAAGGCTTTAATACGCGGTTCATTTTTTCGTACTTTTTTTCATAACTATAATTATTAGTTCCGATTCATTATTGTAAATTGTTTGATGATTGTATAAAATGTCGTTGATTACTTGATTATTGCGATAAATTACAGTATATTTTACGATTTTTTTTTTAGCGTTCATTTCCTTTGGTTTTGAATTTATATTCTAAGTTCAGCTAAAAAAAAAAGACATTTAAAACGTTAGATACATCGTATATTATTTATCAATGTACACAAATATTAACATTTAGAAAGTATGATTAAATATTTAAACGTGAGCCGCATTTTATGCCATGAAAAAGCAAACATATTGTGTTTCTAAATTTCTTATGAACAAAACCAATAAATACTCCGTTATCTCGTGTTATCGATTCAGTTGTCGTTCAAATGATAGCTACTCAACATTGAATTTATATATTAATTGAATCATAATGTACTTTTTGTGTTTTTAGATATTCTTAATGTCATTAATTGTACAATAGGTTCGTGCGCAACGAGAATCTATTATTTTCGGTTCATTGAGACTTGTTTTGCACATAAGTTTTTTATTATGTTTTTATTATGTTTTTTCATTTAATTAAGTTTTTATGTGCGGCATTGAAGTAGAACGTGCAAAAAAATTCTCAAAAGGTTTCACCTACTTTTACAAAAACATCAATAACTAATAAACTCGCACAGTTTCATTTAAATATCGAGATTTTTCATGGTATTCTTTGTACACTATTTTGTTTCAACTTATATGTTATAATAATATAAATACTGTCTATTTGCCTAAACATAAACCTACTTTTAGTTTTTTCTGTTCCTAATAGTTCAAGACATGTTTAAAACCATAAATTTATTTTTTACAATATAGGCTAAACATATGTTTTTGTTATTCATGGATTTTAAATTTAATTTTAATGTGTATCTAATATGCGATACTATTTTATAAATGGGAATTTTTTCCATTGTTTGTTTTTTCTTAAGCTTAAAGTCGACATTTTGATGGTAGATTAAAGTCAGAGTAAACTGTAAAGCGATGATTTATGATGACATGCTTACCACAATGTGGTAAAAAAAAAGGCTTTGCTTTACACTTTCACGCTACAAAAAATTTTATACGATAAAAAAGTGATGTGGCTATTAATTTAATTGTTCCACTCAAAAATAAAAATGTAAAGTTAAGTAGGGTATACATACTTGTATTTTTTATTGATGATTCGAATTTTGGATTTTGGCCTAAGTGAAAGATAATTAAATTAAACCTTCATTTTGATCGAAACAAATTTTGTTTTTTAAATTGATGTTTTTTTTTAAATTCGGTAATACGTTTTTCGTGTACTAGAATTGCTCTGATTTTCAAATCGATTTAACTGATTTTGAAAATTTTTTAGTATTTTTATGTATTTGAATTCGTAGATTTTTTACAGTTTTTGTAGCTTAACCAACCAAAAAATTAATACAAGATAAACATGATAACTTTTGATGCAGGGATGGAAAAACATTCTGAAAATCAGTTCTCATAATTTTTGTGTATAGAAAATAATGATGGTTAAAATGCAAAAATGTATTTTGCAGTTATTTATTTAAACTTTTTTTTCGCATTTACTTCTAAAACAATTTTTAACCGCTTTCAACATGATTCAAACGAATAAAGTATACAAACGGGATTAAACTTTTAAAAATTTCGAACGTAAAATATTTAATATTTTGAGTATTTGACTCGGTGTACAATATTATTCTTTAACAACTTTTGACGAGTTTGGATTTCTTCTTAACTGCTGCAGTTAACCAGCTATAATGTATTCTTTTGTTTTAGCATTTGGCTTACGAATGATTTATATTCTCGAAAATCGTTTACGAATAACATCAATGTTTTACGCGTTTGAATATCTGAGTACATACAAAGTATGCGTTTATGTTTTAATGTTTATATTTGTTTGCATTAATTAAATGGTTTTAATACTCTTAGAAACCGAAATATGGTTAAAATTAAGATGTGTAATTGATAATAACTATCTTACCGACGGACGTTTATTAATATATTCCTTTTTACAAGTATTTTTAACCGTTCCGTTAAACTATACTATAAGTACTATATTTTTTTTTTTTAATTTTTATAACATTTGGTCTGCAGCAGTTCCTCATTCCATCAAAATTTTTATCGTTTTATATTATAAAGCTGCAGTTGTCGACCGAGACCGAATCTCCCGGGAAAGTGTTGCAGTCGTTCGAGTCGAGACGATCGATCAATATTGTCATATTCTTCTTTTGGCCATAAACTCGACGCATCAATATAATGTGTATTGACATTTTCGCTAGGCTCAATTTATTTCAACTCGTTAAATTAAGTTAATATTGAAAAAACAAAAAGTAAAGTATTTAAATTTATTAAAATTAAAAAAAAATGAAATAATATATACTTAACATTAAACAAAGATAATACTTGATAGATTTAAATCACATGATTTTCGTATCTAGTATCTTCCGCTTCAAATAACTGTTTTTGTATTTTAGATTCTGAGCGAAGCAAGGAAACTATTGATTTTACAAAGATGTGTGTTTTTTTAAAATTTATTTTTTTATTTTTTTGTCTGTGGCAAGTGTAGCTCATAGGGAATTGCTCCGATATTCAAAAACAGTACCTCTTTCCGGTAGAAAATTTTATATCCGTGGTGCATTATTGATTGTGTTTTTTCGAAATTTTCAATTCCAAAAATGTTTTCAGGAAAAACAAAAAAAAAAAATTTAAGAAAAAACGGAAAAAAAATACGGAAAACGCATTTTTGACAAAACCAATTTTGTTAATTGGTCGTAACTTCCAAAACAATGATTGAAAAGACTTGATCTTTTCACACAATGTTAAAATTAGTAATGTATAGGTATGAGGCGAATTTCAAAAAATTTCACAAATTTTTGAGCTAAATATAGAACTTTAAAATTTTCCAAAATTTCCAATTTTATTGTCATTTAATTTCAATAAAAACTTAAATTTTCCAGAAAAAGTTAAGTTCCAGAAAATTTAATACAATGTTAACGACATATATAACTATTCGTAACTAAAAAATTTTAAAAATCGTTAGTCACAATTTTTTTTTACAGTCGTTTTAATTCTGAAAATTGACCGAAATTTGTCATTTTGTCATTTGAAATTAACTTAATTTTCTAACCTAATTTTAACTTTTAAAGAGTCCAGCTTTTGCATTTTTGTTTTATTATTTTTCATATATAACTTATATGAGTATTTTATGTTATGCTCGCGACTAACTCCAGAACGAATCACGTATCATCGAGTCGCCATTTCGTTCGACTTAAATATTGTGATAAATAATTGTTTGACGACTATATTATTATCATCATTATTTTTATTGTTATAACGGAGAACCGAGCGGTATCGATTCACTCGAGAAGTGTGTACGCGACTCGTTCAATCCGCGAATTTGAAAACTTTCGAACGCTGCACTCGTGATTTTACTGTGAATCACCCATCATTGTTTTGCCGGGCTCGTAAACAACACAATGCCATTTGCTTACCGATTTGTTGAGTGTATATTATTGTAAAAAGCATTTCACCGGAATTTCGCGTTTCTCACACGAATACGTTATACTTGTCTAAACGTTTTAAAATCTCCGTGCCTACTGACGGAAATTCGAAGTTTCAGAAAAAGTTGTCGGCGACGTGATATTGTTATAAATGATGATCGGAAAATTTTTCAAATTCGTTTTTTAACGAGAAGATTTTGCGCGTCTTTTGTTCGGCAAACGTTCGGCGGAGCTTGCAGCTATGCTTGCAGGAATATTTTACGATCGATCAAATTCATATAGATCAAGGCGGTATTTTAAAAACGAATTCGTTTGCTTCTGCTCTATTGGACATGTTTTAAAATTATTTTTTTGTAAAGTATAGTGAATAAAATTTGTAAATTATTGACTGAGGGATGATGTTGGTGACTTTTGCGAAACGTAATAGTAGAACTATGGAGCTAACTCGGTAATTCGATAGAGGTACTGACTTTGAAAACAGGAGAAAATATTATGAAAACTTCATCGCAAATCCTAAAACTTCAAACTTTTCGCCGTGAAATTCTCCAAAATTCCGAATTTTTTTTTTATAATTTTTTGAGTTGAACTCACCACTAAGAAAGCAAAGTTTAAAAAAAAAAAAAACTTCAACCAAAGTACCATAGACCTTTTATTAGAGGTACTGATTTTGAAAATTAGAGCATTTTTTCTGCACGAAAAGTTGTTGACAGAAAAACAAAAAAAAAAAGATCAATGTAAAAACAATAAACAGTACAACATAAACATGAGCTTAGGTATGAATTTCCGTTAGATCGCCTCGTTACGCGACGATTCGGGATAATTTTTCAGTTATTATTCGCAGTTTTCGGAGGTGAATCGAGAATGTACGGTTCGGTCTGATATAATATTACTGCAGTGGTCAAATATTAAGTCAATATTTGCGACACCGACATTATGTACGAGAAAAAATGCTTTGAAAAGATCAAAGAGAATGTTATGAAATACCTACTAAATAACCAAATTACAAACGAATGAAACTCTTTGACAAACTACGTATTTTGTTTTTTATCCACACACGTTCAATTCAAACAGCCATTTTCGTTATATCGAATAAAAATATATATCTTATGAAATATATAATATTAAAAAAAAAAATCGTTTTTAAAATAGATACTTTTAGTTTTATCATTTTAATCTTCATAAAATGTTTATCATATAGACAGACACCTGCTGATTGATTAGCAATTATTCGGGCGTATACAAAATACAATTGGATAAAATCGATTTATTTTTTTACGCATGAAGTACAGACATATAGATAGTTACATAGAAGCAATGCCACTACAGTCCACATTTTTGTTTATTATCATTGCTCCCCGAGAGTTTGGATGTTCATAAAATAATATATTGTATATATTATTATAATATATAACAAATATTTAAAACGCTTTCACATTCTCTATTTTCGGAAACGTTCATACTTTTTTCAAACATTTTTATTTATATTCGTTTCAAACGTATTATATATCATTTTAGGAATTGTTCTCATTGTTGAAGTGCGATTTATAATTGCATAGAATATTATATAGGGTTGCATAACACTGTTGTAAAGCAATGAAATTATTTTATGAACGCGGAAAAAGAGGAGTGAAAATTAAAATTTTGGTCAACAGTGATGGCATGTTCATAATTGATTAATTTTTTTAACGGATTAAACAGATAAAACATGGTGACGCGGAAAAACTAATCAAACAAATAAATTATAGACGTCAATTCATGTGCGAAAATTGTTTTATTTTTTATGAAAATTATCACATAAAAGAAGCACTTTATAGCATAATTTAAAAATTAATACGATTTATAAACTTACAATATTTATGACGTCAATGCGGTGTTGAAAATTTCAAAAATGATTGTCATTTTTGGGTAAAATTTCTAAGTGTCACGTCGCGTTAGTAATAACCTTACTCTTCGCACATTTATTTATGTTTCGAAGTATTTTTTTTTTAAATTTTGACACAAAAACTAAGTTTTTATTCGACTGCAATAGTCGAGAACCGAAGTTTTTTACTATTATATGTATGGTAAAACGCTCAGTGGGGCGTAACGCGTTTTCAATTCGTTGACAAAACAATAATTTTCAACACACGAAACTGTTCGTATGAAATATCATAGTAGGATAATATAAATTTTTAATACTCCGACTTCTTTGACAAAATGTTTGACGTCCTCTGCGCGTTCAGCGTTTCAGAATATACTACCTATCGATAAAATTATTTCGTACAAAATATTACATCAACGACACAAAATTGTGTGTTTGGTGTTTCAATACGAATAAATAGTTAATAATTCTTCTGTAGATATTATCTGAGACAATGTTCTCTTCGATCGTCTTTGTGACTTTTTAAAGTGCATTTGAAAATGACGCACCGTTTTAACTACACAAAAATGCGAGGAAAATACAGTTGTTTTTAAAAAAATGAAACATGATACAGTGGCGAGGCGAACTTAAAAATTCTCAGAGGAAATCAACTTTAAACACCCACCTTCCTATCCACACGTCCGTTTTGATTTATCCTTGTTTTTTCAAAAAATGTACGGACCGACATACTATGAAGGAAAATTAAATCCCTCATACTTATTTACCATTATTCTATTTATTCCTGATCGGTGAGAATCTCACCCGCCCATCAACCCCAAATAACTCAAAGGCAATTGCTTCTGGGAAGTATGTCTGACATGATACACAAGTTTGATGGTTATATAGTATAATTTTTATCTACAGATGATAAAATTTGAGTCTGTTTTTGAACAGACAAAAGGCCGTTTGTAAGTATAGGAAACGTTGATCAATTCGGTTAAATTAAAATATATTTTCGTAAAGTTTAAAAACGTTTGTACGCGGGGCTGGGGATGGAACCTAAGAGCTCTCAAGATAAACTCGATGGGCCGATCATTTTCGGGCCGACTTGTTATGACATTTTGACTGACTTTTGTAGTTTAGAATAAATATCGGTTACGTCCTAGGATTTCTAGTGTGCGATAATAGGCATTTTAAATCTTCATTGCCTATATATTTTCGACCGGTTGTAATGCGGGCTAGTAAAATTTTAAAACTCGAAGAGCCGAATTTCCCGGCTCCGGTCCTGCGTGTGCGACCAAGGACGGAAACGAGCACTCCTTTCTTCTACCCACTAGTCATCCCAACTAACTAACTAACGTTAATCGGTGTGACCGTATTATTTTCATCAATAAACTTTATTACGAGTCGAGACACGTCTACCACGTCCTCTAATTTCGGCCACCACTGGTGAACTCTGTTGAGCCGCATATTCACCGGTATACTTACCACGAGTATAGAAATATTTTCCATTTAATCCAAATTAATAGGAGTCGCGGCGTGTTTGGAAGGATTTATTTGCGTTTGTGCCAAAAGTGTGTGCGATGTAATAGTGTTCCCGAGTACATGCACAGCTTTATCCGCCATTGTTGTTACGAGAATCAGTTGCAATCCGTATTTACACGAGTAACCCGAAATCGAAAAGTGATTTATTGCGCACCGATCGCGCCGGGGAGTTAATTTTGAGTATCCTGCAGCCGGCGGAAGAAAGTAAAAGTCATATTATATTGGTTTGAATGTAAAACGAAACGGGGTAATTTCGTTGCGAATTCCGTACAAGAGGTGGATGCTTTATGTTACTGATACGAGCGACAGAACGAATTAATCTGTAGAACCACATGGTTGATTAATTTCTCGTCTCCAAGACGAATACAATTCCATAACGATCGGATAACAGGAAGTATTTAAAAAATCCGTAGTAACATTCCACCCGGAACGACAGACAGACAAACAAAATAGTAAAAAAAAAAAAAAAAATGGATAGTATTAATTTACGACGAACGACGGTTTCGTTATCTTATATTCTGTATATATTACGAAGTTAACGTTGTTCTGGTCTTTTAACGCGAATTCAACTTAGGGATAAGTAATTGTGCGGACGGTATTTGTTTCAAATTTTGAACGTTATTATTTTGTCATTGGTGTAGCATCCATACTATAATATTAGTTGCGATGGGTTTGTGCAGTGTTTCACGCGCAGCTTTTTCTAAATTAAGGGAATTATAGTCCACGGTAAGGTCTGAAACATCATTATATCGTCGATTGACAAACTGCTTCGACAATGTTGGAAATATGTTTAAATAAAAACGTCACGTTTGTGTCGCCCGCCGTTTACATTTTTAAAAATAGTTTTCTAAAGCACAAGTTGTACTAATTTTTTTTTACATTCGTATTGAGTAATTAAAACAGTTAAAATGCCGACGCGGGATACAACACATACAGACGACTCCGTTCTAAATTCAAATCGGTTTTCATAATTTATTTCGGTCCACGCGTCCGAGGCAGGCCCTTTAATCCATGGCCGCGTTCGGCGGGATATTTACCCCGAACACGTTCAGACACTCGTACTTGCATTTATTTTAATTTTTACACTCGTACTTGATTTTTCAAATTTTTGTTTTCAGATCGCGAAACGACTGATCAGTCGTGTTGAAATTGATGAATTTGGACGCAGTCTGCACACGATGAAGTGAAACCGCGGGGATGTCCTAGAACGGTTTGAGAAATCCATATATTTTTGCAGCCTCGTCTTCGATATAAAGGTTTGTTATTGTGTTTATTATTATATTAAGTTTTGTAAAGAATACCTTTATTTTGTATTCATAACACTCATTTGACTTGCACTGAAATTAACTTATGTTATGATTTATAAAGTTTAAATTAGTATTTTGAGAATTCGAAACGGAATACTTTTGTTTTTTTGCATAGTACCCCAGTCGATATTGAAATAATTGGTCCGTAATAACAAGAAGTCGGGTGTTAAATAAATGTTTAGATTTTCGATATTTGTGTTCTACATTTTCTGCAGTTTTAAAACGATACCCAAGTCTCAAGCAAGTATTATTTTTTTGTTTTACCGAGTATACACCGCGACTTTGACATCCGACGTGTACCTACGCGAAAAAGGTGCAAAGGTTTTATCGCTCCTGTTTCTCATAAATTTTCATTATTTTGTAAATCAAAGCGCAGTAAGGGACGTGTGTAAGGGAAGTTAGTGGTGTTTTTTTTTCTTCTGAAAGCAATTTTTTCGGTAGTGGAATCACTCCAATCGTTTCATAATATCCATCCAAAGATAAGTGATTTGACGGGGATATTGTACCTGCTCTGTTTGATTTTTTTCGAGATATAATCCAAAACTTCTAAAAGTGCTTCAAAGTGTTTAAAATCAATTCCCGTCATTAGAAAGGGTGTGAGAAAGTAATAATGTTCTTGTTCGTTTCATAACTGGTAAATTAACCGATTTTCTTCAGCCGTCTAATTCACATATTTTTACATTTTAATAGATATCTTTCGTCTCGTCAAAATTAATTTTTCTACAAAACTCGTTGTTAGGTTCAGTTCAATTGATTAATTTAGACAATTTCAGCAAACTTTAACTTATTTTGAGTTTATTTCAATGTTTGTTGTTTTTTACCTCGTTTTCTTCAAATACTCGCCAAAAATTATTAAACACTCCACTACTACAACTATTCCACTTTTGCGTACGTTGTATTCTAGTTTTTCTTCCTTCAAAGCAATCTGTCACGATGTCAACGGTTCAACGCGTATAATGAATAAAACATTTTTATTTACCACGCCGTAATATCATCAAATGTCCCTTTGTATACATTTCGCAATGACCATATTATATATACTCGTCGCCGACGAATTTAAGCTCGGTAAACACATACGCACAATTACTTAGTGTATTAAATCCATAGTAAAATGTGAAACTTAGTTGCGATTCGGTTCCGATTACGATGTTGTTAAGGAAATTGAATTTACAATAATTTTTTTCAGAAAACCGCTTAATTTAGAAATGGTTTTTCATGTATGTATTCGTGGAATATCACGTTGTATAACACTGCGCTCATATTATAGTGTTGAAAAGTGAATTCGATTCGGTGCGTTAGTATAACAGTTATATTATCTATTAATGTTTCTCTCGAAACCGCTTTTTATTAATCGACATCAGTAAACTGAAGTGTTTTAATTATGATTCCTAAGCAAAAAACTTGTACGATAACGACGTAATCGTATTGATTTAATCTTGTATGTTTGTAAAAGTAATAAAAAAAAAAAAAATTCGTATCGATTTAAATTTTGTTTTGTTTTACTATCGTCTGGAAACTTTGTCCAGTATATTGCGTTTAAAAACTGGTATCTGAAACTTGAGAAACATTCTGAATGTCTGCATGTATCGTCTTCATAATAAAATCATTAAAAAATTGTACCTTTATCATACGATAGTAATAATATAATATAAAATTTCAAAATCGTATTATTATTTATAGAATGTTTGTACATCCGTTCAAAGTATTTAAGGTATTCTATTCGGCCGGACTGACTTTATTTCGTACACGGGATTATACTTAGTATGGTTGACTGAATCTTTTGTTAGCAATTTTTCGCGCATAAGACATTTTCCATCGTAATTAATTAAAATGTCCCTATTTTTCCGATACCGGAAGTCCGTTCTTTACACAAACCTTTCCTCCATTTTTTTTCTAGTTTTAATTAATTTTAACTCGACAATAACTAAACTTCGTGACACTTACAGTGTATTTTTTTTTTTAATGTCGACTATTCTAATATCTATAAAATTAAAATTGTCTTTGTCCGGATGAAGTTCGTACAAAGTTATGACACCTAAAATGTCGTCGTGTTCTTTGCAGAAACTCGGCTGTTCCGTAAAACTTTTCCAACAGTATTGTACCGCGTGTCCAGTGCACAAACAGTTTTGATTTTACCATCAAAGCTCGATTTGTAAAAAGAAAATTAGTAGACATTAAAAATAAAAAAAAATTATATTTTAGATTTTGAGTGCAGCAAAGAATGTATTGTTTTTAAAATGGTGTTTTTTTTTTTTTATGTTTCACCAAATTTTTGTGTTATACCCCAAAAATAAAAATATAATAGAATTTTACGGTGAAAATTTTGAAATTTTAAGATTTGTGATTAAGTTTTCGTTTGGAAGGAACGCTCCAATTTATAAAATCAGTAGTTTTTTGGATAGGTTTATTGATCGCGGTGATATTTTGGTCCAAGATTTTTGAAATTTCGCTTACTTTTTGAGGAACACCCCAAAAACCGAAAACAAATTAAGAATTTCACTGCAAAAGTGTTAAATTCTTAGGTTTGTGATGACGTTTTCGTGTAGTGCTCCGTTCTTTACTTTGAATACCATAAAAAGTTGGGATTTTGACTTAAAATTAAAACTTATTACAAACAATTTTTCTCATTTTTTCTCATTTTGCGAGTGATAATCCGAAAACACAGAAATTTCTACTAAAAAGCCCACTGGAGTGGCGAGTATTTGTCCGATTGAAATGAAACCGACGATACCATTATAATCGGTAGGCCATTAAAATGTCGTTGTTTTAATTAATATTTTTTATTATTCGCGGATACGCGACTTTCGGAATTTTCGGACCAATTTTTATTGTTAAATTTAGTTTTTACCAGAAAGTATACTAGGCGCTTAGCTGAGCTCGCTCAGAATCGTTTTTTCCGAAGTCAATGGCTTATCGCTACTTTCAGACGTCAAACAGTACGCTCGAACCACAATTTCTAAATCAGTAACCCACCCAACTTTTTTTATTTAGGCAGGGACCGCATCAGAAGCGGATATTCAGGTAAGCTAAAGTATTTATTTTTTTTTAAAGAAGATACACACAAAAAATCGTCTGTACTCGTGTTATCGGGATTCGTTTGGAACCGTAGAGTTAATCGAGAAGTTAATTCAGTAAACCTATAAGTTATGATGATAACCTTATGAACGTTGACGTGAAATACGACGCCATAAACCGCGTAACATAAAAAACAATGTTAAAGGGCATTAAGTCGGCAACCGCTGGGCCATACCAAAATTAAACAAAGGTTAACGGCATTTTTTTTATTATTACCCGAACGATTCAAGCGGATTGATTCGTCGGTTTAACCAACGGTTAAAATTGTTGGAAACATTACTGTCCATTATATATCTTACCGACGGATGATTTTTAATGTTATACATATTTTCAACCGTCTCGTTTTTTTTGTTTTTTTCCCCAAACAAACGAAATACGTTCGAAATACACAGGCACAAGCTGGTGATACACAAATATTTTTGACCAATTTTTATTGTTCGTCGTGCGGTTCATTTTTCGCGTTATTACGTCGCTTTCGATATACGATTCGCGTTTCGACGAAAATATTATTACGCATTATTTACGACACGATATTGCGAATAAATGTGTTCGGCGATCGACGTCGCCCAATATCGCGATTGATTGATCGAGTCTGCGCGCTCTCCGCGCGTGTTTATTAGTGGACGCCATAAAAACGCTCCACAGTTTCTTTGCATCCACCAGTTATCGTTTATTTTATTCGCGTTGTTACCGAGAATCTGTGCAAATCGGTGTACGGGTGTCTCGCGTTACACCGCGAGCACCACACAACGACGTTTCGTATAACAGTAATAATAGTACGATAGTTTGGCGCGAAAAGTGATGCCACACACGTAGGTGTACACGAGTACATCATCCGCGATGTATAGAGATATATTACTTAGGTACACAGAGTTATACACCTACGCGCCGTTTGTGGATATTTTTTAAATTTAAGTTTTGACAGTTACAGTGCGCTACTATTTTTACTATTTGTTCTGACGTTATGATATCGTGTAAAAACGATCGAAAAATGTGTAGGTGTTTTGAACAAACTGTCCGAATTCGTTTTAGATAAAACGATTTAAAATCGATTTAGGTAAAAATCCGCGTACACAAACACGCGACGTCCTCCTTTGTATCCAGGTGAAATTCTTAATCGTGCTTAACAGCAAACCGGCTGCCGTGAATGGTAGCGAATTTAAAATTTAAACCTGCGCCCGATACACAATAGTAATTACAAACGAGTTAAAAAAAAACTACAGAATAATAGAAATATGTAGACAACCACGATGGTATTGTAACATTTTCACCTAGTTCTAAACGTTTTTTTTTCCCCCCACGAATTTCGGTGAAACTCTATCAAAAGATGTTTGTAAACTGAACATAAATAGTCGTACAAATTTTGGTCCGGCCTAGTTTAAATGAAAAACGAAAATAATAGATCGTACACGATTTCTACGTAGGAAACCTTTTACCGTAGCTTTACCGCTACCGTTTTCGTCTTATACGTTTATAATCTGCGTGGTGTCTTCACCCCTCGAAACTTTTGCGGTTGGTTTTTGTCGAGTTTATTATACGGCGATCTCTCCCGTTTAACGTTAATGTTTTACACTATTTTATACTGCACCCGGGTGATCCCGAGTCAGAACACCTGGTATAGATTTATACAAAATTAACTATAATTTTAAAATTTTGAGTATCCATCTCGCATTCGTACGCGTATTATCGTAAATTTTTTTTTTTTTAGTGTGCGATGTGTATACTTTATGCATGTAAAAATTTGAAATTGTGAAATTAAAACACTTTGTATTGTACGATTCTCTCGAACGGAATCAGCTCTTTAAGGATTTTCGGCGCGTACAATATTATTTGTCGGTGAATTTTCATAATAAACAATAATTTTACAAGCAGTTTGAAACGTTTAATACCGCGATGGTATAAAAATACCGCGGCTCGCATTCGATTGTTCCTTTGAAACGCGAAAGAAACTTTTCGAAAGTTTTAACACCCATTTAAAAATATAGTTTAAACGTCGGTAACACGATTAATCCCCGTGCCTTTTCGGCGTCTGTAAAAAAACATCGAGCGCCTTAACAAGTGCATATTATAATACGCACAATTTCTCGCTCGGGTGGTTCAGCAAAAAGTTTTTCCTTTTAAATGTACACTTTCAGAAGTTATATACATATATATAATCGCGCGTTTTGTTCGTTCACACGCGTTCACTAATGACCGAATGAGACGTGCAAAAAGCGCCAAAATTTTAACAATTAAACTGTATAAAATACATTCTCACTGGGTCAAACGGAACCGTATCATCATTTGTTCAAATCTGTTTCAAAATATTCAATACAATATGTCGCACGGAGACCATAACTTGAACGAATCGACGCGGGCTCTACGCGATTTCGAATAAATTTCAAACATTTTTCAAGATAACCGCCGGTCAACTCGCCGTACAAACGAATGGAATAGAGCGGTCTCGATAGGGAGGATTTCCGAAAGGAAGGAAGGCATGATAAAAAAAAATACAAAACAGTTTGGCCTTTTTGCCATTTTTTTTTTTAACCGACGGGTTTTCGAAACATTTAAAACCGTAAACAATCAATTCCAAGAAGAAATTTAATAGCGTTGTGCGGTGAAACACTGTACGCTGGTTAACAGTCGCAAATTCAACATTTCAGCTGGTAACATAATATATGATGTGTCGCGCGAACACAGAAAATATACAACTATGAGAACTTCAAAAAAAAAAAAACACCGATAACGAACGCGTGTCGCGGAAAAATCTATTCTCTATGTTTTCTCAGCGAACCGAGCTGATGATGTAATGTGTTTGTTGTTCGGTTTAAAAATCGTTTTATTGTCGCGCAGTTTTCTCGGCGGTCGATTAAAGAAAAACGTTCTTTTGCTCTTATAAAGTATCAAATATATTAAGCAACAAGAGTCCTCTTAACTTCTGTAAAACACGTTATACGACGCGTACCTATGTTGACAACGTTTTCTTCTTCCGTCGTGTAGTCTGATTATTTAGAAAAACGACGTTTGTTTTTTATTTCGTTTTTTGTTTTCATTGACTAGTATTACTATATATTACTATTAAAGTATACGTATACGTTTCGTTCGTGCTCGTAAACCGATACAACTATATATAATATGTAGTTTAAACGCGATATGGTAGAAACGTGTCCGTAGGTACGAGCTCAGAATAAACGATTTTTCCGAAAATTTCCTCGTACCAAAGGCATGACGCCTAGATATTTTTTTTTTTATAGTTTTTTTTAAAACAATTACAATTATGGTGTTTTACGAACAGATATTGTATACACGCATCTTGTCTGCACGGCTCAAAGGATCTTTTAAGGAATAACCGCTTACGGAGCACTTACGTCTCGCCACGTTTTTTCGGGAGAACAAAATACGAAATACGTTTAAAAGCTTATGGCCGATTCTTCGAGCACGCGCGTGTGCTATACTGTTGGATTTACGATGGTAAAAATATAATTTTTCTTTTAAAATCGAAAAGTCAACTTGTTTAACAAGTTTGGCCGAATTCACCGGTAAAAATCGATTATTTTCAACACGTGGTAAATCAGAATTTTTCACTTTAATGTTATTTTCACCGATGGTATTAATTTAAAAGGCTCGCACACTGAAGAAAGTGTTTATATACTTTTGTATGTTTTTTTACAACCGAGGATTCGAGTCCGTCACCTACGTACGAATAGAAAAATAATTCACAAAAATATTCTTTCATTATTTTTTTTTTTTTTCAACAAAGACGTTAAGAGTTTGTGGGGTGCATTTTTAGCTTCGGGAATTTTCTCGTGGCAATATGGTATAGTAATAATGATGATAGTAATAAAAATCGATCGTCGTATAGCAGCTGATAAATCACGGGCTTTACCGCTGATTTGCGGTGGACGGGGTGATGTTTCGGTTAGGATTTCCGGCTTTGTCGAACCGCAAAATGACGGGAAGAAAAAAAATAAATTCAAATACGTATAGGCAATATGTTTTAAAATACATTTTATCCGGTGTTTTTGGATGGAAAGAAAAGGAATTATGGATTTCTTGGCCGATCTTTTTTGTTGCGAAAAACGATGAACGGCACGAAGTGTTATTAGGAAGTAAAAATCAACAATTCATTTTTTCGTTCACATTTTATTGGTCGTGTATATTATAAGATGTTTTCTTTTCGTTGATAATTCCTTACAAATCATTAAATACCATCGAATGAATGTAATAAATAAAGGGATTAAAGGTAAAATAAAGGTTTCACATAGCCCGTAATAAAAAAAGCGTCTACCATTGTTATTTTGAACACATTTTTGATTTGTTTAATACGGCGGCTGTAAATCGAAACGAAATGTTTTTAAGGAACGACGAAAAAAACGTACTCTATTTTTTTTCTGTTCACAATAAGATCGAAAAACGGAAATAATTCGATTTTTCTGCGAGAATGTGAATGTGTGTTTACGTGTTCACTGCCGGTTTTTTATTGCGGTTAGATTTCGAGGAATTTTCGGTACTTACATCGTATAGATTTTCCGGGGCGGTTTCGTCCCGTAATAAACTCGAAATACCGAACTGAAAATAAATAAAAACAACGTCATATCGACACGAGGCTTACGCGAGGAACGCGTTTCCGCCCCGTGAGCGAGGACTCGTGAATAATTTAGTATTTTTTTTTATTGCGAAACATCATAATAATAACAGTATTATTATATACACAGAGCGATCTTTCAAAGCGTTCCGTTTCACTCGTTTCGTGATGTGAAATTTTTTTTTTTGTAGAACTATTAAACAAATTACAATTCATACGTATTTGAACAGTTTTTGATTCATTTTATAATAACGCAGAACTTAGTTCGTTTCAAAGGTAAAAATATATGGAATCATCTTCCGAGTAAAAATCGAACGAAAATATACTGCTATGATTCATCTTGTGTTAAGAAAAAGAAATCGCTGTTCAAATTATTATAATCCAAAATCTCAGTTGACGTACCTACCACTGGGTCTAGTGTATATGAAAAAAGATACATAGATATATCGAAGATATCAAAACCGGAAGTTGTACGGGACGCATCTCAACGAAATGTTTTTGGCTTCCTTTTCTTATGAAACCGTCGATAATTTTTCAAAAACGAATTCGGATTGTATAGGTAGTTTATCAGATTGAAACGTACTGTTTTACAATATGAAAAATAAAATTACGCGAGTATAACAAACGACTCAATTTTAGACAATTTTACGTTACTCTTCTCTCGAAACAAATTTCAAACACGCATTATTTTATTCCAAGTTTTCCACTCATCAAGTTGAATGCTAATATTTATCACGGGCACGCTGAATATTTGAAACTTTTTCAATATATGTTCGAGTTTGTAGTCATTTTATTTAACTTTCTTGGACACGAGTCAATAAAATGCACTAAACCACTTTCGATCCCGTATACGTGTACTATTAGGGTTTATACTGATTTTGTGTTGTTTAAAAAAAAAAAAAAAAAATATGATTCAAATTATTCATAATATTTTATCGGACGAGGAAGTCAAAGGGAGTAGATCCCACTTTTGTTAGGAGAGTTTTTTTCCGGATACCGATTCGCAAATTGATGTGTAAATGCAAGTGGATGTATAATACGCGAACAAAATTTCGGAAATCATCGCGAAAATCATCTATACAAATGATTTGACGGTAAACGCGAGATAATTATTCAGAAATTTTAAAGTCCTCGCATAGAATATAATGACAATAACATAATTTCAAACATAAGCGTCCTTCGTGCGTTAATCATATTTTAACGATGTGCGAACGCTTCAAGTGACTATGGGAAAATCGATTGTGGAATAAAAAAGAAATTTTACTGTTGAAATCTAAAATCTACCTCGTTATCGTATAATGTATAAATGAGTTGAAAAAACTGCAAACCGTCCGTTTTTTTATTTTTATATTTTGATGTTACAAAGATGTGTGTTTTCTTAACATTATATACTTCAAACTTGTGAATTTCGTCGCTTTTTGATATCGTCCACCCCGATTGCATTAGATCACTGCAGGTCTCACGATGGGATTTTCTTAAAAGCGTTTCGATTCTGTCGACTGCCGTGATTCGTATTCCTATCATGGGATTTAGCTAATATAGTCTACACACAGTACGGGGGATCGTAAGGAAATAATTTATTCCTGGTAAAAGTTTTTAAGCGCTGAACAATAACAGTTAATTGAGCCGTTGGCGGTTTCGATTGCGTCGGCGAGACGGCGAATAGAAAATATGTTGTTTTCAGCTGTTCGAGTAAAGATACCAGACGACCGATTCGATCGAATTACCGTTTTCGTCGAAAGACTATTTTTTCTTGTCTTTTTAACGACTCGGATTGATATTTTTTCAAGTGGCACACCCGGATAACCGCGATAAAGCGAAATATAGTTTTTCATTAATCCAGAGTAAACGTCGAACTATTGCAGATCATGTTCAAAAATCATATTTTATACGAAACAATAATATTATAAATGATAATCATTAGACGAGCGTATACTAAAATACGCTTAATATTAAAATTAAAGTACACCAGGACGGGAATTATTTCAAATAATACGATAATCTAAAATATAGCTGTGGTTAGAAAACTTCAATGCGTTCAAAACCAACCGAATTGTGAATTCTATGCAATCATATTTTGTTCAACGACATAATTTATAACATTCGGAAAAGTTTTATTTGAATGTTCAGTTTTACCCGTTGTTTTATATTCAAATAACAACAGCTTATGGAATCGAAATAATTGGACAGCAACGTAATATTTTTGATAAGTTAACCTATACACACATCGTATTATTATGTCATAACGACGTGTTGTATATTATTATCATAATATACATTATAGTCTCTTAGGACACGGAATGACGTCGTGTTTTTGCAATTATTTTATGTATATTATTTGCACGACCAAACTAATTTGACAGCACGTTAAAACATAAATTGGCCGGTCGATTGTACGTTTTATTTTTCTATTTATTTATATTGTTTTGTTTGAATTATGCGTGGACTGTACATAAATTCGTTATATCTATGTGTACATTCGGCAAACAACGACTAATGAATTATTATATGAATCGCCGCCATATTATTATATGAATCATTTAATATGTTTTATTTCATATTTGTTAATTATAATTTTGGTTTTCTCAAAAATATATTTATGAAATACATAGATTATGAATATGCGAATGGACAGCAATGGTCATAACATGTATTTCTAAAATTTTACAATCCTGTTTGGTGTATTTTTCATCGGTTTCACGTCCATTCAAGAACAATGCGAAAGTTCTAGCATTGTAAAATACTGTATCTTAACGACGGAACAAATTAAAACGGGACTTTTTTTTTATAAATCATTGCCTCAAAAGAAACGATTCTGAGTGAGTTCAGTTATCTATTATACGTCCTGGAACAAACCAAATTTGACAATATCAAAATAACATCGTTTCATCAATACTTTTAGTTTACGCTTTCGGATTTTACTGGGTAGTTTTTTTAGAAATTTTTTGATTCAGAAAACAAATTTTGTTTTACATAACATCAGGTAATTTAAAATCCTAAACAACAAATTTGTGTGAGTTACGAACTTTTTTCCAAAAATAAATCAAAGGTATGAGCAATTTTCGACAATTTACCAACTTTAAACGACAAAAAAAAAAAAAAACTTTAAATATGGATTTTTGAAATGTTTTAGCAGCATAATATGCATTTAATTGTTGCCAACCTTGAATTAAAAACTTTCAAAACTTTTTGTGAAAAATTGATATTTTATCTAACAAAAGTTACCAAAAAAAGGAAAATTTTCAGATAAGCTTAAAGTTCTATAATTAGCTCAAAATTTTTTAAAAATCACTCAAAACTTGCATCATACCTGTACCTTGCCTACTTTAATATCATGTAAAAGTTTCAGCTTATTTCGATCATTATTTTGGAAGTTATGGCCAAAAAATTAAATCGATTATGTCAAAAAAAACGTTAACCGTAATTTTTAACGTTTTACTTAATTAATTTTCGCTTGGTTTTTTTACTACACGTTTTTCAATTTTGAGTTATTTCTGTCAGCATGTAATTTCGATTGTTTTGTAGATTTTTAATATTAAAATTTAAAAAATCTTTTTTTTGATTCACCCATTTCGATCGGGATTTATGACGTATGCATGCGGTCATTCGGTACCGACAATAAACGCCTTGACCGAAACTAGAATTTAATCCTGGATACGTGCCAGTAGAATTAATCTAATACCATTATTCGGTTCATTGTAAACTGTATTTTGTGTTGTATCGGTAAATTATAATAAATTATATTGATATTATTAAGCCGTTTTATTTATGCTGATCTCTATCGTCGGTGTATATTATTTTGAGATAAACCGAATTGTTTTCATATACACGTAATACAGAAGGTATAATAACGATGATAAAGTGTAGGTACAACACAAAATCTGCTTAAATTGAAATAATTCTAGTATTTGCAAATGTTTAAAAAATGAATTTAAAAAAAAACTTTAAAAATTCCGTAATTTGCGTAAAATACATGGTGGGGGTCATAGATTTTGAGAGTTCAAAACAAACTGAGGAAAAAAACGGTGAATATTGCAGCAAACGGGCATAATATATTTAGTTTTTTGGCCTAAACGAGCTGAAACTTTCACATAGTTATTAATGTAGGTACAGTCTGATACGAATTTTAAGAGATTCCGAATTTTTTTTAGCTAGATATCGAGGTCAGATAGAACTTACTTCTTTTAAACCACCTTTATTTTACCACTTTATGTACTTATTTTTTGATGATATTATGTTGACAGGAATATGAAGCTGACGTTCGCTGCATTGACAACTCTAACATTATTGTCGTTCGTTCTGTCTTATAGGTAAGTAACATTTTATTTTATAATGATCTACATAAATTTATCGTGCTAAAAAAATATTAATGTCTAAGCTGTAAGATAAATACTATACATTTTCAATAATTTATTGAAAAGTAACGTTGAGATTTTTCACTAGTTTTTTTCGTACACCTGGTGACGATAGATTTTAAAAATGTTTATTTTGGAACTCGTGTTCTTCGACATTTTATAAAATGTAGGCTTTTTTATTTTCACTCTCATTATTGACATGAACTTATAATACCAGATAATTAATAGTTGTTATACAATTAATGTGAATTTTTAACTATATTCGAATAGTACAGTAAAATATTCAAGGCTTAGCAAGTTAATAACTTATTTGAACTCGTTAATTTGAGTTAATAATTGAAAAAACAAAAAGTTAAGTTAAGAGTTAGTTTTTTTCATTTTAAAAAAGATTAAATTAAACGTTAATTAACTAAAACTAACATGAAAAAAAAAAATAATAGTTTATATTTTTAGTTCACATGGCATAACCTAACATGTCCTCCGCTTTGAAAAATTATTTTCTTCAAAACGATAATTTTTTTTTTTTTAAAAACTAAACTTTTTAACTGAATTTTAACTTTTAACAAGTTAACGCCCTGCAGACTTGGAAATACTGTACAGTAAATCGACTAAAATTTGCTCCAACTACTCGTAATCCAATTTGGGCTTTGTTTAGTATCGCACTACCTATGACAGTTTTAGAGTTTGGATAGTTATTATGAACATTGGGCGAGATTCCAAACGCTAAAACTTCGGCACAAATGTATTTTTCGTGATTCGTGAAAACTCGAACGAATTCAAATTTAAAATCGAAAACTATTTTAACTGAAATCAACAATAAAATGGCAATATATCTATACTGTGAAAGCGTTCGTTTTTAAAATCATTTTTCGTTTTCGATACACCCAACCGTTGTTTTGAGCAGAGGCGGTTGCGCATTTTCGGAAACACCGAAAATGTTTAGTAAAGTGAATGTGTACATGAATGTAAAGTATACAATTTAACGTCGTATTGAAACTCGTCCCAAATCGTTCAGTCTCATTCGGCTTAGTCCATTACAATAACGACAGTACTTTTTAAATTTTCGTTGCTACGCTGATTAATTAGCATGATCAGAATTTGAAAAAAAAAAAAATAGTGAATTGTCTGTGTTACATTTTTTTTTTTTTATCTCGCGCGATATTTTCATAACAATCAAACGTATTTTTTGAGAACATCCGAAACGATCAACTGAAAATTTACAGTTTCCACGGTTAAAATGCGTATAAAGTGTACGACCGTTATCTAAAAGATACGCACATTTCTGCTCGTCTAAAAGAAAACAAATCCCAACGCTACGCTTGATAAACGGCACAGGCTGCAGGTGATCCGCGATGACCCAAAAGTATTAATCATAAAACATTCCGTCGGGAGGCATTTGGCCTTTTTTATTTCTCATAGCTATGCGTATTCACGCCAGTGTGTTTATCACGGTCGTAATATTCTCTAAACAGCCGACAGCCGAAAATCGTCTGTTTTTATTTTCTTTCGATTTTTTCACCGTTTCGACCGTTCCAAATCACTCGTGTGACAAATTCTAGAGAGAATTACGTGGATAAATAAAAAAAAAAAACCGGAATCACTCTAGGTCGCGTGGGTGGTCTGACGTTGTGGGTCAATACCATATTGTATTCCATATGGTATTTCGGAAGGTTTAATCAGTCACGGTGTTACGATATTGTAACTCGCTCACGAAGATAACGATTCTGAGTGAGCCCGGCAGTTAAACAATAAAAATTGTGCCATAACAATAGAATTTATCGTTGGTGTTTTATTATAGGCGCTAGAATCAAAAGTATAGAGAAAACGGTTTAAAATATCGCCGCGAGTGTTCAGAATCTCGACATTATCACGACGAGAAAATAAATTGTAACGATGAAAAAACCCGACGAACAATACCGCGGAGTAATATTGAATGTTTTTAGAGTTTTCCGAAAAAGGGTCTAAACAATAACTCCGAAAGTTGTACCCGGTACTTCGGTAGACAAAAAAAAAAACCCCAATTCAAATCGCGTGTGAACATTTCAAACCGTCTGGATTGGTCTCACTATCGATTGCACGTGACATTGTAATGAAAATAACATTTTTTTTTCGCTTCAGCAGTCCCGTGTACGTGTCCGTGATCCACGGCCACGATCAGGGATCGATGCTGTCCAAGGCCATGGACAGGTCGATGCCGCCGTCGGTGCGGGTGCTGTACGCCGAGCTGCCCGCGAACCGGTTCAGCGTGGCGGCCCTGGAGGCGGTGCTCGACCTGTGGTCCAACAAGACCATCGTGGCCTGTCTGCTGCTCATCCCCGAGCCCGTGGGCCTGTTGCCGGCGCTCGCGGCCACCGGTTACAGGGTGCCCGTCCTCTGGCTGCCGTCCGTGCAACGGTTGGACCGGGTGAGTCCGCGGCATCGCACACGAGTCACAAAGTGTTCGAGAAAAATAAAAAAAATGTCGTTTTTCGATAAGAACGCGTGGTGTTTTTTAATAACAGTCGATCCCCCGGTACGGTTTTTTTTTTTTAAATCACACACTCGTCGAGTATACTGTGTATAACGGCGTAAAATAAAAAAATGGATTAACTGGCTTGTTGTGCGCCACTGCAGTATACGGCGTGTAAACTCGGAGGTCAGTGTAACACGTAGTTTTACGTAGGGCAGGAAAAAAAGTCGCGAACAGCGCTTTATAAAATACGGGTGAACTCGATAGAACGGAAGTTTTTTTTTTTCACCGCGTCTACGCTTAACAGCTCTATGTTACGCGTGTTTAGTGGTGCACAACACCGCGTGCTAATAATAATATATTGATCATGACGAGAAACGAAAATTTCGTCAAAATCGAAATTACCCCTGAATATTTTTACCCGGTTGGGGAGAGGGAGTAAAATTATCCTAAAGGACGGGATAAAATTTTTCCAGAAAGATCATGCCGGGGCAATGATGAAAAACAATTCCGGGAAATATAGATTCCCAGGGATGATTTTTCTGGAACGTTCGGAGGACCGCGCGATAACGGGGAAAGTTTATGTGGATATCGTGACCAAACGGAAAATGATTAAGGTTCGTTTCGCGTCTTCTGCGACAAAAAAAAAGGAAAAATAAATAAATTCCCTTTTGACCACACGGCTCCGTGAATAAAAATGAACGCAATGTGTAAATCGTGACAGTTTATTATCAAGTCGCATTTTACATAGTAATAAAACACCGTGGCGTCCTTCCAGGAATAAATACCGAGATTGCAGTATTAATAAAATTCGTTTTATTAAATAAGAACCGTTAAAAAAAAAAAATTTACCCGCCATTAAAAAGTGTTTTGTAACCAGTTAACATGGTTGTTGTTCGTTTATTTTTCCGTGATCAGATTTTCTGTACCCAATTACTTATTTACGAACCGGTACATTATTTATCGAGAAATATTTACTACGAAATATAAGTTTTTCTGAATAGTTAATTCGCAGGCTAACTTCAAATACGTATATTTTATTCGTTCGTCTTACCGTAAAAGAAGTTTTGCAGCAAGTCATCCGAAATGAGGGCAAAGTCAGTTATAGTTATAAAATATAAACAACCATAAAGTTATTCTTGTAAGTACCTGAAATTTTCGATATTCAATTTTAGATTATTGAAGTTTGGTACGTGACCTTAAGTTATTTCAAAAACGCGTTTCGGTATTTTCCGACAAATATAATAATTAATCCGTTCATACATTTTAGTGTCCTTGAGAACTATTGTGCACTTCTAGTGAAATCGTTACGCTAAAATCATCGTAATTGTGTAACGCGTTTGTTCGAAACGTCGTTCTGAAAAAAAACCTTATAAACCACACTCGCGTCGTAATAATTACTGTACGATATGAAAGAACGTTGCTTTCGGTCGGAAATAATATTTTTATTTTTTTTTTTCGAATAAAACTCGAAAGCACTTGTACACTCAAAATTGAAAAGAAAAAGTGAAGAGGCTTCATTACGAGCGTAACGCATACAATATACACACGTTGGTTACAATATAGAGTCGGGGGGTAGTTACCTTTTTGAGAAAAAAACAAAAAGGTTAATTTGTGTCAAGTCTGAAACGAGCTACCAAAATGTGTTTCACGAGCTGTTTGCGAAATATGTTTCGAGTGTACACACTTTAGGCTTTCTATTCTAGTGTTGAATACTGCTAAAAGCTATTCCTAAACTATTATATAGTCTGTATTTGTCTTTAATCTAATTAAAATATATTGTGCGCATAACACGACTTGTAAGTGTGTTGTTTAAAATCTCCTTCAAAAAAAAAAAAAAAAATTGGAATCACTTTGGGTCGCGTGACTAGAATGACGGAGTAGCGACCATGCTTGGGTGGGTCACTTTGGGTTTGGAAGTTGTGGTTCAAAACATATTATATTTAATGTCCGAAAACGATGATAAATCGTTGAAAAAACGATTCTGAGCGAGCTCAGTTATCCGGTATGCGTCCTGCATATGTAAAAACCAAACACGACTAAAAATCCGAGTTTTACTAAACTGTCTAGTATAGTATGATACCCGATATTCGAGTTTTTTATGTTATCGCTACGTCGAAATAGTTCTCGTCGACACCAAACTTACTTCCTTTCTTTCAATACTATGTATTTACTGCTATGTTGTGTAAGGTACTTTCCAATTTTTCGCGCTACGACGTTTATCGATTGGACGCACCCTCAAAGTGTTCATAGGAAAAAAAAAAATAAAGTATAATTTAAAGCCAAAATCTCAACTTTTTTGTGATTGTTCGACGTGAGAATCGGAGATTCGTGCTTCTACGCGAAAACGTATCAACACAAACGTGAAAATTTGAAAAACCTTTTTTTGGTTTTCGGGACGCAACTCAAAGAGTAACCGGCAAGCAAAATATATTCATTGCTGCTTTTATAATATATAAAAAAAAAAAATCGAACGTATTACATTCGTTCAACCGATCAGTTTTATACGCGTTCACGTTTGGAACACTCGTTACATTGGAAAAAAAAAAAGAAACTGAAAAAATGTTGAACTCGTCCATCTCATAATGATGATGTGTTTTACTGACGGGCCGTGTTTTTTGACGTATCTACTTTGAGTAATGCGTATTCACACGTCTCGCTTATAGAGCCGATTCGTGTCGTTCGTGACTACCGCGTGAATAAAGAGCAGTGAATATATAACACACAACAGGACGTAGAGTTTAACATTTTTTTTTTGATATGTGTCAGAGTTTTTTATTTCGCCGGGAAAAACGGGATATACGAAGAAAGTACTCGAAAATAAACAAAAAAAAAAAGGCGAAGAAAGAAAAATGTTGCCGTATAATAAAGCTGGCCGGATCCACGATATTATGCGTGTGTGGAGCAGCAGCAGCAGCGGTTGTTGCTGTCAGTTGAGACTTTATAACAGTATATAATAATAATATTTCGTACGGTTTTATCAACGAAACGTCAACGCGTCGCCTCGATTGTCGCGAGGGGATGAACGGTCGACGGGACAGTGACAAATATTATTGTTATACGTATTATATAGTACAGAGGAGACGCGGCTTCGACTTAAACGACAAATATTCTATTCTTATTTTGCGACCACTTTTTGTGAATGAAAAATGTTATTTACTAGAACGCGGATAGCTGTTAGATCGCAGAACAAAACGGAAAATCGCGTGGGTACAGTTTGATTCTGATGCAGTGATAGCCAAACGAATGTTTGATTAGAAATATCGTGAGTCGTGGTTGTGAGCGGTTCTCGTTTGTTTGTAATAACCGCTTACGAAAATAACCGTTCCGAGTGAGCTCAGTTGTTTACCAATGAAAATCGTGCCGTAACCGCATAGATACAATGGTACCTGTGGACTGGTTTTGGATTCTGAGCACTGCGAGTGGACGTATTGTTTCACAATGAAGTTATCTTTTGTTTTTCTGGTGAAAACATTCTTTTGACTGTATAATATCATACTGTGATAAAACCTATTTCGATTATTTTTCGAGCCGTAGTCTACGACCTTGCGCCAAATGACCTAACCTAACCCCGTGACATCTTCTCGTCTACTGCAGTCGCGTCAGTATACTCCAACCGATTTCCAACCCTTCTCGTCGACCGATTCTTTCAAAAATAAAATCCGAAAATTTCCTGACGAGCGTCTCGAAGCACTCCGAGGATTCCGGCTGAGATCCGCGCGTCTGTGCGGCGGGGTTCTTATCCGGCTCGCCCCATTGTTCGCCACCCATTATTGTTTCTGACGTCGAGGAGAACGCGGTCCGACGTAAAATTAATGGACGCCATTGTGGTGCAGTTTGCGGTTTACGAGAACGCGGATTTTGGCGTGAAGAAGATGATGGGGTTAAGTGACTTTTGCCGATTCGACGTGTCCATTATCTCCCGCAGCACCGCCGTGGTCGCAAAGACGTTCTCGGAGTGGAAAAAATCGTTCGTTTTCCCGGCTAGAAGTTTCGGAGAAACCGCAGAAACGTGACGGCGTTCGCGACCGGTCTGTATAAATCACTCGGGTTGGTATGCTGACGAATGGACGGGCTAGTCTCAGGTTTCGCTCGATTCGAGTAGCTTATTCGCGCGGTGATTGCCGTTGGTAAAAAGATATCCGCAAACCGTTTTGAACCTTACCCATAGGTAGCCGACCGTGTAATATTATAGCCGAAAAAAATGCTGCCGAAAATATATACCATGTACGACTGTATAGGGCTAATTTTGGCTAGGGGTTTTCTTTTTTTTTCATTATTCATATCAACCGCACGAAATCACTAAAATGATTTGAAAAACGCCACTGTAAAAAATATAAAATTTTCAGGAGGAACAATTGAAACGCGGTACGTGAAATGTCAATTTTAGGTCGAAAAATGAAGCTCCAGCCAAAGATCAATGTTTACTGTTAAATTGAATCAATTTATTTCTACTGTGGCAATTATGACTTAATTATTTATTTTTATTGATTGAAGCCACGAACGTTCGAACGTACCAAAACATTTCACGAACGGTTCATTCATTTTAAACGAATCGAACGAGAACGAATCATAATTGTCGGATTAATTATTACCGTCGGCAAAATTACGGTCGGTTGGTAAATTTTTGGCTGCGTTATATTTTTTCGATTGAAATAAATGTCGACTAAATTACGGTCGGATGGTAGGTATATTTTCGGCTGCATTATTTGTCGGATGAAATAAATGTCGTCTGAAATACACTGTGGACAGAATAATTTTCGGTTTGAATACTGTCGGAGAAACAATTCTTTACTGTTTTATAGCCCCTAATTTATTACGATCGAGGCTGAGCAAGTTACCGGAATTGTTAGATTCGAGTGAGAAATGATTTTACGATGACGCTTTTATAGTGCCGAGGACAATTAGTTTCCTTAGAACAGTAGCATTTGCTCCTCCGACACGTAAAGTAAATATATAGATTATACGGATATCGCACTGCGTCATGTTGTTTGTTTTTTAAAACAAAATTCAACCGTTTAGTTAACGATTGTTTGTCCCGTTTCGGAGAACGGAAATCCAAGTTAACTATTCATTGCAGTGACGATTTAATGTGAGTAAATTAAAGCAGAAAAAAGTTGAAATAAAACTGTCACTGCAACCGAAGAAACGTTTGGACTCGAAATTTATAATAATATCCTACGTACTTCGATCGACGAAAAACACGACCTATTTAAACGTTGAAAATAATAATTTGGTTCAAGTGCGATGCGCCTTACTTACTGATTACTTTCGAAGGGTATTTAATTCACAAATCGCCAGTATTTTAATATGATTAATTTTATTTTTATTATTCGTTTAGATTTTAATGGAAAATATTTTTATTTTTATACTAGTTTGCGCTGTAGACTTCTTATTTGGTTTGTTTTCGGTTGTTTTCCCGGGTACACTGCAGGTAGGCACGTGAAAATGTGATTGGGAAAAGGGCAATCGAACGGTTACGGCCGTAACTGTTATTGCGGCAATGGAATGCGATGAGAGGACGGTGTATTTATACAGCGAGCCGCGGTAATCGTTCAAATTTCAAGTACCTAATGACAACACTTTACGAGTAACTACGTGTATAAGTGCAGTACTTTGCGGATCCGGAATTGAATTTTCCAAGAGGTAAACGGACGCACGTTTATGTGTAATAATATTTACGGACTGATCACATCGTCAGCGATCTAGTTCACTGATAAAAAAAAAGAAAAAAAAATGTTCTTTTGTCCACTCAAATTTCTCATGTTTTTACCGCGAGTGGTGCAGGCGATTATTTTGATTCCGAGCGCAGCGAAGCACGTATTGTTTTTACAATGATGTTATTTTTTCTGTCAACAATTTTTCGGCTAGAAGGAATGTTCGGATTTTCAAAGTCAGTACCTCTACCGATTGGACTTTGGTGGTATTTTGATTGACACTTTTTTTTTTAGTAATTTTGACTAACTTTTGAGTTAAAACCAAAAAAAAAAAATAAAAAATTGGGTGAGTTTCGTTTGGAAGGAATGCCCCAATTTTTGAAATCTCAAACATTTATGATTGGTTAATTGAACGCGGTGATATTTTTGTCCTAGAATTATTTAAATTTTGCTTATTTTTTCAGTTATACTTACCCCAAAAACCAAGAACAAATTAAGAATTTTATTGCGAAAATTTGAAATATTCAGATTTGTGATGACGTTTTTGTGTAGAAGTAGTGTCTTAACTTTGAACATCACAAAAAAAAAGAAATCGAGATTTAGGCTTTAAATTATTCCAATCAAGTTTTTGAATCTTACACATTTTGCGAGCAATAAAATTTGTACTAAAAAGTCGAATTAAAACCGATACCGTCATAATCGGGTAGGCCATAACCTATTGAAATTGTCACACGTTATTCAAATTAATATTTTTTTATACGTGGATACGACTTTCGGAGTTTTCGGATCATTTTTATTGTTAAATTTAGTTTTTTCCAAGACGTATACTAGATTACTGAGCTCGCTCAGAATCGTTTTTTCGAAGGCAACGATTTTGATCATCGCTTTCAGATATTAAACAGTACGTTTGAACCACAATTGCCAAATCAGTGACCCACCCAAGCCATAGTCGATACTCCGTCAAACTACCCACGCAACCTAGACTGATCCCGGCTTTTTCAGTTTTTTTCCACCGTAAACAACAAAATACTGCGTGCAAGTCGGAAATAACATGGAAAATGTATACTAATATGTAGATAAAAATATAGTGTCAATGGTTCGGAGAAAAAAAAAGCTATTGCAAAAATTGTTTTCTAGATATTATTATACCATGCGCATGTTACTATGCGTTTATTAAAAAAATAACAAATTTGTTACCCCGACCATTTGTATTGTTACTGTATTATCTTTTCACCGAGCAAAACTCCTCGACGTAATATTATTGAAAAACTGCTGCGAATAAACGCAGGAAAATAGACGTTATTCGTTTGAAAACACGCGGGTCCAAAAATAAATCAAATCTGTATAGAAATTTTTACGTTATAATGAGTCTTTTTGAAAAGTCAATCCTCAAATGATTATAATAATACTAAATTCTAGCGTTTATTTTTTATTTCCAGCGGAATACAACGATTTACAAAACCGTTTTTACTATGCGTGAGAGGTTTTATTTTCTCAGTAAGACATGTTTTCGAGGAAGAAACAGCTAGGTCACGTGCACGTCCCTTAACAGCTGCGTTTTCAAATCGCATAATCCTCGCTCGTGTCAAGTTCTTCCCGCGCACCCTCTCGCCGACGACGTTTCTTCGCGATCACCGGAGACATTATAATATATTATTTTATTCACACGCTACCCCTCGTTTGTTTGAACGCAAAACAGACCCGGGCACTGTACACATTTATACATTAATCATAAACATCGACCGGACGTTTTGGAAATCATTCGCTCTCCCATACGGTCCGATCGTTGTTAAAATTTGGTTTTTTATCGTGAACTGGATCGGCTTAAAAAAAAAACCGGGATCTCTAACTAGGTCGCGTGGATAGTTTGTCGTAGTGTGGCCACTACGCTTTGGGTGGGTCACCGGTTCGGAAGTAATATCCGTGATCTGATAATTATAATATATAACAATAATAGACATACTCCGTCGAAAGAAAAAAAAGAGTTATTTTATACCTAATACTGCGTTTGTTGTGGAGAAAAACGGTTTTCGCAGCACTCCCTTCACATTTTTTCGTATCGTCTTACGATCTCTCGGAGACGACGGTCGCCTAGGAAAACCGCGTTGTTGGGATAATTTTTTTCTCTCTCAACCGACGTCGCATTTGCGCATCAACTTCTGCGAGCTTACAAAAGAAATATGTAATTTAACGATTTGGTATAAAGTTAGCAGTTACCACTTACCGGTTTGACGGTTTCAGAACGTTTTTATAAATAAAGGCGTGTGAATTATCGGTTAATAAATATCGCGGTACAACGTGCGCGAGAAAATAATATATTTTCCTTCGAAACAAGTATAGTATTTAGTACGTCAGACATAAATTTTCCAAAGATCATAAAATGTATCGTGCAACGTATTCATAAGACGTTTTATACGTATACAGTATAACGTTTGATGTATTCCATTTTTGAATGTTTTACTAAATCGTAAAATATTAAAAGTGTTTTTTACTATTGCCAATATTATATGCCGGAATGCAACAGGTGCGTTTCCCCGGTGAAAAAGAAAACGGTATTCAATGTTATAATACTATTGAAATATATTATTCAAAATAAACAAGTTGTTTGTTACTCGTTCAACTAATTTTAAACCAAATTATTGTAGCATTCGTATTAGCATATTATAATAAGTAGTGTTTTTTATTTTTTTTTTGTCATAATTTGTTTTATAATACATTTTTTACACAATGTTTTTATTTGAAGTTTAAAAGTTCCATTGAAAAATGTTGTCGACCCGAGATGGTGCTTAATTTGAAGCGTGTTTTTTATTTAATTTTGTTTTTATTTTGCGTATAACGGTCCAACTATCGAAAATCCACATTTCCGCAGTAGGTACCGTTATATTTTTGTAAATTCTTTTAAAATTGCGAGTGATACTATTTGTAAAAAAAAATAAAAAAAAAAAAAATTCGAGATTCACTGTACAAGAAGATATCGCTCATTAGGCAATTTTTTTAGATTCTGAGCGACGAGCGAGTAATGTATTGTTTTTACAATGATGTTTCTTTTTCCATCAAAAATTTTTCGTATAGAAGGAATTTCCTCATTTTAAAAGCGATTCTAAAAGATTTACGGATTTCGGTGGTACTTTGTCGAAACGTTTTTTAGAAATTTTGCTGATTTTTTTTGAGTTTAAAAACTTAAAAAAAAAACATAGAAAATTTTACGGCAAAAAAATTGAAATTTTCAGGTTTGCAATCACGTTTTCGGGTAGAATGAGAGGTTACGCTTATTTAACTATCGTTAAAAAAAATTATTCTCTGTCGTTTTCAAACTTTTATGTACTAAATTATTTTAGTACGTTTTAAAAATATTTTGCTACTTATAACTCACTTTTTTTTTTTTTTTTTAATAATATGACAATATATAATTATAATAAAAATAATTGGAGTAATTCGCGATCTTTCTTTATTTTCACTCGGGACTTATAAGATTAGATGGCTCGCTCGGAATGGGGTTTTTTTTTTCAAATGCAATGATTTACTTTTTCAGATACAACTGTAATAATAATACGGATAAACCGCAACTTCGAAACCAACGACCCAACCAAAATAATAATCTCTATGCTGCACCTTTACCGATAATTGATTTATAGACATTATGCGTTAATAACGTGTTTATATAAATTTCAATTCATGTTTACTGCGCACTGAAGCCGTTATTTTAATGCTGAAAAGTATACCGCAAAAACCGTCTCATTAATTGTATATTACGTTACTCGTTCGTCAAGTCGACGAGTTAACGATAAATAGCTATTATTATATGACGCGTACCTATACTCCGCTGTGCGATTGAAAACTTTGCGGAAATAAAAAGCGATTTGATTTTAATTAACTCGTTTTACTCGAAATCCAACCAAACAACTATTATTATACTGAATCGGACGGTGCAGAAAGAAAAATATTCGGTAATCGATTACGTACCCCTATATTAGAATAGAATTTTCGATGTTGTTTTTCAACGCGTTTCGCGCGGTCTCGCGTTAACGAGAAAACTTTTTATAACATTTACCGCTGCGTGTTTTTGAATCGCGTAACCGGAAATTATTGTGATAACTGTATATTGGCCCTCGGGATTAAAAAAAAAAATATAAAAATGTTTTCTTACTTTTAAAACAAATAATATAATACTCGGTGTAGTTTGTAGCTTTATAATTTTAATAACCATAAGCGAACTATAAGGTATACAACATTACGCAAACAAAGTTTTGTTTTTTTTATGTATGTCGATTGCTCTTTTTCATATAGTTGAACCGGCAAAAGAAGAAAACACTGTAAAACAACGTATTTACGCGCTCTAATAAAACGGTTTATTTTCTCGGTTTTGGAGGACAATTAATACAAGGAAGACATAAATAAACCTATAGATTACGCGTATCTCACTTTTAACACACATTAATTCTCGTCGCCAATATAATGCAAGCCTGGGGAGTCTTTTTTTTTTTTCACGAAAAATATTGATTTTAACATGGATGAAATACGTTTTGTACGTTTTTTCCATAAAAGTTAATGATCTTATCTCGGATGAAATAATATTTCTACTTTTTTTTTTTGTGAAAAATGATTTTATTGTCAAGAATTAGACTTATCGTTACGTCTAAAAACAGTATGCTCATTACGGACGGCTATACTCTTCTTAATATGATATAACGACGTAACAAATAGATTCGATACAAATTTATGTTAACAGTTCGACCGAAAAATCAAAGCATATCTGTTGTAAAAACACTAACTGCTCTGTTTCAAGTACAAAAAAACCAAATTGATCTTTTTGCGATGAACCCGCGAAAACCCAAAAACAATTATGTGTTTTTCAGAATGGTTATTTCAACAAATGTGTATCATGCATATTAAGAATTGAAAATCGTTACGGTTTTAAAATAAAAGTTGAAATCGATTGCCTAAGCAGCGAATGAAAATCGCAAAAAAAAAAAAAAAAAATGTTATCGTAATAGTAGTTCTATTCTATATACCGATGATATTCGTGCGCCTTCGAGATTTCTTGTACAGTTTTATACACTGTTTCTTATCAACAAACGCTTTGGACATCACACGAGAAACCACCGATAGTCTTAGAATAATGACAAACTACATTTTTACAGTGATTTTTTTTTTCTGTCAACGGGAATTTTCGTCATATCTTCACCGCAGTGGGAATTGTTTGTCCCCAAGCGCGACAGAATTTATGACGGGAGAAGGAATGAAGAGCTGATAGAAACTGAGAGATATAGCAACGTCATCGGGCCGAAGAAATAAAAACGTATAAAGAATTTGATTTTTGGTAAACAGCTTTTTATATCCAGATTTAGCTTGGAACATAACAGTGATTCTCGGCAAATAGTTCTTTTGTAAAAGGAAAAAAAAATACTTTCACAACTCGGTTTTACGTATGATTAAATGTTATTTTGGTATGATTATTTTTTTCGAAAACTGTATTATCGCTTTCCCATTTAAAATGATTAAGAATTTTTTAAAATTGAACGAACCATAACTATGGTTAACTACTATATTATAGAATCGTAGAATATAATCTAAATATAATCTAATATAATCTCGAAAATATATCGTAGAATAACTATATTCTACGAGAGGAGATAAATTACTATACTGGGTCAAGCAACTGTTACATACTTTCAGCGATCTGTTTACGTCGCGTAGAATAGAACACAACCGAAATTCTCATTTTTATTTATTTTTTTTGTTATCATCGATGCCATCGAATTAGTTTAAGACGTTATGTTATAGGTGAAACGAGCCGTGTAGGTCAATTGATTTTGTTTCTCCTACCCATGAGGGTAGGGTACGAGGTTTTGACACGTTCGTTTATTCAACTTAAAATATAACGCATATAATATACATATATATTTATTTGTAAATTTACATTATTATTAAATAGTGTAAAAAAAAAAAATCCGGGTCATGAGAGTATCATATTATATTAGGTGGATTCCTATAGAATAAGCCCACCTATTGTATTATTCGATTCAATGACGGGACTTCCGGACAATTTTTTGTTTTTCACCGATCATGACACCCGGGCACCAAAACCTGTTGAAAAGTTTATACATACATTTGTATCGATTTGTATGTACGAACATTTTTTGTAGCCACGATTCCTTTAAAAACGATTGAAATGTGTTGATTTTTGTTCTCGAAAAAATAAAGCTGCGTATTCGAATTTGTCAACCGTATGGTTTTTATCGATCGAGCGGTTATTGAGAAAATCAAGTTTAAAGTTGTCACCGATTGGAATCGAGTACGGTGGCGAGTACCTATGTAACTTTGTTGATTCGGTGCCTATTTGATTTCTGTTTTCTGATTAATAAATGTGTTTGTTCGAAGTACACTGTAAAGACTAAAATCTCCACCGATTCGAAATGTGTGCCGGTGGGTGTGTACAATTCTGTTGGCGGTGTTACCCAGATAAAACAACGATAGAGTCAATAAAAAAAAAAAACTACACATTTTAAGCACTGTTCGCTTATTTTTAAGCTTGTGGAGTATTTTGCGAGATAATAAAGTCGAAAACGTTCGTGTTGTGTACCGTGGAATACACCCGTCGATGGGATTTCTTTCTATCCTCCGATTAAACGGTTTTTTTTCCCCCGTGCTCGAGCGCGTAAAATTGCTCGGTTAATTTTGTTTCGCAATAGTCTGACTATGAAACATCGTTGCGCCCCCGTCGAGGTAATAATAACTGTCAGATTAATCGCTCGTCGAAATACGTCTCTCGAAACATAATTAATCAAACGGCGTGCGTCTCCGTCCGATTCCAGTAAAACCGAGTGAAACGCAATTATTTTCGTATACCCGATAACACAATAAACTGTTACTCGACTCGACCGGGCCAATACGAGTATATTCGTATACGAATCGTTCGCGGATTCGACGTAGTACTATCGAAAATAAATATTATTTTTTTTAATGAAATTATTAACAACTTTACGATGATATTCAACGGTCCCCGAGATCAACGTCTCTGGCGTTGCGTTTTAAAAATGGTTTTTTTAAACGTTAGCATCGTTTACACGATCGCTTCACGCCGCGAATCGTGCAAACGCGTCTTAAACGAATGGTGAAAACAATAATTAGGTTCATAGCGGAAAATCGTTCGCCGATCGTTGTCCGCGTTTTTCCGAGGACTGTATTGTCCAAAAACAAATCAAGTACAACGATGATTTTACGAACCGCTGAGCCCGGTATTAAAAGAAAAAAAACCCGGGATCTAGACCGCGTGGGGTGGTTTTACGGAGAGCGGCGACTACGCTTTGAGTGGGTCACCGGAACGGAAGGTTCAAACGTGTCATTTGACGTGTGAAAGCAACGATAAATCTTAATAAAAAAATCGCCTTCGAAAAAGCGGCTGACCGTCACGTGCAAAAACTGGTCGCCAATATCGTATGTCGAACACAGATAGTGTGGCAAGGCAAATATAACGCAGGTATATGAGCTTACGCGTCGCAATTCCGTTTTGTCCGTCTCTTGTTCAATCGTTTATGTTTGGCGTCTCGAACGCTCGTGAACCTAACCTAACCCGCCGCGTTGTTTTGGGATACGCAGGAACGGTGGAACGAACTGGTGGTGAGGGTGTCGATCACGCCGTGGGAACTGTTTTCGGCCCTCAGGTCGTTCTTGCTGCACACCGGCTGGCACAAGTTCTTCGTGCTGCACTCGATCACGATCGACTCGGTGATGGACAGGATGCTCGGCAAGGCCCCGCTGAGTTACACGTCGCTGCCCATATCGCCGGACTCGTCCGACCTCGCGCTGTTCAGGTATGACGACGCCGCTGTACGCATTGACGAATCAATTAAAAAATCGAGTAAACCAGTCGAATCGAAACCGTAATCGCGCGATGATTCCGCTCGTTCGACGGGGACCACCGACCGGGACGACGGGTGGCGTGCACAGGAGCGCGGAATTCGGAGTGGAGATGGCGGACTATAGTGGGCGACGGAACGAGCGGTGTGGGAAAGGGTCTTATGCGTTAAGCAAAAAAAATAGATAAACTCGTCAAATTGGTTTTTCTTCTCTTTAACTTTCAACTAAATGAGTCGATTTCTTCCTAATTTCGTTACGTGTTAGATTTAAGGTTGATCCGTAGCAGTCGAATACTTCTTTTGAACTCTTAAAATAAAAAATTATCGGCGAGAAGAAAAGAAAATACGAAAAACGTTTGAAGCGAAGGGACTGTCACAATAATAATATAATAGGTACGAATTAAAAATATGTACGATATCATTGTATTTTTTAAAATTTTTTTTTCACAGTCGTGTTTCGACGTAACTTATTGTGTTAAAAAAAAATCCGTTAACTCGCCCCGCCTTGGTTACTAACCCACCGACTCGCGACGATGTTGTTTGATGCAGTTAAAAAACTTTGTTCGACGTCGGCTTTTTGTAAAATATGTTATATACGGATATGAAAAACGACCGAAAAATATTTTGTACTCGATTCGCCGCTTTAGCTACTTCCCGTACTCGTTTTGGGGCGGAAACAAGACGTTTAGCTCGTCGTATTCGTTCGTCAAATGCGGTTTTCATTAATAATGACGGTTTTTAATTTAATTTTTTTTCTTCCGTTCCGCCGCCACAGGTCCATGGTGGAACTGTCCACGTCCGACGCGTCCGTGGCCGTGGTGGTCGGCGACCGAACGTCCGCGCAGACGGTGTGGCGCCAGGCCGCGGCCGTCGGTCTGCTGCCCGCCGGCA
The DNA here is from genome assembly GCA_017140985.1 of Hormaphis cornu. Taxonomy (NCBI): domain Eukaryota; kingdom Metazoa; phylum Arthropoda; class Insecta; order Hemiptera; family Hormaphididae; genus Hormaphis; species Hormaphis cornu. Next base: position 10,160,916 of record CM029363.1, on the reverse strand, counting down.
ACATCGCGTGGCTGTGGCTGGACGTCGGCGACGGTGCCGCCGGACGGAAGAAGGGAAACGTCCCGGTCGGCATGCTGTCGCTGAGGCCGGTCGTCCCGGCGCAGACGGACAGGCGCGCCGTCCGGGCGGCCGTCCGCGTGTTCGCCGAGTGCGTGAAGGACGCGATGGCGGCCAGGTGCGAGGGCTGGACGCCCAAGGTGTCCCGGGTCCCGGAAGCCTGCGCGCGGGACGTTCTCGGGGGCGACGAGTTCCCGGGGGACCTTTACAAGTGAGTAATGTACATTATAGTCACCTACGTACGTTCTCCTCCACTAAAGACACCACTCGTCTTGTCATCGGAAGTCTGGTTCTCCATATTGTTCTCAGTCAATAGTCTTATTTCGTGTCCGCTGACGGTCAGCTCGTCTTATCGTT
>CM029363.1:10141257-10160102 GCA_017140985.1 Hormaphis cornu | reverse complement strand
TTTTTTTTAAATTTAATTTAATTTAAATTTAAAAAGTTTAATTTATGATGTTTAACAGAGTTCTATTTTCCCCTACTCGGCTTATAACGTCATCTGCATGTTACTTTTTCTTTCTGTCCAGCCAACTTTAAGCAATATCCTCCACGTCCTCGTTTCCACGGCTTCCGACTTGTCCTGTTCATTGATGGTCCGCGTCTCGCTGCCGTATAACGGTACACATAGCATTTGACAAAATTTTTCCTCGTCTTTATGTTAAGCTTTTTTTTTTTGTAATTCTTTACCGTCTTTTTTGCATATAATATTATGTCGGTGGCTTATCGCTTGGAAACCTATAAATCTTTCACCTGAAAACGTAAAATTTACCCAAAAAAGTATACGTTTATGGCGAATTTTATACTAAAAAATTAATCGAGGGAAAACAAATTGTGACAAAAAAGATGCTAGACATTTATCAAGCTTTTGAGTTTCTTTTTTCAAAACCTACTTGAATACGTGAATTGTAAGCTGATTTGAATTTTGGGTTCAAAAAGAAAATTTTCCTCTGTGCCGATCGACTTCAAACGATTAATTTTGATCGATAATTTCTTTTGCTCTCTACGAGTATTACTTATCGAATCGTAGTTAAAACTATAAAAAGGTGCTTTTGACTCAAAGAGGTTAGTTATCCTTTGATTAATGCGGCTTGCCCGTCCCGGGTCAAAAACGCTTTTGTTTCCATTTCGTGGACCTTTTGCGTCCGCTTTTCCGCTCACTGCAAAATCACATTACGTTGCAGCTGGGTCGCAAAAAAACATTTTATTGAATCTTTAAACATCCGCAAATAGTATAAATTATATAATATGATCTCGATAACTTTGTATTAACTTTTAACGAACCGTTATGTCGGGATGCAACATTTTTTTTCAGCGATAGAATTTAAATCGTGACCGAAAACAACGCGCCGACGTTCCACAAATTAATCTCGAGCTGTTGAGAAATTAGCGAAATTAAACACGTTACTTACTACGACTTTATATAATTAAAGCAACGAAACGTTCTCAAAAACGTTGTTTTCTGTAAATTAAACCGTATCGTAATGATGATACTATCATCGTCTGTACGTTTAAACTTTAATTTGTATGCAAATCCTACAAATTACATCCGAAACGTTCTTATGTATACGTATAATTTTTATTTACATTATATAGACAAACGACGAGACGTTAATTATTACTCTGAGATACTGAGCTTATAAATGTTGATTTCTTAACTTTTACACGTGTTACGATAAATTTGTGAGAAGTTCAATATAATTCTCGGAGCTAAATAGACAATTTATATAAATTTGTTGTTATTTCGTTAAAAAAAAAAAAAATCCGTGTTTCTCATATTTTTTACAGTTTGTTTTTGTTTTTCTGTCAACGATTTTCAGGTAGAAGGAGTGCTCAAATTTTTAAAAACACTATTTTTTCTGACACGTTTACTGACTGCGGTGATATTTTGGTCATAGAATTTTTTTATTCTTGTTTATTTTTCGAGAAATACCCTGAAAACCAAGAACAAATTAGGAATTTTACTGCAAAAGTTTTAAAAACTTCCAGGTGTGTCGTGACGTTTCTTAAATACAACTAAAAGTTGACATTTTCGCTTTAAGTTATTGTATCTTATTCCAAACAAATTTTTAAGCTTTACACATTTTGCGAGTAACTTTCGGAAGACACACAATTTTATGGTAAAAAGCCCTCTGGAGTGGCGAGTATATGTCAGATCGAATTGAAACCACACAATAAGCGGTTTTTTATTCCTAATTACTCCGTCGAACTACCCACGCAACCCAGAATGATCCCGGCTTTTTCTATATAAAATACAAATTTCGCGACTGGTCAATAATTGTATTTTGATAACCTACCTCTGGTAATGTTTATCTTGGTACCAATACTATTTCGCGTTCTCAATATGTTAGCTAAACGAATCGAAACGATCGCGCGTTATTGGAATGGATAAATTTTGATTCGAAACGTGATCCGCGTTTATAAAAACGAATTCGAACTAGATATAGTTTATTATTAAAATTTACAACTAGATTTACCAAGCTCGTTCCCAGAATAATTATTTTCACTAGCAATATTTTGCTTACAAGTTTAGTGGGAAAAATTTCAAAATGCTACTACAAAACCGACGAGCTGCTAAAAACTCCAACAACAAACTATATACCCTGCACCAGATCGTCTGTCGTTACACGCTATTTTTTTAATTTTACAGTGTACCTACTGCTTGACTAAACATTTTTCTCTACTTTGATATTTAATTAAAATTAACTCTGCAGACCTCCTTGAAACAATGGCATAATCAGAACGCTCGAGTAACTGCACAGTGCTGAACTATTTGTAGTATACTTCTTTTTTTTTTATGTTAAATCGCAATTTAAATTGTTTTCACAATTTTCGTTTCTACAATGGAAGAAAAATATTCAATTCCTTGTCGGCAAAAAAAAAAAAAAATATATTCTTTTAATGCTAATTTAACATTTAACTATTTTTTTTTTCATTGAAAACGCACGTCAAAGCACTTACCGGTTACTGGATGAAATTAATATTGAGCGCGATCCACAAACTTGAGATTAACCTCTGTGGTTTTTCAATTGTCGCCTTTTACAGTTTTATGCGAACTATTCGCGGTTATCATTTCGATGTATTTAAAAACTATTTTATATCGCGCCCTGTATAATAATAAGAATGAGTTATAGTTTGAATTATTGATATTCACGAGCCAAAGATAAAACTTTAAAATTTTCAATTGAGTATTGATTATCGATTCCATGCACCGTGCTCGTTTGAAAAATCGGCATTTTTTTTTTTCGATTAAAAATTCAACATTCACACCCGGCTTAGATATTTTTGGAGGTTTTTTTCTTTCCTTCGTGGTTTTAACGCGTTACAGAAGTTCGAGGAAAACGTATTACAATATCGTTGTGTTCGATTTACTCTTTATAAGCGAGTGTTGATTGAGCCCCATGTAATTTACATTTTCTCTCGTCGTATATTATTTATATCTATACACGTTATGCCGACGGCAAAAGCTGTTCAATTTCTTCTAAAAACATCGAAGTCTAAAGAAAAGTAATTACGCACTACGTCAAACATAATGCGGATATATTACGCTTTTATATTATGCTTTGTTGCGAATTTTATACACTATACTTATACACGCCATCTCAGCGTTGTTAAGTATTTGAGCGCAGAAGTATTGTGAGTTAGCAATCGAATACTTTTTCAAGTATTCGAATTTATAATAAATGTTCGTTTCATAAAATTATAATTTCGTGAAAAGTTTTTTTTTTTTTTTTTTTTTTGTTAATAGCGCCCAAGTTTACGTTAAAAGTTTTCGTATTTTTATACTTTCGACTGTTCAGAGAAAAAAAAAGTGTTTTTCAATCCGTTAACACGTAGTCAAGGCTGATCCGGCTGGTCCGTAAAAACCGCTGCGATAAAAACGAACAAATTAAAAATCGGGCGCGTCCGAGTTAAAATTGTTAAAGTTTTTTTCTGACTTTTAGATTCTGACCGCGGCAAGGAACCTTTTTTTTTTTCTGCGAACACTTTGACGCGTGCGTCCGATCGAAAAATGTCATTGCACTAAAAATAACAGAAACAAGGACTCTGCTACCTATTGATATAGATGGATGATTTGAAAAAACATATCGTTACGTTCCGCAGAATTTCGTTTTAATAGATTTTATTTACAATGACATACGCGCATAGATCGTTTATTATTTATATTGTTACGAAACGTGGTCGCGATGACTGTGATGTTCATAGACTATTTGCCTTTCTGCAGTTATATCACCATTTTATGATACACTCACCAAAATTATTGTTGGAGAAACTGACGTTTTTTTTATATTTTTCAACTTATTACCGATCGCTTCGTCTGTTTTCTGTAGCTCACAATAATTTCAGTGTTGCGCTGTGTGTGATTTTTCAATCACGAGACGATCTACGTCTGTGAATTTTTGCGTTTGAGAAGAGCTGATTAAACAATAATGTTGTTCTACCGCGCCACTCGGCGTACGTAACAACAATCATTGTTATAAACCACATTGTTTGATATTCTATCTTACGCACATATTTTTTTAAAAATTTTTTTCCACATCGTCGAACTCGCAAAATAATATCGTTGCCGTTCTTATATTATTCGTTATCTCGAAACTATGAAATCCGTACTAAATATACTGAAAAAATGTGAGATTTTTTTTCGATTCGTTAGATCGGAACGTACCAATCATAAAAAAAAAAAAAAAAATGTTCATTAATTACTAGCGTTTTGAAGATCGTATTTTAACGACGATTATACAGCAAAAATGTTGCAAAACTTGTAAGCATATATTAATATGCAAAACCTTAAATTAAAATGTTTGATTTCAAACTTTGTTGGTTTACATACAATTTTTTTTTATTTTACAATTTTACTTTGGTATTGAATCTCGAAAATATATTTACTTTTGTACCCTTACTGCGACGTTGGTGGTTAATTTCTATTAAAAATTGTATTCTTTTTACACGTCTTCCTAGGTTTATTGCTAGTGCTGTCTAAATACTGGCTTACAGCTGGATGAGTAACCTCGTTTTGACTTTATAAAATACGTTCTGCTTGCGTTTAAAGTTCGGAATTCAGACAGATCGTAAATAATTAGTCGCAGCGCTTGCCATGTTTGTTTCGATTATAATCAACTAACTGTACACTCACTCACAAGCACAAGAAAACGCAAAATAGTTTCGATCTTTATGAACGGTCTTACAACAAAATATCGAATTCTTTGTCGTTAAACGGATAAATCGCACACATTTTTTTCGCGCTCGGTAAAAATTACTCCGTTTCCCAAATCCCATTTACGAACTAAAACTCAGTCTATAGTATGTTCAGGTTTGAGTGGGTCTTTTATTTTGAAAAATACAATATCAATACAATATATGTCGACACGCCAAACTGTACAGCTTTTCTTCATTTGTAAAGTAAACTTTCTGATGTCCTATAATATTCTCTACTGGCAAACATTGAATCAAAACTATGCTCGTTTCGTACGTGTTTTTCCCATCATTCTGCAAAATTGAAACGACCAATCCATCCAAGTCGTATAATATACGTGCGACGTAACGACCGAAACCGGAAAACAAAACAGTCCCTTTTTTTATTTTTTTTCGTCCGTTTCTGTTCGCGACACGGTGTTTTCTTTTGCCATGTGACGAATCCACAAAATCTGCACCGCGTTCAGAACCGTGCGCGGTGCTGCTGTTGACGAGCCTGACAAAAAAAAAAAACCGTCCTCCGATCCGGGGTGTTTCGGTAAAAACACAAATAGGTTCACTTTTATGTTTATCTAGGATTACGATGGAAAAATTCATTTTTACCTAAACGAAATGTTAGATAGTTTTTTTTAGGTAGGTTATGCCAAAAAACTCCATACTTGACCTCAAATTTACTTCCTTCCTTTATTTTTTCCACGCAGTACGACGTTTACTATGGCACGTTGCGTACTGCGTGAAAAGATCGGACCAATATTCGCTTCTTTATCGTGATTTTCAGTCTAAATTTGTGTGTTTTCGGATCAAAACCGTGTGAAATTAAAAAAATCATTTGTAAAATATCATCTAATTAAAAGTAATATAAACTGTATTTATATATATATATATATATAGTTGTTTTGCGTGATAATCAATTCGAGCGTGATATAAATTTTGTGCCGTTAACACTATACAATACGATATGATAAAACGATCTAGGAAAACATCGCTTGTTGGAAAAATAATATTAATTGCTCGTAAACGTAATTTTCTACGATTTTGTGAATGATATTATTGTATACGTACATTTGTCGTTCGATTGGCACTATATATTATCGTACAATTGTTGGCGGAGCTAACCGACTCTATCAATATTGAGTATTGTAAAAACAAGTTATTATAATGACGCGTTGACAAATGATTGACGTGTTTGCTCGTACAACAAGAGCTTGTCGTACTTACCACCGAATTGATTGATTCACGATAAATCAGTTTGTATTCGAAATTCTATAGAAAATCATAAACACTCGGATTTTCGGTCAATTTTTTTTCTTCAAATTTCACGCGATATAGGAAAAATATCGGTACTCGGATAAACAGGACTAACAATATAATATGTTATTCACGAAGTTTTTTTATTAGCTGTTTTTTTTTTTCATCCCGAGGTAGTAAAATAATATCGAGTCTTTGAACTTCAAACAACTTCTCGCATCCTGAACCGATTTTACGCAATATCTTGTTTTGTTTTATCTATATTATTTACTTATATTTAGATTTCTGTTCTTAAAATGTCATGCGTCGCGTATTATTATTTTTTCAATGCTCGTGTCATTTTTTCTTCGAGTCTAATCGTTTGAGATTGACCAGCAACACGATACACCAATTCGAATAAGTTTTTATTGCACACAGTGAAATCGCCGAGGAAAAAATAAAATATTAAATACTACGAGAACGCATAATATAGAGGCGTTTACCCGTACATACCTATTATATTAACCCAGTTAAAACGTTTTGAGATAAAAAATAATGTTTTCTTTCGAACGTATGATTTGTATTTGCATGTGCAGACTAACGTGTTTTCAGCGGAAGTTTCACGAAGATTAAACAAAATCCGAGCATAAAAATAAAACTTGTAAATAAAATTTGTATTTTACCGTCAAACACGTATATTGTTTTTAATTTTATGACACGCTATTTTATTTGTCGTGGACGTTTACGTGCAGCTGTTAATAGTTCACAAACTCGTTGATATATATATATGTGTATATGTTTTATGGAAAATTTTACATAAAATATACGCGGGGTAACATATTGTGAGTGGAGATGAACAGCTGATGGTGTAAACATATTTCAGTTATATTCTTCTCTGAAATGTGTATGAAAAAAAAGCCGAGGCGGCGTGGGTAGTTTGACGAAGTATCGAGTACGCTTTGGGTGGGTCACTGGTTTTGGAAGTAGCAGTTTAAACGTATAATGCCTGAAAGCAATGATAAATCATTGCCTACGGAAACGCGATTCCGAGCGAGATCAGTTGTCCGGTAAACGTTCTGACAAAAATTTGAATTTAACAATAAGAATGGTCCAAAAATTCCGAAAGTCATTTTTATAACACATATTATTTACAGGACAATTTAGCCCCGTGTTTCTGTATTACTTACGTAGAAATAATTTTAAACAACTATGAAAAATCTTGAAATAATTTTAAAATTATACGATAGTATTAATTTATTTAAAAAATTGCTTTTAGAGACTTTTAGCATCTCTTTTAGACGTTCAAACAACCTAATTCTTGGACAATGCAAAAAATTACAATGTCTGATTTTTATTTTTTAAATTTATGTACATTTTTTTAATTTATGCGTGCACGGCATGTATAATTCATTAATCGAACGTCATTTAAACATTTATGGGAATACGTCATATATATGGTATGTTGGGATTATATATTACATTCAATCCTTTTTTTAAATGTTTTTTGGCATGAAAAACAGACCTGCAGCTGCCATCGTATAACTTTATTTATTAACGGTTTTAAACAATGTTTGTTTACGGTTTGTACCTATTGGTCTTGTTTTTTATACGTTTTATTTTGCCAACAGCACGGTATATTTATATTCATTTGCTCGCGGTCAAAACTATTTATTTTTTAACCACTTTGATTAATTGCATTTGAATGCGCCTGTATATGAAAAACCTTTGACAAAAACGTTCGAACCTCATTGGATAAAATTCGAATTGTTAACTTATAGTATCATTATCTAACCGATGAGTTGAGCATATAGATAACGCAGAAAATTGACCAAACCGACCGATCGGTAGCTAATCGCGCAGAACGTACAATACATTTTGTAGAAATTTTTAATTTTTTGTATAAATAGATAAATGAAAGGGTCATACTTCCCGAAAATGTTTTTCTCGTACTGCCGATTAAATAGCACTTTCGGTATTTTAAAAATTGTTTCATTTAAATTAAAAAAAAAAAATAACAACATTTGCAAAGATCGCGTCGATCGAATTAAATTCGGGAACGGCGTTTGTCGGCTGATTTGTATAATAACGAAAATATTCTCCAAATCGAAGATACCTGATATTATATTAATGATGATTTTCTCCTTAACCGGTTAGGTTAGACAATTATTACTTAAAATACTTCGAAAATTTTTCTAAAATATGAGCGTATTAAATTTAAAAAAAAATGTTTTTAATAGTGTGGTTTATGAATGCAACGAAAAAAGTACATTTGCCTATAGTCGAACGCACTTACAATCCATCGAAATGCGATATACAACATAAACGCGTTTTTATTGTATGTACATAATTTTTATTATAATTATTTATTATGTTTATAATAGAAAATGAGATAAACTGAATCGATTGCGTTGACTTATTATTTTTTTTTTTTTTTAAATCTAACCATATCCGATACAAAAAAAAATCTAAAAACAAAAATATTCATTCAAAAGTACCTATTTATTATATTCTTGCGGAATATATTTCGTTTCTTTTCCCGAGTGGAGAGTGTTTTGTAATTTCCTTTCCGCTATAACTCATTTCCGACTTTCAATGAAAAGAAAGTATAATGGTTTTGTGTGGTTTTTGAATGTACATTATATTTAATTTCGTCGTATTCAGTACTTAGAAACGACCCTTAATTAACTTTAACCTCGTGATATAATACGAAAGCGTCTAGTTTTACGTTATTTAATATTTTAAAAGGAAATTTACCCCTCTGAAAAAAAAAAAACCGAAAACCGGCGAAAAATTGAATCGTTTTTGAGAATACGTACTCTGCCCAAATCAATGGTGGCAGCTTCGCCGGAATTCGTTTGTCGATGTCAAAATATCAAACCGTTTTCGACGTGCACAGGTCCTCTCCTACCTGTGTACGCCAATCCGCCTCTCGGACGATCGCAGTACACCCGACCTCTCACAAAACGTTTTGGGCGTTTTTTAATAATAAAATTCCTGTTATATATATTGGCCAGTTTAAATTTATTTTCACTCAGAATTTGAAAAAAAAAAACGTTAAGAAACATGTACTTACAGAAAATCGTATTATAGTTTCAAACAGTCGTGCACAATCGTCCGATATTAAGGAGAACGCAGCACAAAGTTGTGTACAGGGTGTTTGAAGTTAGAGGTGTTACAGAAACCAGGTATTTTGGCAGGTAATAAAAATAGAAAACAGATTATCGTATGAAAGTTATTGTTTTATTTCATTTGATCTACAACTATCATTACAGTTTCAAATGTTTTATGTTTTTTGTATCAATACGTTTACAACTCAAGTAGCATCCTGAACTTATTTTGCACGTGTTGTGTACGCATATTTTTTAAATTCATTCTAGAAAATGAAATTTTTCATAGAAAACTCTGCGAGTCAGAGTGGTTTAAAGTTTCTAATAATTATTTAATATTATACTTACACACGACATGCACAAAAAAGTATGAGGTGTTACTCGAGTCTTACAATTTGTTAGAAAAAACGCCCATGAACGCATAAACAGATTTGGAACTGTAACTGTATTTTAGACCACAAAAAATAAGACGACTTCCGTACAAAAATTTATTTTTATTTTTAATACATTCTGAGATAATTTCTGTAACATTTTTAACTCGGAACATTCGGTATATAACACAGTACAAGCATAACGTATAAAAGAATCTGCTGTTTATCCAAAACGTTTTTTCTCGTTTTTTTTCTTTTTTTTTCTTCATTTGTGTCGGAGTGCCCTATTTTTGGTTTTTTTTTTCTTTTAAGATAAACCTTTTAAAACACCACATTTTCGTAATAGTTAGCGTCGATAATTTCGTTCAAACTGCCAGTACCGCCAGGCAAATGTGAAATCTCATTCAAAACAACAGATGTCGTGTGTAAAATGAAATAAAATAAAAAAAAAAAAAGCATGTTACTATTAGAAAAACTCTTGCGAGCGTGCTTTCCAAACGTATGTATTTACCGCAAACGACAAACTATTATTGTTTTAGATAAAATTTAAACCTTTTATAGTAATACTAAAGTTCAACAGACGAATCGTTCAACAATGCAATCGAGTGAGACACAACGGGTATTTATTTAACAGGTAACAGCCATATATCTATAGTAAGATTAGCGGGTTTGCTTCAAAGCGTTTTGACAAAAACAAAACAAAATCAGTAAATTAAAACGAACTCGCAAAAAATTAAATAAAAATAAATCATTAATTGTTTTTAATGCGTATATTCTTCGCTCAACGACCGAATAAAGGTGTTTAGAAAAAAAATCGTTTTTCGACAAAAAATCCACGAGCTCGGTGAAACGTAACGTTTATTTTTGCACACAACACTGTTGTTTTCCATACAACATTGTAATAAACATTGACGGAGATTTACCAATAATCAACGAAATTTTCGACGAACAGTATTATAATATTATATTGTACGTAATTGCGGTATTTTTATCCGGCGCGTGCGCTTAAATTAAATTTTAAGAACGCGTTGACAGTTTTCTGAATCGCGTTAGACCGGCCAAGACGAGAATATTGGATAAAATGTCCATTACACCACCGGTCGCAATAACAATATGAGAACGGATAATCGAATTCGAAAAATCCTATTTCCTCGTTAGCCGACGCGTTTCCACGGTCGATCCGTTTCTATTGTAACACATAATACACGGCTCATTGTTGCCGACGCTTCGAGAAGATTTCCCGTAGACTCGAAACCGGCGATCTCTGGATCGGGTTCGTGAAAAAATCGCGAACGAATCGATCGCGAAACAATCGTTGTTTATTGCTCAACAAAATAGTGTTTCGAATTCCGAGCCGCGAACGGAGAAAAAAGCCCCGGCGACGATCTGCAGTTACGGATCGTTCTGATCACCGCCGGCCGCGTGGATGGATGGGTTTGTTCGTTGCGCGATTGGAGCGGCAAATTATAACGATGATTATAAATTCGTTGTTTCGCCTATTTTTTTTTTTTTTGTTCAACGATTCGATTAAAATATTCGTACTCGGATAGTAAGTTTTGTTTCACACAGCATATTTTTTATCTCAAATTACAAACGTGTGTGTGAGATTGACGAAAGTATTTTCGAAAAAAATAAATCAAAGGTTACGACAATTTTTCAAATTTCACCGACCAAACGAAAAATATCGTGTCTATGGATTTTCGAACTTCTTTAGTAACTTCATATCGTACGCCAACCGTTGTGGGTGTTAAAGTTTCAAAACTTAAGTGGAGAGTTCAACATTTTATCAAACAAAAAATACAGAAAATAAGATCGGAATTTTCAAGAATTTTTCAATTCGTTGTTTATGCGAATATCCGACTTGGACCGAGATGACTTGTTATTCTCGTGTAGAATATTGTAGAAACGGAAATATTCTACAACTGTTGTACAGTGTAAGACATGTATTGTCGCGATACTATAGTTGTCACGTAGTAAGTCTTCTACGCAGACGTTTTTTGATGTTCGTTGATTTCAACCTTAGTTTTCGAGTCGTAACTGTCATTACCGAAAACAGAATCCACAGCAGACACCAAACTGTTATTGTTCTCTATAACTTTCTTAAAACAATATTGAAATCGTTAAAAATGATGTGCACAAAATATATAAACATAGAGTTTCAACATGTTCAACAGCTATTACGTATCACAGAAAAATAACTGTTTGTATGGAGAAAAATATCGTTGTAAATTCGATATGTTCTGCGCCTTTTGTTTAGAATCAAACAATCAGACGGCCGATTTAAACGACTGTAAAAAGAAAAAGAGAAAATCGAAATTAATTTTATAACACGGACTAATTGAAGTACTCCCATTCAATCAGTCTTACGGACTAAGTCTATATTGTTTTCCAATCGTAAATTTTTTTTTTTTTTTTGGTGTGAATGCTTAATTTCAATTTTCCCCCGTTAAATGATGTAAATTGGTAAATCTACTTAGATTTTAGAACATGGAACTTTTCAATAATTGTAGTCCATCCTAAAAAAAAAAAACCCTGAATACGCCACTTACCGCGTGCACTTGAAGTGGGTACACGCCGTGTCGCGATTAATCAACAGAACCCGCGAATGGTTGAGTTCTGCTCGCGGACAAAGGCGGGTATTCAATTTGACGTCCCAAACATAAGTAAATCGATTTTGCCGACTTTCGCAAAAGGCGAAACTATTCAAACGTTCTCACCGACTGCTCGAGACTTGTTAGAATTGAGTTGCCGCGACGTCATAACACTACGTGCGCCGAATACCGGATTCAATAAAATATGGCGAATACAACTAGAAATTGAACCGCAAAATGTAAGGACGCCAACTTACGTTTTTAGAACAAATTCAGGGACCGAAAATAACTGAATTTAGAGATGGGTTTTTCGCCAAAAAATATGAAATCAACACCAAAACTGTGCGACATTGATTTGAAAACAAATAAATAGACTCAACGTGATCCGGTACGTGTTAAAAAAAAAGTTTGATTCTGGTCTACAGCCGTGTAATGAATTTCGATTCAACTTCTTTCGAACAAAATTGCTCTTCAATCGAGATGTTATAAACAATTCTTATTTGATCTGAACAACGATTTATCAATTAATACTGGTATTTCAATCGTGTTTTCTCGGTCATAGAATGCGCGTCTTAGCCCTTTGTCATTGCACCAAACATACGTTTAAACTTTGTTAGAAGATGTGTTCCGTGAAAGGATTCGTTTATTTTGTTTGAAACTTTTCTCGGAAGTTATTCTGTCAAAATTGCTTATGCTGTAATATTTGTTTTGTTTTTTTTTTTTGGCCTTTTAACTCAAGAACAAAAACAATTTAAAAAAAAGATGAAGTAAGGTACAATCTCACCATCCAAACTTGTTTGCGCTAAGAAGTTTTTTAATGGGACACACGCCCCAGAATGGCCATCCGAATGTTTCCAGAAAAAAAAAAACTCTTTTGTAAATACAATACTTACATTCTTCGCTGCGCTCAGAATTTAAAAAAACAAAAAAACAGTACCACGGTAAAGCTGCAGAAGTGAATACGTTTTTGACGGGTCATTAGTTTCAAAGACGTGCTTTATCCGTATTATTTAATATTTGAATGCAACGGTAAATCATTTCATTCTAAAAAAAAAAAAACGATTCTGGGCGAGCTATATCTAATCTTACAAGACCTGGGTGAAAATAAAAATAAATAACTCCTATTACACATACGTGAAAAAAAAAGAAATAGTGTGTTAGACCTAGTAAAAACTTTTTCAATCTTTTATAACGTCTTAAATCAATTCGTTACGTACAAGTTTGAAAACGATTTGGAATAATTTTTTATAACCATAGTCTATTATGTTGTATATCCGCTCTGACGCCGAATTTGCACTCAGAAAATAATCAAATTATCAAAAAAATTTATGAGGTACTCAACGTGACGCTCTCTCGCCTTCTACCCGATAACGCCATTAAAAACCTGAAAATTTTAAATTTTTTTCCGTAAAATTCTTGAATTTTCGTTTGTTTTTGGGTTGAAACTCAAAAAGTAAGAGCAATATTTAAAAAAAGCTCAACCTAAGTACCGTGGGAGTCCATAAATTTTTTAGAAAAATTACTGAATTCGAACATCGGAAAATTTGTTGACGAAATAAAAAAAAAAAAACGCTTGTTGCGCTCAAAATCCAAAAAAAAATGCTATAACTTGTGTAAAATAATGACATTTTACCGGCGTAATCATCTGCTAAAACCTTTAAAAGGCCACTATAATTTAGAAATGGCAGGAGGTCACAGAACTCGTATACTAATATTAATTTAACTAACGGCCTTAGAGCAGACTCATCACAATGGCGTCCAAAACGACTCGACGTCGTCACACGTACCTTATATTATTCGAAACATTACAGTTTACCGCATTACCGCGTTTCTTTGTTTTCGTCTTCAATTTAATGCTCACCAAACGACAGTGGTAGTCTCTCGCGACCACGTGTGACAGATGCACTTCAAAAGAATTCAAAACGAGTCGTACGCGACACATTGCATAATTTGTGAAAAAAAAAAGAAAAATATTTTAAAAATATCTTCTTTTGTCTATCGCGCCTTGAACGCGGCGAACGTTTCAAAAGGTGACCCGTATATTGTTATAGGACTGAACGAGGAGTAGATTTATCTCAAACTTCGTTACAGACGTTCATTATTTTTTTCCCCCCGTTTTCGTCACTGCGGTCCCTATTGTTTTATTTTTTATTTTCACCACATCAAAGTCTTTTTGATAAAATAATATCATTTTATAAGGTTTATATGGCATGTACATACAACTTGCAGGGCTCGATTTGAAAAGAATTAATATAAAAAAGGTTTTTGAAAACGCTTTTGAGTAGAACAGATTATACCGAGGGAAAGTAAATAATTTGAAGGAGTACACTAAGCGCGGGACCAATATTTAAAATTTAGCCGGACAAAATGGCAAAAATTTACGATCGCCTCATAATTTTAGAAACGATAATAATAAAAACGTGTATAAGTTTAACATATTAGTACGTTTTGTTTCATTTTGATTGTACGTTACGAGTACAATTATGTTATGTTCAGTTATTGTAACAGTCTTTGGATTTTACGACGTAAATATGGTCTGGTCAGTTCCATAAATTAATTGAGTTACGCATGTACAATTTCCGTTCTGAAAACGGTCCTGAATTCGTTATAATATCAATTAGATTTTTAAAATTTTTTTTTTTAAAAATATGTATTTTTAAAGGAATCAATAATAATTGAAATATTGAAACTATGACAATATTTTATCGATTTTAAACGGCCATAAAATTATGAAAACTTATTTATTTGCAAAACCGTCTTGTAAAAACAGTGTTTAGGTTCTCGTCTTTACTTCAACTTATCAGTGTTTGCTCTAAGTCCACGGAAAAAAATCACAACTATGGAAATACAACATGGCGTTAAAATGTATTATTGCTAAAAATCCATTTATACTATTAAAATAATGATTAAACGCTCCCAAATGTCTAATACGTGACGTTTCTTGATACAATCACAAGTTTAGAACCATTTATAGAACGGAAATTGGAAAAATACAAACTTAGTCACATCAGAAAATCCATTCAAACTTCGAAGACCCTTAATGTATTCCGTAAAATTATTAATGTATTCGACTGCTGTTATAAAGTATAAACAATATGTTTCTAACGTGATGTGATACATCGTAATAATGATATTTTATTGAGTTTATCGAGTGCCGAAATTGCGTTTGAGATGAGAACTTAAAATATAAAAAGGTAGGTAATAACCAATATCACCTAATACAGCGATTATTTAAAAAACAAATACGTAATTTTTCTAGTCTTATTAATTATTCTTTTTTGAATTCCTCAAAAAAACTTAACTTATTTTTTTCATTATTTTTTCTATGTTCAAGAGCCTAAATTAACATTGTTTCGGCAACTTTTTGAATAACTTTCTAAAATAGTATACTGCAATATCGTGGGTTTCACGACTCAGAACCAAATACTATCATAATGATACAATTCAAAAACATTTAACGACTTTTTGGAGCAACGTTGACGGAAATTTTCTTAAATTTTTGTAACGTTTCTAAGCGTACGAATCTGCAGTTACTTACGATTCTGCAGATAAAAACGTTGCCGCGGTAAACTGTTATCGAAATGCGATTTGCTCTAAACGTTTACGATTTGCTGCGTCTTTATCGATGCACTACTAACGAGTCAAAAAAAAAAAATCTACTATCAAACTCGATAACTTCGACAATGACGCAAAGTGTTTTTCGTCCTTTTTTCTCCCATAAAATGTTATTAATTTTTTACACTTATCTGTACACTTTTTTTCAAACCATTTATTCGAACGAATTCCACAAATACCCTGCACGCGTTTAAAAACTTTATAGGTATTTTAAAAAAATATAACTGCACCAGGGTCAGACGATGTTATCACGATAACATTGTCGGTCTGTGTTCTCGAGAACCCTCGGAATACGCATACTTACAATAATAATAATAACGAGTATATATTTGTATTCGTCGTTTGTGGTTTTGTATAAACGTTTATCGGTCCCAATATAAACGAGTTCGTGGAAAATAAGTTTGAAACTTATCCTATTTACACCTTAATCATAGTACTCATTGACTTTATTATATAACACTGTCGGAATGTTTCTTTTATTGATATTCTTGAAGATTCAATGTTTCAAAATGTAATAAAAAAAACAATAAAACCGTCAAACAAAGCCCCAACATTTTTTATTTACCTATCCTTCTTCTAATTCTTCAGGTTACTCAGGTCTTCCGACTGGTATTGCCTTCCTACAACTCTCCTCCATTTCTCTCTGTCTTTAATTTTACTTATACTGTTTACAATTGTTTTAAGTACAGCTCTCTACGTGCCTGTGATATAAAATTTTTTCAAGATACTCCTCTTCCTTTTTTCTCGAGGATAATTGTCCCAGACAATGTGATTTTCTCACTTTAATGCTATGTACTACAGTTCTTTTTTCATTTACTTGTTGTAGTACTTCATCATTTGTTACTCGCTATCTACCTAGTTAATCTTCTGCATCCGTCGGTAGCCACCACATCTCAAATGCTTTTTTCGATTCTACTTCATTGTTGTGTATATTCAAAATGCTATTGGCCGTACATATGAATTTAGTATACATTTTCTTAGTGTAATGTTTATCTTCTTTGACGAGAGGATTTGTTTTTTTTTTTTTTTTTTGTAAAATGCAGTCTTCGCCATTTCCTATTCTTCTTCTTATTTCAGTTTTACATCTTGCATCATCTGTGATTGTTCGGCTTAAGTAGCAGAAACGATTCACCCATTCCATTCCGTCCAATAACCATCTACTGAGATTTCTGCCTATATTCTTATTTCTCCTATCACCATCGCTCCGGTTTTGCTGGCGTTTATTTTCATGTTATATTTTTTTGTTGGTAACCGTTAAACCAAGCCCCAAACTTGTTTCGTCTACCTATAATGAATGTATTTCCGGGATATTATAATTTCACCTATATTACATGGACCAGATAAAAATGTCGTAACCTACCGACGTTGTTACAATAATAAAATATTACGAATTGAACTCGTGTTCAATGTATGATGTTTTTGCCGAGTTATAATCACATCCTAATTATCGTAATATAGATCGCGGTAATAATAAAATACGGTCTCATAGCATATAATCGAACAAAATTTCAATCGAATTTTCTTGTCGGTTTACGATTTTTCGTTATCGAAAACCAATGTAAGTATAATAAGAATCAATTGATTTTCAATAAGAATTTTCAACGCTTTTTACAAGGCACAACGAAAAAATTCGAAAAAAGGGTAAAAATCAGACAAAGTGGCGTGAGAATCGTACGATGATAATCGTGTTGCTGTTCAACGTCCAAAACACAAATATTTCAATTTACGGTGATCTGATCCAATGTGCGCAGTAATTATTACAGCTGTCAATCAAAACGCAATGAGCTTTGCGTAAAATGTGTTTGCATAATTTTATTATTATTATTTCGAAAGCGTTAACCGTTAAGTGTGTTTTGAATTATATTATAATCATGCAAAACGCGGATTTATCAATCAGCCATTTACTCGTTTGAATCAATATTAATTTATGTTTATTTGAAAAATAATTATATGGCACCAGAAACACGACGGATCGAACAACAATATTATTGTCAGCAGTTCTGGAGTTTTATAGCACCTAAAACTGCATAAATATGCGCTATAATATCACCTAAAACAAAGTAAAATTATGCGCTAAAAATATATGATCCATTTGTAATTAAAAAACGGGTAAAATGCAAAAATATTTTAAAAAATCCAATAATAGCACCAAAATCTAATTAATCACAAAAAAAAAAAAAAATGCAACTGCTATAAAATCTCAGCTCTGATTATTAGGCGATAATTGCGGTGTTCGATAGAACTATTTAAAATATTTTGTTTGCGTTTACCGACATTGGTTTGAATGTATATATTATTGAAAATAAAGCCCAGGGGAATTTTTATTTAATTTAATTTTACGTTTTGACGTAGGTATTTATCGACAAGCGATGTTTTCATCGTTTTATCACGCCTACATGAGTTGGGTAGCTTTTATTGAACTGTGGTATATTTTCTGTGAATGTGTTTTCGATCAGAATTTACAATAGTTTTATTAAAAAAAAAAAAAAAATTAGAGTGTAATAAGTACTAAATAAAAACTCAAAAACTGCGGGGTTGTTTTTTTTATCAAAACCTGTTTATTTTCGTTTTTTTATACATAGCAATAATGATTTAAATAAATGCGCGTTTTTACACTATTTAAAATGACATACATCGCAGAAGCGTACATTTTTTTTTTAGCAAATATTATTCGTTGTATGTATTATGCATCTCGTATTTTTCAAAACGTCGCCGTCCTATTATTTTGTTAGAATAACTCGTTACTTTTGTTTTAACGAAGCGTAGTTAATTTTCAAACGGTTTAAATTCACGTGATGTCATTTGTTTGGCTTTTCGGGAAGGAATTAATTGTACATATTTCAATATAATTCAATCCCAAAAATAATACTGTCGTCACGACTCCCGAATTCGTGCGAATTAACATTTTAGTTTCAGAGTGCATCATTCCAAATGAAAATTCAACAAGTCCGATTTCCTCCGGTCTTAGATACCGTGAAAAGTTTACATTTGTCGTCACCGTGACAGAGTTTACAGCACGGAAACTTTGACGCTTTTGTTGTAACTTTTGTTTTCCTCTTAAAAATATTAATAGAAACCCATCGAACTTTTAGGTCGTTCCGATAGCTTGTATTTCGTTATTTATTTTCAATACCTATTAAATCTATAAAA
>CM029363.1:10027440-10140857 GCA_017140985.1 Hormaphis cornu | reverse complement strand
GTATTTTAAAAAAATATAACTGCACCAGGGTCAGACGATGTTATCACAATAACATTGTCGGTCTGTGTTCTCGAGAACTCTCGGAATACGCATACTTACAATAATAATAATAACGAGTATATATTCGTATTCGTCGTTTGTGGTTTTGTATAAACGTTTATCGGTCCCAATATAAACGAGCTCGTGGAAAATAAGTTTGAAACTTATCCTATTTACACCTTAATTATATTACTCATTGACTTTATTATATAACACTGTCGGAATGTTTCTTTTATTGATATTCTTGAAGATTCAATGTTTCAAAATGTAATAAAAAAAACAATAAAACCGTCAAACAAAGCCCTAACATTTTTTATTTACCTATTCTTCTTCTAATTCTTCAGGTTACTCAGGTCTTCCGCCTGGTATTGCCTTCCTACAACTCTCCTCCATTTCTCTCTGTCTTTAATTTTGCTTATACTGTTTACAATTGTTTTAAGTACAGCTCTCCACGTGCCTGTGATATAAAATTTTTTCAAGATACTCCTCTTCCTTTTTTCTCGAGGATAATTGTCCCAGACAATGTGATTTTCTCACTTTAATGCTATGTATTACAGTTCTTTTTTCATTTACTTGTTGTAGTACTTCATCATTTGTTACTCGCTATCTACCTAGTTAATCTTCTGCATACGTCGGTAGCCACCACATCTCAAATGCTTTTAACGATTCTTCTTCATTTTTGTGTATATTCAAAATGCTATTGGCCATACATATGAATTTAGTATCCATTTTCTTAGTGTAATGTTTATCTTCTTTGACGAGAGGATCTGTTTTTTTTTTTTTTTTTTTTTTCCCGTAAAATGCAGTCTTCGCCATTTCCTATTCTTTTTCTTATTTCAGTTTTACACCTTGCATCGTCTGTGATTGTTCGGCTTAAGTAGCAGAAACGATTCACCTATTTCATTCCGTCCAATCTACTGAGATTTCTGCCTATAGTCTTATTTCTCCTATCACCATCGCTCCAGTTTTGCTGGCGTTTATTTTCATGTAATATTTTTTTGTTGGTAACCGTTAAACAAAGCCCCAAACTTGTTTCGTCTACCTATAATGAATGTATTTCCGGGATATTATAATTTCACCTATATTACATGGACCAGATAAAAATGTCGTAACCTACCGACGTTGTTACAATAATAAAATATTACGAATTGAACTCGTGTTCAATGTATGATGTTTTTGCCGAGTTATAATCACATCCTAATTATTGTAATATAGATCGCGGTAATAATAAAATACGGTCTCATAGCATATCATCGAACAAAATTTCAATCGAATTTTCTTGTCGGTTTACGATTTTTTGTTATCGATAACCAATGCAAGTATAATAAGAATCAATTGATTTTAAATAAGAATTTTCAACGCTTTTTACAAGGCACAACGAAAAAATTCGAAAAAAAGGGTAAAAATCAGACAAAGTGGCGTGAGAATCGTACGATGATAATCGTGTTGCTGTTCAACGTCCAAAACACAAATATTTCAATTTACGGTGATCTGATCCAATGTGCGCAGTAATTATTACAGCTGTCAATCAAAACGCAATGAGCTTTGCGTAAAATGTGTTTGCATAATTTTATTATTATTATTTCGAAAGCGTTAACCGTTAAGTGTGTTTTGAATTATATTATAATCATGCAGAACGCGGATTTATCAATCAGCCATTTACTCGTTTGAATCAATATTAATTTATGTTTATTTGAAAAATAATTATATGTGCACCAGAAACACGACGGATCGAACAACAATATTATTGTCAGCAGTTCTGGAGTTTTATATCACCTAAAACTGCATAAATATGCGCTATAATATCACCTAAAACAAAGTAAAATTATGCGCTAAAAATATATGATCCATTTGTAATTAAAAAAACGGGTAAAATGCAAAAATATTTTAAAAAATTCAATAATAGCTCCAAAATCTAATTAATCACAAAAAAAAAAAAAAATGCAACTGCTATAAAATCTCAGCTCTGATTATTAGGCGATAATTGCGGTGTTCGATAGAACTATTTAAAATATTTCGTTTGCGTTTACGGACATTGGTTTGAAAAAATAAAGCCCAGGGGAATTTTTATTTTATTTAATTTTACGTTTTGACGTAGGTATTTATCGACAAGCGATGTTTTTATCGTTTTATCACGCCTACACGAGTTGGGTAGCTTTTATTGAACTGTGGTATATTTTCTGTGAATGTGTTTTCGATCAGAATTTACAATAGTTTTATTAAAAAAAAAAAAAAATTGTGTAATGAGTGTAATGAGTACTAAAAAAAAACTCAAAAACTGCGGGGTGGTTTTTTTTTTTTTTTATCAAAACCTGTTTATTTTCGTTTTTTTATACATAGCAATAATTTACACTATTTAAAATGACATACATCGCAGAAGCGTACATTTTTTTTTTAGCAAATATTATTCGTTGTATTATGCATCTCGTATTTTTCAAAACGTCGCTGTCCTATTATTTTGTTAGAATAACTCGTTACTTTTGTTTTAACGAAGCGTAGTTAATTTTCAAACGGTTTAAATTCACGTGATGTAATTTGTTTGGCTTTCCGGGAAGGAATTAATTGTACATATTTCAATCTAATTCAATCCCAAAAATAATACTGTCGTCACGACTCCCGAATTTGTGCGAATTAACATTTTAGTTTCAGAGTGCATCATTCCAAATGAAAATTCAACAAGTCCGATTTCCTCCTGTCTTAGATACCGTGAAAAGTTAGTACATTTGTCGTCACCGTGACCGAGTTTACAGCACGGAAACTTTGCCGCTTTTGTTGTAACTTTTGTTTTCCTCTTAAAAATATTAATAGAAACCCTTCGAACTTTTAGGTCGTTCCGACAGCTTGTATTTCGTTATTTATTTTCAATACCTATTAAATCTATAAAATTCGAAAATTAACTCGTTTTATTTAGTATTTAGAAGGCCACCTGCAACACTCGTCTCCTTACACTGTCGCCTTGTCTCGCCCGCATACGTGCTCGACCCCTATGCTGCAGCCGTTTTTGGACATTTGGTCCGTGAACGTTTCTCTAAACATCTGCATTAGTCTCATACTGCCCCTAATCTGAGGATTTATTCTTCCGAGAAACCTCCTCCTTTCAAACGTCAGCAACTTCATCCCTATATTTTTCCACCTGCACGTTTTTCACTACCGTGTACATGTTCGTGTGCCGTAATATGGCTATTATATATAAAGTATCCCTGCAGAGACGTTTAGAACTAAATATTTTTCTGATTTTATTCTTGATTTTCCGCATTTTGTTTTTCCTTTTTTTTTTTTTCGTCTCAATATGTAAATAAAACTCGTCCCGGAGGAAGTCCACGTCGAACGGATGTAAATCAAGATTAAAGAATAGACGAAACGGCCGAGATTTCAGGGTGAAGTTAACAGAGATCTATGGAAGAGTTTGGCGGAAGCAGCGAATCGCCTTAAAGGCTTAAAAGAATAAACTTTAAATCGCTCCATGGTTGTCTACCATTTTTACCACAAGTAACTCTCTCTGTTCGGTTTGTTCAGAAACCTGTTACTTACCCAAGTTATATACGAGGTACTTAGTTTAAGAAATCGACTGCGCAGCGCAATGTTATACGTACTCAGTAACCGAGTAACACTCGACGCCCAGTTTTTGGCCTATTTTTCTAATCATAAACTTTTGACCTTTTTCCCTCTTAAACTCGAGTTATTTTTACCGTCCACACTACACCCCCAAGGGTCAACACATTTTCAATACACCCCTTATGTACCTTCGGATCGTTAGTCACCGAGTTAACGCGATTACACCCCTTTCGAGCCCTATGCCACCAGCTCGGTTAATGGGCGAAAGGGTTAGAGCGAATTTCACTGCGAGCTAATGTACCGACTCGCAAACAAGGCAAACGCTAAATCCGTATTGTTATAATCGCACGAGAAAAGTGTCGACCGTTTTTTAACCGACTTCGAAAAAAGGAAGTAATACGCTGCACGATTGCCTGTCGGCGTTTTTTTTTTTTTTGTTATGTTCTTCTTATCCGTCGATTGGGGACCGATTTAGAAATTTTTGTTATTTTTTTTTGAAAGGGTATATTTTCGAGTTGGTCCCGTTTAAATTTGAAGAAAATATTCCACTGCTGAGTGTGGAAAATCGGAGAATAGTTGTAAAAAGAAAACAACAAGAAAATAAAATTTAAATAGTCAGAAAAGTTTTGAAAAATTCGAGTGACTCAAACATTTACAACTCGTCCATATTTGACTCGTAATCAAATAAAAAATCGGTCGTTCCTTCGTTCCGTCGTCCGTACAAATTAAGTATGAACCCCCAAAAATTATTAAAACCATTCGCCTATTCCAAAGCAGAGCTGCTACTCCGTCGAGCTACCTATCCGATCAGATAATCCTTTCATTTTTTTTATTCAAGTACAAAATATGTAGATGTATGTCTTAACGATACGAAAAATTTGGACAATCGACCGGAGACAAACTCGAATTTTCGTATCGACGCCGTTTGCAAAATACAACTATGGCGTATTTTAACGTGTATGTTCGAATTTTAAACGTTTAAATATTTACGTCTGACGATCGATTCACCGGGAATCTAACCTAACGTTTTTACACCCACTACTCGGGTCAGAATGTGAACATCGAATTCATCGTACGGTATAGTTATTTTAATTAATTCTTCCTTTCTTTTTTTTTTCCCAGACAGCTCAGGAGCGCGGTGCACGACGTGCTGTCCGGTCGGTCGATCGGTCGCCGGGCCAAAACCAACGCCGACAAACCGGACCTCAGCTTAGCCATCCGATTCGACATCATGAATTCGATCGCCAGCAATCGGCGCACCCCAAGTAAGTGAAACGCGCGTGCGCATTTGTTGATATTGTCGTCGTAATCGAAGATTTTCTTCTTGTTTTCACAGTTAACGCGTTGAATTAGAAAAAATTCCACTAATTAATTGTATGTTAAAAGGTAACGGAAAAAAAAAAGTTAACGAGTTATTTGACTTAATCGAAACTAAATTAACTTTTTAACATCATACGATTTGATGTTTCAACCCTTGACTTTTCGTGCGATTTTTTGATTTTTTGAATTTTTAACCGGTAGTCAAACGGGTTGGTACCGTAAAACGAATTTTTTCTCATTCGGTAAAATGACGATTCTACTTTTTATTTTGTTTTTCACGTGTTTTTTATTTTTTTGTCCATAAAATCCGGAATCAATACCTATATGATATTGCTCGGCCTCAGTTGTTAAAAACCTGTTGTTATAAATTTAAAACTTTCTAACATTGTTAATGGATTCGTTAAACTTTCGAAATAGCTAGGAATGTGAATGTAACTCTTTTACGATTTTCAAAGTAATATCAAATATTTATTCCATTTTACAAAAAAAAAAAAAAAACTATAGTTCACAGAAAATATCGGAGAACATAAAAATTTATGTGTCACGAGTGTACCCTACAAATCGACCACGCTTTGCGGTATAGATACTCGTTCATATTAGTATTTATGTGGTTTTTTGCGATTTCTACAAATCGACTGCTAAATGTCCAAAAAAAAAAAACATCGTATTCGGTTCGTTCAACTTTGGGTTTCCGACAATCAGAACTCCTATTTGTGCATTTTTAGTAGCTATATATTTTTCGAATCAGTTTTAATGGCAGTTTCTATGGAAACGATATAAAAATAAATTATTTTGAATTATTGAGTACAAAATTTTCAGAGATTTTATTGTGATACCAAAACGTAAAATATGTATTTACACGCGCAGTAAATTAGTTTGAATTTATATAAACGAGAGCGTAATATTATTAAAATGCTAAATAATTTCAAACAGAATTCCGGAAAATTATTCTACTTCTCGTGTCGGTAAATATTAATATTCACAAGTCTTTCCTTATAATGTTTATTTTAATTAAATTATTGAAAAAAAAATTTCCAAAAAATGATAAAATAGAAAACCGAAATGCACATAATATTATACTATTTGGTAAATTATGTGGTGTACTGGTTCAAATTATTATTTTACTGCACACAAAAGAAACACAAACATTTCCTAAAATTTATCGAAATCAATTGAGAAATAGACTTTTAGTAGGACTTCGCGAAAAATGAAACCATACCTAAAACATTTTTTAAAAATGTATAATCAAATGTTCGATCCGCAGGACTGTGCAGTTCGAAAAATACGCTGTTACAAACAGAAAATCGTATTTTATTATGTTTGGCTGAAATTCTCACCGAAAAAACATCGTCCATCTTTGCGTTGAACAGCAATACGTTTTTCCCTACATATTTTATATTATTTTCCAAAACGACCGTAATATTGAAGTACGTTTACCACAAATCTAGGTGGTTTTCTATAATCGAATTCGTATACTCAACACACACGAATTGAGAAAATTTTGTTCTGAAATTGTCAATTATCATCATTTTTGTTACAGCTTAAGGCGAATAATGATTTTTAATAAATGGTCATGCGAAAGTATCTTTTTTGTTGATCGAATAATATAACGAATAAATTATTCTCGACTGTTGAGAAACAAGGTTCGCGGATCTAAGATGAAAAGTTATTATTAACCTGCAGGTTACGTTCAACGGCTTTTCGAGTGATCACCGTGAATTGAGTTCGTTAAGTACGAACAAAATATCTCGAGACTGTTGTTAATTGGCGAACTCACAGACATTCTGTGTTTATTTAATAGCAATATTAATAGGTAGTTTATACATAGATTGTAACAATATATATTGTATATATCTGTATACCTGGTACATACCTGCATACCTGGTACATACCTGCAAGTCCGTCAAAATGGCTATCACTCCTATAGCGGCATTTGGAGGGTGAAAAATTTATTAATGCAAACTTTACTGAATAAATTTCACTACGGTAATAGTTGTATCAACTGTAATATATATATATATATTGTTATCGTAGTACGTGATTCGACGGCTGTTCTATTGTTTCGATCGTGTCGAGTGTGTGTGTTTTGTACGGGGAAAAACAATTGCAAAAAATAAAAATTTTCGTCCGGCCAACGCGTTTTTTTTTATCGAAGGAACTCGGTGTTATTCCGTTCCTTTTGTGCGGTCCCCCTCGATCTTTTGGATGTTATAAGAATAATAACATTATTATTATACGTCTTTTGCACAATAAACCGCACAGTTCACACGTCCGTGTGTCGGTAATAATGCATTCCCTGTGTGCATACCACTGTGCAAACACAACTCGACGTGTCCAGCTTCTCGGGTCAATCGCAATACTCCACCGGCACGTATACTATCCGCGACGAGAATTTATATTGGTTCCTTCGGAAATTCTATCTGTATTATTATTATTATTGGTTTTCACAAGATGTGTGTGTTTTTTTTACCGCTATGTAATCACGATAACGAGACAGGTATTTTGTGAATCGTAATAAAATTTTTAAAATCAAAATTCGTTATTTCCTGTTTCATCCGTGAGGGAACTAAGATTCCCTACTGAGAAGCCTTGTACTGCTATTGAAATAACCGTGCTCCGGCGAAATACGAATGTGTAACTTTATCGGACACTTTCCCTTAAGATTTGAACGGCTAATAAAATCGTATGACGAAATACCTAAGCTATGCGTCGACACTGTTTTCAAAATGTTTTCAATTTCGACCACGACAAAATGTTTATCGCTGTACAAATACCAATAAGACCGAAAATTTGAAATTTAAAATAAAGAATATTCGGGTTGTTCCCGTCAGCTCCTTTATGATAACTTTTGGGAACACATTTTCGCTTACGATTTCGCATACGTTACGGTCCCGTCGTTCCGTAGATACGCATCCACCTTACTCCACTAGTTCCAACCGTCCCTTGAAAGTTTTAACTCTGTGTGCACACAATAAAGGCTTTTATTCGGGTGCATTTCATCAGCTTCGACCCTTGTTTTCTGATTAAACATGAATACAACGTGTACGCGCGGTACTTATGTTCCAGCGTAAAATAATTTGACGTTAAAACGCGACTCGAACGTATAACATTGCAGAGTAAAAACAATGTTTACTCGACGCGTAGTAATTAAACGTGTGTGCGACGAAAATGAAGTCGAGTGGTAAAACAAACGACGACACGTCGAGTCCACATTTGTACGTATGATAACAATTTGTAAAACAAATAACGACTTACCGTGTGCGTGTCGTAGGAGAAATTCGGGGTGCGAGGGCTGGAGGGTGATTAGCCCTTCTGGTAAGTCTGAAAAAGTTCGGTTAAGAACTTTAAAAAAAAATAGAACCGGGATCAGTCTAGGTCGCGTGGATAACTAGTTTGACGGAGTAACAACGACTACGCTTCGGGTGGGTTACCGGTTTGGAAATCGTGGTTCAAACGTACTGTTTGATGTCTGAAATAAACGATAAATCGTTGATATCGAAAAAACGATTCTGAGCGTGCTCAATTATCTAGTATAGTAGTCCTGGTAAAAACTAAACGATAACGATAAAAATGGTCCGAAAGTTGTATCCACGGTTGAGAAAAAAAAAAAAAAATTTAAATGACGTGTGAAAATTTTAGTGCGTAATGGCCTACCGATTTATAATGGAATCGGTTTCAATTCGATCGTGACAAATACTCGCCGCCACCGCAGCGGTCTTTTTAGTATAAATTTGTGTTTTCGGACTCGCAAAATGTGTACAGTTCAAAAATTCGTTTGGAATAAGGTACGTATGATTTAAAGCGAATATCTCGACTTTTTGTGATATTCAAAGTTAAGATCGGAGCGATGTTTCTACAACGTAAGCGTCATCAGAAACCGGAACGTTTAAAATTTTCGCAGTAAAATATATTATATGTTTTTGATTTTTGGCGTATTATTCAAAAAGTAAGCAAAATTTAAAAAAAAAAATTCAAGGTACCGCCGAAGTTCCTTCATTAGATGTACCGACTTTGAAAATCGAAGCGTTTCTCCTATACGAGATGACGGAATATCAACAAAATCGTTTATTTGTTTTAACACCACCATAGTCGGATTCTTCTGAAGACGAAGAACGAAAATAAGAGGCCGAGGTAACGCAGCGGGGTATTTCGTTCGAAAACGTGATGATAACAATACGAGTATATTGATTCAGCTATCACGGAATTTATGGTGTCGAGTTGAACTCGGTTTAACACCTCCCGCGTGCAGGTATTATTACGAAACGATATTATATTTTGCGAGTACAAATCGTGTCAAAAAAAGGGTTTTCGACCAATAGTTAGGTACGCAGCTGTTTGAAATTTCAAGATTTTTCGTGTCATACGACGCTCGCAATTTTCGATAATTTTCCGTCCCCGGTTTCTCCCGTTCGGCCATTTCTCGCGACGTCTTCTTGATTTCGTGTCGACTGTGTTTTTACTACTGGAACGATGGTAGTTTGAATTATATTCGGTGTTCAATTTAGCCGAAGATTCGTTTCGTTGAACATGTAACGTGCAGATTACGTTTTCGTTACGCGACTGAACGCCATTCTCGGAACGCGCGTGTTGCGGCGACAGACGTCAACAACTCTGGAGATTTCGACAAAAGACATTTTCCGCGGGTAAAAAGTCTTTATGCCGAGAAACGATTAAATCCCAGACGTACAATTCACGGTGGCTTCCCGAAAATCTATGTCGTTGGACGAAAAAAAAAAAAAAGTGTTAGATTCTAAAAATCAAGAGGCCCGTGAGAAAAAGTATTGAAGTTATTTGAAAAAGCGTAACAACGTATGATCATTATAACGCCGTGTCTGTTATAATACCGATCGTTGGGTATTATGGCTCTTGCGTGTGGCAAATTGTTGAACTCGGAAATCGAAAAATGTTTTCCGACTCAAAAAATAATTGTGATCAGCGTCCGCAGTGGTGTTGCCGGGAAAATATTTAAGGGTTTGAATATATTTTTAAACCATCACTTCTGATTTGGTCATACCAGATTTCCTGAAAACCTTTGAAATTTCTTCTTTTTTTTTTTAATTTAAGACATTGTGAGATTTATTTTTAACGCCCTGATGTTCTTACAGGTTCCATCCCCGAGCGTTTTTGAAATTAACTTTTAAATTTGCTCTTCCTCTATTATTATCCATTCTAAATATTACACAAGAGAGTGAATTCTACGCAGTATTCTTTTTTTAAAGAACACCAACATATTTTTCGCCACCTCCTTTAATCATTACCGACCACGTTTCACACACATAAAAATCAATACCGGTAACTATAGAAAGTTTCGGATATAGAGGTGCCTTTCTGATCTTTTGTACAAACATGTTGAAACGCTGTTGCAATATTTTGCGCTGGGAGTTTATTTGAAAAGATTGCATTAACATCGTGCTATCTGTTGAATAAAAACTGCCTAATGTATATTTTATCGATCGGTATCAGAAAATAAATGCAAAAACGGTGAAAAACTATTTTTTTTTTTTTTTTCGCAAGGGGAGAAAATGATTAATCGTTCCTATGTTTTCTTTTTCTTTCTATTGTTCTATTTTGGTGGTACGAACCGACGGAGTGTGAAAACAATTAATGATTAATCCATACATATCACTTTGGTTGTAACTGGAAAAAAGTAATATATACATCTGATTTATAGCTGAGTTATTACGGCGGCGCAGACATTTATTAAGTTGTTTTTGCCGGACAGTTATTCGATGAAGAATTTTTTCGTAATATAGAAGGTCGAGTTAAGAAATTCCAAACAGCTGTGGAATTTTTCCAACGTCTTCTTCCAAATAACATTACGAGAATTCGGAAAACGTAGTACAGTTGTCTAGTGCAGTGAAGTATACTTTTTATATTTTATTGTTTGAGAGGGCGGTTTACCATCTCTTTTCGAATCGTGACGGTAAAGTTAAAATATATTTTTCATTTAAATGGAAAATTCCATAACGTTCGACTAAGTACATTGTTTAACTAACGAGCTAATCGATGTGAACTCAACTTACGAAAATCGGTCGATCTCGTTAAAATAATTCAAGAACTGTATAAATTGCTTTAAAATCGATTTAAAAATCTCATGTACTTAAAAATCACTTTATGTGGTCTACGAATAAGATAAAGTTTTTTGAAAATATAAATATTCGCAAATTCGAAACATTCAATGGGCGTATCAATTTTTATTTTAGGTCTTTTTTTTACGTCATTCGATATTTCATATTGTTATTCGAGTTTTTTTAATTACATTTTAATAATACGAAGTTATATACCTACTACCACGTTGTTAGTATTTTAAATGTATAATCTTTACGAAAAAGTTTTCAAACCATTAATTGTTCAATTTAATTTTAAATTACCTCTAGGGTAATAATTATGAAAAATAGAAGCAAAGTCTGGAAACATTAATTTCGGTCGGTATAAAACGCTTTTTTCTTCTCAACAAAATTCACCACCCGCAAGGATCATTTATCGTGTGACGTACAATTGCCGCGATTTATTTTAATAAATAATCGTCCGTTTAAACTACTGCAGTAGGTACGTAATTTTTTTTTTTTTTCACCTGTTTTGAAATTAATTTTGGCGTAAAACTCCATGAAAAATTCAAGTAATCATTCGTTGAAATATAGTTCTTTGTAGGTCGATGAGATATTTTTAAAGATAAAAAAAATACGTTTCAAGTTTCTTAAAATATAATATTCATCATAATACGTCTGTAAAAAGTAAATTGATTTTTCAGCAATTGATGTTGTTACTTTTCTCGCCGAATTGTAATTTGATGGGAACATTAATTTTTACTTTGTCGAAAACCGACAAAATTAAAATACATAAATACTTTTTACGGAGGGCCTTTTCTACAGTGAAAAAAAAATATTACTTTATTTTATAATAATTTATTCAATCGAAATGTGCGTGCGCTTAATGTTTTTGTTTTGTACGAAAAACAGTAGTCATCAAAAACAAAAATCAAAAATGCGAATAATTATCATTTTTGATTGAAAAAGCAATTATTCTTATAAAATTTATTTTTAAGTCCTATTCAATATCATAATAATATACAATTCTGTAAAGATATATATGTATGTTTCAAACAAAAAATTATTGATTGACAACACGTTACACATTGTTCAACTGAATTTTACTCACAACCAACGAAGCGAAAATAATTATAAAAAAAAAAATGATTGTACTGAGAAACAATCCATATTTATATCAATATTTAGATATTACCGATGTTCGGTTACCTGTACCTTCATGTTCGATGAAGATAATCAAGCGCACACAGACATTAATTATAGCTAGGTATTCTACTTAATATCATTTAAAATATTCCATCATTAATTATAGTCTCATGTCTGATGGAAAGTAAGCATAAACACGTTGTTAAATAAACATCCGTCTTTTTTACTGTCATTATAATACCATATCGATGTCGTTATAATTATTTTATTAGAACGTTTTTTTTTTTTATTAAATCCCGTCGGTCATCGCTTTTGTATTTTTACCCATTTCAACTCTTTTCGAGGTTAGACGATTGAGGTTTCGGCTGATCCATCTCCCCATTCTCCTATAGGTATGCTGAACAACGTCCCGCGGGGATTTCCACTCCAAAGGCTTTCTTTCTACCGCCCTAAAAAGTAATAAATATGTAGAAAAAAAAAAATTTACAAAGAAAAAACACAGCATTTTATTAATAGTTAGCGAAAATGCTCTGGATTTTTTTTCTTTGTACGATTTTTTTTTTTTATTCATTACTTTTTTGGCCGGTAAAAATTCTCTCTATAAAAACGTTATACCATAGAGATTTTTTTTTTTTTTTCACTGAAACTGTTATCTTTGTTTCTCCGTGTTTGGTTATTGTGCGTCCGTTATTCATCATATGTATAGTGTTTATTTGTTTTTCAAAATACAGTCACGGTGTTTAAATCAAAAATGCACAAGACCTGACTGTATAGGGTTATTAATTATTGTATTTCTTTCAATAGTTTTTCGTTTCTCGATACAAAAATTATGTTCGAAACATTATCTATATCGCTGTCATAATCAAAGGTAATAATAGTTTAGTTTACGTAACACTTTAACTGCTTGACAATACGTTTAATAATTTTTTATTTTTTGAAATAACGTTTGTACAACACACGTCGTGCGATGGATTATTTTCGGAAACAATTTGGGACTTTCGATTTCGTCTGTTCTCGAGTGTTGCTGGGACGTACGGTTATTTTGATAGTTCGATCACCACGCAGCTGCAGATGTGGACGTAATTGGTGTCAACCGATAATCGTATGATGTTGTAGTAAGCTTAATTAGACGGCGCAACGAATAGGCAATTTAGGCACACGACTGCGCTGGACGGAACTGTACGTTTGTTATGTTTGAGCGTTTATTATACGTCATGTAAAACGTCGTAGAAATATTTTAAAAATTCTATTTTATTATTTATACGATTTTTTTTTTTTTTACGTATTTTTAAAACTCAGAATTGTCCTGATCGTCACCGTATACCGTTAACGATCAAAAATTGTACACATCTTCCGACTTTCAACAACATTATTATTCGCGTTCAATATTATATTATTTGATGTTTTGTCACGTTTATCGGTTGTACAACTTGCACAGTATAACTCGAATAGAAATTAGATATTTAATTTATCATAACACGAGCTAAGTCAGTACGATTGCAGGTCAAGGATTTGCAGGTTCGGTTGTGTGTCGGGATAATTACATTAGAGTGAAAATTACATGATGTCAGAGCTGAATATCCGTAAAACCTTTTGATAAGACCGAAATTATTAAAATACGCTTAATAGGTACATTTAAGAGCTGGTGTGTGTGTGTGTGGAGTTATAACGAAGGGTAAAATTAATTTTCGGTAAATTACAATGGGAAACACGTTTTATGCAAATTCTGTTCTTAAAAAATATTGCGTTTCCTAACTCTGTGAACAAAAAAAGATATAAATAGCGATTTTAAAAACATGCTACTAATAATATGACAAATCTTACGTTTTTCTGAATGTTTACAGTCTTGTAGGTACAAAGACGTAACGCGATAGAATTACGAAAATTTCACAGTCGTTTGAAAGTTCGATGGCTCCTAAGTATTAGAACAGTTTTGAATGTACGCAATACTTGAACGACATTATTTAACCGTACAAATCGTACGATTTGGACCATTTTCGGAAGAGTTATTGAAAGTAACTCAAAGTTTTGCATAATTATCCATCCGTTTTATTTTTCTCCGAGGACCTACTGAAAAACTCGAAAAACCGTTTAATCGGGTACCTACTATTATATAATTATAGTAAATTTCCTCGTCTTCCCCGGTGTCATACATTCGTGAAACTCGAAGCGTTATAAAATCAAAGTATTTTTTCCGTAAAAAAAAAAAAGCCATATCTGCTGCGTACGTAAACAAACACATTGTTTTTGTCTCCTTTTTCCCAACTATTTGGAGTCGGTCACCCTGCTCCTTCACTTCTCACGATCATTCACGTCCCCTATAGCGCACGCATTATAACGACCATCAGATCTTTTTCAATATGATTTCCATCTGTCCCGTCTTCGGTCTACCTATTTTTCCCATAGCGTTCATTTTCATAACCGCTCTTACTGCCTCAGTGTCTTCCCTCCTGCTCCATCACACGTCCGTCCGTAAACCGTCTTAGTCTGTTTTTCCTCGTACACTATATTCATCCAACACCGAATACATACTTACATACCTCGTTTCTTGTTCTCTCGTGTCACTCCGCCCGTCCACAACGTTCTCATCTCCACTCGTTTTTCACTTCGTTCCATTTTCCTGCGAATCTCTCAACACTCCGAACCATATTACAACACGGTCAGTCTCACCCGCACACTCCTGCAAAACTTACCCCTCATAGCCTTATCGGAATATCCTTTTATCACACGATATAAAAACACCCGACGCTTCTCTCCGGATTTCCGCGCTTAATCCTACGAATCACGTCCCTCGCAAAGCCTCCGTGCCGCTGTACAAAGGACGCTTAAAATCCTCCGTCTCTTCTATAAGTACGCGTCACCACTTACTGCAGCCATTACTCTTCTCGTATCGGCGAAATAAAAGTAAAAATTTGTATACGCATACATGTTTATAAATACAAATAAATGAATATAAATTATTTTACGCGGTGTCCGAATGATTTACGGTCGGCACGCAATAGTGCGTATCTTTCCGTCCTTTTTTACACGCGATGGGCTTGTCCGAAACTGATTAATAGGTCCGAGTGAAGTGCGTCGTCGTTGATTTCGGACCGACCCGGCGCTCCATGAAACGGCCCGTGAAAATTGGGGTAGGCCCGTTTAACGGCATACAAATTTATATGGTTTTTTATTTTTTTTATCGATTTAGGTATTTTATGCGAGGATGAACACTCTTTTTTTTTCTCCCCAGATAAAACTATTAGCGATTGTTCGAATCGCTTTGTTTTTACAAAAAAAAAACAACCTCTAAAAACAGGGCAGTCGGCGCGGGACATTATTGTCGACGGTAGATTTCGTTCTGTTTCGATCCGAAAAATGTAAATTAAAAACTAGACATTTTCGGATGATACACAACGAAATCGGAAGACTAAAAAAAAGCTAAGCGACTAACGAGTTTTTGACATAGTCGATTTAGTTTTTCGGTCTTAACGTCCAAAATAGTGATCGGAATAAGCTAAAAGTTATGCGTAAGATTACGTAAGATGCTGGATCCGATATAAATTTCATGTGGTTTAATTTTCAAAACAGTAGCGTAGAAATTTGAAGTTTTTTAAGAGTGATTCCCGGTTTTTGAAATTTTCTTTTTTTCCTCGTTCGAGTTTCGTTTCTTCGTTCGTAAAATATAACACGTTCCCGGTCGTAAAACGCGCGCGTGTATCCGCAACATCGCATTTGAACCGATCGACGGGACCAGCTAACAGATTTTATCTGATTTTTAAGCGTTTTCGTCGTGACTATAAAATGTCGTTGCTTCCCGCGGCGATTTAAATCGTTAAAAAAAGTTCGCGGCCTAGTTATTCGTCGTGCACGTGGCCCACGACATTCAATTTTACTATACCCAAGGCTGCGCGTTTACTCGCGTTAAAATTGAGTTGAAAAGTCAAGCTAATTTTCGTTAATTTCAATTTTAACTCGTTGATTAAGAAGCCAAGTTAATTTTAGTTAAGATTTAATTCACTTGTTCTTTTGTAAACTTTTCACTCAGCGAGTTGAATATTTTTTAAATTTAACGTATTAATTTAAAGTTAATCTGTATAGTAGTTGAGTTTTTTTTTTTTTTTAAGTTTAAGGTAGTTTTCGAGGCTATAATTCAAAAGAAAGCACGAAACAAATTTTTTAAATCGGAAAAAATGTCATACACCCGCATTTTGGTAGACAAAACCGTGCAGTGAATATATACGAACTACTTTCTATTTGATTTAAGTCAAGTTAAATTTTTTTTTTATAAATTTAAAAAATGAAAATAAAGTTAATTTTTTACTTAAATTTTTGTTTCTTCAACTTGACGAATTAAAAAATGTGTGTTAACCAGCCTTGACTATACGACTTAAACAGATGTGATGGCGCTAATCAAACCACCGTGATCACCGTTTACAGTGTCCAAATCAAGGGGAGCCATTTTGGCGCGACTCGAGTGAAAAGTTCGAGGAGGGCCGAAGAGTTAAAGTAAAAAAAGAATCGAAGAATAATACGATTTTTTTTGGAAAATGGAAAGAAATCAATAGATTTGGAGGGATTGAGCCGCCTAAACGAGCAAATTTACGCTTTTTTTCACTTTTTTTTTTTTTAATTGATTTGCGTGCGTTAAATTTTCTCGCTCCTTTTATCTGAATTGGCGCCCCTGGCCAAAATGCACGAAAACAATAAAGTATTTAAACTCCAACAAATACATACGAAAACGTGCTAAAATACAAATTTTTTCCAACACTTACCAAGCTGCTCGCACTTTTTTGTTCCATGAATTTCACCGTATCGTGAATTGATCGACAGTATAGGATACCCACACAATAATTTTGAGGGTAATGTGATTTTCTTCACTGTCGTTTTCTTAGTCTTACTTTTCAGCCGAAACACTTTTGAAAAGTAGGTTTTTTTCACAGGACCAACTTTTTTTGTTTGTTTCGGTTTTATTAAATTATTAAAATATTTTCGTAAACGTTTTGACGGAAGAATATTGTACTCCAGAACGAATTATAAATTCATGAGATTCGAGAGTTCAAAGTTTGTATAAGAACGGAGACGCGAAAATCCCAAGCATATGCAAATACAGTGTATAATACAGCGAGCATTACAAGGACGCATACCCTTTTCCTTAACTTAAAACACCTAGAAATTTTTTCATTTTTATTATTAGCCAAAAGACCGGCTGTGGCGGCTCTATCACTCTTTTCCCATTCTTTTGTACATAAAATTCACGATATTTTATTGGAATTCAAAAATGTCATTGCGTTTATAATTTTTTAGACTGATTCAGTACGTTGTTTAACTTATGTGTAGCCTCCACACGAGAAAGACCTAAAAATACGTTTTGTGAAACATACCCGCGGGTGTTCAGATATTTCGTTAATATGTCCCGTTGTATATTTCCTACGATAAAAGTTTGTATAAACATTTTTTTTATAGTTTTTTGAACATATCTCAAAAACAAAACTAAATTTTGAAAATAATCTTCAAGCACAATAGTTGCAATCTATGTCCACTTTCTAAACGTTATATTCGTTATTACATTTTTCGATTGGCTCGTCAAAGTGTTCATCACGGGGGAAAAAAAACATCAAATCTAACCTAACACGATCATTTCTCGTTTAGTGTTGTTGGATTATTGTTTTTTTTTTGATAAAACTTAAATTTTAACAGTTTTCCGAGATACGAGTTTGTTATTATTTTTTTTTTTTTTTGACAAAAACTCGTGGAAATAATAGGATTTGTACGATATTACAAAACACGCACCCCGGTGCAATGATTTTATTTTATTTTACGCTTTATTCGCGCGATACGATCGTCACTCGAGCGGAAAAATATTTCGTCGAAGAATTCACTGCTAAAATCACGGTTTGGATTCGGTTTTATATATTTTTTTTTTTTTTTTTTTGAAAAAAAAAACTGATACTATTTTATCGTGTGCGTTATTAATCGCCGTCTCTTTTTGACGTTTGCCGGCCTTTGTTTCAGCATTTCCCGGCAACGTTTACTATGGTTATATAATATTGTGTGATATATCTCTCCGTTTATTGTCCTCCGTTTTCTTGCCCGTTTTTGTTTCTCGTGTGTTTTGCTTGCTGTTGTTTTCCGCCCTTAAATTATTTTTATGAGTCATAAAACTCGCGTTAAGCACACGAGAAGGTTTTTTTCGCCCGGCGCCGACTGCGATTGAGTTTTGCGCGAGGATCGTTCGACCATAATAATTGTTATTAAAAATAAATTATAATCGTTGCGTTTCGTACTAAAACTGTCTACGGATAACCGAAGTTCGACAAAGAAATACTGTATCACCGCGGTGTCGGTCTTTCGCTTTTTACCTGCAGACGACTAGTTCTATTCAACTTTATAATCCGAGCGTAGATGTTATTTTTTATTTTTTATCCGTATAGATCCGCAATGACTTTTTCAACAACGCTCCGATCGTTACACCATCGGTCCGGGTTTCCGATACCTATCTACTTGGTCATTTGGCACTTCGGGGAGCCCTGGATTTGAGCGTTGAGAATTAAAAAAGTTACGATAAAAAAAACTAAGCAAAAACTACGGAAAAAAACGTTTAAAATTACGGCTAGACGACGTGTTTTTGACATACTAATCGGCTCTGCAGTTATTTGGCCATACAACTT
This sequence comes from Hormaphis cornu, assembly GCA_017140985.1. Lineage (NCBI taxonomy): Eukaryota > Metazoa > Arthropoda > Insecta > Hemiptera > Hormaphididae > Hormaphis > Hormaphis cornu. The sequence continues at coordinate 10,122,100 of CM029363.1, read as the reverse complement.
CCGAAACAATGATAGGAATAAGCTGAAACTTGCACGTAATAATGAAGTAGGTAAAATAGAGGTCTGATAGTCGAAGGTCGCTCATACCTTTGACAAAATTTTGGAGAAAAAAATTCGTAACTCGCACAAATTTGTTATTCGAGATCTAAAAATTAAATATGTTTTGTAAAACAGAATTTTCTATCTGAATCGAAAAATTTCAAAAAAATTTGCCCATGGATAAAACGGTGTCATTACGATTACAATTGATAACAATGAATTTAAGCATGGTTGCACAATTGATACTTGAATCGTAACAACTCCTCTAATGATAATTGTCCGAATGTTTTGAAATGTTCACGAGCTATTGAAGTAAATACTTTTTTTTTTACGTGGATACAATTTTTGGGAATATTGGACCATTTTTTGGATGATTCTAAAAATATAACATTCAAATACTTCGTGGTAATTGGTATTTTTGGATGGGTTTTTGTAGTAATAGTTACAAAATAATTGGCTCGTGATGTTAAAATTGTGATTCAAACAATAATGACAATTTTTGTCCTTTAAAAAAGATTTTATTTATTTTTTTAGATTTCACAATTTCTTCAATCATTATGGGTACTGTAGTGTCATAACAGATAAATAAACATGTTTTTCGTATAATAACACACGTGTTCGTCTTTAAAAAGATAATGATATAGCTCAATTGGATTTTTCAATGTATCATGCCGCGTAAACTTGAAAGAGAAATCTTTGAAATTTCTTTGCAATATTTATTTCGCGATCATTTGACAGTCGGTGGTTTTCTGCTACGATCGGTATATTGAGGTCTTTGGAAACACGTATATAATGTAAAAGTTTTTCGTTCCACTCTAAATCCGAGAAAATAACTATTTGCTCGCCCGACTCGGCAAATCGAATATAAATTATACTGTTTCCATCCCGATCCTCCGATACATTTGCATGATTGCAGTACAAATCACAATGTCTTTAGTAACAATTAAGTTATTCAGTATACTATACTTCTCAGTAATTTTAAACTTGTTGACTTTATTTGATCACCGATAAACTTAACTATTATAATATACATAATTAACGAGGTAATTTTTAATTACGACAAAGTAACGTTGATTTTTTTAACGAAATAAAATAAAAAAAAAAATTTCGAGTACTTCTTAAAGTTGGTATATGATCAATTAGTGTGCCAATGCAAAAAATACTCTTCAACATTTTTTTATAGAACTTGTGAAAAAAAAAAAAACAAACTATTTCAATATTAATTAATTATTGTTTTTCGCTCTAAAGAGCCTTTGAAACTCGTACTGCGTGTTCGTAAAGTTTTAATTTTAACAAAAGTTATTTTATTTTCGATAATATGAAATATCGCTATTGTAACGAGTGTCACTTGTTTCAAGTAATATTCTCATCAAAACAAACTTTCAACCGAGCCGATATTTTGACAAACATTGAAGAAACAAAACAAAAAAATTTAAACAGACTTCATTAAACAGACAAAAACACTAAATAGTGAATAAAAAATGTAAAAAAAAATTTCACGCTTTATTTTAGAGTAGATAAACAGGTATAATTAAACTATACACTCAACAATGCAATTTCTTGCTAATTTGATGATTATGCTCTAAAATTAAAATATTCATCAAACTCAGTATCTAATTTTGTAAGTCGCAAATATAATATTTATAATATGTTGGATGGAACAGACTCTAAGGAAAAAAGTGATACATTTTTATTTTTTATTTTATTGTTTTATAATTTTTAGTATTTTTTTCGGTTTTTTGTAGTCGGTTTTATTCTTTTGTTAAAATTGTTTCTTCTTCACGCGATTTGGCCGGAACAAAACTATAGTATAATATCATGATCAAATTCTGTGTAATTTTGCGCGAGAAATTTCCTCGCTTTCCGACCGTTTTCTTCTTCCAGTAGTTTCGAAAATTTTTTGAATACTTTTTTAAATAATTATTTCATGACGTTTTTCACGTTTTCTGAATTAATTTATCGGACACTGCTGCAGGTGCTAATATTACCCGTGAATCAATCAACGGCCGAGTGCCGAAATATACTTGTTAACGATCCGGAATTTTCCCCCAACGGTGTTAAATCACTTTTCTCGCGCCAAACGGTTTTTTTTTTTTTAATTATTTTTACAACATATTTTTATATTGTCCGAGATTCGCAATTACGGGCTATTTCGTTGTTAAACCGATGCGGAATTATTTGCGAATGACGATAAATTTTTCGGTGGATATTAATCGTTAGGTAATATAAAAGCTTGGATTATAAACCGTACTTAGAGAAAAAATAAATAATAAAATGAGTAGTCCAAATGTAGTGTTAAAAATTTTTGTAAACGCAGCATTTTAAAAGTATATATTCTCTTAAAACGTCAAAGCGAAATTCTCTTGATTCTTCATTCCGAGTCGTGCACGAGCCAGGACGAACATCTGCAAAACCTATATTACAACAATCGAACCGTAAAAAAAAACATAAAAACGAGCAGATGAATTCTCAAAAATAATTTACCCCCCGCGTTGTCTGTCGCGATGTTTGTTCAACATATTATACCTATCGCACGGGCTGTTTTGTTCTGATAAAATGTGCTTTAATCAACTGCTAAAAAAAAAAAAAAGAAAAGAAAGGTCGAGGAAAATTTTAATCTAAAGAAACGGTATCGTGACGCAAGTATCCGCCGGTGAACGTATTTACAGTGTTTGGCGGAAACAAACGCCTCGTTGCTTGCTACGGTTCGTTCTTGAAAAAAACGGTTCCATAAAAATGTGTAGCGTATAGAATTTAAAATTTTGTATTTGAATTTTTCGTTTGAAAAACACAGGTTTATTAACAGACGAAAATTGTCGATATTTAACTCGATTTGACGTATTATGCGATATTTTCAAATTGGAAAATTTAATTTTTTCAAAAAAAATTTACAAAACTTATACACTCTTTGACTGAATAATAACCGAGGTTTGGTGAATTATTTTCTTTTCTCGGTGTTTACGAGCAAGAGGAAAATTTAATTTAAACGAACGACAGTCGTGACGCAAATATCCGCCGTTGAACGTATTTTCCACGTATTGTTTTAAAAACAAAAATATCAACGTTCCTGTAAAAAAGTTCAAAACGTTCCGTTTAATTTTCTTTTTAGAAAAAATCGAGATCAACTTGAAACGTCCGTGACAAATTATATTTGAAACGAAACAATTTTCGAATAACAAATTTAATTTGTTTCGATGTGCCTATACGAGAAGCTCCGATACGAATCCGATGTTTATTCACGGTTTTCAAACAGCCGATAATGTTGTCAAAATAGTGTAGTTTTTACGTTTGAATCAAAAACGATTTTTTTATAGTAGACATTCCGTTGTTTCGTGTTTTTCCGTCTATTCAAACAAATATTATATCGTTAATTCTATTCGAGACGATACAACAACCCCATTTGTACGTTTGAATAACCGAACAGAAATAATCGAAAAATTGTTTAACACAAAAAATTTGGTAAAATAATGTATCTGAATGAGAAATCTTATCTAGCGTAGGTGTGCATTGCATGGTTCTACTTTGAAAAAGCCCTTACTTGCACTCTTAGTTACTTACACTTACTATATAACTATACAGATTAGGTACCGTGGTGTATGATGTTTGCAGATGATATAGTTTTGGTTGGAGAAAATCTGGAAGAAATTGATAATACTCTGGATGAGTAGGGATGGCTCTTGAAGGATAGGGATTAAAGATGAGTTGCAGTAAAATAGTACACATAAAAGGTGAATATTTTTGGATATTAAGACCGGGAGGATGACGATACGTGAAGACAAAAGACCATCAGTGGTAACGCGAAAGAAGAGCTAGGGAGTTTTAAGGACCCTTTGTACAACGGTATGGTGGCTTTCTGACGGATGGGAATCATGGGATTAATTGGAGTTCGACGAAATGGAGATTAGCATTTGACGATAGAATTCCAATAAGACTATAAGGTAAGTTTTACAGAAGCGTGCTGAGAACAACCGTGTTGTATGGTTCGGAGTGTTTGACAGGAAAATAAAACAGAGTGTTGTGGAGATGAGAATGCTCAGACGGACAAACAGTGGAAAGATGAGTGAGAACGGACTGATATGATGGTTTGTGCGTGTGATCAGCAAAGAGGAGCAGTTTTGAAAATGCATGCCCAAGGAAAAATAAGTTGAGTAAGAACGAAGAAGAGATGGGTGAAAAAAAAATGGTAACGATACGAGAGCTGTGTGCAGAGGATGTGAATGATCGCGTCAAATGGAGGTATGGGAAGAGGATAGCCGACGGCAAAACAGTTGGAAGGAAGTCAAAGAAAAAGAAGAAAAAAATGAAATGAAAATATAAGTCGTCTAAAGAAATTTACAAGTAAAAAAAAAAGAAATTAATATTTGGTTTTTCTTATGGCCAGCTAACATAATAATATAATATACGATCTGTGCCACCCTGTATGGCCGTTTCGCGAGCTCGTTCGAGGTACGTTATGCCGAATGGCAATCGCGATAAAAACGGCGACGTGTTTGGTCGAATTTCCGAAACAACTGTTGCGAACGCGGTGAAATAAGAAAATCGTTTCGAGTTATTTCGGTACGACACGGGTCGTTACATTTCGTCACTTGCGCAGAAAGCGATTTTCACATTTTCCGAATTCCGCTGCAGTGCCGTGTCTCTCGGCTACAAGATGATCTCGATTTTGTTTCGTCGACTTTGTAATAACATTATTATTATAAATATTAACGTTGTTGTTGTTGTTGTTTTGTTTCTGAACGTTATTATGCTTCGAACTCGGCGTTTACCGAGGAAAAAAAGTTTTATCGTAAGAAAACAGCTGTACAGTGAAAATTACGAAACAATCGAACTAGTTAGATTAAAAATATTAAGTAGGTACTATTGATTTTTCGGTTTTTAAAAAGTTTAACATTTTGGCCAGTTACTGCCCCCCAACTTTATCGTGACTTAACCGCATAAACCTATATTGCATTGACCGAAAAAAAAAACAGACCTTTTGATTTAGTTTTAATAGTGACAAAACAACAAAACATTTAGGTGTAGAGCAAGTACGTAGAACCGAATTTCAGTAACAACGTGAAACCGAAAAACAAAAAAGAACTGTATTTCTGTCGGTCACTACAGTAAAATTACTGTACACTTGTAACCAATAATATTATAATAGTATAAATATTTTGTTCAATTTCAATACGGTCATTTTTTTTTTGCAACTCGACGGCTTTTTTTTCTCATCGGCAATGTATTTTTGTACTTAAAAAATGCTTTTACGTCAGTCGCTGAGAAACAAAATGAAAATTAATTACATAGATTAATTACGTACGCGATTTAAGCTTTGATTTTTCATTTTTTGAATATCATTAATAATTATATATAAAAAAAAAAATCTTTTTTTTCAACTACCTAAGTGTAAACTATTTTCATATACTCTGAGTTATTATTCATGCAATATTTAAGGATATATTCATACCGGGGAACTGTACAAAAATTTGGGTTATTCAAGTAATAATAATTACTGCCCCATATTACGAGCCTGTGAGCTGGTAACAATTAATAATTTTCTAAATTTTTATCCTTTGTTATTATGTATACTTAAATTTCTAAAAATCGTCAGTTTGTATTCGATTTTATAAACCGAAACGTTATATAATGTTATAAATAGTTTTTAAATTTGTCGTGAACACAACATAATGAACCGGTTAGGTTAGGACATTACAACTGATTTGAGTGTTGACTTGTTAATTTTAGAGTAGAGACGAACGGTTGCTTTCTGGACAAAGTTTGTGTTGTAACTATTGTACCTACACATCATAAATCTTATGTGAAAACGTGAAAAAAATTGTCTTTTAGTCGGTAAAGATTCTGTGGAGGATATTTTATACGCACCAAAAATGTTGTAATCACTTTAAACATTTACGAAATATTTTTTCTTTACCCACCGCTCTACAACTTTTAAACTAGTAAATAATTACATATTCTGTTTTCCAAAATTTTATTAATGAATTAACATACGTCAGTTGTTGTTAAAACAATAATGATACTTCTAAATTGACTAAAAAAAAAAAAAAAGTGTTTCGCACTTGTAATTTAATTAGATGTTTAGTATAAAGTGCATGTTATGAGAAGCACATTTACACGATTGTATATGATATAAAGGAGTTTATTTTGTTTTTCACGTATAGCACACATATTCCTCAACTTTCTTCGTACGAACTGCTGTAATCGTAATAAATCATTATTTATTTTATGAAGTTTCGAGGCACGGGCAAACCGATCCTCGCTGTTATAAAATAATAAAATATTATTGGACATTTTTACAGAGTTCCACCTGATACCGTGTTATAGCTGTATTTGAAGATTAGGGTTAGGTTAGGTCCGTTCGTCGTAAGAGTTTTTTTGTACGTTCATACATTGCGCTTTTATTGTATCCACGTGCCATCAATCATTTGATTTAGAGAAAAATTTCCGAAAACCCCCATTAGAATTGTTTTGGATAAAACAAATTCGTTCGAGTAATATATTACGTATATATTTGTTTTGAGAAGATCGATCGAGTCGGAGTTCTTCCGTTTTTCAAATCGTGCTCTAAAACGCTATTTGAAAATGAGACCATATTAATCGTCTGAAAAACGGGTGGAAATGAAGAAAAGTCGTTAATTTTGCCGTGGTTTATGATTGTTTTTGAATTTTGTTATACGTAATTAAGTTTGATGCGTTTGTAGGTACTTTTAACATTACGAGTGTCTTTATTACAATATACAGTGATTCGCGTTTTACGTCGTTTAATTATAATTATTATTTGCTATACTCGAACGTTTTACGAGAAGAATTTTGATATTCTCGTCGTTGATACTGTTCGCGTAGTTTTAAGAATCGAGTTTTTTTTTTTGTATTTTATTTACAACATCATATTTTGCGTTAGTTAATGGTTTTTATAGTTTGCTACACATTAATGTCAATTTTAGTGTTTATAAATTCGAAACGGATATAGGGTTCGTTATCGAAATAAGTTTTGAGGTTACGTTAGTTTTGTTTCGTTGTTGTATTGATAAATCACAGTCAAAAGAATGAATTTGTACTTAGTTTTACAACATGGGATTAATTTTCAACAGTGTCTTTGGATTTCTCGAATTGACTACTGTTATATATACTGAACATGAACGTTTTCGATAATTTTCCGATCTCCAACGTCCGTCAGATCAATTTGTTTTATGATTTTGGATTTTTTTTTTTTTTTTGCCGCAAACGGATATCTTATTCCGTTTGATCGCTATTATAGGCTTTCATTGAATTTTTTGGGGCTATTACGGAAAATTCCGATTTTTATTACTACGTTATAGATAACGAATAATTAGAATTGATAAGTTTGCTTCTATGTGGATGATTTATTTTTATACGCACGTACATAATTTTCCTTCTCGGCGTTTCCATCGCCAAAATTTCAGGAGGAATATTCGAAATTCGTTTCCACCCGTTTGAACTTCAAAAGTGCGCAAAATATGTTTTTAACACGGTCACAAATCAAAATTACAATGATTTTCCCTTCCGTTTTGTGATGTGATTTGCGGCAGTTTTATTTAAATTATTTCGACAAAACTTCCGTTTGAAACAAACGCGCGAACACGTCACAAATAATATCGAGGTTCCGGGGAATAGTTTAAAAAAGCGTTTTTTTTTTTGTTTGACCCGCTCCGCTGCAGGCGCATATGTAAGTGCCGCGTAATGTTCGTATTTTGTTATTTCTTCGTAAAAACGCACGAAAATAACCGAAAAAACTGATTTGCACACCCACACACAAACAACTTGCCTACGGTTTTTATATAACATGAAACGTATTAGGTATCTACTTGAAAAACAATGTAATATAATATGCTTTATTCGTATTAAACAAATATTTTTGGATTTTCGAACAACTTCAGCTTTCCTGGCACCCTAGACGCAGCGATTGGGTCTGACGAAAACACAAACAACAAAGTTTTAATATTCCTGGAAAATTTCAACCTTTTCGACTTAGTTTAACAAGCTTTTTAAATGTACTTTACAATTTTACTGAAGGCCATTAGCATTTTTCGATGATAGAAAGATCAATAAATTTCTTTTAAACTATCATAAACGAAGGTATTTTTTTCGCCAAAACGTACATTATTTGATTTTATCACTAGATTTTTTTCTTCAACCATTATTTGTATATTTAATATTTCACGTTTTTACTATTGGTGTTACGCACGCGCTTTGAATTTCGGTTATTTTAGTATTGAATTTTGTATTTTATCTAGATCAATTCATCTTGACTTTTTAATCATATCTGATATGATTATTTAGAAAATTATATTTTTACAAAATCATTCTATATCTATATGAACGCCACGTGGTCGATACAGTGTTGTACGAACAAATTCGAAATTTCCATATTTCGTATTGAAGGGCTCTGCACACGTGGTGCAGTGGTGTTGCCGCGGTTATGAAATTTGAATAATTTCAATATAGCCTGAAGCGGAATATTCGGTCTGGCCTAATATCATATTAAATTGTATACGGTTAAAAGAAAAAGAAGAGAAAGCACCGATGATTCGGAAAAAATTAAAATTTACCAATTCATATTGGATCAGAAATCCGTCTGGTGAGCGGTCAATTATCAAGGGGCTATTAACTTTGCATAATTTTTTGGGTTTTTTTTTTTTTTTTAACGGTTTGGTCAATAAGTGTGTACCTATAGTGTTAATAATATACGATGATCCCGAAAAAAATATTTATTTATTTTTATGTCAGTTACGAGCGTAGACATATTATTATAGGCCTATACACGGTTTGCGCTTAGATTGAGTCGCAAAAATAAACGTAGGGCGATCGTGGTCGAAAAATGATTTAATTCGTTTGTTCCATGAAAAGTGCGTAATGATAAGCTTAAATCTTGATAAAGTCGTCATTTTTCAAGGAAAGAAAAGAATAAAACTCAATTATTTAATTCCTGAATGCTCTTACATTGTTTTGGCAACAAGTAGGTACTTGTGTGTTAAAAATGAGATACGCGCAGTCCATAGGTTTATACGTCCATGCAGGTCACAACAGTTCAAACAAATCGAAATTATGCATAGTTATACCTAACCTAACCGATATAGTATATATATACTCTGTTTGTACCGTTTATTTTTAAAATTTAGATTATTTTTTTTACTCGTGATATGAAAACCGTACGATTTTCACGAATTCGGCACCGATTTCGTTTTTTGAGTTAGGTACTGATAAAATCCAAATCTAGTTTAATGGTTTGAAAAGACATATTGTCACAGAAACACGGCGAATGCGATTACCTATACAGTTTCACGAAATTACAATTTTTGGCAATAAATCCGCCCGAAACGGTTCGAAATTACTCGCAGTTCACTAATTCGCATCGCACACACTCTTTGTGTGAAAATTACGAAAATTCGGTTAAATTTCCAAACGAAACTATTCGTTTTGAACTTTCGATAAAACTCGTTTATGACCTAGGAAAATTTGAATTTTCTATTCTGCCCCGAAAAAACACACATTTACGTATTATTATTATTATTATTTCAAACGAAATATACACAGGTTTTTTTTATTTTCATAGTATATACACGTGCGTCACCACCAACGATCCGAGTCTGATTTATGGAACTCACACGAACTTTCACCATACGGATCGCGCGTTTTCTTTTTCCTTTTTTTCTTTATCTTTTTCCAGACATAAAAATACATTTGTTTCGGATGCTAGTAGCGAAACGGAGAACGAATCGTTTTTACCGAGACGTATTTTATATTTGTCTGTGCGACATATTTTTTGCGAATCCTCGGTCTGTTCGATTTAAACACTCACTATAATATACTGAAAAATATTATGTTTTTACCGCAGTAAAATCGGACGAAAACGCATTTTTTTTTTTTTTTACACTCGTTTCGAACAAAAATTTTACGAAATTTCATAAAATTATAATGCCTATATTATACAATTGACCACTCGTTTAATACGTCATATAGCATGTCGTATTGTCCTATGCACTTTATTGTTTTTAAGCTCAATAAGTGATGGCTAAATGTTGCGAAAAGACATTTCCCGAGTAAACGTTTTTGTACACTAAGAAAGAGTTTTGCTGGAAAATTCACGAAAAACGCATTTTAACAATTTAACGGAAACTCGACGAACCGTATTGAGAAATTCGCTTAAATTCTGTACACATATCCGTATGTCCACCGTTTTATCATAAGTATATGACTGCTAATAATTATAAATGTGACCCCTAAAATGTTAAAAAAATTAACAATTATCGTCGGAAAAACCTTTAATAAGATAATATTTATGCCCATTCCGACGTATCTTTGCATAATTTCTTATAAAACATATTATTTCCTGTATTATGATTCAGGAGTGCGATTTTCTATTACTAAAATACTATTATTCGATTGATAAAAAGACAGGTAGTGAAATTCCGCAATCGAACGATGAAATCAATGAGATAATACAATATTATCCAACATTATAATTATTGTTACGTATTGGCATTTATCTTGTATAAATATATACAGTCTCGATTTGCTACCGTAGTACTTTTTCTAAGATGATTCTATTAAAAAAATCCACTAGAATCGGTCCCAAATAATTACCAAAGTACAAACTATAATATCGCTCACTCGTGGATTACACGTTTTTAATCGAACACGCAAATTCTCTTGATTTAGGCCTCTCAAATTCCCTCGGATCACAGTTTTTCAGTATATTTCCAATTAAAATATAAAATTTGAAACCATATTTCATCCCGAGAATGGCTATCTATACAATATTATCTACAGTTAGACACAATATGTAGTCTGCGTTGTATCCGATTTACACACAAAAAAAAAAAATAATAAAAACGGTTACTTGTCAAAATAGTTTGTCAAGGAAGAATAACATTCATTATATTATGCGAAAAAACAGTGCGTTAAAACGAAATAATAAATAGGTACAGGCCGCGTTTCGGTCAAATCGAATTTAGGGACGCATTTGCATAACATTTTCAAACATCTCCGCCTTGAACGCAAACGCGTGTCGGATTAAAATTTAAATATTTTCAATCCACTTATCCGTCCACGACGAGACTGAACTTATCCGATTTTTAAATATTTTTTTGGACGCTTTATACTGGACCATTTTTTATCCATACCGAAATCGACGATTGAAAACTATCGTTCTGATACAGCCTGATCCTCGCCGAAAACCCGTGTTTTCGTATTTCATCGATCAATGGAGATCTGGGCGTATTTTTTATCTTAATTTAATGCGTAAAAAAATATTCAATATCAACAAAATGTAAACACAAAGTAGGTATACATTTTAATCTCATGTTTACAACTGTAATAACTGTGTAGGTATCGATAATGTGATGCTATATTTAGGGCTGAGATTTAACTCGTCGACGTTTCGTGCGACGATACGGGAAACGCGTATAGGCAAGTGGAACTTTAAAAACGCTCAGAACGGATTACGATTGGATTGTTAACAGCCGAATAAAGCGACTTTTCTGATGACGTTAAAAATATCAAACAAACGACATTAAAGCGGTAGGTACAAGTGCACGTTTTTTTCTTTTTTCATCTTTTCTTCGAACAACATTCTTTTTATACTGTGGCAGCTAATCACGCGCGATTCGACAAGAAAATACCGTTTTGTCTATGCGTTTTTTTTCTTTTGCAAATATTATTCACGCACCACGCGTGATACGGAGTTTATTTATATTATTGTTTGTTACAAAAAAAAAAAAAAGAGAAAAGTAATCCATCTCGCGTGTACCGGCATAAAAATAAATAAAACCCGATGGAGCATTTTTTTCCCCCCGTCAAACTTTAAATTAGATCAGGTAACCGGATCATTTTCGGGTATTTTATTTTATCTTTTGTAGCGTACATTACATACCTGGTGAACGTGTTTGCGTGTAACACGTGAAACTGAAAAATCTTGACCACCCGACAGTTCTCACAACGCACAGAATTGTTTTATACGACTACATTAATAATAAAAATTCCCCCTTAGTAACACGCCGACGTGGCGCCGTGTGCGTTTTATACTTTTAAAAGCGTAATTTTCGATTCAACTTCGCTTTAACCAATACGCATTGTTAGCTATAATTTTGAAATCATTTCCGTGTTGAATTGACCCACCCAGAGCTGTGACCTGCAGCAATTACGAAGCGAAGTCACTACTCCGACGAGCTGCCCTTCGATCAGCCTATTGTAAAGTATTTGGGTAAAAGTGTTCAAAATATATTGTTGTTGATATTGAATATACTTCTTTAAATACTTTTTAAACAGTATTTCGAACTTTTTTTTTTTTTTTCGTTATTCGATACTATTTTTAATCGAATACGTTTAGGTTGATAATCAATTTTTCAAAATTTACTCTTATAAAAAAAAAAAAAAATCTATATTACAATAATTTAAGAGGGCTGCAGGATTAATAATTTTTCTCCGTCCATAAAACGCAAATAAATTGAAATCTAAACGGTTTTATTTCAAACGAAACCATTTTGCGGATCTATTGAATTCTGAAAACTGTTGTGCGGAACAACGACCGTCGATCGTGTCGAGTCGTTTTCATTTGTAATTTTTTTTTTTTGTTTTACCACGAGAGCGTGTTAATTCAAAAACTTAATTCTAAAAGTATTAAAGTCAGCGGCGCTATGATTTGTTGAGCATCTTAGATTCTTCACGAACGAAACAATAATCGCCTAATTTTTCATTTGCAAAATGATTGCGATTCAGTAACTGTATAACGCCAATACTCCGACGTTGATTTTATTTTTTTCTGTTGGAATTTTGATCGTAAAATTCGTGGAATTTAATTTTCAACAACTAGATCATCTTTAAACCCTGATAACTATGCTATAACTTAAAAATTGTCCAACGACATCAAGCAATATTGTGCACTTTGACGTTGTATACATTTAAGGAGCCTCAACATTTTCTTTCCCCGTCCGTTGCGCCGTAGTAAATAGCAACTGGATTCGGACGGTTTCTAGTTCCAACGTATCTGCTACAATACGAATCTGTAAACTGTTTAGGAACTCTTCGAGACGTCCGCTTTGGACACGGATCGAGCCGGATTCTCGATTTTGAATATTTACGAATCGAGTTTTAAGAAAAGAAAAAATTACCGGACGTTCTCCATTTTAAACCGATAATTCAGAAGTTCGATAACGTTCTCGCGTGAATCGAACTTATACGCTTGCGAACAATCGAAACTTATATCCCTTTTTTCTTTTTTTTTTCGTTTCTTTCCTCAAAACGTTTTCCGAAATATGTCGTTATTATCGTTGTATTTGTTGGCGAGGCCCATTATATCGCGCCGCGGGGTTGATCCGGGGGGTCGCTGGGGGTCGCATTTGATTGATGATGATGAAGCTGAAAACAGGGGCACACAATACGCGCACACGCGTCGTACGAGCAAAAGCAGGTTTCCGACCGCATTTCTAATCCGTTTTACGATTCGCGCGAGACCGCCGATGGTCGAGAAATATTATTATTGTACCTGCCGTCCACGATAATAACAATAAACTTAACGACGTGTGGCACGGACGGACGGAAATATAAATCGGTCTTGTCGTCCGGCGGCGAAAAAAAAGGCGATTTTGAAATTTGATATTCTCAAGCGTGATATTATATGTGATCAGTATAATGATTGTGTATCACACTTGTTAGGCGTATTGTTCGACGATGTCGCGGAGCGTGCGGTTTCGAAATATTTCGCGACTACGAAAAAACTCGCGGTTTAAACGCATCATTTTATATCTGAAACGATAAATCGAAGTTTCCTTCGCGTACACGATTCTGAGCGAGCTCAGTCGTCTAGTACACGTCGTGGTAAAAACGTTCGTTTAAAACTTTTATCGATTCCGTATCTCTCCGATACATTTAGTATTGTGTAAAATTGATCCGATCTCTATTTTGGATGCCACGATCAAAATAATCTATGTGTGAAAAACACGTTCCCCGTAGTCGTTTCGTATCAAGTTCGGATCGATTTTCAATCTTTATCGTTCGTTAAAATCGGAGCGATCCTTCCACTAGAAAAAGCGTCCAAGTAAAAAAACCATTGTAAAAACGTTACATTCGTCGCTGACGCTCGGAATCTAAGGAACTATTTACACTGTCAACTTCAACGTTTCATACTTCTAACTCGTAAAGAGATGAAATTCTCTTTTGTTTTTTTCATACACCAGGAAATTCGACCGCAAAATCCTTAGAAAGCGACAGTGTTAGTGATTCTAATGCGTCATTCGGGTTAACCGTTTTACCGCAAGACCCGTATAAAAAATCTGGTTTATTTCATATACCTACCCACTGTAAAAATATAATCGCGGCACTATGCGACGGATACCGAAAAATTCGTCTTGACGAACAAAACACACTGGCGTTAATAACTATGTGCTGTGTCGACAGTGAAGTGAAAAACAAACATATGGACTGAACTATTATAAACGGGATCATACGAAAAATTCTAAAAAAAAAAAAAAAGCTTTTTACAAAATTTCTTCTCTGTAACAATTTTACATATTATAAGAGACGTATTTGTATTTCTCGTTTTCAGACGGATACACCAGGGCGTGGAAGAAAGTCGGCACCGTCGGGCCGACGGCCCCGGGCGGGGCACCGGCCGTCAAGTTGGACTCGGTGGTGTGGGCCGGCGGCAAGATGGTGCCGGGCGCGGGCCTGGGCCGTCGGGCCGTGTACAGGGTGGTGTCGGCCATCGGCCCGCCGTTCGTCATGCGCGCGCCGCTGCAACGGGACAGGCAGTGTCTGCGGGGCATACAGTGCTACCAGATGACGACCACCGGCAGGGACAACGTGACGATGGTTTTCAAAGACGTGGCGACGAAAGCGGAAAAAAAGTGAGTTATGAGTAGTAGGTTAAGTAAGTTTAATCTCGCTCATAAGGCGCTACAGTCGATTCTATTAGAGAAAACCGTTTTGAAACTAACGCCAAAAAAAAAAAGAAAACCCCCCGTCGAAGCACGTCGGATACCACGCGGAGTTATTGGTGGTCGCTCTATGATTATCAGAATCTTACTGGTCCGAGAACTCCGAAAGTTGTACTCTCGTATGAAGCAATATGCTTTTGAATAAAGTGCGAAAATTTCAAACCATTTGGACCATTATTTGAAAAGCTATTTAAGGATCGATTGCACAACGTCGCATAACTTTACAGTTTTGAGCAAAGTAACACGCGTATAGAGTACCATTTTATCAAAACTTTTTTCACACGCTTTCAGAAACGCCTGGGCAGATGAAAATTTTTTTAATGGGATGGTGAATTTAGTTTTACACAAAATATTTATTTTTCAAATTCTATACAAAAAAAATCGTGTTAGTTACGGTTTTTTTTTTAAAAAAATAACCGATATTCAAAAATTTTCAAATTTTAAACAACTAAATATGAAAATATCATGTTCGAAACTGTTTTTAAAAAATACGTTTCTACATAATATCAACAACTTTTTGTATTAAAGTTTCAAAACTTTTTGTGAAAAATTAAATTTTTATCGAACAATAATTACGAAATAAAATTTTAACCGTCAAAGATTTAAAACCGCTAGCTTCTAAATAGAAGTCAAAAACCGAATTTCGCGCGCTCGTAGCGACGTTTCATTAGCATTTCGTATACGGTAACGAGCCGCAAACCATAATATTATTAGTCAGAATGTATTACAATATGTATGCGACAAAAGGAATAGTTTATCAATCATTATTGATAAACTATTCCTTTTGTCGCAATGTTACTTGTATAATATTCATTGAACTTAAATCATATTAAACCACCGGTTGAATTAAAAAAATATATATATATAGGGATACACGTTTATTTTGAACGAACGACGATTACATATTTTATTGTTAATTTTAGTCTTGCGCACTAAAAATCATGATTATTGATAGATACTATCGTAAACGTTATAGAAAAACGAGTTTAAAGAAATAGTTTTTTTTTTGAAATTATCGTACTATATAATAGTTGTGATTTTAAACGAATCATCTACACAGTGTTCTTGTTTCGCTCATTTACTTCTTCGTTTTTAAACGCGATCGCATTATACACGTTTAAAATCGATCGAGACGAGCACAAATTCATATGTATTAGCAAGTATATTGTAATGTTGACTTAAAAGAAAAATAACGAACCGTGCAGTTTAACGGAGGTTTTTCGTTTCAATCTGTCCACAGTGGTACTTCGCTACCGCAGAAGTTTTGTTGCTTCGGACTGTCCATAGACCTGCTCGAAAAAATGTCCAACGACCTGGACTTCGACTTCCGTCTGTATTTAGTCGCGGACGGTACGTTCGGATCGCGCAAACTTAAGTGGAACGGCGTCGTCGGTGATTTGGTCTCCGGTTCGGCTCACATGGCCTTCTGTCCACTCAGCGTGACGTCTGCCAGGTGAATATTACGCGGCAACACAATAGAACCGTTTTGATTTTAGAGGTTCTATATTTTTTGTCCGGTCCTGTTTTCGGATTCGAACGAATCTGAACGTTTTGTTGTTCGGAACCGGATAAAATGTCTACCAAACTCGCTGCTGTGTGTCAAGCCTGGACTTGAAGTTGTTTTAACTCGTTAAGTTTGAAATAGAAAAAAATTAATTTAACTCAAAACAAAGATATAGTTAATGGATAACAGAGATTAATTCGCGCGGTTTGCACGTTTCCTTTTAAAAAAAAATGTTTAGTATTTTCTGCCGACGTTTTCTTTTTATTAGAATTTTTTTTCTTTTTAAAGTTCAAACGATTTTTTAAGATTACTATTTAAGAGTTATATAAGAGTGTTACATTAAAAAAAAAAAATCAACTTGTCGAGTTAACCGACCAAATAGTACAACGATCGACTTACATAAAACTGACTGGTAAAAACTAACTTACTAATGAAATATCCGAAAGAGTTACCATCGAATTCCGGCCAGAACGCGCGTTCTGCACCGATTTCTATGGGCAGTAGGTTAGTATTTTTGTAGAGAATCTTCTCGAATGAAAAAAATAATCAACTAATTTTAGTTTTGAAAAACGATTACGATGATGATACATTAATACACTATAATAAGTACACCTATGTGTATATACTGACGGTTTTTTTTTCCCCCCCGATAAAAATATTTATGTAATTCAATTTTCGATCAGTTCTATACCCTGATAACTTTTCTGAAAAAAAAATCGATTTTCAAAAATCGGCCGACGACAGCGTATCGAGCGTTATGTGTACATTTATAGGAGTTACAGGCTACGAGACCACGTCAATTCGGTTTTTCCTAACCGTTGTGACCGACCGAAACACACGGTGGTACAATTTTTTTTTAGATATTTTTTAGCGTCGTCGCATTAGCATATAAAGCCTCCAGTATCTCGACCCGCGGACACTTGAACGGAGGAAAAAAATGTTCCCCCCGTCAAGTACCCGGCGGTGTGTTAACGTTTTGCCGTTTTTGTCCTCGCAGATCGCGGTGGGTGGACTTTTCCACGCCGTACTTCTACAGCGGCGTGTCGATGATGGTCGCGCCGAAACGCAAGACCAACGTGCCGCTGCTCGCGTTCCTGCTGCCCCTCAGCCCCAGCCTGTGGATCGCCATATTCGTGTCGCTACACGTGACCACCGTGGCCGTGGCGCTGTACGAGTGGTTCAGCCCGTTCGGCCTGAACCCGTCCGGCCGACAGAGGTCGAAAAATTTCGGGTAAGCTGTGTAGCGTTTCGTGTCGAATTTTTTCGCCCCCGGGCCGAGTTTTGTGCTGTCGCAACACGTATCGTTATTAACGAAATCGGACACACGTTCGATCGACGGCAGCTGGAAACACAGTTCAGCGCGTGCCGAAGAACGCGCTGGAAACCGAACGGCGTCGCACTCGGGTGTTGTTGTCCGAGTGGGTGGCAGCGGCGAATTCACCGGTTCCGGTGTCGCGTCAACAGCTGAAAACCCTTCTTTGCTGACTACTGCTGCGTTTAGCGGAAAAAACGACGATCGCAGAAAAGAGCATGATTGTAAAAAAAAACTCCCAAAATCGGCGCACTACACGCTCGGCAAAAAGGGATTTCGCGTTTTGGTGTTCTTTCAAACAACCCTTGAACCGGAACTCTGACTAAAAAATATGTTCGGTAAACTTGCGCGTGACCCTCGTGTTTTTCTGTCGCAGCATGCCTTCGGCCCTCTGGGCGATGTGGGGTCTGCTCTGCGGCGCTCTGGTCAACTTCAAAGCGCCGAAATCGTGGCCCAACAAGTTCCTGATCAACGTCTGGGGCGGCTTCTGCGTGATATTCGTGGCCAGTTACACTGCCAACATCGCAGCACTGATCGCGTCGCTCCTGTTCCAAAACGCTCAAGTGGACTACAACGACCGCAACGTAAGCGCGAAACGCGGTCGGCGGAATTTTCCGGCGGATCGTTTAGGGACATATTTTGCGGGGCGGACGAACTCGAGTATAATAATTGTGTGATCGAAACAAATTCGATTGTTCATTATATTTATATCCGACAAGCATCGCGGTGTAATACCTAGCGTTGTATCCATCTGTGTGTGCCGTAGTGTTGAAAGTCTGAAATATTTCACGCGCAAATGAAAATACGTTTCACTCGGTTTTGAAAAACTTCACGAAATTGAAACTTTTTTTTGATCTTTTTTTTCGTCCAACTGAAAAGAAACGAATTGAAGGTGGTCCAATCGTGATAAAAAATGTGTCAAAAAATTACTTTATCCTCTTACGAGTCGAACATAATAACACTTTAAAATTCACAATTTGATGAGATCCTACACAACTCGATCACAACGGATAACGTTTGATTAAAATTTTCGAAACGTCCGAATTCGCGACCAACTCCGTTATAACTACCGGTTATTCTTTCTTATTAGTCATATAAAATGTTTCATTGAAACACATCAAAATCTCATGAAATTCTCAAACACGTATCGATCGAAGTATAATTTATTAAAAAAAAAATGCTCATTCAATCGATTACTTGTCCGATTACTCGCAAACACTGACGACGTTCATTCCATATAAATCGTACAGTTTTATTATTTATTCATTAATTGTTGTGTGAATTTGCAGATGTTCTTGATGAAAGTGGGCACGGCCAAATCTTCGGCCGCCGACGTGTACCTGAAGGACTCTCATCCCGTCCTGTGGGAACACGTGCAGAAGTATTCCGTTCCCGACACCGCGTCGGGAATGCGAATGTTAAGGTGTGTCGATTTTTCAACATTTTTTTTGTTTAGAACGATTAGTTTTATGCGATTAACTCGCTATGTGATGTGTACATATATATATATATATATATATATATATATATATAAATGACACGAAAATCGACGTCCGTTGTTTTAAAAAAACAGTTGATTTTATACGGCTAATACACAAATGTCGAGTTCGCGGAACGCACCGAGAAAAATTGTCGGTTCTAAATTTTCCTTGCCAAATTTTTTTTTTTTTTATTTTCGCGTGATCGCCGTACTCGGAAATTTGATTTTTCGAAAGATTCGGATGCATTTCTATCGAGCAGCAGTTAAAAATTATCCGCGTGGGTATTGAGATATATCTGGTCCTTGTCGGCATTTTTGGCAAAAAAAATACAAAAAATGGTGAATAATTGTTATTTCGTTACGCTCCTCGTCCTCCCTCCCGGAACTGCCGTATCGTTCTCGTAATGTAATAACCGACTTAACTCGACTTTTGCCGATTCAAAATAGATATCTTTTAAACGTTACGTATCGCCTTAAAACTCCTTATTTCGTCAGAAAATTCTCGTGCTATAGATTCTTAAGGGGTTTTTAAGCCCGATTTTTTTTTTTTTTTTATTGTACACGACGTATTTTAAAAACGCGAGCTGATGACGAGCTTGGCGATTCAATTTATCTAGTTTGAAAACTAAAATGTTTCGACTACATCGTTATGTTTTCGCGATGAAAGAAAATGTGGCCTTAAAAATCGACACAAAAAAAACTGTATCGTTCCGTTTTCGGATTTTCAGAAACGGAAGTTTGGACATATTCATCGGCGACAAGCCCATTTTGGACTATTACAGCGGCACCGACCACGACTGCAAGCTACAGTCGTACGGCGATCCGCTCTACGAGGACGTTTACGCCGTGGGAATGACGAAAAACTTTGTTCTTAAGGTTCGATTGGTATTTCGACGAGGACTTTTTTTTTGGAAATTTTGAAATTTTTCGTGACGACGGTGCAGATGGACACCCTGTTTTGTTTGCTATGATTGTATCCAAACTACAATCGCGGTTTTCATGTTATACGTATTATAATAATTGTTCGTTAACAATTACATACTTATCGAACGATAGGATAATGGTGTTTTGCAATTTTTTTTTAAATAAAGTCAATATCATAGATGGAACGTCACTTCGGAAAAATGTGGTGCATAGGATCACAGAGAAAATAATGACATCATAACTATTCGTACCAACGAATTAGTTCTAACGTCATATCGTACACAACAACAAGTACATGCACACCTACATCAGCCAAAAACGAATGAAATAAAAAGCTTTTTATTTTGGTACAAGGAATTAAAAATGTAGGTAACATTTTTTTTTTTTACTTTTTAATGAAATTTCGGGTGTGAAACGGTTAAACACACAACTCGTAAATTTTTTAAACTGATTATCGGTTATGTGCATTTTATACGGACTCCAATAGTTAATATTTTTGTAATCGAAACACAAAAAACGCTTTTCTAAACTATTTAACGACATTATATCGTTCTCTATTGAAAGAACAATATTTTTTTTAAAAAAAAATCTTTTTTTTTTTTTTCCTTATTCGTTTTTGGCTGATACAGGCGCACTAGGACTCGTCCCGATGTACACTTTTCTCTGTACATATCATGACGTTAAAACTAATTCGTCGGTACAAATGGTTTTCACGTCATTAAATTCTATGTGAAATCACATATCTCATTTTTGTTCTCGAACCATATCATCTAGTATTGATTTTTTTTTTACAAAAATATAAAATTCGGCAAAACTCAATTTTTTCATCGTTCAATACCAGCTATACAGCTATATAGTACAAAAAGTGAACGTTTTAGTCGAGAACGAAGATACGATGGTTCGATTTGGATTTCGTTCGTACTTAACAGCCGATGTTTTTACGCATTATCAATATACGTATTATGATTGTAACAAACAACTTGACATTTAATAAACACAGGTCGATAGCGTTTCAAATCAATATGAACACCGTGACGTGCACTATAGAGTGGAATAGTAGATCTGAAAGCGGGGGCGTATTTAGATTTTTTTTTTTATGATGTGGTGGCCGATGCATTTTTTTTTTAAGGGAAATTTTCCAACTTGAAAAACATGAATCAGAAGAATAACTGTACACGATTCGTGAAAACTCGAGGGGGAGAGCCAAATAGACGAATGTGGGCCCGACGGCAACAACTTAAATCTTTTACAGTGTAAAATTTGTAGTAATCAACCGAACGAATCATTCGTATATTGGATACGTTTTCGATTTTGTACAATGACTTTTTTCCGTTCGGCCGAAACCACTATTATCAACAATACTCTCTGAAAGGGTTAAAACAACGTTCGTTTCAAACGGCCTGTTTAACGTTCTCGAACGCGTGTGTTCCGACAGGAAAAGGTCTCCGGGGCCGTTTCCGCTTACATAAACAACGGGTACATGGACATCCTGCAGAGCAGATGGTTCGGCGATCTGCCGTGCGTGGACCGCGAGGTGGAGACGTCGGACCTCGGGCAGCCCACGCCGCTCGGGGTGGACGCGTTCCTGGGCGTGTTCCTCATGCTGGGCTGCGGCATCCTGGCCGGCCTGGTCATCCTCTGCCTGGAGCACGCCTTCTACCACTACGCGCTGCCCAAGCTCCGGCAGACGCCACCGGACTCCGTTTGGAGGAGCCAGAACATGATGTTCGTCAGCCAGGTCCGTGTGTGTGTGTGTGTGTGACGATGATGTGGTATCGCGGATAAAATGAAAACGGCCAACGATAACGTTGTGACGTGTTTATGACTCGCGGGGCTGGTACCCGACCGAGTAGAACCCTTGAGACCATTGTGAATCATGACCGAACCGTGATGACACGCGACGTGCTACTGTAGGAACCGAATAAAAAACACACTCGTCGTAGGACCGGAACGCTTTGCGTTTAAAACACAATAATTAAAACACCGCATTTTTATTTTTTCTTACCTTTTATTAGACTTTCAAAACGTTTTCTGAAACATAAAAAAAAAATGAAAATGAAAATCTCGAACCGAAACCCCGACCTCTAGTGATAAAAGCGGAACCGGAACCTTTCAACGAAAGGAACACCTCGGAACGAAACAAAGATGTGTCGGTACCGAAAAAACTAGTACGACTGCAGTGCACCCCGTCGGCTAGGCCCGAATCGGTGCGACTGCCGAAACCCAAGATAAACTCAATACGCCGCAAGATGCGTAGGACGTGGATTTTTCGAGGGGTGGATTTGCAGACGGTGCTATAGCGCAACGCCTTTAACGTTCACAAGAGTCGTGATCGATCCACAGGCTCTGGAGAACGCCGGAGAACGCGGTATTACTGTATGTAATGTATTTTTATCGCGCATTTGTAACGTACGATTCGGCCAAACGACGGTGGACACCTGCGGGTGACTCAAAACCGTGAACAATAGATGAAATAATATTTTTAATTTCTTAGCCGGAATGAAGTGTTGTTGCGGGGAGGGATTGAGCCTTTTATGGCCGCCGGCATTACTGTAAATCTGTTATAATCGAGCGATCTCTGGTTTTTTTTTTAGAAACTGTACAAGTTCATAAACAGCGTGGAACTCATATCGCCCCAGCACACGGCCAAGGAACTGGTGCACACGTTGAGACAAGGGCAGATCGCGTCGTTGTTCCAGAAGAGCGTCCGGCGCGTCAGTCTGCCCTTCATGCATCCGCAGCACGCACAGGTCAGCGACGACATTCTTAACAATATCGTTAATAGTAAAAAAAATATTTTTTTTTTTTTTATAATAAACGGTGTTTGAAATATTCAAACTTTCGGTGTTGTTGAAATGTTTGACGAAATCGTGAAGTGTAAAATTATTTTTTTTTTTTTAACAATTTACGGCCGAGAGCGCTGAACGCAGCAGCAGAAATCGGTATGTTTCGCGATATAAACAATTATTGTTTAAAAATATTGTTCGTTACAAGCGTTGTTTTAAATTTATAATACTATCGTATGCCGGTACCCGTTTGCATTGTAATATTAAACGTAGCGACTTTCATTTCGTAATTATTTAATTTTTTACGTAATATTTTGATGAGGAATTTAAAAGATAATTCCGTATCGTACTGATCGATCCGAGGATTTTTTAACTTTTTTCTCAAAGTTTTTCAGTGGGTAGGTACACAGAATCTCGTAAAAACCTACAGTTTTTAATTCAGAATCTCTAAACCTTAGTACATCAAAACGTTATGTTTTTTTTTTTTTATACGAGGTTAGATGATTTAAAAAAACTCGAAAAATTATGACGAACGTTGAAATAGTTTCGTTATATTTTTTTTTTTTTTTTTTGGAAATAACTCTTTTGAAAATTAATCGATTCATCGAAATCTATACGAGTTATTGAATGAATAAAAATTTCAAAAAAAAAGCTTATCACTTTGTAAGTTAAATATTGAAATTTTGAGATTTACTGCAATCTAACGAGTATGTAACATTCAGTTCGATCATAATAGTTATGATTGAATTCGAACCATACCCGAATTAGTGACCAACTCCACTATATTACGCATGTGACCCATTTTTTTTTTTTTTTTTCATTAAAATTTCTCATGGAATTCTCAAACACTGAGTACAAATAATAAGTAATATTGTTACATTTCAAACGTCACGTTCGGTTCCGTCTTTTTTTTTTTTTCCAGAAAGAATTCGAGCGCAGAAAACGAAAAGGTCAATTTTTCGAAGTCATCGAGGAGATCCGCAGGTGGGTGCAGTTTGTGTCACTCGTGAACAATTTATTATCGCACTTAAATGTCCGTTATGACCAGGGATGACGTTTTAGATTTAGGGGTGCAAACGTTTGGTGCGGGCCAATTGATTAAAAAATAAATGTCTCAACTCCTCTAAATATATTAATATCTTCCGAATTTTTTAAAAAAAATTAAAAAATTAACTTTTATTTCAAATTTTCGGGCCAATGTTCAAGTACAAAAACGAAAATAGGGTCCCCTGCACCCTCCGTATGGCGTCCCTGGTCATGACCAATCATATTTTTGGGAAATCGAATTAATATGCGTAGTACAAACGAATCGACGGCTTGAATCCGGCCAATAATACTATCACATTGTACGCTTTAAGCAGGCAAAACATTTACAGATTTAATCAAACATGCGCCACTTCAATCGACAAGTCGACAATGGTCGTGAAAATTCCAAAAAAACTAAACCGCAGTTGTTTTTAATGTTGTAAAATTGGTGTAACGCGTATGCTGAAATTCCGACATAAATAAACAGAATTAACCAAGTTTTCGGTTAACATCCGTCGAATCGATGTAACACGACGTGCTTCATTGCCAACAATAATATTATGTTAAATCAATTTTAATGGTTTATACGTTATTTTGTAAATTTGTAAATTTGTAAATTTGCCGTGTAATTTGACCGTATATTAATTAATTTTAACCAGCAAAATTATTATATCGTAAGTTTTCATACTGTTTCCGCTCTTTTCAGAATTCAAAGAGAAGAGAGAGACAACAAAAAACAAAACGTCAGATTGACACTTTCCAACTCTCCGACCGGTGGGCAGTCACCGAAACGATCGACGTCGAAATTCTTATCCCCGGCCCGGTAAATATAATTGCGCGTAATTTTGTAAAATAAACAGGAATACCACGGTCGTTGTCGCCAGGCTGAACCTGGGCCGGCGGTACAGCAAACAGAGGTCCAGGAGCTCGGGGAACCTGAGCGTCCGGCGGTACAGCACGGACGTGGCCAGCTACTCCGAGTCGGTGGGCCGGCGGCTTAGCCAGGGCGCGTCCAACAGCCCGCCGGACTTCAACACGCGCAGGCAGCTGATCAGACGGTCGTCGGGCAACCCGA
Organism: Hormaphis cornu; assembly: GCA_017140985.1. NCBI lineage: Eukaryota > Metazoa > Arthropoda > Insecta > Hemiptera > Hormaphididae > Hormaphis > Hormaphis cornu. The sequence goes on along the minus strand of CM029363.1, from coordinate 10,097,003 downwards.
GCCCGGCCGACTCCAGCCGGATGAGCATATTCTCCGCGTCCGAGCTGATCGGCGCCAAGCTCAGCAACAACAACCTGTACGTGGAGAACGACCTGCCGCGCAGTCCCAACCTGCTCTCGCCGGGCGTGTTCTTCAGGTACGATTCAAGGCGGTTATCGTCGGCCAATTTTTTCACACGATCTCATAACTCTATCTAATAATATTATTCCCTCCTTAAGGGAAACGGGCGCGGCTGTAGGGGCATAGTTTCCACACTCGGCGACGTCGATTTGTTTTAAACTATTGTTTTCAGAAAAATTTCCGCCATACTGTCGCGTCAGCTTTAAGTTTTTCAATACGACGGTGGCGTCTTAGAAAAGAAATCCCGATTGTATTTTTGGGTCTACAGCGTTGTGTTTCTACGAATTCGAAACCGCCGATAAAATTATGTTATTCGGTAGAATTCGTTTCAGCCGCTCAACGCATTCGAGTGGGGGGTTTTTTTTCCCCCACGTTGGACGGATAAAAATATCTTTGAGGGCGCTCGTTTCGGCCGATTTTCAAAGTCATGTCTCGCACGACTTTGTGTACCACGAAAATACCGCAGTAATTACCGTAACCGTCCGGTTTTCAAATAATTACACGCCGCGAAATCGGTCGCCCCGGCCGAAGAGGTTCCGTTCTTTCGAAAACAGAAACCGTTTTCCCTTATAATACGCGCAAAAAACCTCTGCTCACGACGGTCTCACCGCAGTTTTTTGCGTTCTCGGTGTGAACAGGTCGAGCTTCTCGTCGGACACGTCGTCGTCCCGGCCCGACCTGCCCTCGTGGAAGTCCACCCACTCGCACGGACCGCCCAGGGTGGTGATCAACGGTGAGCAGCAGCAGCAGCAGCCGGTGACACGCCGAAAGTCGGACGACGAGCCGGCCGCGACGTTGCCGAGGATCGTGGAGGTGAAGAGGCCGAGGCGGTCCAGCGACGGGCACCGGCCCACCAAGAACCGGAAGGCCGAGGCGTTCCGGTGGCTGAGGCAGGCGCCCAGGACGGAGCTGGAGGCGATGAGCAAGATGTCCGAGGACGAGATCAAGCTGTGCATCGTGCAGGCCCTCAAGGACAGGGATCCCACTTGATCGCGGACGGGCGATCGAAGACTCTGAAAGAATAAAAAAAAAAACGATTAAAAAAAGCTCGTCTATCCGTTTGTATACGTCTCGTTAGATTTTTTTTTTTTTTCCATTCGTCGATTTCTTTTAACCGAATAGAAGGATTAGGGGTTCTATTGTTCGGCTTCGGGTATTTTTTCACGCGTGTTTGTCGATTTTTCCCGCCGATTGTTCGATACTTTTTTTTTCGTTCGATAGGCGTCGCGGTACCGCTCCGGAGTTCGTCCCGTATTAACTTTATCGTTCCCGCGCTTCTCGAAAATATCAACAAAAATCAAAAAAAAAAATATACAGAAAAATCGCGAACGACACGGAACGCAGAACCGTATATTCCACTAAAAATTATGAAACGAAAAAATATATCTACGAAAAAAATAAAACCGACTTCGTAAATCGAGACAAAAAATACCACGAACAAAATAGTTAAACGAAAGTAAGATTTTATCACCTTTTTTTCATGCGGTACCGATTTCAAAAAAAAAAAAAGTGGTAAATCCTTTTTTTTTCATTCAACTATACTTTTTAGCGCTTTTTTCCATTTTTCGAAGCGGTTTTTCTTTTTTTTTTTTTTCTCATTCCGTGTCGTCAAAACTTCAGCGCACTGCCAGCACCCCCGAACGTGTCCGACGACCGTGGGTAGCCCTTTTCGAACATAAGTCTAAAATTTTATAAACTGTTATAAAATGTTATGACCAAATAATTTTTGACATTATTTCGATTGGAATATGACATTACGAGTATACTTGTGGTGAGTGTGATTTACGAAACGGGCTCGTTCCGCGATTTCTGCAGGTAACGCGAAAAAACTCTTTCCGCGGACGAGATCGCTGATGAGTCAGGGTCGATCCGAATAGTTTTTGACGGACCTTTAAACAATTTTTCATTTTTTTTTTTTTTGTCTCCCTCGTCGAAAAGTCCGGTAAAATAATGGACTATTATATCACGTGTATTTTGTAAATGATAATATTTACATTTTGAATTTGGTAGAGCGATTCCGACTCATTTTCTAATGTCTAATAGATATAACTTTTTTCACTATAATCTGATATTTTATGATAACGATTTGTACACCGATTCGCATAGTATTATAACGAAATCACCTTGAGTAATCACGCACGTTTATCGGTATTCTAATAGTACATAGGTAATCTATCTAAATTTTTAATAGTGAAAACAAACAGCGTCCGTTTTAAAATTCGTATATATCATACGCGTCGATAGCAAACGCTACACTATATCACTGTGCAGAACAGTTTCAACTAATAAGTTGTTAATTCAATAGTATGAAACATATTCAATCGCCAGCCGTTTAATTTGTTCGTATTATACAGAGTGAATCGAATCCAAGCGAATGCCCCCCAGGTTGTTCGACGATCGTTTACGGTGACTCTAGCGCCAACGGGTTAAATAGTATTCGAAGACCTTATAAAAATCATTTCGTGCCATATCAACACGAACGAAATCAGTTTTTTAAAACCAAGAACTCGAATTCTCTGCCAAACGTATTTTATTATTAAAGTAGGTATACTTACCAGCCTGCTCTATTGTATTATAATAAGCATGCACGCATATTTGTGTGTTCAGAAACCGTGAAAAATAACTCATAGTATTCGGAACACTTAAATTCGGTAGATTTGTTCACTAAAACTTTATTGTGTAATAAAAAATATAATAATAATAATAAAAAGGCTCGTTGTCGGCTATAAATTGGCTTTTGATGCCAGCCGAAAATCGTCTACTGACAGAAATCGATCAATTACGTACGACCACAACCATTCGCAGCCGAAAGTGGATTAGTATATGATATTGATATTCTGATATGTTATATATATATATGTATATGCTCAAGCGTGTAAGTTAAGTGCCACCGAGATGGGAAATTAATATTATTATAAAATATTTTTAATCATTTCGTTTTTCGGAATTTTCGGTTTATCCGCGTTTGTTAACGTTTCGGCGGTTTTCAATTTTTATCGGCACGATTATCAAGTCTATATATTATACGTTATTTATTAGAGGTGGCGCATGGGTAAAAAAATAACACTACCGAAAAAAAGTTTTTCGGGAAAAACTATCACTTCGGCTTCAATTTTAAATATTTTCCGATTTTTCTCACGTGTATGAATGAGAGAACATTTCGTATGGGGCGCGACGATCAGACTTTTTTCAAATTTTCCGGTATAATTGTATCGTTTGTGTTATACAGTTGAGTATTTAAACGGTTCAGTTTTACAGTCATTTTACAAGACGTTCACTGAAGTCACGCAAATGGGGTTGAAACTCGATCGTCGTGCCCTATACGAAATGTTGTGATTTCTATAAAAAAAATAAAAAAATTTTGAAATTGATTGCCGTGAGAGTTTTTCCATATTATTCACTTAATCGCACAGATATACACTTCAAATGTGAAAAGCGTTAAGATTTGCCTACACGTATAAGACTCCTAAACAAAAGCCCGTGCCCCTTAAATTGTTATTTTATTATATTATTATTAAATATTTATATTATTTATGAACACTTTAAAATATTGTACTACACTGTCACTGTTAATATTATAAATTATGTATGTACCTTATTAAAACAACCATAAAACTGTTGATGAAACAACCACCGGTAGCGACGATTCATTATAATATTTATAGTTTGTTATTCGTTAACTATTTACGCGCGAAAAATATTGTCATCAACATTTTGCGTTTATTAGCTGTGTAATATATACACTACTATTATATTATTATTAATATGTTCATTTACACTATATTATTATGTACATTTAAAAATTTACAAAAAAAATTAAAACGATAAAATGTGTTTGTTTTATTTTTTATACTTTCACTCGAATTTTTCAAAAAACCGTGCAGAACATTTCCAAAAATGATTGTAATGAGTAAAGCGGTAAAAACATCAAACGATTTTGACCATTTTCGGGCGCAGAACTATAATAGTTCGAGTATCGTTTGACTCAATGACTTTACTTAGACGTTTTTTTTTTCTTTTTTTTTTCTGATTTTAATGGAATACAACTGTTACTTTACGATCGCCTACTTCAATGAAATTATGAACGTTTAATTTTGTTTTTCGTTATTCACTTTAGAGGATTTCGAACCCCGAAACTCTTTCCACTTTATCAACGAAATTCTACTGATTCATTTTATTTCATGGCATCCGGAATAACTAAATTTCATACTTGAAAAACATTTACGCAAATCGTTTATAAATTATCATAAATACTCATTCAAATTGTAACAGATTTTCATTCAAACAGAGCAGATACTTATAAAATGATGCTGATTAATTTCGCAAACTGTTATTACAAACTGTAGCGATATCATTACAGTATTTAACATTCTGTGACTCAATTAAATATTTTTTTTTTTTTTTTTTTTTTTTTTTTAAAAAGGGTACTAGATATATAGCTGGAATATAAGGTGCATTTGACTGTGGCCTCGTCAATCACATAAAGTACTGTAAAAATAATTTATAATAATTTTAATAAATTTATTTACCAACAACAAAGGATGAAAACAAATTTGATTCAAATAACATTCGCTTTTGTGGTATTCGTTCATAGTAAAAATTTGTTTGACTCATATTATCATACAACTATAATATTTGTGTACATTTTTAGATTCTGAGCATGGCAATATGAACATATTATATGTTTCACAGTGAAACATTTTTTTTTCACAATTATTTTTTTTTAAAACTGTGAAAAAATCTTCCGATAGTAGTATCGATTCAACCTTTCAACGTAAAAGATCACAAAAAAGATGTAAAAGTGAACCAAGATGGTACTGTATGTTGAGGCGTTTTTTAAACTATTTGTAATAATGGCCCGAAAACCGAACAAACCAAACTATTAATTTGGACTTAATGGGCTCGTTCGCAATCGTAATTTTCAAAAATAATCCATTACCTATACTTACAGGTTTAATACGAACTTTGATTACAACTTCCAAAGTTCCAAACCCAAAAGGAATTCGGTACTCCGAGAAGCTCTCCACCCGACAACAAATTACTCCTTTTTATTTTTCTGGCTTAACACAATTTCGGTTGGTTAATTGGACACATCGATTTTTACACGTTAATGATTGACACCCCAAACGTTTGTAAATCGAGCCTTATACGTTATAATGAACGGAATTATTTGAAACATTCAAACAACATTAAAATAATTGAGATACGTGTTTGGTACAAGTTTCAAGTGAAATCTTAACGCGTCAGTTAAACTAGTATTATTTACACGAGTTTCGGACCATGTTTGGACCGCTTACGGGAAAATTCCAACGAAAACATTTCGATTTTGTTAGATTTGGTTTTCGCCGGGACGCGTAATATTAGCTCGCTCTGCAGAATCGCTTTTTCGAATACGATGATTTATCATTACCATTTCAGATGTACACGCGTCGTTTCGGCCACGACGTGTTTTCAAGTCTCGAGAATAAAATAACGAAGAAGAAGAAAACTCCGACCGAAATAAAATTTAACTAAATATGTAAGTGCCGAATACATCGATGAGAACAGTTTTACCGCTTTTTACGGTTTCGAAACGACAGGAAAACGAATATCGTTATCTCGGGCCGGCCTTGGGGGCGAACGCGCGCGCCACGATAGCGTCGGTAACAAAATTATAATAAAATGTGTGTCGGATACACTGCGTGTTATATGCGCGTCCGACGACCTTGCGGCCAAACAGCTGCGGCCCGGCGCGAAAAATAAAACACGAAATAGTATTACGACGTGTAGGTAGTGTTTGAAAATCTCACCGAAAATAACGTTTTTCGCAACGAATACTAAGTACACGAAAATACTACCAAAAAAAAAAAGTTTTTCGGCTTCGGTTTCAAATATTTTCCGATTTTTCTCCCGCGTGCGAACGAGGACGTAACATTTTGTACCGACGATCAGACTTTTTTCGCAGACACCATATCGTTTATACTGTTTGTTATACAATTCAGACGAATTCGGTTCAGTTTTACAAGACGTCGCCACAGTCGCACGAACGGCTAAAACTCGATCGTCGTGCCCTATGCGAAACAACGTCGTGAAAAAAAACAAATTTAAGATGTGATGAGATTTTAAACAGACGTTTCGAACGAACGATAAAAAAATAAACAACGGGCCACCGTGATAGCGGAGCTCATCACCGGTGCGTTAAAAAATTCGATGAACTGATCGAACTGAGATACATAGTTGTATTTTTAATATTGTACTCGTTGAATTGTGCGAACTTCAAAGTTTTACAGGCGTTTGAAGGTATTAAATTTTCATCGCGATTGAAGACTCCGTCCGTACGAATTTCAATCAAAAGCTCACAAAAAAAAATAATACAACTATAAGATTTCGACGTACGTTCATGATGATCTTTTGGCTGTTAAATTTTTTAGAGATTCTAAATTGAACATCGTGGTACCGCGAAAGTTTGGATTTCGGGTAGTAAAAAAAAAAAATTTAAAAACGCTTCGAAATAATCGTCTCGGATTGCGTGGAACGCTTATGAATCCCGTATAAAAAAATATCGTGGAAACGTACATTACAACGCTAACGGTTTAGTCAAACAAGTAAGTTAGTAATAAGTAAGTACCTATGTAGCCTTAACAGATAACAAACGACACTGCAGTGTAATAATAATAATTCAAACAACGACAAACGATACATGTTTTTTTAAAAACACGAGATCGGTGTCATTCTTTTCGATCCGACGAAACGCGTCCGTTGCACGTTCGGCCGGCGTGATTAAATGAGAACATTTCGCGAAGTGTTCTGCAGAACGACTATTCAAACACTACGTATGCGCGCGTACGACACGTCCTAAATGTGTGGGGGAAAAAAAACCCGTACACGACGACGAACATACATATCGTTATTATTTCAATGTATTTACACAGCTTTCACGCAGCTCGTCGTAACGAAACAAAATACGCCGCGTGGAACTCTGAAAGCCGGCCGTCGTGCGGTAGTAGGTCCGCGATTCAGTGTGTTCCCGGAGGCGAAAACGCGCCGAAATCGACGAGCGCGATGCGAGTCGGCGGCTGGCACCGGATTTGAGTGCACGGCGGGTGAGTGCCGTTTTGAAAAACGATATTTTTTTTTCCCCGCGGAAATTCATCCATTCCGATAAAACCATAAAAGTGCGTAACCATCGTGCGGGTAGTGAACGACGGCTGGTTTTTCGACGATAACACGTCGACGCGTGCTTATTTTTTTCGACGTGAACGTGTTTTTTTTAGAAAATTCCGACCGAAACGGTACTCGAACATTTGAAAAGATCTCGCGAGTGGTCACGCGATTGGGTCAGCGAGGTTCCGTGAGATTTTCGCGGCAGAGTATGAGAATACAAAATTCGAACACCACCGGGGTTCCAGGTTACCGAAAACAAAAAAAAGTTGCGGATAAATCGTTGCGTTCGGAAAGAAAAAAAAAACGATTCTGTGCTAGCTCGGTTGTCTAACACTGGTCCGAACCAAATTTAACGAGAAATATCAGTTTTGTTAAAAAAATAAATATATATAAGTGTACTAACTGAAATACAACTTTTTAGCTAATCGTTACCCCAAACAACTCTTTACCGACCTCAAGTTTGCTCCCTTTTCCGTTCCTGTTTTTGTTTGTTTCACGCATCGCTATGGGTACTTTCCGATTTTTCGCGCTACGACGTTTTACTACCATCGGACGCACGAAAAAGTGTTTGCGAAAAAATGAGCTAAAAAGCTACAAAAAATTCAAACGGATTTCGAGCCAAAATCTCAACTTTTTTGTTGTATTCCGCGCGTCAACATTTCAAAATTCTCGATTCAAAAAGCCGGCAAAATCGGTGCCAACAACTGCGACCAAATGGTTATTCCACGTCCAAACCGATCAGAAGGGTCTTGAGAGCGCGTTCTTTTGAAATGTGTTCGCAGAAGACGAAACGTCGTTGAAAAAAAAACAATCGCATACTGCGCTCAGAATTTTCTAATTTTGATTCCGCCGTGGAACGCCCGCAACAGGTTGTGCGGCGTGGCCCGGGGAAACGATCGTTGTTCGCGCGCCCGGGCCGAACTTTCGCGTGTGCGCGCGCGGCCCTCGCCGAAATAATCAATACATATGTATATGAAGAAATCGTTCAATTTTTTTTTCTCGTTCTTCTCGGAGGACACGGCCGTCTCGCAACACCACCGCGTTCGCGTTTAATTTTCTCTTTCCATTTTTTTTTTTACGATACAACTGTATTATAATATTATTATTATTATTAAGACTTGCACGTTAAATACTGTCGTTACCGTGCGCGCGCGCGAGTCCTCGTCGGCGTCGGCGACTCGAAGCCAGGTGGCGCGCCGTTCGCCGCCGCGTACGTATCGATCGCGGGAGCTTTTGATTCGTTTCTCATTTGTCGTGTGTTTTTTATTTTTCCTAATCGTCGCCCGACCATATCAGTTATAATATCAAAGCTCGTTCGTCCACAAGCCTCTCGGAATCGCGAACGCCGTGTTTACCACCCGCTTAGTACAAGTTTCATCGGCCGGTAGCGAAACGTGGGGCACCTCTCGCGGAGTTTGGGCGCGCGTCCGGGCTGCAAGTACGGTCGTGGTCAAAGTGAGTTGCACTGTCTCCTCGTATTCTCCGGAAACGCGCGTTATTTTGTCCAGTCGTAACATTATTGCGGGGCAAACGTGGTTTTCTGCGCGGGTGATTTTTCGTGAACGCGGCATTACGTCAGCTGCGGGCGGGCCGCGATTTCGGTCGGACGAGCAATGTAAAACTGAGTATTGTAATATGTAATATGAAGTAAAACGCGTGTTTGCGAGCGGCCGTTAAAAAGAGTTCGGGCCGACCGTCCGAAAGAGAAATAATACTTTGCAGCCGCGGGGTAACTTTTTTTAATGTGCCCTAGCGGATATAACCTGGACGATGTCGAAATTCGTTCCGCGAGGACCCTCCTTTGGGCGATTCCCTAGCGGGACGGGCGGGGAAACAACGAACAGATTGATGCGCCGCACTTTTCCGTCGGATTCTGCAAAATACGACAATCGTCGTCTTCGTATAATTAGACGTATATATTCGTGCTTGTTTCAGCAGCAGCAGCAGAGATGGCCGGTCAAGACGGCAAATGGCAGAAGGAGGGTTCCGACCAGAACTTCGATTACATGTTCAAGCTGCTGATCATCGGCAACAGCAGCGTGGGCAAAACGTCGTTCCTGTTCCGGTACGCGGACGACAGTTTCACGTCCGCGTTCGTGTCCACGGTCGGCATCGATTTCAAAGTGAAGACCGTGTTCAGACACGACAAACGCGTCAAACTCCAGATCTGGGTGAGTGTGTGACGACGCGCGCGTGGCCGGCGTACGAGTAGGTCACAATCGATCATTATATGTAGTATCGTACACGCGTACATCTCCAACAGTATTTACCTAACTATAATTTCGAAAAGACCCGTAATTTTTTCAATTTTAAATCCTCGGCACAATCCAAACACCGTGTTTTTTCATACTATAAAAAAAAACATTTCGAACGTTTTTACATTGTTTCCGTGTGTTGTTTTTGTTATTTTTGGTAAAGTCTCTTTTACAAATCGATTGAAATTCGTACGAATCGTCGGACGAACAGTGTTCGATAAGTGTCTAAAATGTCATCTCTTCACGAGTCCAATGTAAAACTTTTTTACGCTGCGTATGTGCCTGACTTTCGGTTCGATCATAATAGAATCGTCGACCCGCCCGCATCGGTGACCAACTCCACCATAGTGACGCGTTGTTCATTTTCTTTTTTCAATCACGAAATTCCTCGGTCGTTTGAAATATCTCGTGAAATTTATCGTGATTTTGGTACAGGCAGGGACTGACGACATAAAACACACGGGGTAACGCAAAACACAGCACATTCTCATGCAAATTTTGTTGCAACTTTTTGAAAACAATTTATTGTTTTAACGTATTTTCTATAGTTTCGTGAAATTGATCGTATGTTTATGAAAAATAAAAAATTAAGTTGAACGCTGTTCCCGGGCGCCCCTCTGTTTGTCATATTAATATATAGAAAATTACAAATTATAATACAATTTAATCAAACGAATATCATAAACAAGGATAAACCGTGCTTGGGTATAGTATTTAAGAGTTTGACGATGCATACAAAATTTCACAATTACACGGGTTATTATTATTAATAGGAGGATATTTTCGGTTACAATAAAATCAACTGAAAATATGAAATTTAATACATTTAACTGTTTAAATTAAAATGAGCAATTTTGACGTGTACAACACTATTGCGTATGATACGTTTTACCAATCCTAACGATCGACTCGAAAATGCAAAATAATTAAATATTAGGTGTATGACGAAAATGCAGTTGTATACATAACTTTTGGATTCGTCAGCGATATTGTTGCGTACATAGTTTTTACAATTTTTTTTCTGTCAACTGATATTCAAAGTCGGTACCTATAATGAAAGGTCTCCGGCGGTACTCTGGTTGAAGCTCATTTTTTGAGTTTTACCCCGAAAAAAACGAAAATTATACGGCGAAAAATTTGAAATTATTCGGTATTTGTAATGACACGTTTTCGGGTAGAAGGAGTGCTCCAATCGTTACGTTGATTACCACGTGTAAGGTGGTTTTTACACTTTGTGTTATTCGAAGCATTTTTTTTTGTTATTTTCATTGATTTCTGAGTGCCGAAAAACGACGAAAATGGCGAATCAAGAACGGCTATTAAACAGCTTATATACGGTTGTATAAAATTACGTCGTTTTCAAACTTTTACGTGCTAAATTAATATTTAAAGATTCAAAAAAAGTTTTCGCCGCTTACTTTTTTTTTAATAATTTTCCAAGCATATTTTTTGTTTTTTTCATTACACAAGACTGGTTAGATCGCTCAGAATCGTATTTCCAAAGGCGACGGACGATTCGTCGTTGCTTTTAGACATTAAAAAATTACGCGTTTGAACCACAACGTCCAAACCAGTCCAGTTGTCCGACCAAAGCGTACACCCCGTCAACAAACCCTCGCGACCCAAAAAGCGATTTTTTTTTTTTTCACTTCACGCAAAACTGTTTAAGAACCTACGTTTTTTTCGCCACAGGATACAGCGGGCCAAGAACGTTACAGAACCATCACGACGGCGTATTACAGGGGCGCCATGGGGTTCATACTGATGTACGACATCACCAACGAGGAGTCGTTTAACAGCGTGCAAGACTGGTGAGTTTTGATCGCGGCCGTGTTCACGTCCACTATTGTACCATTTTTGTGTATTTTGTTTTTTTCGAAATCACCCAAAAAAACGCGTAATATTTTCTCGGTCGTTTATTCGTGTACACACTACTGTAAACGAATCGCCCGGGTTTTTTTTTTGTAAATGCGACAAAGATTATCGTTATCATTATTCTCATACACGTTTTGCGCGTTCAAACATCCGGATGACCTAATAATGTCGACCGGAATCGGGAAACATTTCGTCTTACATGTGGATGAAATTTTTGTACTCGGCGGCAAAGAAGTGCAATGACAACAACAACTGGAATCGTCATTAGGCCACGGCATTGGGTGGGTCACCGGTTCGCCTTTCGAAACGTTCATTTTCACATCCACAGGCAAATTTTTACAGAAAAAAAAAATACATCGTCGTAGAGATCGGAAGTTTTGGGTGTATATTATTTCCAACGTTGGGCAAGATGGTAAAAAAAAAAAAAAAATTAGCTCCGATAATTTAGGTTAGTTCAATTGGATCGCCTTCACTGAAAGTTTTAATGTTAGCAATGAAAAGCATTAGCTAGATGAGTGAAAAGTTAAGATTAAAATGAAATAGACTTAATTAAGTTAATTTTTTTTTTTCGCTAAAATCTTCACAAGCCATAGAACCTGTAGCGTAGTATTTTCAACTTACCTAAAAAGTTGTGAAAACGAATTGTCAATATGAAAAAGACTCGACGTTTTCGTTGTTGGTTCTGCTTGATGACCAAACAAATAAATAAACACGGGCAACAATTACGTATCGGCCGGCCATAGAAAGTTGAACTGATGCGATACAACTGAATAAATAAATTAATACGAGTTAAAAACAAAAATGATCAACCATAGTCACGTTGAAAAACGATTGACTTTTTAACTATTTTGCCAGTTGACGCCCTCTCGTCTTTGATTATTTCGAGATTTCGCCAGGGCGTAGTAAAAACCGTGTGTGTGTGTGTCTGTTTTGTCAGGGTGACGCAGATCAAGACGTACTCTTGGGACAACGCGCAGGTGATACTGGTTGGCAACAAGTGCGACATGGAACACGAACGCGTGATATCGTACGAACGGGGCAAAACGCTGGCCGACGAGCTGAACATCGAGTTCTTCGAGACGTCCGCCAAAGACAACCACAACGTCAAGGTCAGTGTTAGGTTAGGTTTTATATTATATAGTACCTACGCCAACTTGTGGCGTACTAAAAAATATTGTTAATTATGGAACATCTACGTATAGTTTACTCGTTAAACGAAAAATATAATTTCACTCGAGTTAATTATTATAATCGTTACAAACAGTTCGAACGAATCGGAAACTGCTTATTTTCGTCATACGCTTCCAACACTTCCTAAATAACGACGATAAATATTATTTATAGCTCGTGTTTGTACCTCGCGTGAAGTGACGTCCTTAAATCATAAATAAAATAATTAATATCTATAGGTAATCATTCCAATGTTAAGATTGTGTGTTCGCCTTTTATTCAAATGTTTATTGATTTTCAGAAATCATAAATACGTCTCATATAACCAATAATAGTCCGTCAGAATTGTTTAAGACTAACGAGAATAATGTTACTCTATCGTTTCCCCGTGGTCACCATTGTACTTGAACAAATAAGGGGAAACGTACCCCTTATACATCGGCTGTATAAATTAAAAATTCGAAAAACTTTTGGCTGTCGTAACTCAAAAAATGATCAATATTAAAAAAAATAAAAATTCAACAAAGGTTCAACCGACTGGATCCAAAAACTTATCGTTAAAAGTACTGTCTTTAAAAATCAGAGTATTTCTACGATAAAGTGTTGCCAGAGTAACAAAATAAAAAGGACAAAACTATACGATTTTATCGTTTTTCAGGCCGTTTTCGAACGACTCGTGGACATCATCTGCGACAAGATGTCCGAGAGCCTGGACTCGGACCCGACACTGGTGGCCGGAGCCAAAGGGACGCGGCTCACCGAACAGCCGCAAGGTCCGAACAACCCCAACTGCAATTGTTAAGATGCGGTTTCTCGGACCCTGCAGCTCGAAAAAAGCAAAAAAAAAACGTCGAGCGACCATCGTGCAAATAACACGTCAATATAACAAACCCCGTGACAAGCGCAGTGCATATATATATATACATATATATATATACTTACCTCTACACATAAATATTACCTCTTACACAAATTATATTTATTAATTATAATATGTGTATATATATACATATACCTACCGGACACGGAGAAAAAAAAAAACCAAGTAAAACGCGTCGAAATTTTTTTTTTTTTTTTATTTTAAATACGATCAACGCGGAGAGCGGGGTCGCTGCAGACCGTACAAAAGCGAATATAATACTATAGTGTATAACTTAACGTGTTATAAACGAAAGTTGTACCTGTAGAGTTTGGCGAAATGTGTAGGTTTTTGTTTTTAATCGAAACGCGTCCCCGAACTCGCCGATCTCGCAGCGGAGTTTTTAGACGCTTATAATACATTATATTATATTATGCGACGTTTAAGATATTTTTACTCGTTTTCAGTTCGTCGCGTGCGGCCGTTGATTTTTTCGTGCGATAGGATAAGAAAAGCAGTCTGTTTTTTTTGTTTTCTCTAACAAACAACACCGGACGACAACCACCCTCTTGCACGTCCATACCTATCAACTGACGGACCGGGGGCCTCCCACATCGCCGTGCCCCCGCAGTTACTGGGCACCGAATAGAGACGAAAAACACAGTTTTGAGCCATAATCGTGGATATATATCGTGGAGGAAAATTGTTTTTTCATCCGCGCGTATTATCTATCACTGCTATCGTACCGATCACCCGCGTAACCGAGCAAAACTAATACTTTGTAACATAATTCAATCACACTGCTCCAAAATAGCCCCAAACGCTCTCATTTCGCCATTTCGTCCCCCGGTTCCTCTCTCTGAGCGCTGTCCATTAGGACGACGGGTCTCTACATATAGATAATAAAAACGTGGATGAGACGTCACGGCCAATTGAGGCCACGAGACTGCTTTTGCGGTCACAAGCTGATAACGAGTTGAGGCCGTTTGTTTCAATTTGTTTTTCCGTTATAACTCCGCCGAATAAGCCGACAACATGACGTCCCATCCGTGTTTTTGTTATCTACGATAGCACACTGCAGTCGAACTGTATATTATTTAAGAATTCAACACCGCTGTCTACAGTAATGACCTGTTCGAAAATGTTATTGACGTTGGCACGCCCGTGTGAATCGTCAGCAGCACAGTCTGTTTCATCGGCAGGTCTAACCAAGGCCGGGCAAAAAGTTTAAAGTTAAAATTTGTGTGTGGTTAATATTAACTAGTTAAATGGTTTTTTTTTTTTGTCACTAAAACCGACGTTTGTCAAGTGGTTTTTCGTTATCGAGAATATAAGTTCGGAAATACGGTCATAATATGATCTTACAGAGACTATGCGTATTATACGTAGTACACGTTAATTAAGTATTTGTGTATGGAACACCGTGCCACAGACCATACCTGTTTCGCACTAATACATAACATGCTAAAGTATAAAGATAGAGATCGGACGGTGCTTAGTACGGTGTTCAGCATTCCCAAAAATATGCTATTCAAACTAATGGCTCTCCGCGTTATAAACATATAAATAATCACCCCGTCCTCAAAAAAAAAAAAATAAATTCACGAAATCTCCGGCTTCGGCAAGAGGTTTTGACGTGTTCCTCGATAGAAAGCAAGCATAGTTTACTATAAAAAGATAATTTTTTAGTCGTCGATTGGCCTTGATACGTTTGAAATTATCATAATATTATAATATTATATGTTTTTGTGAAAGGAAATCTTTGAAAAGTTTTTAAAATCACACTATAATTATACATTAATATCACGCATCATAATGGCGTATAGTTTATAAGTATATTTAATTATTGTTTATTATAAGTTTACAATTCATGTTATAATTTTATTTGATTTTCGTCTACAGTTAATTATTTTTAATTATCGACTATTATCATTATTATTACTATGATTATTATAGGTAATACGACAAATTTACTATTATATAGGTTATACAATAATTATGATTCAAATGATGTATAGATGAATTTAAATAATAAAAAAACTATCAAATCAAAAACCTATCAGTTCGGTAACGTTTATATTATTGTAAGACGCGTGTGTGCACAAGTTCAATCGTGTCGACATTGTCTGTGTTGAGCGGTAAAACAAAAAAATGAATGTCCAAAAGCGAAAAAGAATGTACATCGTCCAGTTTAAACGTACTTATTTTAATAGTTATCAAGTTGAAATTTAAATTCGAAATCAATTTTTTACGTCACTGTAAAAAATACAGATAGATTAAAATAAAATTCATACACGCATATATAATGCAGAAAATTTTTGTACACGATTTGTTCATTTTTTTGTTTCTAATTAAATAAGTTAAGTAGAATAGCCGATACGAACTCTTCAAGTTCTGTCAACCAAAAAAAAAAAAATACAACAAACAGCGCGAATGAAAATATATTTAAAAAATATATATTTATATATTATATCAAATATAATGAAAATACTTTGTTTAAAGAAAACTTCACGGTCTTGTAAGTTCAATCATTGGGCGGTGATAAGAACAGTTGAAGAAAACACAAAAGTTACGATGTCCGTTCTTCGTTTTTACCGAGCGAAATGGATAAGCGGTTTTGTAACGTTTTCCGGCAGATGATCCAGAACCATACGGGGCGTGACGATGATTCTGTTGAAATCCTCAGGCAATGCCCACCTCATTTCGTAGCGATATTTTTTACTGATGATCCCGGATTTCCTAAAACGAAAACCTCATTGAACTAAAAAACTAACCGAACAAACTATTTTTAGATAAGTCGACTAAAATCCGTATGAAAAATTACCAAAACGCACACTCTCTTTTCAAAGTATAATACGTAATGGGCCGATTTTGAAAAAAAAAAAAAAATGCTTTTTTTTCGTTTGAAAGAGCGCAACCTCTTCTCGGGGGCGCTCGTTTCGGCCCCGACTTTGCAATTTTGTTGCGATACGTTTACGTAATTGTTGTTTGAAAACGAAGTTATACAAAATTACGATGTTTTCACGTAAAGTTTTTTATGCCCGGGCATAATTTAAAAATCGGCAAAACGAGCGCTCTTTAAGATGTACGATTTATCTGTTCAACAAAAATAAAAAGTACTCGATTACGTTCAGAACTCGGAAATTGAATTCTACTAAATTACTGCATTTGGTCGGCGTGCGCGTATCAAAACCACCGAGTGTAGAAATCGCTAACTTTGCCCCCCTTAATAGTAATTAACTGTGTATTATTAATTTGGTAATTTATTGAAACACCCAAAATGCACTTTTTAACGGCAGTAGCGTTCACAGTTAGTAGGCAACAGTGGGCCGTTGGCCGATTGCAAGATGCCAGTGTTTACTGGGACGAAAAACTAATTTCAAAGCAACAAATTGTAAATATTTCGTAACTATGCGCAATAAAGACGATTAAGTCAGTCGGCAACAATGTTAGAACATTACTGAACATTGTCAACAGCAATTATAGTATACTGTGAACGTACTTATCGGCTTTTCTCAGCGCTTTGCTTTTCTCAGTTATGTGCAAGATGTGCCCTGGAACGTACAGTCTCACTTTAGGATGTGCTCTGTCTGCCAATTCCTAAAAAAATTGATTTGATTCTTATATCAGGATTATTGAACTCTAAACGATAATTTATATGTTCAAGAGTTTCGAGTGAAATGTTATGTACGTCGCAGTACGGGGTGTTCCGCGTTAGACAATCATCTCGGATAATATTGAAAATCGAAAAAAAAACTTTGGTATACAAAAGTTTATTTTCTATTTTTTCGTGGTCCACAAATCCAAATTTTTTCACGTACGCTAGCGTTTGAGTTTTTTTTTCTCATAACAACTTTTGAAACCCGAGTAGCGCGCTATATTTTTTGTGTGCAAGTGCTGTGTACGCGCATAATTTTTTAACGAATTTTGGTGGTCGAAAAACTGTTTTACGTAGAAAACTCTACACGTTAGTGAGGTTTCGAGTTTCTCAAAAGTAATTATCATTTTAGTTTGCCAACAATATTCGTGTCAACGCGATTACCCGGTAATTAAATACCTACTGAATAATGCGATGTTAAAACAACTCCGGACTGCTACCACGTTGAAGTACATATTATAGTGCCTATACTCATTAAAAACCTCTCTAATTTGTTGAGTTTTCAATGGAAAATTATCATTGTTTTTCGACCACCGAAAAAATTATGCGTACAACGCACGAACAAAAGAAAATTTAAGGCGCTACTCGAGTTTCAAAAGTCGACGTGAATGACACAAACGGACGTAAAAAAAATTTGGAACCGCGAGCTATCGTGGACCGCGTAAAATAAAACTTTCATATTACGAACAATGTTTTTTTTTTCTATTGTCGATTACTTTCCGAGATAGCTGCAGCGTCTAACCTGGGAGCACCATAATAACATAGTAGGTACACGTATAATGTGTTATTAATGTTTTCAACGCGTTTGAAATAATAATAATACGAACAACAATAATATCGACGACACTCACTATATCGATTGAAACCCCGTCGTTCTGTGCGGTCGTCACGGGCGAATACTGCGCGGTGGAGCGGCGCGGCGCGGAGTCGCGCGATTCTGAAGAAGTCCGATGACGCGTCGTAACTGACGACTCCTCGGGACGACGCGACGAACGACCAAACAGCACGCACGATAAACCGTTCAAAAATATACGATACTAAAATGATACGTTCGTTAATTAATATATACATGTATTTCACCTAAACATGATACGAGTTTCATGTAGTATTTTTTGACGAATATAGTCGCGGTACTTCTATAATATGATTGAATTCGTATTTTTATTCGTAAATATGGAGACTAGAACGAAAAGAGAAATCCAATTCTAACGACGTACGCCGACCGAGCGGTTAATATACACAATCGTCGTTATTAAAAATGCGACCTATTGAATGAGTCGAGTCCGGCAGTGATTTGTTCCAATCGAATCGAATTTAAAAAACCGAACGCACCGAGATTTACTGCGTAATCGACGCGATTGACCGCTGATCGTCGAAAGTTTCCCACGAAAGTTTCGTAATAGTTCTCGAGAAGCGCCAAATCGAACTGTTGAAGAACTCGAATAACCGTTGTGGTTTTAAAAACGCGCTTCAAAGTGTCGGACAGCTTTTTTACTCGGGACACGTCGGAATAATTAACCAATAATGTTTTTCAAAAGGACTATTTTGGTATCACAACATACGTTTTTTTCTCAAACGTAAAATACCTGTGATACACACATCGTTTCAAATTATAATAACCAGCTGACCGTATACATGTTTACAGGTCAAGGAATAGTCGTACAAACAGTAAATCGAGTTTTCGACTTTAGAAAATTAATCGGGCCAAGGTTCGAAAAACAATACTGTTATATATATATATGTACACTCGAGTACTGTCATCCTGGCAACATTGACATCACTGCCAGATTTACGTGTAAACGACGTAATATTATAATATAAAGTCACGTTCATTTTTCTAGAAATAAAATCGTTCAAAAATACGAATACTACGTTTTCGCGACAGTTTTCGAAAACCATTCCGCATAGTTTTAGTACGAATCGTCGAAAGAACTGAAAAAGTCACAAAACAGTGAAATTTGGCACCGTGTTTTACTTTTGGCAGTCCGCACGACTGTAGCTCTTCGACGACGTCGTCTCGCAATTGTTCGACGTATTCCACCGTGAAACGCGTGAACAAATCGTCGCCGAGACACACGGAAAAAGCAAACTCCTCGGCTTTCCGCGCCGCTTCTCTGCTCAACAACGGCGCTGAAATCGACGTTAAAAAAATTACACCCGTTGTAAATTATAACTGTTTACGTTTCTCTCGGGCGCACACAGAGGCGAACACGAACAGGGAGTAGGTTTAGTAGTTCAAACCCCTGCAGGAATGCAAAGTATTTTCGTGCGCACATTTCAAAATTAAAATAAACCGTTCGATAATTTAAGATTCTGAGCGAGGTTTACGGACTCTGGCGGTAGGTAAACTTTGATTGAAATTTCGCTTAATTTTCGAGTTTTGCGCCAAAAACCAAAAAAAATCGAGACAAATGTTCTGGTTTGTAATGACGATTTATAGGAGGAGTGCTCCGGTCGTTACGTCGAACACCTCGTAAACGTTGAGATTTTTTAATTTTATTTTATTCGAAGCATTTTTTTTTTTTATTTTTTTTCATTAGTTTTCTGAGTGCCGAAAATGGCGAGATCGCCGAATCCGTCGCCAGAACGGCTTCGCCTATATCGAACGTCACAAAAAATTATCCCTTGTCGTTTTCAAACTTTTATGAATTTATTCAATACGGTACGAAATATCGAAAAGAGTTTTTACCAGGCGTACCTATATTATAATACACCATTTCATCATTTTTTTTTTTTTTATGTAGGTACAATAGGAATCGTTTTTATTTTCACCCGGGACTTTTATTAGGATTAGATAGCCCGCTCAGAATCGTTTTTATCCAACGATTTGTCGTTGCTTTCCGACGTTAAACAATACGGATACGCATATGAAACCGATTCGACCCGGCCAAAAGCGTAGTCGCAAACTGTAACCTTTACCGTTCTGTATTTAGATTTTTTTCAAAAAATTCTCCCGACAAATTTTTCCGCGTTCGCCCCTGGACGCACCACACGTTCAGACGGATGTTTGTTCCGCGGATTCGTCGTTACCTGGTGTCGAGAACGCGTACACTTTCACGTCGGGATACGACGACCGCATGTAAAATCCCAAAAGAACCGCGACGGCCGCGCCCAAACTGTGCCCTAACACATTGTGTCAAAAAATTGTTATATTGCAGGTGATACGAGTGCTTATATCAGTATGGTTTCTAGCGTTTGAAGTGGCTTAGTGTTTGAAAAAAAATAATCGTAAAATTAAAAATTTATTTTTAAAACCACGACCGAGGACGAAACGCAGCACACGCGTTTCCCCGAATGTTTAAAAGAAATTGGTGGTATTGTTTTAAAAAATATCGTTCGTTATTAAATGTCGATTACGTTGTTCCTTTTGAGAGTTCGATGTGTGCGTAAAAGACGCGATTCGAAAAGCTGAAATCAACATTTTTTTTTTGTGGGAGGGCCAGACTCGACTACCTAAGTATTCTACTTAAAAAATCTACGTGGCGTACCTGTGACTACGACTTTGTACTCGGGAAAACTGGCGAGAGCGTTTTCTATCACGTTATGTTCGTCCAACTCTTTTTTTACGTACTTTGCACAGCTCAGCATTCCTTTTTGTGCCTGTACCGTCGCAGAAAATAACTATTATGTCACTCCAATTTTAAAAAAATACACTTAAGTAGGTATAATATAGCATAATAGCGTACAATAATGACGCAATCGACGGTTAAAACGTGCAGGAAACATATAAGTACCTATATCACTTTGGACGCGTGTCATAGCGATAAATAAAAATCGAAAACGTATGCTAAGTAATACGATTGATTACTAATCAATTTATAATATAAACAAACTATACGCGTATGCTGTTCGCGTATACTTTGGTTTTAGAATAATATTACGTAAATATTATTGCTATTCATATATGTATACGAATCTTCATCTTCGCCCTAACTGTTTGGGGTCAGCCGCTACTTGTCGCGATCATTAACGTCCCCTACGCGCGCACGACAACAACCCTCACGCCTTTCGATTGCTATTTTTTTATGCACGAATAACATAGTAGTAAAACATTCGCTTATATTAATATAACGTGCCGTATAAGGGTGATAAACTATTTGCTCGTACGTGTAACATTTTTCATATCAAAAGTAGATATTATTACATATTCGTTTCCGTTTCGTCTAATCGTCTTAATTCGAATGTACCGATTCGTTTCGGCATTTAAATGAACGCACGGGGGAAGAAAACGATTTCCGTTTGGTTTTTCGATGGTAGTAACCTAGGTCGTTACGATCGGCCCGTGTTAGCCGTCATAATGTTTTATTACAATACAGATTATCGTCGTGTTAGGTTCGTTTTAATTTACGTAGCTGCCGGCCGGCGCTCCGTCGGCGTCGAATTCTTCCGCGTCCGCGGCCAAATCGGTGAACGCGTCTTGCACGGACAGCGATCCTCTGATGACGACCACGATGCTCTCGGTTTCGCGGTCGGCTGCCACGAAAAACGGCGACTCGAAAATGCGATTGACGAACGACGCGTACAAAACGTCTTTGGAGCTCAACTTGGACATGTAACGGACCGCGGCCAAGTTGCACAGACAACAGTTGTCCCCTTTGACCGTGGTCGGTTTCGTCCTGTAACGATTAAATTTCGGTTTAGATTGGAACGAAACGCGGGAGAATCCGATGGTGGGCCGGACCGGTGGAGATTAGCACTCGAAGCGAAGGGGTTGAAGAGATGAGTGTAGAAGTATAAAACAAGCGTCAAGTATAATTTTGGAGGAAGAGACCGGACCAGACAGCGCGAAAAGAGTGATGGCACTGACGGACAGTGTGAGGTGACGTCGATTTACCTGACGCAAGAGCAGCAAAACAATTTGGAGACCATTCTAAACAGCCCCGTCAAATAATAACGATACAGCAAGTACGGCCAACTGTAACTGGCGGCCGCGAGTTCCAGGTAACGTCTAGCTTTTTTCAAACACATCCATTTCGGTTTGTCGCCGAAACATTCGGAAATATCTAAAAAAAAAAAAAAAATCGTTTCAATTGGAGTAGGAACTCTCGATTTTAGACCGAGAGGGAATGTATAGGTTTGATTCTAAATAAATCTATTTATATATTTTATATATTAATATATATATTAATTCTAAATATTTTTTTTTAAACAGAGCTACTGCCCACCATTTGGGTTCGTTTCTCTATCTATTTTTTTGTGCTGCGTGATTGGACCGCTCTTTCGCCGGAAAAAATTATTACAGAAAAAAAAAAAAAATATTCCGACGCGCTGTAATAAACAGGTAACGATTTTTTTACGATTAAACTACGACTCACCAGACGTACGAATGCGGTGCAGTCCTTCTTCCATAATCTCGCTCGAGTGCTTCGCTCCTAACAGCACGAATCCGGCCACGATATCCGACAGAACGACGTCTCTGTCTCCGAACATGTGGCTAATTAGTTCTACAAAAAATAAGCGTGAAACTCAAATAAGTAGGTGCGACCTATACGCTGGAATAGGCGCGGATCCAGGAATGATTTTTTTAGCTAGGAGCACAAATTAACGTTTGGAGTAAAAAATTTAGTTTTGTAAAACGTATCATTCGTTATTGCATGTATGTTATTATTATTATACGACGGAAACGGAGCTGTTTCCAAAATGTCAATTTTTCAATATTGTTTAGAAAAAATACAAGCGAAAATAAATGTCCATTACCGTTTTAACGTAGATTATGAAAAAAATACAAGTTCGTAATTGAAAAACTTGTAAGTTCGATTCGGTCCGTTAAAATTTTAAAAAGTTCGACCTCAAAAATTCGAAAAAAAATATCAAAAGACGTGATCTATGAGAGACAGAAGATTTACTGAAGTTGAACTCGACTTTCCGTCGCGACGTTGGGCCGAATGATTTGAATCTCGCGAGATATCTCGAACCGCCAAGCCTGTTTTTTCCATCCCGACAACACTTTCGGGTGTAACGTTTCTCACAGTCCTCGAAACAACGTATTTGACCTGGCCGCAGCAAGTCGAACGTAGGCATGCCTAGTGCACGCAAATAATCACAATTTTTCCCGACAAATTCGCGATTCCCGGAATGTTTCCGATCCCTCGGGAATCCGCCCGGGCCCCGCCGAATAATTTGACGCGCGATCGTTCGTTTAACGCTATAATACATGCGACTTGATAAAAATACTGACTCGCCACTTGCCGAAACGCTTCTTGCGAGTTCTTGTCGCCGGTCAGACAACAGAACAGCCACCTGAAACGCGCCGTCCAAGACCGGGTGGTTACGTCCTTGCTGTTCGACGTCGTTCCGTCCGGCCGTCGCAGCGATCCGACGGGGTCCAACGCCGCACACGCTACGAGGGCGCACGCTCCGAGCACGATCCAGTTGCACGTCACGCCGACTATAGACGATAAAAACGAGTGAATACTCGATAAAAACAATACGCACGTGGGCGCGATTCGAACTAATTTTTCAGAGCGCGCCTACCTAAGAAGTAAGAAGAAGAAGATATGCCGAAAAAAAAATATTTTTTTTTTTTTTTGTTTCCACGCGAGTGTAAAACCGATTCCGGGGCGCGCGACGTTTTTCCGGGTTATTTTAAACCGCGTACGGTTAAAAAAATCACGAAAAACGTTACACGCGTCGTACGGTGGTGCGCGAGACGTTTCTGTCCGTCGTAACACGTATTTTACGGTGTATTTACTTTTCACCGCGGTTCCGGTAATGTGATGGCCGCCGTCGACGCGCTGCAACACGTCGGAATCCCGTAACGATATCGTCGTCCCGAGCACGTTCAACGCGATTTCCGGCGCGAGCAGAACGATCCTGTGGAAATGAATTCGAAAAAAACCCTTTTAAAAATACGGCGAGATTCACAAGAGATATTGGAGCCCCCGTACTTGGCGGCTATCAGACGCGGCACGGCGCGTCTGGCCCGCGTGTCGAACACGGCGCCCTGGGCGCTTCGGTTCACCAAGATCGCCGCGAGCACGATGGCCGCGAAATTCGTCACCAAGACGCCGACCAGGTAAATTCCCATCAGAAAATCGTCGTCGGTCACGCCGCGATGACGGTCGAACTGCAGCAGGCGGCGCACGTCATAACGGCTCAACACGACGCACGTTGTTACGAGCCTGAAAACAAACAGAAAGAAAAGGCCGGGTCTGAGTTGCGGTGGTTTAAACGTGTTATTTTCACTTCTGAGAGCAACATCGCCTACGAAAATACCAAAATCTAAGCGAGCTCGGTCGTCTAGTATTGCGTCGTAAAATCAATATCGTCCTCGCTTCGCTCAGAATCTTAAAGCCGGCGTTACAGTCAAATCGCAGCCGGAGGTGTTAAACGTGACACGCAGGATAATCGGAAACCAGCTCATACTGCTGCTTCTCTCCTCGTCAAACATGGTCCATATTGTTACGGCTAATTTCCGTCATATTATCCTCGCACCCCGATTCATTATGTTTGTTTCTATCTACTGCTTTTACTTACTCTCCCGTCATCCGTCTGAGCATTCTCGTTTCCGCTGTATTGTTTTCCCGACCTTCGTCGACAAAAGAACCGTCGTTTCACGCGAGAAAGGCGAAGGAAGAAAAAATTTCGAATAAAAACTCATTTGTTTGTGTTCTACACATCGCCGTCTCGTATTATACTGTTTTACTATTTAGAAATAACTCTTAACGAGACGACGATTCACGGGAGTTCACAATATTGGACGGTAACGTACATTAAAGTTCAAACTCGCGATACGAATGTGTCTAACGATTCGTGGATATTCTGATATACAACTACAGATCTGTATTTTTTCAATTTTCGTACTGAAAACGGTACTAAACTTGTGATCATATCGAGAAACGTCACGCGCATTAGACGTTTCGATCAGTATTTCAATATCCATTTAGTCACGCCAAAACATTTTAAAAAAACATCATCTCGTATTCCACGATTTTTTTTTGCTAGCCATCATCATTGATAATGTTGAATTAAATACGTAAACGCTGTTTTCACAAGATTACGTTGCGAACAAATAAGTTTTCATAATAACGGACGTTTGAAATTGATCAAATATTTTCATGAGCTCGATTCCGGCACATTGTTCATTCCTTTAAGGACATAGTTATAACGAGTAGGTACCGTTTTAGAATTGGACGACCCTAGCGATTTACTCCTCGGACCGTAATAATATATACGCGTCATAAAGTGCGACAAAGTTCGACCGGAACGCGGATTATATTATTTATATTATGTTCGATCAAAATCATAGTACCCTATTCCTCCACTTGCGGGTCACTTTTTTTTTGGTTTTTGTCGTTAATTAATTAATTTAAACGTTTCAAACACTATACGGCCGGTATATGGTTGAAATTAAAACTATTCGATACGTAATTTTTGTTAATTAACCGACACACACGTCGTCGTCGTGTACTCACCACATCGCCCGCGCAAAGAGTTCCAGCAGTCCGGGAAACACAAAATCGTCCGTGCCGACAAGCCATCGGCGTCCGAACATTCGCATCGACGGCATCGTCGAAACCGACGACGTTTACACAAAACAGTATTACAAATTATGTGTCAATAGAGACAACAAAAGCCAACAATATCGAAGATGGCGTCTGATGGAAAATGTATATCGATAGTGGAAAACGAATTCGGCACTAGAAAACGACGTGCAGGAACTTTTAGAAACAACGTAGTGCCAGTCTGGCTTAAAAAACCTACACACGTACGTACGGCGTAAATAAGAACGCGCCGTCTGTTTTTTTTAACACGTTTTACGTAATAACAACGGCACACAACGAACGATTTTATACGACAAAACGTTCGAAAAAACAGCATAATATTAAATTAGTATACCAAACGTATCCCCACTGTTTCGCACGCGATCCATTTGGGCGTCCTGTTTTTCTCGTCGAAACCGGATTTTGACGGCCGAAGAGCTTCGCCGCGCAGCTATACAAGTTTGACATCGTTACGGGAATCGCATTCGGCCGGATATATGCGGTTAGAAAAAAACAAAAAAAAAGAGAAAGTTAGGTTTTTTGATCTAACGACAAAAAATTTTCGGTCGATTAATTATTATGGTTTTTATTATTTTACCATATATCTGTGTTACTCGAGGACCACCGCGAGAGAAGATTTTTTTTTTTTTGTTAAATTTGCATTTTACCAAGACCTACCAGATAACGCTCAGAATCGTTTTTTCGAAGGCGACGCTGCTCCGTCACCCACGCGACATAGAGTGATCCCGGTATTTTCTCTTATTTTCTGGAAACGATTTTTCCGGTACACATAGGTTAAAATCACTCTATTCACATATGAAAACGTTATACTCTAATATTTATTATACATCTATGTCCTATAAATATATATTATATAGTAATTGGCTCGACCTGATGGTAATTTGTTAGATACTTTATTTGGAAGATTTTTTTTTTTCCGTTTATATTACGATCGGAAAAATAAAAAAAGTAACAATTTCCACAATTTTCACTTTTTCACGCCCGCGTATATGACCTAGAAGCGTATTTGCGTACTATGTGAAATCGGAATCGAATTTTGTACCACGTTACATAAAGGACTTAAGTGTTATGTCGTCCATACATTAATTTAGCAGCTATACGCAAAACTTTTAATTTTCATATTTTAAAACGATGTAGATAAACGACATAATAATAATAATTTCTTGTAGAGTGAACATTTTGAAAATCGTTTAAAACGTTTCAGCTCGCAGACATTGATTGAATGTGAAATAGAAAATTGCACATTATACACCTAGTGCGTTTTTCTAATTTTGTCATCGTGTTATTTTGACCAATAAAAGGAACAGGGGAGTCCGGATTTGACGAAACGCACAAAACGTCATAAAACCGTAAACAATTTTGATCGTTTTAGACCGTCAAATTGATCGCGAATTTGTAGGTTTTTTTATTTTCACGAGACTGCAAACGTTCACCCGACTTTCGAAACACGTGTTCGTGTTAAAAAATTTTACCTTAATTCGAGCCAAGTCATTCATAATCTTGACATTCGTACATGTCAACACATGATAAACTGTGTACAAAAATATTTGCAAAAACATTTTCGTCCGCAGTTAACCGACTTCCACCACACACTTAAGATCCGAAACATCGGCGGCCAGATGAATAGGTTGAACACTGAACTATTTTCTTAATAATACTCATCTCGGCATTAAAACGAGGGACATTTTTTATACAGGTAATCGCGCTATAACATGGATATTCGCACTATTTTTACTCAAGACGATAACAAACGTTAAACACTCAAATAACGTCAAATTAGTAACATTCGTAGTGCTTAATAAAAATACTTAACTCTCATACAGTCTCATAACTTAAGGATATAAATTGTATACGATTATTGACACACGATGTCTGTTCTACGGTGACAACGATTAAATTTTGAACGATTGGAAATGGCAACGCAACTTCGAACACTCGTTGTATGGTAAAAATAGACAACACGCCGTGCCAAAAAAAATAAAACAATAACGTAACGCTTTGTAACGAAAATAAAAAATGATAAAGAACGCGTACACGATAAAGGTCTACAAAACAGTTTTCAAATGCATTTTTCAAGAGCCTCATGAATCCGAAGTGAACAGTTTCGTCCGTAACTTTCCTCTGAAGTCCCAGCTATATTTGGAATCCTCGGCCTGTGTACTTCCGCACACTTGACACGACCTTTCCAAATGCCAATCATATCGTTGTTTCTGGTGTTTCTCGTCCATCTCTTCTTCGGTCTAACTTCGGCCTTTTTATCTTTTTCATCACCACTCTTACTGCTTCAGATCTCTCTCCCTCGTCACACGTCCAAAACATCTCGGTCCCCTCATCTTATCCACATCATCTTCTCTTGTTTCACTCATCAAGCGTTCTCATTTCCGCCATACCTCTGCTCCGTCATCCCGTCAACCGTCCAACACTCATCCGAACCATGTACACAAAAGTATATTTTTACAAGACCTAAAAAAAAAAAAAAAAACGCGTTACTTAAGTAAAATTTTTAAAAATGTTGATGATGAAAGTATAAAACTTTAGGTATAATACGTATTATATATCTATTACATCATTATCTTTCATGTAACAACAATTACACAATACTGTACGGTCGTAGTGTGAGATGACAAACGGTGGAAATAAAAAGGAGTACAATCAAACTGTGTGTCCGCTTAAAACGATTGAGGGCTAGTGCGTTCTATCGCTCGTTCTATTGATAATTATGGTAATCTTGTTAAGCTCGCATCGAATTTGTTTGCCTGAAACACCGCGAGGGGTTGAGAAAAATGGATTCAACCCTCGAATTTTCAAGAGAGTTTTATATCAATTTGTTAAGTGACACTTCAACAGTAACTATTGATTATTGCGAGGACGATTAATTACTGTGTACAAATGGAAAAAACATACGCTCGAGGTTAAAATGTTTGTTTTAGAACTTTTTTGTTTTATTATAAAAGCCGCCGATAGCCGA
The DNA here is from genome assembly GCA_017140985.1 of Hormaphis cornu. Taxonomy (NCBI): domain Eukaryota; kingdom Metazoa; phylum Arthropoda; class Insecta; order Hemiptera; family Hormaphididae; genus Hormaphis; species Hormaphis cornu. The sequence goes on along the minus strand of CM029363.1, from coordinate 10,068,451 downwards.
TATCTGATGAATATTTTCAATACTATCGTGTTAACAAAATATTAGGTACCGTGTTGTGGTGAATTGGTAATCACAAGAAAATAAAACAAAATTCATAGGAAAGTAAAAAGTTTACATTCAAAACACAATTCAATATACTTTATAGGTAGGTATTTAAAAAAATAAAATTTTTCACAAAAAAAAAATAAAATATTTAGAGTACAACAACGCATGCGTGTCGAACAAATCAGACGAATAAAAAATCATTTTAGAATACGTTACAAATACTTGAACAAATGTATGCTTATCAGTAGAATACTGTCTTAAAATATAAAATTATCACAGATTATTAGTTCTGTCAACCAATACATTGGTCACATATTACACACACACACAAACAAAAGTTAAACTGACTCGACAATTTTTAAGTACATCAGTGTTTTTTTTTTTTTTTTTTTTTTAATAAATACAACATAAATAATATAATACTAAAAAGACTCTTGTCATTAAATATCAGTAAAAAAAAAATCATACGACATAAAATTGAAGGTACGGACAGTTAAAATAAAAAATACAGTAGGGTTTTACAACATATAATATTGTTGTTGCTCATAAATAATACAGATAAAAATGCGCGTAGAAATAATAATACTAGTAAATTAAAATTCAACAGCAGATTCTATTGTTCATTCGATTCGAGAATATTGAATTTATTTCCAAAATCGACAAAACCGACTTTAGAATACACCTTTTGATTGAACACAAATAAAATTTTGAAACAAAAAAGATTAAAAAAAAGTGTACTAAATTAAAGAACCAAAATTCACACAGCGATCAGACCATCAATTCATAAAATACTGTAGGTACAATATTTGTAGGAATATTATGCCCCACTCCCTAATTTAATAAACTTTATCAAAAACATTTTACACTATTTATTACGATAATAATATTAATGTTATCTACCTAACAACACAATCTTGTTTCGTAAAATACCTCAAAACGTCACTAGGGATGTTATCGGACAGAGGAATTCGGGCGCAAACTTATCAAAACTAAAAATTGTCTTTCGAGTGCTTAAATCATAGTTAATTGAGCCAAATCAAAGCCGATCTCTGTTCTCTGTTCGCCGAGCACGTTGTCGAGTGTTTTCAAAACGTTTTCCGGCAAATGATCCAACAGCATTCGAGGCATTACTCTGAGTTCCTTAAAATCCTCAGGGTTGGCCCACCGCATTTCATAGTTATACTCATTGCTGTCGGTTCCGGATTTCCTGTAAAAAGCAACAAAAAAAAAAAAATGCCAATTGACAACTAGTAACAGTCTCAGTATTTACTCTCTCTATAAAAAAAAACTGTAAACATAAAAATAGTCGTTAGACAAATTGGCAGCGTGAGACGACCTTAACCGTCGCTAAACGTTTAAATAAAATTCCTTCAACAAGCAGGGTAGGTATAAGTTTTTTTGACGCCAGCTGGCAGCGTTTATGGCGAAACGAATACGATTAAAACCCGTATCGAAACCGACAAGTCTCCTTTTTAATATTACGAGTGACGAAAGAATGTCGATTACAATAACGGATACGCACTTATCGGCCTTTTTCTGTTCTTTACTTTTCTTCTTCTTCGTTATGTGTAAGATGTGTCCTGGAGTGTACAAACGCACTTTTGAGTACCTCCGCACGGCTAATTCCTGAGCAAAAAAAAATTCACTTTAGTAACCGTTGTTATCATATCGTTGTAATTCGATTCGTTGACATTCGAATCGACAGCGTAAAGGTGTAGTAGTTACGTTGTACGCGGGCGAAATCGATATCGGCTGTTCGTAGATGTACGACGACGTGGTCGGGACTAGATGATGATTGCTAACCGTGTCGGTGGAAAAACCGTCATTCTGCGTTATCATGGACATGACGGGCGAATGTGTCGAAGGGAGCAGCAGCGGCGAGTTTCGCAGTTCCGAGGGCGTCCGGTGGCGCCAGGTGGACTCGAGATCCCGCGACGGTACACCGAACAACGCGTACCCGAAGCCGTTTAAAAATACACGATACTAAAACAATTATCGTTACACGTTACTACAACAGTTACACATTTAATTGTTACGGGCAATTAAACTTTCGTAGTGTTTACGAGTAGGTTTTTAAAGATAAGTTGATATTTTATGATATTATTGTTATAGAAGTGGACAGAGTAATTGTTCCGGCAGTAATATGTTTTTTTTTTATGTGAAATTAGATACATAATAAGTATTACTGTATCACGGCGTAAACCGTTTACGATATAATTGCTAAACAAACAAGTTTCAAAATAATTGGCGATTTATTTTCAACGTACAAAAAACGAATGAAAAAGATACACCAATCGTTTAAGTAATAATAGCACGGTCGTTGAGTAACTATAACTTTGAAAAGCGTTTAAAAGCCGAGTGTCTGTCAAATGCTAAGCGCGAGAACATGTGTTGCCGTCTGCGTGCAAAACAACGCTGATAATTTACAAGACTACAAGGCGATTGTCAGTTTTCAAATATTTTATACGACCAATAAACATATTTAACTTTACTGTTTCGTTCCGCGGGTGTATGTCGAGTTTAAAAAAAAAACGAAATCTTAACTTCTATCGTTCGAATCGTTCGTCGTTTATTTATTTCTTTTTTAAACTGAATAGAAATAAACAAATCGCGTTACTTTTGGTAATCTACACAACTGCAACACTTGAACCATGTTCGTTCGTAAGTCTTCGACGTTGTTGATGGTCATGTGCATGACCATATCGTCGCCGACGCCTACGGTAAAAGTGAACTCCTCGGCTATCCGTGCTGCTTCTCTGCTCAAAAGTCCGGCTACACAATCGATAGTGGATTAGCTTTTGATTTCTAAGTAAAATTATTCTCTCTTCAAATCTTCTGTTACCTGGCGTCGCGAATGCGTACACTTTGAGATTAGGATACAGTGGCCGCATGTAAAACGCTAATAGAACCGCAGTGCCCGCGCCTAGGCTATGCCCTAAACACACACAGCGTTCGTAAGTACACGTTGTTATATTTTTTTTCAAAATTCCCAGATTCGTTTGAAAACAAAATTTGAGACATTCCGAGTCATACTTTACACAGACGTTCATCGGGGGGTTTACAATTAAACGTTTGACCTGTAGGTAACATTCATTCCTTCGTTCACACAATAACATTTTAGTATAGGAACAACTGATATAATAATCTTGATCAAAATTTAAATTCAATTAATAATAATTTTGTTATCATTTGATTTAGAAGTTTTAGATTGTGAGCGGCGAGCGAAGAATGTACTGTTTTTACAATTCTGCGGACACGTTTTCTAGTAGACAAGTGGTTTTTTTTTCTGTCAACGACTCTTCGTATATGAGTCAGTAACTTTACTAAAAGGTTTATGCGCTCCGGCGGTACTACTTAGGTCGAAGCTTTTTTTTTTTTTTGTAATTTTGATTACTCTTTAACCCCAAAATCCAAAAAAAAAATCTAGAACGTGTTACAGCGAAAAATTTGAAGTGTTCGGGTTCGTTTCCGGGTAGTGTTTCCAATCGTGTTACGCGTTGAACACCACATAAAAGTCGGGCTTTAAATTTTATTTTATTTCGAGCATTTTTTCGATTATTTTCCGAGTGCCGAAAACGACAAAATCGACGAGATCGGTAAATCCGGCGTCAAACACGTATATAATACCTATATCAAAACTAACGTTAGAAAATTATTCCGTGTGGTTTTCAAACATTTACGTAGTAATTTAACACGTTGAAACCGACGCCCAAAAACGTAAAGTCGCCATACTAAAATTGTTTTTTGAAAAAATCTCTAAAACCTAAATAAAATAAACTTTGTCTAAACACGCGCAATGGGACGAACAAAAATAGCGAAATATAGGTTGTCACCGCACTACTGCAGCCCGCGGTGTATACCTGTGAGGACGATGTTGTATTCCGGAAAATTGACGAGGGCTTTTTCCAAAACGTTATGGTCGTCCAATTCTTTTTTGATATACTTCGCGCAGCATAACATCCCTTTGTGAGCCTGAAAAAAAAAAATCCAAAATAACGTCAAACGCCCCCCAGGTGGGTACTACTACCAAACGACGTACGTAGCTGTCGGGCGGAGCGCCGTGTGCGTCCAGTTTCTCTACGATCGCGGTCAGATCTGTAAACACGTCTCGCATCGAGAGCGATCCCCTGATGGCGATCACGATGCTGCCGGTCTCGTGGTCGGCCGTCACGAAGAACGGCAACTCGAAGATGTGGTTGACGAACGACGCGAACAGAATGTCTTTGGAGTGCAGTTTCGACATGTAACGGACGGCCGCAAAGTTGCACAGACAACAGTTGTCCTCTTTGATCACAGTCGGTTTGGTTCTGAGGGGCGAAAAGCGCAAAAATACACGTTTATTATTTCGTTATGATTGGTGTACGCCGGGGTCGGTCGGCAACGGGGGGTGAACCACAAAATTTTGGAAATCTCGCGGACGTCCGGATATCGGAAATCCGGGGTGCACGTCAACCGATAACCGAAAGAATATGATTATGTCGCACGGTTTGCGTATATATATTACCTACCTGAAACAAGCGCAGCAAAAAAACTTCGGCATCATTTTAAACAGCCCCGTAATGCAGTAACGATAAATCAGGTACGGCCAGCCGTAAATAGCGCACGACATTTGCAAGTAATGTCTGGCTTTTTTCAAACACATCCAATTCGGTTTTCCGGCAAAACATTCGGTGACGACTAAACAGAACAGAAAGAACACACCACAAATCTCAATCCCCGCGACGAATTCTGTTTTAAAACGCGTGTGATATTACGATAACACTTACTAGACGTGCAATTGTATCTTTGTTCGGCCAACAGAGCGAGTCGCCTCTGTTCTCTGGACTCGCGTTTTTGCTTCACTCTTAACAACACGAATCCGGCGACGAAATCTGACGGCACGATATCCGTGTTTCTGAATATGGAGCTCATCAATCCTGAGAAGAAGAAAAAATACAAAAAACTGTTCCGTCCGTCCGTGGAAAAACGCTTTTCGTTGAAACTCGTGTAAAATACTTTTTTAAAAAAGCGTCGCGAAAACGACAACATATACAATATACTCGAACGCGTACTACTACTCGCACGACTGTATTGAAATCGTTTGACACCACTACTATACTAATATAAAAAAAAAAAAAGTTTTAATATCGATTTTTACTGCGTTTGAAGATCATTAAAAAGATAAAAATGTACGGTCGTGCGAGCGTTATGTATTATGCGATATTCCGTTGTCGATAAAACTCCGATCGATTTATTTACTCGTCGGTCGCCACGGCGTAAAAACACCAAAGCGAAAATTCAACAAATAATCACTAGAAAATTTTAGTGATCCACGTTATAACTGTATGGAACGTCGCGCAAATAATGCGTTTCTCGTGATTCGTCACTACAATACAGAATTTACCGCGTAAAAAAAAAAAAAAAAAAATCGAGATATTTAAAAAAACGTATTTTTTTTTTCAATTTTGTCGTTGAAAGTGTTTCGAAAAACCGTGTGTTAATAAATCGTTAAAAAAATATTTTTCAAGTAGGCGCGCCGAATAACTTTATTAACTCGAAAAATCGCTATACCCAATGTTTTGGGTAAATTGTTACAAAAATATAGTGTTTACTGACCGGCTACTTGAGAAAACGCTTCGTGCGAATGCTCGTCTCTAATCAACCAACAGAAAAACCATCTGAAACGTCTCACCCAAATTCGAGTGACTTTTCGATGTAACAACGTGTCCGTGTCCGCGTTGGTTCCCTCCTGACGTTTCAAGGAACCAACCGGATCCAGCACCATGGCCAGCACGAATATCAACCCCGCGAGCATAATCCAATTGAACAGCACCCCGACTACAAAACGAGTTGGACAAATCAAAATTAGCACAAACGTTACACGGTGTGTACACGTGTTATTTATCTGACCAGTGGCGTGATAAAGATTTGGGCATTTTTTCAGACAGAATACACAGGGGAACGGTCTTTACGAGATATACAAATATGGAAAAACGCTATTTTATTCGAAGCATTTTCGGAATAGCGACGTCGAAAAACCAAATAACTACTATCCTTTCGTTTTTAAAATCGTACTAGAAAGTCAGCGAATTTGTCATCAGCTGCAGTACGGAATTGTGCACAGTAATATACAGATAAAACATTCCCTCAGTCCACAAACCTCCCCCCGGGAACGCGTCACACTGGACATAATAACATCACGCCACTGCAGTACACACCCGCGACTGGAACAAGGTGAAAATCGCAAGTTTATTATAATTATTATTATTATTTTTGTTTTAAATAATTTTTTCATTTACGTTCAACCACGGTGTTGGTAAAATGTTCGTTGTCACACTGTATGCAGTCGGTGTACGTCCACACGGTTCCGAGCACGTTCAACGCGATTTCCGGCATCAGGAAAACGATCCTAAAAACAAACGAAAAGAAGATTAGAAATCGTATAGCATTATAATCGTAAATCGCTTACGAAAATAACAGTCACGATTCCGGGCGATCTCAGTTTGCCTATAAAAAGTCGTGCCGTAACAATAGACTTTTATATTATATCAGAGTATTTTCTTTGGGCTAAAATAATGAACGAAAACGGTTTAAAGTTGTCATAATTGTTTGTAGAATCATGACCGTGATGAGAAAATTATTTTAAAACTAATATGTACCGAAAAAACCCGTCGAAGAATATAAATTTCCACGGAGTAATTTAAATTATTCGAGTTTTCCTAACAATGGTCCGAAAATCCCGAAAGTCGTATCCTCAACGAGCATTAATTTAAATATCTTGTGAAAATTATCAAATACAAACATTATACGTCAGCCAAATTACAGAGAAACAATTATCAACCTAACCCGATGTTTCCCGTATTTTATTTAGGGGATTGGAGGAGACCTTGACTTTCCTTCTCTGTCTGTCACGCTGAAATCGTAGAAATTTAGACGTATCCCCGTTGCCCAACGTTCTATCTAAAAACGCGATTCTGAAAACTGATTTGAATTCTTCACGTACTTGAAAACGATTTTCCCACATTTTCTATTTTTTAATTTTATTCGAACTCTCAGTTTGTAATAATGTATGGTTCGAGGACTCCCGTGACGTGCTCTAATCAGTTTAATTAGAACCCTTATCGCATCATCAGATCGACCGGGTATATTTGGCAAAGGAAACGTCCGAATTTGTTGGGATTTCTTCGGTGTGATAGACTGCAGAGAAAGAAAGTCGAGGTCTACTCCGATAATCCCCTTGATGGAATCTCTAGAAAAAGGAAAATGCAATTTATACCGACATACGTTTTGAAAACTCATTTCAAACGTTATCTGCGAGTTCGGCGTTTGGTGTTAATATACATATGTATATAGTAGACGAATTTTGAGACCAAATGAGTTAGCCGAATTCTACGGTCGGGTCCTAACTAGAGGAGTTAGAAGTACTTTTCAAGCGTAGAGGGTTCTTTCGTGTTCAAGAGACCTTCGGTCGTATACATTGTGATCTGTTCGGGACGATTCAGAGGTTTTCTATTTCGAAAATATCGAACGCGAGACACGTACTTGACGACCAGCAGATGCGGCACGACGCGTCTGGCCTGGGTGTCGTATATCGCTCCCTGGGCGCTCCGGTTCACCAACACCATCACCAGCAGGATTATCACGCAGTGCATCGCCACTATGCCGATCAGGTAGATCCTCACCAGCAGGCCGCCGGTCGCGCAGTTGAACGTCCACTGGTAGTACCGGCACAACACGCAGCTCATCAACGTGAGCCTGAGAAAAATCAAACAAAACAATAATATATATGTATAAAAATATCTTATTTCAACGTAAAGATCGGAACACTCTTTTTACCCGGAAAATAACTTTCAAACGTAAAATTTTCAATTTTTGTTTTTTTTTTGTTTTTGTAGTATAACTCAAAAAGTAAGTAAAATCGAAAAAAAAATCTGGTACCGAAGTACCACCGGAGTACATAAACCTATCAGAAAAATTAACTGGCTTTAGAAATCGGAGTATTCTTTCTACACGATACGTCTGCGCAAACCTAAAAATTTCAAACTATTAGCTGTAAAATTTAAAAGAAAAAAGTTTTATCAAAGAAAAGTTGCCGACTTCAAAAATCGGAGCATTCCTTTTACCCGCAAAAGTGTAGACAGCGAAAAGAAAAAAATCATTGTAAAAACCATATATCATTCAATACGAATTCTTCGCTGCGTTCTGAATCTAAAACAACGGTGTAAAAACGGTGATTCACTATTATCGACGTACGCTCAGAATCTAAAATGATGTACATACTTAAGTATTCCAAACACTTCTGCAATATTTTTTTTTTATGCATATCACTGTACAATATCTACGTCACAATATCATTACGCTTATGTATGCTACCTACGTCATGAAATTACTATAGCAGGCGATGGGCGTTTCTGACAAAAAAGTAAAAAAAAAACCCACGTGTAATTATTATTATAATGTTCGTTGAAGAACAGACGATAATGTGTATATAATTTTTATTAGTGGCGAACCGCAATTTCTGCAGAGTAATAAAATAACGCATTATACATTGGGGGGATACGTGGTAAGCCAAAAAAACAATAATATAATTATATCGTAATTATTATATCGTAACTCGCGCGCAGTATACGTCACTGTCGTATTTTTAAGCGTCTGCACGTCAAACACAACTACTAAATTACGAAAAAAAAAAAATCTTTTCAAACACTTTGTTTTTAAGCGCATAAGTGCACATTGTCGTCATACAGAGGTACACTTATATAATGTATAAGCTCGCGTACGCTATCAACTGAAATTCCGTATTACTACCTACATACAGTGTCAAAAATTCAATTTTCAAATTTTTCTACCGTCCAAATCGCGCACGAATAGCTTCTTTTAAACGCGATCGTTTCATAACGGCGTATACTTATAAAAGGGAGAATATCCGTACAAGCTGCTATTAAATTCCACCAGAGCACGTTCTATACAGTATTTCTATAGCTATATTGGTAGGAAATCTTAGTTCCTTCACAACTAAAACAACAATTAACTGATTGTCGTTTTGATAAATGATTCAGAATAATAATACCTGTCATTGAGTTTTTTTTTTTTTAGAATTTTGATGATTAAAAAAAGAAAATTATCAAATTAAATTTTCAACTACGAGGTCAATTTTATACCTAAATAAAAAAAAAAAAATTGATTTTTAAAAAAACGACAGTATATAAAAGCGATACGTATAGATTTTAAATTTCAGAGTTACAGACTACTAGGAAACTTCACACGATACGCCGCATCCTGTAGTAAAATCGATAACACACAGGTCTCGTCGGGTACAAATTTTAAAATATTTCGAAAATCTTTGACCTATGAATAGAACTTTCATTTTTTTAGTAATTTTTGTTCGATAAAAAATTTTATTTCCCGCAAACAGTTTTGAAACTTAAATACAAAATTGCTAACACGTAAATGCTTCTAAAAAATTTCGAAAATCTGCAGTCACAATTTTAAATTTTAGTCGTTTTAAGTTGAAAAATGTTCGAATATTGGTCATACCTTAGACTTATTTTTGGAAAAAATTCGCACAACAAAATTTGTTGTTTAAGATTTGAAAGCGAAATATGTCATGTAGCACTACTAGATTCGCTATCTGAATCGAAAAATTTCAAAAAAAATTCGCCCGGTAGTTTCTGAAAGCCTGTAAAAAAAGAATTGATAACGTGTTACTTCGATTATGACAGTGAAATTACGCACTGTTGAGCAACTGATACTTAAATCGCAATAATCCCTCAAATAATGGTCCAAACGGTTTGACGTTTTCACGCGTTATTTAAATTAATACTCTTTATACGTCAGTGCGACATTCGGACCATATTTAGCAAAAATCTGAGTATAGAATTACTTTTATGGTTTTAAAATCGTTTTCTCTTAATTTAATTAATAAAATTAATTCTGGCGCCTAATAAGACATTAAAACTATATTGTTAACGTCCAATTCTTATGGGTAAACGTTTTCGCTTACAGCTATGGTACCTATACAATTTCTAATTGAATCTTTCGAAATATAGTGGTGACCCACAGCATCGAACTGCCGCCCAGAGTGATTCCGGCTTGTTTTATTTGTTTTTTGTTTTGCACGTCACATCGATCGCCGCGAAAAAATCCCAGTGCGTCAATCCTCGGACGCCATTGATTTCCTACGGAATTGTTTACGACACGCTTTTGCGTACCTACACACATACGATAACCGCAACAGGAAATACACTTGCGGTTGAGTCACTGGGAAACGATATTACGCAAAGTGTCGTTTTTACGGAATTCGGTACGCGGCCAAAAACGACGACGACGACCGTGACGGAAGAAAGAAGTGCCGGCTGGTGACTCGGTCTACTTTCGATCGATCCCCCCCCCCCAAAATGACATATTCATAACCACTGCGTTTGTACAGATCGAAATAAGAAATAAAAAAATAGTTTAAAAATTCTTTATTTTTTTGTTAACCAACTAAAGACAACAACAAAAAAAAAGAATTCAGCGTAGTAAATATCGGAGCACTACTCTTCCTACGCACGAAAACGCGTGAGATCACACAAAGCCTGAAAATATTTCAAATTTTTCGCGAAAATATTTCAACAATTTTTCGGCCCGTAACTCGAATAGTAATAAAAATTCCGAAAAACGCTTCAGTACGTATTATATTATATACGTTTAGTTTTCAAACTTTTCGTAGTGATATGACATATGCAAAAAAAAAAAAAAAAAAGAGGCGTAAAAATTGTGTTCCTCTCGAGAATACATAGTTTTGATTTGAAATATTTGATAAGTAAAAAAAAAAAAAGATCCCTTTCCGCTTTGAGCAAACGACCATGGATGAATTCAGCACCGCAGCAGTCGTTCTTACCGACAGTGATTGTCACAATCTTAAATATTCGAAGCCCTGGGCTTTTTTCGAACACTGTAAAGTCTTCTCCACAGCTCTCTAACCGCCAACGTTTTCGTTATTGAGCATTTTGTTTTCTCTTCATTTATTTCTAGGCCAATATTTTTTTGCTTCATTTCATTGTATTTCGCACTATCCGTCCCCCACATTTTCTCCTATACTATAAATTCTAGATTGTCTGATTCACGGCGAGCTCCGAATCAAAAAATATAAATACCGATCCCTCAGATAACGATCACGCGTGTGCCGCCTCCCAGATACGAACCACGGTCGGCTGATATTATTTTGTTAAAAAAGTAAAAGGACAATCGGTCATCAAACTATTATTATTAAAGGTGTATAATAATATAGAGGCAGTAAATTACGGATGCAATTATAATTTTGTCGTGCGCCTATTCTGAGACGAGTATCAAAAGTACAAATTAGACGACTACCTTGAAAAAATTAGATTATACTTCCGGTTTGTACAACAAGTACCTATAATTATCAAGTTATATAATCATATTTCGAATTTGTAAAACGTGTGTAGCAAAAACAATACGTCAATTAATGTGCAGATCACAATAAAACTGCACGCGTTATTTTCAATATTAATATAATTACTTTAGAATGTTTTCGCCACGTGGCTACAACAATATAAGACAATCAAAGATATGAAATACGTCCCTTCGTGTTTTTTCGTAAGTTGAAATTGAAAGGTTTTAAAAATAATGTTAAATTTTTTTTTTCAATAAATTTATTAGTGCGCTGTTGACATTTATTTCCAATTAGAGTCATTTTTTTTTTTTTTTTTTATTAATTAAACACGACTGACCTGTGACGCTTCAGTTTTGATGACACAGTATATTTATACGAACTTGAAATATTGTGTTTGAAAGCAACAAAAATTCCATTAAAAAAAATTCACAAAAATAATATACGTGAATAATGCATATTATACTAATTGGTGAAAACAAACTTTTTTCCGAATTTAAATTAAAATTAGTAAAAAAGTATACGGCCAAGCTTTTGAAACGAAACAAAAACATTTCAAAAGCGGGAATTTTTTGAATACTTAACCACCGACGTATTTAAACACAACTGGTAAAGTCTAGTGAAATTTTCAAGACTCTAAATGTCATTAGTTTCTAAATTAGAGTGTACAATCAAAACTATACAACATGTCGATTCGCCGACTGTTTTTATCTGTAACTATTAAAATTTAAAAAAATAAATAAAAGAAGTTTGTTAATATTTAAAGAAAATATACATTTTTAATAATGAATAAATCATGTCAAACTTGTAAATTTTAAAACTGTTGGTAAAAAAGTGGTATAAATGAATACACTATGTTGCACATTAAATGACGTTATGCAGCAGTTATGCATCGTGTCAGTAGTTGTTTTAGGTTAAAGTGAAGAAAAACGACACTCATCGCACGTTAACTGGAAGTTTTAGAAGGGTTTTTTACAAATAATTTTGACAAAATTTTAAAATCCGTGAACATTTACCTGATACTTTCAAGGTGGTGCCTATTTAGATTTGAATACATTTTTTAGATAGTTTAAATATTAGTTCAAATTCTATTATAACCTATACTATTTTACGACTGGCGTAATCGTAAAATGTTTTTTTTCCGTGCAACTATGTACTCGTATAAAACTGTTTTGTAAGTTTTCATAGAAAAATTATTTTTTTTTTTTATCTGTTTTTCTCACTGTTACAAAGAGATTTTAAAGTTTAACCACGAGTTTTTTAAAACTTTAGTTAATGTTTAATAGTTTTGTAAATGTTTTATCGAGTTCGTTAAGCTATCGGATACAGTTAACACAACAAAGTAAAAACGCTAGTAAATGTCTTTACGAACGAGAAAATGTTACTTACTACTATAATATATTATAGTTCCACGCAAAACAATGGTATAACACGCGTAAAACGTGTTTTTACGTTAAATTTTTGTGTTGGTATGATGAATTAACAGAAGAAAACATAATTGTTTGGCGTAGCGATTACGCATTGGAGTGGCTCACTTCTTTGGGTAGGAAAATGTTTCGGAAGTTGTGATTCAAACTCATTATTTTATATCTGAAAGCAATGATTTATTATTGCATTCAAAAAAACGACTCTGAGCATGCTCAGTTATCTAGTATACGTCCTTGTAAAACACAAATTTAACAATAAAAAATATCAATTTTACTACCTATACAACCTGATGTACGACTTTTTAGGTTAGGTTAGGACTTTTTTATTTTTTTTAGGTAATCGCTACGCCAAACAACTATTCTCACCAACCTCAAATTTACTCCATTTCTTTCCTTCCTATGTTTCTTTATTTTCTCCTTTCCTTTATATTGTTTAAGAAATAATACGTTTACAATGTTATGTTATTTAAAAATACTGCATGAAAAGGTCAGATCAATACTTGATCTCTCCCGTCGGGGTTTTTAGTCTAAATTAATGTTTTTTTGGATCAAAACTCGCTAAATATGTAAAATTTTAAACATAGTTTGAAATTAAATTAGATATAATTTAAATCAAATTCCTTAACTATTTTGTGCTATAAACCGAATTGATCAGATCAATCCATCCACTCGAAAAAACGAATAATTGAATTTGGTGATGCTTCGATTTTCATCGTTTTCGGCAGACAACTCAAAACATTTTTGTGTGGAATTCAACGTAAATATCAGAGCAACCTGCTACCCGTAAAAATGATTACAAATGTCGAAATTTCAAGCGTTTCGCCGAAATTGGTCAAATCATTTCTGGTTTTTTGGCCATAACTCAATAACAAAATTTTAAATCAAGCTTCAAGTTAGGTACAATCTAAGTTCACTTTTTTGCGCCATCAGTGTTCACAGACAAAAAAAAAAAAAAAAATTAATCAAAAAAGTTTCGAACAAAATATATAATTTAAGGCCAAAATCTCAACTTTTTGTGGTACCTATTCAACGTAAATATAATAACAATAAAACGTCATCGCACAAAGCAGAAAATTTTAAATTTTTTACCGTAAAAATCTCAAATTTTTGTTCGTTTTTCGGGGTGTAACTGAAAAAGTAAGCGAAATTTAAAAAAAAAAAAAAAAACTTCTGTACCCTAAGTACCATCGGAGTCTATAAACCTATCAGAAAATGTACTGACTTCAAAATCGGAGCATTCTACTCTTCTACCCGAAGAGTTGTTCACAGAAAGAAAAAACATTATCGTAAAAACAATAAACGTTCTTTGCTGCGCTCAGAATGTAAAAAATGGGTAATTATATCAATAATAACAAAACGACTCACCATATTCCCCGCATTAGGAGTTCCAACAACCCTGGGAACACCAAATCGTCCGTGCCGGCGAGCCAGCGACGCCCGAACATTTGCATAGACGGCATCGCGGTAGTTCGACGCCCTGGAAATAAAATATAATATTATAATATTAATTATATCCATTTGCCATCGTGCTTCTATACATTTTTAATTACACATTTTATGAACGAAAAATAACAATACTCATAAGCACTTAGTGATAATACAGATAATATCGTATTTGTTTTGCGCAACAATTTTTTTTTAAACAAATGAATATAATACGTTATCTGAAATTATTAGTCAACAAATTTTAGATTATGGTCGTTAGCTTGGCTCCAATCTTAATGATTCATACGTTTTCAGAAAACCCAACTTGTATCCTTGGCACTCGAAGTTTTGCAAAATTTACAATAACAATACACCGACGTGGTATATAAATAAAAAATAAAAAAAAAAAGAGTAAAAAGTTAAGTACAATCGGCAGATGACTCGAGATAATTTATACGAAATTCTAGTAAAATTGTAATAAATAGTATATGTAGCCTATGAAAAAAATAAAAACTATGTTATCAAATTGCAAAAAATATATATTTTTATGCGACTGATTTCGTTCAAACGCATAATCAGTTAGTATAGGAGACAGAATTAAAAAAAAAACCGAACTTCTAACAAACAACCATCAGTAATACGCTGACGAGCAGTCCTAATGATAACCGTTCAATGGTCTCCAAATGTACCTACACTATTGTGTTCAATGACAGTATAAAAACTCGACACCATTATAAAACCATTACATTCTCGTTTTCAATTAGACTCTGAAAAAAAAAAACAATTCAAACAAAAAAATTATAAAACTAAATAATTTCGGTGTATTATTATTGAGTTCATATTATAACTATATAAACGTAATTTCTTTTTTTTGTTTTTACAAATTTGAACCATTGTGGTGCGTGTTATTTTAGGTTGGGGAAAAATATTTTTTTTTTATACAGACTAAAAGGCCGCATACTTTCTACCGTAGTAATTCACAAATAATAAGTGTAATATATTATACAAGAAGCGACAGGTCGTCTGAAACGTTAAACAAGCTATATTACATTAATATTCCATTTCAGCTTTTGTTATACGCGTACAATTTTATTTGTATACATTTGGAGTGGAATTGATAAAAAACGATTGAAATTTTTAAAAACTCGCAACGACCAAAAATTATAGGTTTTCAACAAGAAAACATATCATCGTAAAAGAAAAAACGTCCTTTGTTACAATTCAAAATCCTGGAATGAAGAAAAAAGATTTTACAATATCCGCGCAAATACAAAAGGCTGGTTCGAGTGCATTCCAATAAAATTAAATCTAATATCAGAAACAGAACGTGAATTTATTGTTAAAAAGCCGAGATTACTACAGATCGCGTAGATATAGTTTGACGGAGTGAGTCACTACGCTTTGGGTGAGTCACTGGTTTGCAATAGTTATGATTCAAACGTATTATTTAATATCATTGCCTACGAAAAGCTTTAAAATATCAGTTTTATTTAACTACCTATACTATATCTGTACGTATTTATACGACTTTCATAAGTAATCTCTACGCCAAACAATTTTTTCCCTTTTTTCCCGTCTTCTTTTCATTCTTTCCTTCCTTCCTTCCGTTTTTTATGCAATACTACGTTTACTAAGTTATCTGTACTTTCTATTTTTTCGCGCTATGGCATTTGTCGATTGAACGCACCAGAGTTCTGGCCGTCAGTGTTTTCATAGAAAAAAAAAAATCGATTAAAATTTCGAACAAAACAAAATTTAAGTCAAAATCTCAACTTTTTGTGGTATTCAACGTATAAATCGGAGCACTCTTTTCACACGAAAACATCATAACGAATCAGAAAATTTTAAACTTTTTGACGTACAACTGTACGTTGAGTTACTTACTCAATTACTTTTCAGGTTTCTGCGATGTACCTAACTCAAAGAGTAAGCGAAATTTCAAACAAAACTGGAACCAAAGTACCACCGGAGTCAATAGACCTGTCAGAAAAGTTACTGACTTTAAAAATCGTTGCGTTCCTTCGACCCGAAAGTGTTCACGAATAAATAACATCGTTGTTAAAACAATATGCGTTCTTCGCTGCGCTTAGA
Organism: Hormaphis cornu; assembly: GCA_017140985.1. NCBI lineage: Eukaryota > Metazoa > Arthropoda > Insecta > Hemiptera > Hormaphididae > Hormaphis > Hormaphis cornu. Next base: position 10,052,089 of record CM029363.1, on the reverse strand, counting down.
ATCTAAAAAAGTTACAATTCATTTTATTTAACATTTCGACCGCTGATTAAAAACAAAAAGCGCAAAATACTGAAGTACCTGTATTATCCAGTAGGTGATACCAGAGTATAGTTATTACATTAACATATATACTGATCCTTAAAGCCGTCGGTCCAATCTTACAATCGATTAAAAAAACATTTGGAATCAACTATATAGTAAAAAAAATGTAATTACTATTCAATAAACACATTATAGCTGGTACATACGGATTAATTATGACCTCGGACTGAAGAACGAGCGCAACAGACTTTACAGTTTAAAGATTCTGGATAAATCCAGCATAAATTCTATGACGGATATGAGTTTTTCCCTCGATATAACTATATCGTACTTTAACGCATATACAATTAATAAAACTCGATTCAACTGAACATACGAAGTGTACACGAGAATCAACGACGTCTAATTCATATTTATTCATTTATTCAGCTCCTTACGAACAATAACCCTTGATGACGATGCGCGAGACGGCCTTGCTTTGACTCGACATATGATACGATATGCTTGAAAATCAGCACCGGAGTGAGTGCGGTAGACCCAAGAATAATTTTTTTTAAGTCTCCACCACAACAACATCCGCGTGATATGTCATTGTGTGGGCCGAGACTTTTAGATGCTGCTAGACAATAAATCATTCAATTAAAAGAAAAATACACGAAATAATATCCCTTCCAAATTGGGATGGATACGATGAACGAAACCACAAATTGTATCCTTTTTAACGATACGCGCATTCTTCTAAATGAGGCATAAGAAAAAAGAAGATATATCTCTAGGTCATGTGGGTAGTTTAACGGAGTAGCGACAACGCTTTGGCGGGGTCACTGGTTTGGAAGTTGTGATTCAAATGCATTATTTAAAATCTGAAAGCAAAAACCAAGTTTAACGAAAAAATTTCAGTTTTATTAAATTACCTTGTATAGGTACTACCAAAAATACGACTTTTCTAAGTAATCGCCACGCAAAACAAATTTCTCACCGACCTCAAATTTACTCTCTTTCTTTCCTTTCTTGCATTTTTTGTATGCAATACTACGTTTACTGTGTTACGTTATAATATAAGGTACTTTATAATTTTTTGCGGAATAACATTCTTCCGTCTGCAGTGTTCACATAAAAAAAAAAAAAAAAATAACAAAAAAGTTTCAAACAAAATATGATTTAAAGCCCAAAATATCAAATTGTTTGTGATATTCTAAGACCGGAACACTCCATCTACAAAACAAACCTGAAATTTTCAAAACGTTGCCGTAAAATTCTTAACTTTTGTTTTGTTTTTGGGGCTTTACTCAAAAAGTAAGCAAAATTCTAAAAAAAAAAAAAAAACTGAGATCAAAGTACCACCGGAATCCATAAACCTATCAGAAAAAATGACGACATCAAAAGTATCCAAAACAGGGTTTCAAAATAGGAAAAAAACATCATTTTAAATACAATACAGTCTTTGCTACGCTCAGAATCTAAAAAAGCGTTGCTCAAATAATTGGGTGAAAAAAATTTCTCATCCGATCTTGTAAACTGATATTTATGAAATGCTGTTTACGTAGCGCGTAAAACTTATAAAATTAAACTTCAAAAATTTATGACACGCGTCAATATAATATATAAAATCAATACGAATAATACGAATTACTTGTTTTTTTTTTTTTACAAACTTAAAAATATAATCCTCGGGCGATTAGTACAGGTACCTACGTACCTACGTATACTTAGGCAAAACATTCGTTACGGCGATTTATTTTTTAACTATATATTATATTCTTCTAACTTTTTGACTAATGGTTTTCAATTATAATAATATACCCACAAAAACCAGCTTATTCAGTGCAGCAGGCCAATAGTTCGTAAAAATTTACATTTTTAAAACATTGAACCTGCAATAATGAACTCGATACAAAGTATAATGTTGTCAAAATTCTAATATAGGTATAACTTAACTGTCGAATATAAACGAAGCATAATGTTTCATATCGAACCGTTTATTGATTAAGTATCTCAAAGATAATTATCACCCTCTCCTACGTCTTACACACGTTTTTTTACTATACTAAATTTTACAAACAAAAAAACTAATAATAGGTACAAGCTATACTAAACTATTATTAATACGTCAAACACAAAAAAGTTATCACAAAAAATGCCAAAAAAAACCCGATTTTTCTGTATGCAAATTAGCAAAATATATATATATATGATCTGCACGAGTGTGCCTAATTTTTTGTTTATTAATACTGTACATTTATATCGTTGAAAACACAAACTGGCCACAAAACGTGTGCACTAGACCGTATTGAACATATTAAGCAGGTAAAAAAAGTCATATATTTTGTCACAATAAAATACCTCAATGCTATATAATAGTAATTTATCAAAGAAATCCACGAAAATGATCCAAAGCACTTCAGGTGTCACCTGAAGTTTCAAAAAGAGCTGTGCACTGCCATCAATGTACGTATCAAATTTCTGACAACAACTTACGAGATGAAAAACTTGTTTTATTTATTTTAACCGATAAGAATTAACTCCGTATAACCTCAAAGATTATTCGAAAAATTTCTTTCCCGATAAGGTCTGATTCTGTATAAGGTCTGATGTCCTATTCTATTATTATTATTATCCTATTCTACTACCTGTGTCAACGACCGACGAGTTGGCTTCAACCCGTAACACGTTCGTTAACGGCGCCTTAATATTATCGTACTCTACGAGGAAACAGCACGAACCATATTATTATAAGGTTTTCTATCGAAATTTCCCGTTCGCGAACTATATATTACAAACAAACAACACAACAATCATCGCACTAATTTTCGGGTGCCGCGGCTTTGATATTATAATCGGATTCATAAACGAGTTAATTAATTTTATCAATCGTCATATTAGTAACAATATTGTAAACACGGAGCAGTTTAGATAAAAAAACTATTACCTCGATTGGGCAATTATTAAATTATCACACTGAAATACGACCTTTTTCGTTTTATATTAATAAACGTTATTAGAGCTGGTTGTCGTTGTACACGTAGGAATATAATTATAGTAAGAATTACAATATATTATGTAAATTTAAACAATAGATAATACAAATATTGTGCACGATTAACGTAATATCGATCTGTACGATTCGTAATTTTTACCTCTAATTGCTGAACTTTTTCCGGGAGTGTCATAACTCATAAAACATGTTGGCCGGCTGTGCGAAATCTACATCCTTTGAAACGGCTGCTGCACCTATATAGAAACACGAATAAAAAAAATTATTTTAGATTCTTTAGAAGAAATACTCCGCGGCAAAAATCTCTCGCACGTAATCCAAAAACAATTAAAATTTTGTTTGAAGTCGGAACCGATTTTGTACCGAACTTTTAAGCCGAGATTTAAACGGTATAAATCTTGGCAGTTATATCGAGTCCTATTGAAACTGTAGGGTTGACCGACGATTGTTCTAAAACAGTATCTAAATGCCATAAGCATTAATATATGTATATTTATATATAATATTTAACCTACGATTGTCACTAGTTTACTATATTCAGATCGAAACTTAAACACAGACAATATTTTCCTATAGTGTTAAAATAAATTTGGTGATTTTTAAAAAAAAAATTTGTTTGTAATATATTCTCAACAAGTTCGAATCAATCAAAGTTTTTAAATACCAATAGAACGAGTACAGACACTTTAACTAACGTCAATTGTTTTTTTATTAAAATATGTATGTAGGTAGACGTTTAAAATTTGACGAGCACTCTGCAGTGACCCCCAAACCAACACCAGCGAGTTCGTAACCAAAATGTTTCGAGTCAATTCTTTGGAAACGACAAAAATATACAATATAATACGTATATTATTCATAAAAGCTATCGTTTGAAAAATAAATCGATACGACACACAAACACGGGTATTTTTTTTTTTTTTTTCGCACTTTAAATCGATCAGTTTTGTACTCGCCGTAAAAAAATTAAAAAAAAAACTATAAACGGAATGAAAGTAAATAATGATGAATACAATAATATACCTATATAGTAACGTAATTTTTTTTTAAACACCGAGTAATAAAAAGGAAACCATTAACTCCGTATCTAATCTTCATTGAATTATACGCTCACTTTCTACCGCCAAAGTGTATGCGAAAAATGTATGATGTTGATTCGTTTTCCGGTACAATATTTTGCAGTAATATTATATTATATACGTAAGTCTTTTATAATAAATTTTGGTAATCGGTTGCATTTATTATCTGAAAAAAAAGGTAAATCATTGTATTCGAACATACGATTTTGAACGAGCTCAGTTATCTATATTCTATAGTTACGTCCTGTGTAAAAACCAAATTTATAAAGTTATCAGCTATATTACCACCTGATATACGACCAAATTCTCCCGACCTCAAATTTACTCCCTTTGGAGACAGAAAATTCCTTCCTTTCTTTTTTTCCTATCGTCTTTTCTTTATTTTAGATAATACTACGTTCACTATGTTATGTTATATAAGGTACTGCATGAAAATATAAGTTATATACTCGCCTTTTCATCCACGTCTTTAGTCCAAGTTTGTGTGTTTAAACTCGATAAATATGTAAAATTTTAAAAACCGTTTGGAACAACGTCTATTTTAAATCATATTTCCTAACTTTTTTTGCGCTATAACAATGCGCATTGATCAGATTACTCCTTCCACTCGCAAAAATACAAACAAACGAATTTGGTGACGTATCGATTTTCGTCGTTTTCGGCAGATAACTCAAAAAAATTTTCAAATAAAATATACTTAAAAACCAAAACTCAGAATCGTTTTTTTTCAAAGGCAATGATTTATCGTCGCTTTCAGTTACTAAACAATACGTTCGAACCACAACTTCCAAACCAGTGACCCATCCGAAGCGTAATCGTCACTCCGTCAAACTACCTACTAGAGTGATCCCGGCGTTTTTTCATTATTTTATAATACGAGGACCAGTTTTCCGAGATGGAGCCGCGTACAAATAAATACCTATGCGAGCTGCTGTAGTATCAATAAATACTAATAATATATACAAACTGTCGAAATTTTCTTTCTAATTTAGGATACCGAAAAAATGTTACACTTGTTACACTATACTGTTACTTTTCTAAAAAAAAAACGAATTTCTTCATTGAAACGCTGTTTATTTTTCAGATATTACGCGATAGTAAAAGTATTATGACAGTACGAACGCGAAATGAACGTCGTGTATAATATGTATTCATGGTTGGTACATCTCTGCGTAGTATAGAACAGAGTACAGTTTAAGTATGAGTACACCGCTGCGATGTATCGCTAAAAAACGAATAAAAACTGCACAAAACCAACATAAATTAAGTATAAAATAAAACTGGGCAATTATAAACTATATACATTATAGTCGTTTATACGTTGTTTCCGTGCGGTGACTCTGCGATTATATATCGCCTTCAAAAAAATTAGCAATAAATTACGGAGCTTATCATCCTTAGTATCCTAGATATATGATCACATCCCAGAAAAAAAAAAATCAGTATTAAAACAATATTTAGTACCTACCGCTCATCTAAAAGGTAACTTACACACATAAAATATCATACGACTGAGAAATTTAAAACATCGTCTAGAAAACACTGTTTTTATTGAACGTTTTTGATCTTTACACACACACACGTCTTTTTACGCGTGTATTTTATGTTGAACAATGATTTTATATGTGCGCAGAAGAGGAATATTGATTTTACCACGATGTTTTTTGTCTGTGCTCCGATCGGTATAGGTACACGCCATGCAACAAAAAATAATGGACCCGAATACCTCACCCACGTTAGTTGAAACTTGTTTTGGAATTTTTAATGATATCAATTGAGTTAAGTATGAAACCAAAAACAAGATTCCGAATATTGTCCGAACGGCTTGAAATTTTCACACGCCGTTATAATTATATACAAAGTGTAAAACTGACAGACAGACGTGAACACGTAGAATTAATTCTCCCTTGAAAGTTAATGGAATATAATACACGTACAAAAACATCGTAAAATTGTACAAAAAAAATGTACACGAGCGGCCATGCCTACTCTTGTTTGCGGTAACAAAAAAATTGCCAACTTCTCTCGAGAACTATGCGCGACGACATAGCTGTTTCAACGAACTGCAACTTTAAGAATCTCGTAATTATTTTTATTCAAAAATCTACAGTAGGCATACTACATACGTACGTCATGTTAAACACATTTTTAAAACACAAAATTACAAGTGGGTAAATGATCGTACCTGTTAGGAAATAAGTGAAAACGGAATCAATTTAAAATAATATCGAAGTAAAAACAACCGGGAATATAATATGTAACTAATCAAAAAATACACGGAGCACCTACCTATGTATATATATAATATCTATAGTGAAAGTAAACCAGATTTGACGAAAATTGTGAATGGTTTGTGGTCATTATCATAATGGCGCAAGGTCATGGTACATCGAATTTTTTGTTCTCTACGAAAAGTAGATTACTACCTAGGTAGTATATACAATGTAATGAAACTATTTTTATTTATTTATTTTATTTTATAAATATAATAATAACGCCTCAATACTCAAAAAGAAATTATAGAAAACTACTATTTCCAATAAGATACACGTAAAAAACGCTTTTAGAGAAGTATCGGTTGTTTTGAATTGCACTATATTTTGAGTGAAAGATATAAACACCCAAATGAAACAATAGCAGTAATTCTTCTACATCTTCGGGTCGCTCTTTCAACCGGTATTGCCTTCCTACACTACTCTCCTCCATTCTTCACCGTCTTCTATTTTCTTTTTAATGTTTACACATTTTAAGCCCCATTCTCCACATATCTGTGACGTACAGTTCGTTCTAGGTCTTCCTCTTCCTTTTTCCCAGAGATAATTCCTTCTAGGACTACTTGTACAAGACTATGTCCTAGCTAATGGAATTTTCTCGTTTTAATGGTAAGTATTACACAGGTAGTTATTTTTTTTTTTCATTAACTTATTGTAATATTTAATCATTCGTCTACCCAGTTGATCTTTTGCATACGTCGGTAGCGCCACATCGTTCAAATGCCTTTATCGATTCTTCATCGTTTTTGTTGTAAGTCCATGTCTCCGCTGAGTATAACGCTATTGGCCATATGGTCTCCAGTATCTTTGTTCTTAGCGCAATGCGATGAAATGCGATTTCTTTGATGAAAGGATCTGTTTTTTTTTTGTAAATCACAATTTTTGCCATTCCAATTCTTCTTCCAATTTCCATTTTACATCTAGCATCATCTGTGGTACTTTGGTAACAAAAATGGTTCACCTGTTCTATCCCGTCTACTGAGATTACTGCCTTTATTTTTGTTTTTTCCATCGTTTTTGTTTTGCATAATTAGAGCGGACAATTTTTAGAAAACTTGTACGGTGCAAGATTATTTTATTTGATGTACGGATCTTCGAATACCGCAAAACGTCGAGGCTTTAAATCACATCTGATTCCAAACAAAATGTTTGTATTTTACACGTTTTGCGAGTACAATAGTACGAGAACACGCAAAAAGCCAGCTGGAGTGTATATTTCGTCCGATCGAATCGAAACCGATACCGTTATTATTCGGTAGGTCGGTCATTGGGAACTTTCACACGATACTTAAATTAACATTTTATACGTGGATACGACTTTCGGACCATTTGTACTAGTTTTTACCGGGACGTATAGACGACAGCCGAGCTACAGTGTACGTTTGAACCACGATTTCCAAACCGAGTGACAAAGCGTAGTCGCGTTACTCCGCGTCAAACTGTGCACGCGACCCAGACCGATCGTGGTGATCTTTTTTTACGTTGTCAAACGCTTTTAGGCGAATAATCGTTACAAAACACCATGTTCTAACAACAACAACAATAATAATATATAGAATACACGCGTACATACGAGAATAGCGTTGTATACAGGTATATAATTTATATTGTATTATGTTGATGACATGGTTGCATCACGTACGTTCGTCGAGAGAAGGGTGTGCTACTGTGAAAGTTGTTAGGTCAGTGTTCACCTCCAGAGGACACACGCCACGCATGCTCTCTCTCTCTACTGTAATATACGCGCGCGCACACGGCGTATTTATAAAAAAAGATAAGATGATTTTATTTGCGCACAAAAAAAAAAAACACACAGAAGAAACAGATATTTGTTGAAAAAAAAAACGGTCGTACTTTAAAAGTACAGCAGCTGGTGACCGACACTGCAGTAGAGTGCATGCATAGTAAATAACGAAACAATTATTATGTTCTGCGTACAAAACATAAATGATATTATTATATAGGTGTACGATACGACTACAACAATTACGTAATAATTTATATAAAATGGTAGTATTTTGTAAAATATAAAAAAGAAAAAATACAGCTATGTCGGCCGCAGCCGCCGCCGCTACTTTCTCGCCGCCACGTCACGTCACCGCCGTCTCGGAATTTCGACTCGCGCGCGGACAAAACACAGCAGCTACACACAACACGGTGGCAGGTATTAAAAAAAAATTTAATCCGAACGCATTGTGTTTGGAAGAAACGTCATCATAGTGTACTACGGTTAAACGTACAAGTATATATATATTTATTTTCTTCCTCGATATTTTTGTACACAAAACTGTACACCGTAATATTATTTATTCGCACGTAACTAAAAATTCGGTTAACAATGCGAATTTATTCAAATCCGGGTAAGAGAAGGTCAAGGTTTTTTTTGTAAACGTAATGAAACTATCAAGTACGTTATAATAATCACGTAAAGCGATCCGATTCAAATTTCAAAAAAAAATTATACGTATGTACCTTAATATAGACGTATATATATATATATTTTTTTTTTTTACATAATCTGCATATTTAATGGACTATATTATTTCGCATATTTTATAATTATATCAGGATTCGAGACTTAGTAATAGCGTTTGCATTTTTTATTTAGCAAAAAATAGCGGTACGATATTATACCGGAAAATTTTTATGTGCATGATTTAACACATGGTTTTTAATCGAACAAAAAAATTGCCGAGCAAACATTATTCAAATACAAAACGAAAAAAATTTGTTGTATACCCGCTTTTTGTTTGGTTTTAAAACTTTAATGTTAAGATGCTTACACCAATAAAATGTAATTGAAAATTCCTAAATTTTTTTTTCGTCCTTGCTTTTACAATCATAATTTTTTAGTTAGCCTTTTAGTTAGCCTTAGCTCTTACAATCATAATTTTTAGTGCTTAAGTCCCGAAACTCGTTAATATCAGTTATACTCTACAGGAACTCGCGAACACACACACATTTCAAGAAATTATGTTTTAACTTGTGAACGATGTTTCGTACATAATATAATATAGCTATATTTTATAATATTCGACACTATTCAGATAACAGGTACTCGTGTATAATAATAATATTTTACTTGACATTTGATTTCACTTTTTTTCAGAGTGTTTGTGGAAAAATGTCGACGACACGCCATTATTTTTGTTTAATTGTTGTCTTGCTGTTCAATTAAGAAATATGTATTATTCGTGTATACGTACAATAATATCAAAAACGTATCTAATTTGTTACGTATTAGCTAAACATAATATTAATTAAGTCGGTGCCTAAAATCTTGAGTGAAAGAAAAAAATAATTTCTTTACGATTTATTATTTTTTATTTGAGAGTAGCTATTCGCATTTAATTCAAGTGACATGCGAGACTATAAATATTATACATACTATTTGGAACCTATAAATGATGAAATGACTCATTTCAAACGAGTAAAGCTACATCGTCGACCATGGCGTGTTGTCGAAACTAAATAGTTAAAATTGTATTTTCTCTCGTAATCTCTAAACATTTTTCTCGTTGCTTTTTAACCGAGAATCGGAAATTCTGCAGCTATATTAAACAACCATAACACCTGCTATATATAAGTAAATACTTTTTGGTTACAAGATCATATTATAATAGTTTTTGGAAATAACAAGTAACAACGGTTTAAAAAAAAATTATTTAAGGTTTTTTGTCGCACTGGATTTTATGTCGCAAATATGGTCTCAGCAGTTCCATAAATATTAATAGGGTTATCCAATATTCATTGCGAAAACGGCTCTGAACTCGTTATAATGTCTTCTATGTTTTTACAAAATAAATTTTTAACATATTTATTTCTAAATAAATAAATAACAATTGAGTTATTAAAAATATGGCGATATTTAATTAATTGTAAACGGACATAAAATTATGAAAACCTTTTTATCTGCAAAATCATCTTGTAAAATCAGTGTTTAGGTTCTTGTCTTTAATATTCAACTTATCAGTGTTAGCTATAAGTCTTTCAAAAAAAAATCACAATCAAGAAAGTACAAAATGATGTTTTTGAAAATAAAACCTATTGGCATGACTAAAAATTCATTTATACTGTTTAAATAATGATTAAGTGTTCCCAAATGTCTAAAACGTGACGTTTCTTTATATAATCATAAGTTTAAAGAACGAAAATTGGAAATATACAAACTTAGTTGTATCAGAAAATCCTCAACTATTTACAGGTTTCTCGGTACCTAATATTTTAATAGGTATTAGGTGTTTATTGATAATACAATTAATAACTTATAAAACCTACAAAAGTAATGAATAGAAATCCAAAACAAATACCAGAGATAAATTATACCGACCAAAATAATAACTAGTATAGGTCAGTCGCGATTCACCGGGGATTTGAGGAGGTCAGACCTTCCCCTCTTAAATCTAAATAATTTTGAAGCAAATGTACTACATTTTTAATAAAATTTTTTGAAAACCTTACATGATTTAAAAAAAAAATCATATTTCCCTTAAGACATTCTTAAGTACGCCACTGATATTACCCACATATGAATTTACACACCAAGATTTTAAATAAATATGGTCGTAGGTTAGTTAGGCGTACAACTAAATTAAAAACATAATAAAAATATTATTGTGAAAATACCGCATACCTATTGTTTAGGTACTATCCATCCTCAGGAAAACAATTTAAGAGAGACACGTGTTCATAAATAATAGTAGTGTTTCTAAAATGAATGTTAAGTACCTATACATTAATAAATTAACAAGTAATGCCCACGTATTTAAAAACAAATTAGGAACTTCCCATAAAGCTGTGAATGTAGCATATGTACCTAAGTACCAACACGAGTACCCATTATGTACATTTTAAATTTTTGTCACTCAAATATCTCAAAATTACAATACTCAACATCAGACGAATACTATAGCAACTTCGCTTTAGATAACTTAGATTATCAACACTCGGGTTTTCCTCGAATAAGTCAAAATAAAATAATCATAGCAACAGTGAAAATAAACAGAAAGAATGTGTATAGCCGAAGTCAAAAAATCACACAATCGTATTAGGATAATTGAAAAGTTTTGACGAGCTGGGGGAGTAGGTCACAGATTTAGGTAGGCCACTGGGTAAACTGCAATGATGTAATATAAACAGTAAACACCTGCACTGTAAACTTATAACATTTTATAGTTTGAAAACAGTGACAAACCATTGCTAACGGAAGCAACAATCCATAATATTGTTAAATAGCAAGTTCAGAAAATCAAAAAAACCACTAACTAAGCAAAATGGTCAAAATTTAACTAATAATAATATACTGGGTAAACATTAGTAGTCATTTGTACTGTTATTAGAGCCGTACCTAGGTACCTAATTGCAAAACAATAAAAAAACTGAATTGATTTTATTACCTACCTATTATTATTTACATATACCTCGATCGAGAAATTAATAAAATGTTGTGATTTTGGAAGTGATTGACATAATTATTTATACAACTCGAAAAATTAGAAAAATTTTAAGCATAGGTTAAAAATCTACTGCTTAAAAGTAAGTCAGAAGCAACACAATCAAGAGCATGGAAGTGATTTTTGGAAAATACAGATGTGCTGCTAAAAATAGTCAAATATCTAAAATACACCTGTACTGAAACTTAAAAGCGTTTGTGTTGTAGCTTTTAGGTAGACTCAATTGTATTGTTATTTGGCATTGTCATATTGGTTTTTGTCGGGTACCTACTACAGTTCAAACAGAACGGCCAATATCAACATACCAATAGAAAATTTTGTTTCATAACTGTGAAGCATTAAGATTTTTCGTCTGTCAAGTTAGTAATTAAAATTTTGTAAAAACAAGAAGCCAACGAAATCGAAATAACAAATTAAATTAAAATAAATACTTCAAAAGCCAGAAGACTGTTATGAAGTGTACTGTTATACACATGCATAACTCTGCAGTTTCGGCAAACTTGCACAATGCACATAAGTGTGCATAGACAATTATTATGAATATGCTGTCAAATTTTAAATTTAAATGATTTATTAATTGTACTAGTTATGAATACGCTAGTACATGTGTAAAATGTTTATATAATTAAACTCGAATTAACAGGATGTTGGTAGAGTTATGTATAAAACATTAAATTATTGATGGTACTTTATACTCAACACTACTAGAAACCACACAGATCAATAATAATAATAATAATGAATTCCCTCAACAAGTCAGAAATATAATATAATGTCAGTGCTATTAGGTAAAAAATAATGTTTAAAGCATCTCGGAACTATGGTTTGTTTGAAAGGCAAGTGTTCCAAAAACACTACACTCAATCTAAAAACCCGCCCAAAAACTCAAAGTGAGGTGTGTAAAAATTGAAACAAATAACTAGGTACATACTAAGTACATACCGAAAAAAAAAATACCAGAAATTTTTCTCTGCATTAATTCATGTGTCAAAAATTTTCACTCCAGTTCCTGGATGTCACTAGAAAATACATTTTTGAGTAGTTTATATTTGTTTTTTTTTTTAATTTAAAAATATTCTAAATTATAAACTAAAGAATAGACTTCATACTTTATTTTTTCAGGATAAATCAAGAGATTATAAACAATAAAATATACCTTATCAAGATTGGTTAAAGATTCAATCTAATCATCGTTTGGCAATTATTGTGTTCAATAATCTATCTATAATGATTGTAGACGACTCTTTACAGAAATATTAACCAAATAGATAAAAAAACAAAAGTAGGTAATACATTTTGTCAGATTGCTTTCAAGCGTTTGTCTAAAAAATTTAAACTTTTAAAACTAACAAAACAGAACTTTGGAAATTCTAGTATTTTTGGCAAAGTAGGTAATCACAGCGCTCTACATTTTGTTTATTTAAAAAAAAAAAATTAATTCCAACCTACATATTATGGAAAAAAATCAAAATCCAACATAAGAACCTCCATAGCAGCATTTGGCCATACATATTTTAGTTTATCAGGTTGATTTAACGGACACAGAATAATACATTTTTAGATCGGCAATTGGCATCTTGTGTTTGCACTGTGCTAAACCAGTAACAACTTAAATTTAATTCTTAAAACTTATTTTAAATCAAAACGTTACATAACCCTTATTATTTTTTAAAACACGAAACATAATATTATGAATATTAATGTAGGTAGCTAGATAAGAAGTATTTATTGTCCAAATGTATTATTCATTTATTTTTTTATACTGTGTACTAATACTATGACGCATAGTAACAATTATAAATTATACAAATGAAAATAAATTATTAAGTACCAAGTGTTACATTTTTTTTTTTTATCATTAGTATAGGTACAAGTCGAGACACAGTAAAATATTTTTCTTGGTAAATTTCAGTGGGCAGCATCATTTAATTTTGTAAGCTCTTTCTGGAAATATTAAGTGAATACATAGGTACTCAATATGTATGCCTACGTTATCTAGTGATATAACTCATACTGAAATAAGTATCTAACAAATAATTTTAGAACTTCAAAACCCTGTTCAAAACTTTTTTACTCAGCTCAAACTTTATAGAATAACGTATTCACTCCTCACTTATCTACAGTATTGAACCATCTGTTATTTGAGAACAACAATGTGGGTAAATTATACAAAGGGAGGGATGTAAATACACACATTGTTCATTTTTGCATCAACAAAATGTTGTATCCGAAAACTTTTTTTCACCTACTTTAAGAATTTAAAATATAAAATAAGTACCTACACACTATATGGGCATAGAGAAAAAACTTCAACTAAGCAGAAAAAAAACAATCTACAAATTAGTATTACGTATTCTGTTACCTACCTATAGTTATTAAAATAATTTTTTTTATCATTTTAAATATGAGCACCTAGACATAAAACATTACGTACAATGCGGAGTCGTTAACAAAATGTGTGTATATTTGTTCAGTTTGGCATTAAAGGTAGGTAAGATAATTTCATGGTTGTATATTACGGCACAATAATGATACTAAGAGCTCTATACATTTATTGGAATAAATACAAAAGAAGAAGAGTTTTAGAATCATAAATTTTGTTCGACAAATTGTTGTATAGATAGGTGAAGCAAATGTGAATTAAAATTAAATACAAATTAAACAGGTCTAGCCTACCGACCTACAGTTTGGCGTTTACATTCACCTAAGTGTATTATAATTATTTGATAATTATTACCTACTGTATTTATGTGCCATATAAGGCGGCTAGAAGATACGTTCTAGGCAGGGCCGGCGCAAGGCAATATTTATACGTAGGCAAAATCCAAATTTGCCGCCCTCAGGGACGGATTTGGGGGGGGGGGGTGCTGTGAAAATGTCCCCCCTTATAAAATGCCGCCCCAGGCAAATGCCTGTGTTGCCTGTGCCTTCCGCCGGCCCTGGTTCTAGGTAACATTAAAATTATTTTGCAACAATTGATGTATACATAATTGGAAAAAGAATAATATTAAAAAGGTAGCAAGTACCTAAAAGACTAGTACTATAAACAGTTTTAGTTGAAAACTAGAAAATTATGTACACCTATTTTTTATTTTTAACTATATAATTTGTTGGGTAAACAATCTTTTCCTTTATCTACCATCATTTTTTTTTTTATTGAAATGATCCACTGAAAAAACTAATAATTTTCTTACTGTTCTTTTGTATCCATTGTATAGATTATGTCTAATTAAAATTATAAGTAGGCAAATATATTAATATTTTTCACTACAAATTAAAATTATTAAGATCTACCTACCTTCCAATATCTATATAATATTAATAAATATACTGAAAAGTGTGTATTACGAATAAAAATGTTGCGGGGGATGATTTTAATTTAACTTTTATTTTACAATTGGGTTCATCAATAGTTAGTTTTTTTTAAATATTGGAAAAAAGGTAGAGAAACGAGGTTAGATAAAAAATTATAATTAGGTAAATCTAGAGTTAACAATTTAGAGACACTAAAATATTTTGTAAAAAAAACAAGGGTATCCTAATGGAATCGAGATAAACACGAATTGTAAATAATACATCTCGATAATTTAATCAAGGAATCTATGCCTTGAGTCCTTGGTTTCTTTTTATACTAGAATCTGTTCAAAATAACGTTTTATGTTTTATTCAACGTCAACAGGCCCATCTATGGTATATATATATATAAATGTTTTAAATTTTCTTAATGTTTCTTTACTATCCGACCATCGTTCACTTTAACTCTCTAAATATTTCCAAAAACTGATATTAGGGGTTCAATTGACTGTCCTGGCATTCTTTCTTTAATCCGTTTTAAAACTAATAGTCTACAATATGCCTACTGCAGATCCCAAACCTTTTTATCCTCTTTTCTCAACAAAAAATTTTAATAATATATTAAACTCTCCTGCTAACCTTCTTATGATTGCAGGTACCTAATACTTATACCATTGATTACATTTGATTAATTTTCAATTATATTTCATATGTATTCTATATTTACTTCTAAGTTTTCTCATTATAGATACAATCTTAAATTAAAATTCGTTATAATTTATCGTATTATGTTTGTCATTTTCCGCACACGGCGTTTGTAGTGTTATGTTTTACGACTCGCGTCCGTTTATAATAATGAATAATAAAATACTTTGGTAGATCTGTGGACCGAACTAATAACAAAAATCGACTGTAAAACTGTCAACGCAATAAAAATCGAGGAATAATAATGACACAGAATAAAAAGCGGAAAAGATTCTGCGCCTAGATTTGATCGGATGATTAAAATGGTTTCAACGACCCCGCGCAAAACGACTACATACGCTGACGAACAGTGGCGTGTTTACGAGAAGGGGGTCGGATCACCCCCAAAAGCGAGGTATTTCACATTTAAACGCGGCAAGTGTACTATTCGAATAACTTTTGGAAGACCTCAACGCGATTCGAAAAACGTTTATTTTATTATTGAGATAATATTATTACACTCCTGATAATCATAATGCAATAAATGACATTATAATGCAAAACCAGCGCGGTACAAATAGTTCAAAATCACGAGGGCCGGTAATATTAAACTTTACGAAATTTTTTTTTAATCAAAATCACCGGGGGGTGTATGTAAGAAATAATAACAATAATAGGTATTACTCACTTGATCAACCGTTGAGAGGGCCGCTAAATATTAACGTGATGATGATGATATCGTATTGTTGTTAGCGCGCGGCGAAAAACACGACGACGACACATCAAAAAAAAAACGATCGCGTTCGAAAACGTTATTCGAGAACGGAAGGAGCGTCGCGAAGTAGTAGAAAAGAAATAAATAAACGAATAATAAAAGCCGCCGGCTGCGGAGCGACCTACTTCGCGAAAAAAAAAATACGCATTTATCGCACAAAAATTTCACCGCGAATACGCGGCGACCGACCGAGACGAACGACAAGAACACACACGCACGAGAATAATTTGAAAAATAAATCGAAAAAAACCGTTCCGAATGTATTTTTTTTTTTATAATTAAAGCCGAAGTGCGACGACCGCGTGCCCGGCGAATATTAAAAATAATTATGAAAAAAAAAACGGTCGCGAAAACGTGATAACGACGCGCGGTAAAAATAGTATCTCGGCGGCAGCAGCGGCCACGAGAACGACGACGACCTGTTGCGCGCGCAAACGCGAGGCGACTGAAGAATTTCGTTATTTCGCGCGGCGTGAAAACGGAACAGAAATCGTCGTCCGACGACAGCGCGCCCAGCGGTGGAGAAAAGCAGCAGCGTGTTATACGTCGAACGGACAACGAAGACTTTTCGGATTCCGAGTGAAACGAAGAATTGGTTTTCACGTCGTTACACGCCTTTCTATACCACTACTTAGTCCGTAGACTTAAGCGAGTAAAAAAAAATTGAAGAGTTACAATCCTAAGCGAAAATTGAGGAAAAAACGTTGAAAACTACGCGTTTTTGACGCAATCGAGATTTTTGGCCCACAACAACGATCGGAACAAACTGAGACTTTCGCACACTATTAAAATTGTCGAGATACAGGTCTGATACAGATTTCAGGAGATTTCAAACATTCGTGTCTAAATGGAGTACCTATGTATTTTACAATATAAAATATTATCCCAGTATACACCGCAGTTCAATTTCGCTTTATCGGTGCGACCCTATATGAAATTCAGCAGCAGCTGTTCTGCTGGTCGTGGTGGTGGACGACCTCGGCCGTGCGAAGAATTCCCCCCTCGGCCGCCTCATCCAACTGACGGCCGGCCGCTACCAACACGATATCAGCGCCTGAAATTATGTTTTCTACTCGTCTTAAAGACGAGTCTGATTCAACTCAATCGGTCATAAACCGCTTTGCAACCTAATAAAAAGGCGAAACATCCCAACTTTTTTTTTTACTTTTGCTTAAATGTACACCTGTACCTATTTATGCACAGAGTTAATACGTTGACCCTAAAAAAATATTTCATCAAAGTTATTTTTTAGCCAGTTACAGCAGTTTAAAAATCGAAATTTTCCATTCTATGAGTTCTTATCGTCACTGGTTTAGGTAGTTTAGGTTTTTGACCCCGGTTAGGTCAAAAATATATGTATTTTTTAAAAATGGTCTCAGCAGTTCGATAAATTAATAGGGTTATTCAATTTTTTCATTCTGAAACGGTTCTGAACTAGTTATGTAGGTACTATATTTTTACAAGATGATTTTTGAAAATATTCATTTTCAAAGAAATAAATAGGTAATGACATAATAATTTATGACAATATATGATGGTTTTTATTTGACGGCCGTAAAATGAGGAAAACTTATTTAATTATTGCAAAATCGCATCTTGCGTAAAAACAGCTGTGTTTGGGTTCTTGTCTTTAATTCGACTTATCAGTATTGGCTCTACCGAAGTCTACCGAAAAAATCACAACCATGTAAATACAAAACGATGTTTTTAAAAATAAAATCTATTGACATGATTATTAAAATAATGATTAAGTGTTCCCGAATGTCTAATAATACCTAAGTGACGCATAATCTTGATATATGATTACAAGTTTAGAACCATTCGCAGAACGAAAGTTGGAAAAATACAAACTTATAGTTGTACCGGAAAATCCATGAACGACGGAGTTCCGTAATGAAGTAATCAGAAATATACTTTATAACAGTATTATACATCTGTTACAATGCCCCAGTTATTATTATTTATTGAAACCGTTAGCTGCGTGTAGTGCTTTATATAGATGGTTTAATAATTTATCCGAGTACTTAAAAAACTTACTATTTTGTATATAGGTAAAAATTATACGATTTATCTTTGTACCTTATCTAGATTAAAAAGATCTGTGGAAAATTATCTAGCCTACTGTCAGAATACGGATATAATATTATACAAAAAGGACCGCGGATTTGCAGGCGTGCACAATATAATTTATAGTTAGTATTTTTTTTACAAAATTATTACAACAATTGTTGTACTTGTGTGTACACTAGAAAATATTATGTAGATAGGTAGAGAAGATGAAAAAAAAAAAATTCTAAAAATAGAATATGACATTAAATGACTTTACCCGTCTAATACGATATTATAAATTATAACACGAGACAGAGAATAAAAAAAAAATTATCCTTTTGTTGCTTTAACTAACACAACCGGTTTCTCTAACGAAATATAATTGTTTGTCAACTAAAATATCGCGGTTTCATTCACAATACACCTAGTCGTCATTTTTTTTTAATGGTTTTCTTTAACGTTTTGGAATAATTTCAACTATAAACAATAGGTTACATTGTATCAGAGGCGGCTATTTTTTTTACATTACGATTATCGTATTCGCGTTGTGGACAGCACAATGTTTACATTATAGCCGATAAAATTATCGGTCAGCTATAAGACGTCTACGGTTTGGTTTGATGCAATTTTTATAATTAATACAGACCTGTACGAGTGTGGGTGGTCGCCTGCACTATCGCAATACAATGCTTCGTATACAAATTGCAGACCTGTAAAATTCTAAAAGTAAAATCAAACGTCATATAGTGTACGTTTTTTTTAAAATATATAATCAACGATTCACAGTGTTGCAGTATACTATTATGTTTTTACAGGATCTGGATTTCAGTTTGAAAATTATATACTTGTGCTACGGTCGTTTTGATATAATATGCACCTCCAGACTGACACCAGTGCTCGAACAAATAAAATAATGGGGGAGACGCCGTCGAGTAAAAATGGTTTATAGGTGTGCAAACATTTCCTTTTATAATGTGTATCGACAAGAGGGACAATCATTTTGAAAGGGTGCTCTAAAATGAAGAGTAAGTACAAGAAAAAAACCAGCAGAGTCCCATTTTTTTTTTTAAATCAGAGAAAAACGTGTTTTAAATCTCATATTACCGGGTTAATTTAATTTCTTGCCTATAAACTTCCAACGGTTATAACTCGGGTACCCGTGTGTTTTTTTTTTTGTTCTTTTTAATGTCTTAATACTCCTTATAAAAATACATCTGAAGGCTAAATTGGTATACATAACTTGAGGCAAATATTCATAAGCTGAAGGTGAGGAATTAAAAGAATAAAATTAAATAATAATAATAATAATAATAATAATAAAAGATTAAAATTAAAGCCAAAAAATTGTATGACTAATGTACCTAGCTATTTTCGAGAAGGGCGTGAACATTAAAAGCCGAAATCACTTTAGGCGGCGTCGGTAGTTTGACGGAGTGCTAACTACGCTTTGGGTGGGTCAATAGTTTAAGCGTATTTTTTAATATCTAAAAGCAATAATAAATCATCGCCTCAAAAAAAAAAAAAAAAAATGATTCTGAGCGAGCTCAGTTGTCTACGTTGTCTCAGTTGTATACGCACTGGTAAATTTTTCGATAATTTCAAAGTTCTATATACTTTGCTCAAAAATTTTCGAAATCACTCGAAACTTGTACCAAACCTTATATACCTTACATATTTCAATAGTATAACGTGTAAAGGTATCAGCCTGTTCCAAATTTATTACTTGACTCGGAAATCACGCGGCCAAAAAACTAAATCGGTATGCCAAAAACTGCACGTTTGCCGTATGTTTCTACTTATAGTCTCGTAACTGTAACTTGTTTGGAATTGAAAATTTGGCAAATCTTTGCCGACATGCGATTGTGCACCACGGATTTATAAGTTGGGCTTTCAGAGAATGTATACTGACCATTTACAGACATCGGAGCAATACCCTAGGCACGTGTCAAAGACACAAAAAAAAAACACATCTTTGTAAAACCAATATGTAGGTTGGTATTAACAGCTTCCTTGCTGACGCTCAGAATCTAATATACACGTTTCAATATATTTTTTTATAAATTACAAAACAAATATTGTAACGCTTCAGCGTACACACTCTACAACACTATATCGTAGCGCTTTGAACATAAAAAACTAACCAGAAGTCACACGTTTCTATACACACTTATATTTAAAATCGGAATGCTGCAGAAGCATGATATTTTACGGTTAATCTATATACAGTATATACGATAGCGGCAATGTATACTATATGTAGTACGAGTGAAGCGTTCCGACCCGATGGATTTGGGTGGTGCAGTTTGTTATAAAAATGTAAGTCATATTTAATAGCTAGTACAGGTAGTAGTAGTATTAGCTGCAAAGCTACCGAGCGTGACGAAATATTATATTTTTTACACAATTTCAAAACCGTTTGTACATACTTAACAGTATAGCGTTCGTGCAGCGCCAATTATTGACTATTATACGAACATATTCTTAAGGTTATAATTGCGCTCGAGGGGCTTCATTGAAGGGATTTTTCCGCCGTCGGCCGCGTCAGCATTTTCAATTTTTAGATTCTGAGCGCAGCAACAAAAAAATAGAAACAGAATTAGAAATGCTCCGAATTCAGCACCTCTACACACAATGAAAGAGGCCTATGAAGTCCGACGGTAGAAGGAGTGCTCTTTTTAAAAATTGTTTAAAATGTTTGAATTAATTTTAACTTTCCAGCCTTGACAATATTATTTTTTAACCTTGCCTCAAGTTTTGCGAGCTAATACACGGCGGTACCTATATTGCCGAGTTGCGCCTGCGATGAAACGGCGATTTTCATTTCAACGAGTAGGTTCACGGTCACTATAATGTGTAATATAATTTAGTCAGAAGATTTAATGTGTATATAATTTTACAGTATTAAAATGTATAACCCCATCTCATCACGTCGGTTAATTTTTTTTTTTCAATAATCGTCGTCGTCCGTCTACGATATAGCGAAAATACGAACGACTTGTTGTTAAAACATACTACCGCGTTTACATAATTAGCTACCTGCTTAAGTTCAAAAAGGTACATCACGACTCGTATAAAATTGGTATCAAAGTGTGTAAGCGACCGTGTCCTTGTTTGAATGTACAGAATTGCGCGTATAAAATTCACTATATTATTCTGCTCGGCATTATGTTATGTTGCGAAACGCTTGTGAATTTAAAAAAAAAAATATATAGAATAATACGATAAAAGCTTGTAAGATAATTTGCATTATAGTGATAGCCTTGGTTTTTTTTTTATTTTTTACTCAAGTTACCCAAATATTTTTGATCGAGTGAAGATAGTTTTTAAAGCTCAATTCTACAAATAAAAATAAAACAACGGCTGGAAAAGCAAACTCTAATAAATCGAATTTAATACCCGCAGGAACCGTTTCATACGTGTGTACATCGTATAATAATATCAGGTGTGTGGTTTTAAGTTAACGACAATTGTTTTCAGTCGATTGCCGTATACGAGGATAAAAACGTAAAACTGAAAAAAAAAAATGGAAAAAAATATTGTTTCTTTGCGATTGGGAATGATTACGATTAATAATAATAGTTTGAATCTATTTGCAGTATGATTTTTCAAACTACAATTTCTCGGTGGGCTTTTAGCGATTGATGAATAATTAAATTTTGGCGCAATACACATTAAATGTTAATTTCTGTGCTAGACGACTCATTTTGTAATTTAGTTTGGTAATTTTTTAGAATTTTTTTGTTGGTTTTTGGAGTCGGGTTTTTTCTAGTTTCAACTTACCGATCAATCTTTTACAATGTGACATATAGGAATCCGTAAACTGATTCTTCAAAACGTCTGCTTTGGATCGTTTAAGTTACAATTTTATTTCCTAGTCATATAATTTTTTTGAAAAATAAAAATTTTAAAACAAACTTTGTTTTTTTAAATTTAATTTGTAAAAATTTAGAAGATAAAATTTATGCGTCTCAGGATCCAGAACATACGACCTTCAAAAATTCAATTTGATTTACACATTTCTTATTCTGTATGTTGTAACTAAAAACAGCGTAAAATAAATTTCTATGATTTACGCGTGACAGAAAAAATGCGCCCCTAAAGTGTTTTAGATTTTGTCTGCAGACGTATGAAAACCAAAACGTGCACAAAATTTACTTCTATTAACAACCAAAATTAAAGACCAAAAACATTAATTATCGTCTGTTAAAGAAATCATTAATTTTGGTTCTCCACTTTTCCCTGCTTGTATTTATAATTTGTAGTATCGTATAGTAATTTTTACGCGCTAAACAATTAGCACGGTACATATTATTATAGTTAATGAAAACTAGTGAACAATTATCTATAATTAGCTCAATCTGTATATTTTTTGTAAAAATAATTATCAGCTTATACACAGTATAACATAACTCATATTGAATATTGGAATTTCGTTCGATTTTTTTTTATTTTTCACAATTATTAAACACCATAGTTTATGTAGTTAACAATTATACGATTAACGTTCATTGTATCTAATTTTGTGTGTTTCATAAACAATTACAAAAAATATGGACGACGACGCGTGATAGTATAATATTATTTGGTACGATAACGACTGTTATAGCTATTAGGCAAATATTACTTTGCGGTTGAGGGAGTATAATAGATTTTAATGGATCACGTTTTTTTTTAAAAAAAAATATTCCCAGTAACTGAAAAACTTCTGGTTCAATAGCGTGCACAAGAATGGTGTAACTGTATCCAGCGTCAAAATGAAATAAAATCGGTTTTGGGAGAGTAAAGTGAAAAAATCGTCCGTAAAAATTAAATTATAAATATCGAGGATAGAGGATAACTAGTATTCCGTACAAATGAATACATTAGCCAGCCTCCCCCAACTAAGAAAGAGTCCAGACATTACGCCCCTGACAATTACACTGCACTTGTTAAAAAGACTTAAGTGATCGGTCCATCGAATCTCCCAATTTTATTCGAGTCCTAATTTCTACAACACATTATTGCACCATAACGCCATATTTTTTATGAAGAATTATTATAAACCGTCATACATATCTTACATAACAGTACCTAGATAATCGCGATTTGTCGTCGAATGTTTTCCCATTAGAGCTGTTGGCTATAATGTTAAGAAAACGGACAAACAATGTATAAACAATATATGTATTCCTCGCGCGATTTCTGATGCGGGTGTGTAATACAATAATAATAACATCATACTGTTATTTAAAAAATATGCTATTAATTATTGTACGCCCGGTTGGAATTTGACTAATCGTAAAGTCGAAATGCATCATTAATCATACTTGTGTTTTCTTCGCGTCGAAATGCGAAGGACACAGTGGGTAAATTATACGTACGATATTTCGAATTATATAGCACACACATGAGGACTTGATGCACCTCATATCGTGCCCTCTCCTCGCCGAATCGGTTTTGACGGATGTTTGAAAATCAAAAATAATAACCGAGGTGGTAAATGATTACATTGTAGGTACTTACCTACGTATGGTTATTATTAGTTTATTTTTGTCGATTCACGGTGTGGGTATTTATCTTAAAATCAAGTGTACTTATATTTTACTATAGTTATACGCAAGTGAATATAATACGTCGTTTGGTATTTCGATAAATGATGCGCGCTCATAACAGCGTAAAAATAAAAAAGTCACCGTACAGGTGGGTTATACATAGTTTGACGGGGTAGCGACCGTTCAAAACGCATTATTTGACGTCATATGAAAGCAATCATC
This sequence comes from Hormaphis cornu, assembly GCA_017140985.1. Lineage (NCBI taxonomy): Eukaryota > Metazoa > Arthropoda > Insecta > Hemiptera > Hormaphididae > Hormaphis > Hormaphis cornu. The sequence continues at coordinate 10,027,692 of CM029363.1, read as the reverse complement.
GCTGCCCTCCGAAGTACGCGAGATTCTGAGCGAGCTCCGTTGTCCAGAGTAGACAGATTTTCGAAACGTTTTCGACTTAATACGAGTAGAAAAAAAAAAACCGTTACGATAGAATTTTGAAATTGTATAGTAACTAGCATGTACAAAGTTAATGAACAAAATCACTCAATTCTGTATAAAATTAGCGATTAATTTAGATTCAGTTGATGATTTTTATTTATTTAAAAACTGTGAACGCAAGCTTCTAACTCT